>CM044310.1:53326346-53926346 GCA_024291935.2 Okapia johnstoni | reverse complement strand
ATTCTTTGGCGCTCAGCTTTCTTTAGAGTCCAACTCTCACATCCATACATGACCACTGGAAAAACCATAGCCTTGACTAGACGGACCTTTGTTGACAAAGTAATGTCTTTGCTTTTTAATATGCTGTCTAAGTTGGTCATAACTTTCCTTCCAAAGAATAAGCATCTTTTAATTTCATGGCTGCAGTCACCATCTGCAGTGATTTTGGAGCACAGAAAAATAAAATCAGTCACTGTTTCCACTGTTTCCCCATCTATTTGCCATGAAGTGATGGGACCAGATGCCATGATCATAGTTTTCTGAATGTTGAGCTTTAAGCCAACTTTTTCACTCTACTCTTTCACTTTCATCAAGAGGCTCTTTAGTTCTTCACTTTCTGCCATAGGGTGGTGTCATCTGCATATCTGAGGTTATTGATATTTCTCCCGTCAATCTTGATTCCAGCAAGTGCTTTGTCCTTCAGTAAATATCCATCTCCAGCCTGGGAGGTGTGATGGGCATGTCAGCTTTCTACCCTAGAGAAAGAGGAAAAAGTTAAAAGACTGCTGCTCCTAGAAATTTCTTTTTATCTCCTCCAGAACTTCTAGCCTTTTCGTATATAGACTGCCCATGAAATGGTCCCTAACCCCAACTTAGTTTTCATGTCTTTCTATAAGCTCTGCATGTGCGTGTCTGAAATATTACTTTATACTAGTGGGATACTTACCACAGCATGCTCTTTAACTTAGAACATTATTAGAAATTCAGAGAAACCATAAATGTCCCATGTTAGCATTTCATTAAGCATTGCTGTGTATGTTGACTGAGGAAGCAGATTATGCAACAGCAAACACCAGAAGTTTCATAAATTAATTTGGAACAGATCATTCATACTCACTGTAAACACTGGATCTCGTTTTTTTTGTTGTTTAATTTAGTAGACTGATGAGGGAAAGAAAAATAGAGGTATTGTTTCAGAATTATGAAAATTATAGATACAGTTTTATGAGGACAAGAGTTGGGTAGGACTCAGCAGTGTCATATATTTGGAATGCAGTCATTTTATAAAGGGACCACATGTTTATGTAACTCTAGAGCATGGAACACGGTCAGTGCACAGCAGTTACAGAAGGTGAAGTTTTGGGCTTACTGTTGGTAGGACTTCATAATGTTTAAAGGCATTCAGCAATGGACGTGCTTGTTTTCCTGAATTAGAAAACTCTCTGTTCCCATGCTGTTCATTTTTTTTCCTCCCTGGTGTTATTTTTATAAAAGCTACTATTTTCTTTTCTTTTGTTTTTTTTTGGCCATGCCGTGTGACATGCAGGATCTTAGCTCCCTGACTAGGGATTGAACCCGCGCACCCAGCATTGGAAGCACAGAGTCTTAACCACTGGACAGCCAGGGAAGTCCTTGTTTCTTTCTCTTTTAAAACATTTTTATTTTTGGTTACACTGGGTCTTAGTTTTGGAGCCCAGGCTTTCTCCAGTTGCAGCGAGCGGAGGCTACTCTTGATTGCAGTGTGTGGGCTTCTCATTGCTTTGGCTTTTCTTGTTGTGAAGCACAGGCTCTAGATGCAGGGGCTTCAGTAGTAGCAGCACTCAGATTTAGTATTTTCCATCTGCGGCTCTAGGGTGTGTGGGCTTCAATAGTTGCAGCTCCTGGGCCCTAGAGCCCTTGGGCTTCATTAGTTGTGGAGCATGGGCTTAGTTGCTCTAAGGCATGTGGAATCTTCCTGGGCCAGGAATCAAACCCATGCCCCATGCATTGGCAGACGTAATCCTATCCACTGAGCCACCAGGGAAGTTCCCCCCTTTTTTAATTTACCTTTTTATTTTAAATAATTCCAAGTACGTTCTGAAGAAATTAATTTGTTATTAAAGTTGCTCAATTTTCCAAAATAATTTAATAAAGACATGCAATAGTATATATTAAACATTAGTGAAATACTATATAGCAAGTAAATATGATACTAAAAACAATATAGAAAAATGTGTAATATAAAGGAAGTCAATCTACTCAGTATTAAAAAACCACCTAAAAAAAAACCCACCTCAATTCAAGCTTTTTTATTTAGCATTGGTCAAATTATCCATCAAACATGATTACATCAAGGTATGTACTTGGCACATGGGGTTGCTGAGTTAATATTGAAAATGTTACTGTTCACGGCATTTAGTTGACATAGGAAATATTCATTCATTCTTTGATTCAGTAATATTTATTGGATTTACTACAAGTCAGATGCTGTTCTAGGCAGTGATGAGACAATCTTGTACATATTAGGCAAAATTCTTCTTGTAATGAAACATTCTAGAGGGGGAATGAGTAATTAAGTTGATTCTAGCAAATGAGATAATAAATGAAATCCTCTGTTTAAAAATAAGCAGACTCTCTCCAGTATGGCTTCCAGAAAACTCATATCCTAAGAGAGTCTAGTCATATATCCTGGAGGGTCTTCCTTTCAGAACAAATTGTCCTTGGCGGCTCATGTTTGATCTTAGGACATGAAATTTGTACGTAGCCATGTTTGTTTTTATACAAAAATAAAAGCGCATTTTTGGTTTATTTTCAAAACCAAGTATTTACATGCTGCAGATGCACGTGGAAGATGCCCTCTGTTCATCCTGTGGCTTCTCATACACCCAGCACGGTGATGTGTGTTCTAGAGAGTTCTCAGCCTCCAGTTTGTCAGGCAGCAGAGAAACCACTATTGTGCAAAGCAGAGATTGAAATCTTATTTAAAAATAAAACATGTACTTACATTTTTTTAACACAAAGAGATTTAAAATGCAAACAATAAATGGCTCAGCATCTTCTTGCTCAGAAATAGAAATTTAAAATGTTAAAAAGAAAAAAAAATAGGAAGGGGACAGAACAAAATTTAAAAAATGACCCCCACTCAATTCCCCTCCAATTTAACCATCGCTAAGAAGGGGGATTTTTGTGATCCCTTTAGAAAAAAGTGTTTTTTATTCTTATTTTTGTGTGTGTGTGTGTGTGTGTGTGTGTACCTATACATTTACACAATAGGAATGTGGTACGATTACAATTAGAGATTCCCTGGTGGCTCAGATGGTAAAGAGTCTGCCTGCAATGGGGGAGACCAGAATTCGATCCCTGGGTTGGGAAGATTCCCTGGAGAAGGAAATGGCAACCCACTCCAGTATTCTTGCCTGGAAAATTCCATGGATGGAGGAGCCTGGTGGGCTACAGTCCATGGGGATCGCAAAGAGTCCGGACACGACTGAGCGACTTCACCTCATGATTACAATAAGAAATATGTAACACACATTCCTGGCACAGAGCTCCTAAAATGCTTGGATTTCTGAAGTGAAGACAGTTGGAAAGGTGTCTTTCGTTATGCTAATTAGGAAAGTTCTGGAAAGCCCCTAGTTAACCTGCGACTGGGGCTGGTTGCCAGAGGATCAGAGAGTAGAAGGTTGGACCTCTTGGGGTGGGGAGTGGGGCTGGAGTTCAGTCATTAAACTCGCCAGTCGATTCAGTCACCAGTGAATTGGTTCATTGAACTATTTGGTTCAGTCACCAAGGCCAATGTATAAATCAGTCATGCTCTGAAATGGAGCCTCCATAGAAAACTAAAGGATGGGTTCTGAGAGCTTCTGAGTTGGTGAGCACTGGACGTGATGAGAGAGGAGTGTGGTCAGAGGGCCTGGCAGCTCCACTTCCTTTCCCCACACCTTGCCCTCTGGCAGTTCCTGAGTTATGGTCTTTTGTAATATAAAATAATTATATAATATAATATAAAGCAGTAATGTAGTGAGTAAGTTGGTTTTCCTGAGTTCTGTGAGCTGCTCTAGCAAATTAATCAAACTAGACTGGACTGGTCATGGGAAGCTCTGATTTCAAACCAGTTGGTCAGAAGCACAGGTGACAACCTTGACTTTTGATTGACATCAGAAATGGGGACGGTCTTGTGGTCCTGAATCCTTAACCTGGGGAATCTGATACTATTTCTGGGTAGACTGCGTCAGAACTGAGTTGCACTGTAGGATGTTGTGGCAGCAAGCATGGGGACACTCAGGCCACCTAGAAATGTGGATGTATGTGTGTTGGAGGAGGTGACTGGAAGCCTCTTGGAATGACAATGCCTAAGCTGAGTCAAAAAGATAAATGGGAGTTCCCTGGGTCCAGGAAGGCAGAAAGGCATTCCAGGCCAAAGAGCAGAGAGGTAAGAAACAGCATGAGTGCAGGGAATCACAAATGGTTTGGTGCTATCAGGATATAAATTTTGAAGCATAAATGAAATGGATGGAGACATGTTCATGGAGGGCTTTGCACTTCATGCTGAGGAACTGGGAATTCCCTTTAAGTCAAGGGATATGCATGTCTTTATATATCAGTTAAAAACTCTCTCTTTACCCGGAACCTTAGTCAGCTGTTTCACCAATGGTTATCAGAGCCCACTGCATGGTGAATGATTTCAAATTCATCATCACTGTCAGGAAAACAGCTAAGAAGAAGATGGCCTGCGGCATCTTTGGATACCTAAGATATCTCATCACTGTCATCACCATCATTTTATAAAATGTAGGAATATAGTCAATCCACATAAAATATATTGCTTGGGCTTGGGTTAAAAGAACAGGATGGAGTAGTAGTATGGCAGTTTGATCTGATGAGTCGTAGTTGATACTTATTTTACTTTGACTTCGGAGTCTTTTTCCTTCTGATGTTCGTTGTGTTTTTTGTAATGCTGGAGAAAAACCATTAGTGATCCTAGTATAAGACTGGCAAAAGGCACTGAAAAGAAAAAATTTGAAAGAAGAGGAATCCAAATGGGAATACCTCATTCATTTACTAAAAATAGAAATTGGTTCTAAGCATAAGCTAGAGTCTAGAAATAAACATTGTGGGAAAGGTGTATTTTTATAGAAAGGAAGGCAGAGTTCCCTATTGATTGCCCCACGACTCGTTTGTTTATTCAGTTTTACTTATTTTTCTCCACACATAAAACTTTTTCCTGAATCATCCATAGTGGGATTACAGGAAGCTGCGTTAAATATGTTACTATAGTTTACCGTTGTCATCTGTGATGTTTTATTTAGCCAAATCTTTTTTTTTTTCCTCTGCTCCCTGTACAACACAGAAGACCATATGCCATTGTCCCTGCCAGGGAGCAGAGGTTTCCCTGGTCTGTAGCTGTGCCTGTGTTGATGCCACAGAGGAGCAGTGGTCCAGTGCCATCTTTTATTGATAAGGCTAGAAAAGGAGAAATCTAATGAAATTATCAAAGCTTTGAATTAATTATGAACTTGAATAGGAGAGCTAAGCTCTCTGGAGCCAAGGATCTCATTACCCATGCACTCTCATTGCATTCTCTTCTGGAGCAGAAGGCATTTTCAGCTACATCTCTTAGCTTGGCTTTGGACCTTATTCAAACTTGGCTAAACGGACATCCTCTTCTTACTACAATGTGGCTGCTAATGTCCGTGTTAATTAATTTAATTTAATTCTGCTCTGGATCTACAGGAGATGTCAGTGGGCTTTCTCTACCCCTCCTTCTGCCTTTTATTATTTTTTCTTTCTCTCCTTTTCTCCCCCATCAAATTGGATATTATACGAGTTTTTTCCTTTTTGGAGTCACGTGAGAAGCTTTCAGAATTCAGGTATAGCTTCATGGAATACAGTGATTGATTTAAAGCTAAGAACTTTAGTGTATCTACTATGTATTCCTGGGATATTTAGGTAAGCACAAAGTCAAATATTTCTTCTTCAAATTTTGAACACCAAATGGAAGTTTTCCTTGCCTGTTTCTACTTTAGAATTAATGGTGTAGCAATAACTTCCATGGGCTTAACAACGGTTCACATTTCTAATGTGTGCTGTATGAGAACTACAGATCTCACTTTGTGAGTGTAGCTCATAGGACTCATGCTTTCTCATGAAGAGTAGTTCATGTTTGTTTGCTTTACATTTCTGGTATTCCTTTTCCCAATAATTTGAATTTTCTTTCTTTCTTTTCTTCCTTCCTTTCTTTCCTTTTGCTTCTTTTTTTTTCTTTCTTTCTTTTTTTTGGTGAATAAATCAACCTGTGATTGTTTTAAGTCTCAGATAGCAAAATCAATAACAACAAGGCTTTGATTTGATATTGGTGATGGTTCTTTAGTACTATCATATAGGTTCAAAGCATCTCATGGCAAGCCTTTTTCGCTTGCTTTTAAGACCCATTATTTATGAATTCCTAAGCTGCAGTTCATCTATATTAGTAAACGACAGGCCATTGGCAATTATTGTAAGCAGTGACTAACTTTGCTTAACAGAGTCAGTGTTTTAAGGTTTTGAATATTGAGGGAATGGGAGAATGATAGTTTTTGCTTTTCCTTTTCCTATTTACTTTCAGTGAGTTTTTTCCCCCATTTATTTTCTCTTTAGGCAGCTGCAATATTTAATTCAGCCTTTGGAAGTTTTTTGGTAAGTAAACATGATTTAATTTGTCTTTTATAATTTTTGTTGTGATGTTTGTGTGAAAGATTTAGTGAAAATTGGACATTATTTTTTTTTATTATTTCGTTAAATATAAATATTCTTGAATCCTGTCATGTATCATTCTCTACACTGTAAAGAAAATTAGTTAATAAATAAAAGACATGTTCTCTTACAATATAATTTGGAGGCTTGAGTTTAATATTCCATTTAATGGATTCAAGGAATCAATTAAAACACTATGTGTCTCCTTATAGAGGTTATGTCAATATATTGATCATTTAATGAGCTCTTTTAGATTATTATTATTTTGTATCAGTGGGACTGAGGATTTTGAAAAGGAAACATGACCCAGCTGGTCAGAAAGGGAATGCTAATTTACTTGTGGACGTGTCATTTATTCTGTGCGTTTCACTGTCAAAGAAGCTACTGTCTTAGATACTTCTGAGAAATCTATGTGAAAATTTGAAATGAGGAAATAACTAATGAGTAATTTGCAAGAAAATACAGTATTTTTGACATGTGAACTATAAATTGTATATAAAAAGGTTAAAATAGCTCATTTTTCATAAGTAGAACTATTGTAATTAAAAGGACAATCCTATTTTAGCATTCTTTAATCATTATCTCTGAAACAGATGATATAATAAAGACTTGGTTTGTGTTATGAAAGACTGAGAAAGAAACTGAGTTTTCTGTCAGTTGAGGGTTTTATTTATACCCTCCCTAAAACTTTGCTTAAAATTCGTGAAAACAAATTATAATATTGTATTTTTAGATATATAGCTCATTAATAGGTATGTGGTGCGGTGATTTACAAAAAATTGAGAATGAAATCAGTGAGGTATATAAACTGGTTCATGAGTCTAGGCAAAATATCGATTACCTCTGTTTAAAATATTCTTTATGTCACTTGTTATTTTATGTTTTTAAATGTAGTTGAAGCTTTAAAACATATTGTTACATGGTGGTAATTCTGTATAGTGCTGTATAACTTGCAATGTCCCAATGTTACAGGGCTTTTAGTTATGGACCTTCTGCGAAATATAGGCTTAGATTCTATCTTATTTTTAAAGAAGTAGTATGTTATTCTCCATGGTGTATTCTTATTATTGGGTTTTAGAAGAGAGATAATAGAGTCTACTTAATGAAAATGATCTCTGGAGCCACTTATTTTAGACTCAGTAATATTTTGTGATCATTATTTCATGTATCCAAGTATTATTTTCTGAATGTTGTCACAATTGATAACATACTGTCTGTAAGATATGTCCTGGTTGGAAGCCAGTTTTTTAATATGGTTGGGTTCATATATATCTACTATCAAAACATGTTTTCTTAAGCTGGATCTCGTACTCTTTAAAACGCCTAGTGTAAGTGAGAAATAACTTTGAGGCAATTGTCTGAGTAACTAAAGCAAAATACAGTCCCTCAGCTGGAGGACAAGCTCACTAAGTACAGTTTGAGCTGTGCATTGACTGTCTGAACAATAAATATATCATGATATTTGTTCTACCAGGTTGAATTCTTTCATAAAATCCAATGAAGTCAAACTTGTTCTAGGGGTTCTTTTGGATTTCTGTTATGCTCTTTCATTTTTAAAGTCATGCATTCTCACTCCTTAGTCTTTTGCTCTTTTTCGTCTCTTCACCTTTTTACGTTAATGAGTCAATCAGAAGTATTTATTGATCTCTTACACACAGAGGTAGTTTTCTGATAGCTGTAGAGTTGCAAAAAAATATGACATCGTCCCACTCTTCTATGGAGGTAACACAGAAGAAGAAATACAAAAAGCAAAGAAATCAACCAAAAGATGTTACTAGATGATATATGATTGTCAGATATGAACTCTGGCTTGAGAGGTTGGACAGAAACAATTTTGCTGTTGGACCTTGAAATGTGATAGGACTTAGCTAGTAAAGAAGAAAGGGGAGGAAAAGGTGTGAGCAGTGGCAGAGAGGCAGAAGTGATTCCATTTTTTTCCTTCCCTTCCTTTTTCTTTCCCAAAGCTGAAAATTACCAGAAGGGTTGAAAATAAAAGTTAGGATTGGAGATGTTTTGTTCCAGTGTTATAAGAGAAATAATTCTATTTTCACTTTTTTTTTCTCCTCTATAGTTACAACAAACCTTATGAACTATATGCAAGTTTGAACTAAATCAGTTAGAACTTGAAACAGTTAATTAGATTCAGCTTATTTACCTGAAAAAAAGATAATAGTGACTTGGACAAGATAAAAGGTTGTTGCTCTATTATGTAAAATTTGGAAGGAGGCTGTCCAAGTATGGTATGGGAACTTCATGGTCAGAAAGAGCTTTCTCCTCCAGGATCCATAGCCTCATGGTCCAAGATAGCTGCTGGAGCTCCAGCCTGGATAGCAAGGGCTTTACCTTGGGAAAGCACAAAAGAGCTCTCCCCAAGCCTAAGTCTGCTTTCTTTAAACAGCATTCCTGGAATTCCAACGCCATACTTGTAGTAATATCTTATTGCAGAACTTAGTCTTATGGTCCTACCTAGCCACTGGAGAGGTTGGGACATGTGGCAATTTGCTAAGGGCTATAAATTGGATTTCTTTAACTAAGAAAAAGAATGTACAAGAGACATTCTTTCTGCAAAATAGCAGTGTACAACAATTGTCAAGTGTTTCAATTAAGAGATTAAGCTCCGTTGAATAATATGAGATGGCTTCAGGGAGAAGTTGGTGCTTGAGTTGGGCTTGGAAAAATGACTTATTTCAGAGGAAGAAAATTCCAAACTATAACCTTCATGTTTTATTTTGTTACTCCTAAAGGGTGATATTTGCTAGAGTGTTTTTTAGAATATTTTCTTACATATGAAAAACATCCATCTATCCTTAAAATTTAGGATTATGGATAGTAGCGTGGATTCTTGAGTCAGACGGTCTGGATTTTAAATCCTTACTTGACTGAATACTATACTAACCACAAAACCTTCCCTATATATAAAATGAGGTAATGATAAACTAACTGTACAGTTGAGGTTAGGATTAAATGGGATAATCTATAGAAAATGCTTGAATCATGCAGTAGAAATAACTGGTCTAGGTTTTGTCCGAGTTCTAGCGTGGATTGTTGGTGCGTGACCATGGACATTCATAAAATTAAGAAACAGGTTATCTGTGACCAAGTCCTATAATTCTGAAATACTGATTCAGTGATTATTCTCTGGTTTTGACTACTTCTTTTGTATTTGCAACATAGAGTCTGAGAAGGCTATTTCCTTCAGATTACATTAAAACTTTGAATGAAAGGCTTTTATAAGATGAATTACTGAAGAAAGAACTCTTTGGGCATCCTTGTTGATTATCAGGTATTGTGTGTAACTGCTGATGCTCGTCTTGTCTGACTCTTTGCTGCCCTTTAGATTGTAGCCCGCGAGGCTTCTCTGTCCATGGGATTTTCCAGGCAAGAATACTGGAGAGGGCAGCCATTCCCTTCTCTAGGGGATTTTCCTGACCCAGGGATTGAACTAGCATCTCCTGTGTCTCCTGCATTGCAGGCAGATTCTTTACCTACTGAGCCATCAGGGAAGCCCTTCAGACGGCTAGATATACCAAATAAACTACTATACATATTTATTGTAGCTAGTCTAATAATGTCCCAGGTCTAATTAAAAAACTGTTTTTAAAGAACTAATTGTTACAGAAAACTTTGTTTTTAAAATGTAGCTAGGCTGGTGATAACTAATGATAGATGAATTCAATTTACATAAATTTCAGACCAAGAGAATATTTTAAAATTGTGCCACAGAGGATTGCTTTAAGTTGAGAAGTTAATGTTATTATCTACTCCTTTCATTTAAATTGTTTGGTTTACAATAATTGTGGAGCATAATAAGTATATTGAGATTTCCCTCTTGATGAGACTTTAATAAAATTTGATAGTTAATCACCCTGAATAATGAAAATGTTATGAAATTTTATATGTATATATGTAAATATATTTCTTTGTCAAGCCATGTATTTCAAGTCCAACCATTTCATATATTACTTCCTCATCAAAAAAGGATTAAAAAAAAACAGATTTAGATATTGGCAACTTTTTGAAAAATTCCAGTTAAAGAATCATTTCTTTAAAAGATTCAGCTGTGTTGAAAAAAAAAGATCACATGATTTGTTAAACCGTTAGCATTTTTGGTTTGGAGGCTACTTTCAGTGTTTCCATGTCTTCAAGAATTAGAAGTTAAAGTTTAAAAGGAAAAAGTAGAAGTCTTTCTTTTTAGATCCCTCAGTCTATTTTATTATTTTTGGTAGCTCCTAATCTTATAAAGGGAAACCCTTCCGCTGCTGCTGCTGCTGCTGCTGCTAAGTTGCTTCAGTCGTGTATGACTCTGTGCGACCCCATAGATGGCAGCCCACCAGGCTCCTCTGTCGCTGGGATTCTCCAGGCAAGAACACTGGAGTGGGTTGTCATTTCCTTCTCCAATGCATGAATGCATGCTAAGGCGCTTCAGTCGTGTCCGACCCTGTGTGACCCCATGGACAGCGGCCCACCAGGCTCCTCCATCCACGGGATTCTCTAGGCAAGAATACTGGAGTGGGTTGCCATTTCCTTCTCCAAAGGGAAACCCTAGTGAGTAACAAAGTCAATATGCCAAATTGAGTTTCTAACAAGTATGTTATACAACATTATAGCAATTCATGGCAACATGAATGTAAGGAGTTCTGAAATAGCAACAAAGAGTCCTAAGCAAAATTAAGTCACTTTTGTGAATTAATAACACCTAGACTAATAAAGATCTTTAAGAATCACTATGTACTTTCTAAATCTCGTTTAAAATATCAGGAAATATGTTTCTTTTACATAATTCTCCTTTGAAATAGCTGCTGCTGTAACGAGCAGAAGTTAATCTAAGACGAATAATTGTATTTCTTTTTATGCTAGACCATGGGTTAAAAGAAACTGCTTACCTTGAGCTAAAGAACTAACGAGCACATATTCTTCTTCCCTTACCCAACTGTTCTGTCTTCCCTCTTCGCTTTGGTTAATTGGCTATGACTGCCCATCCTTGTAGAAAAATTTAATAATTAACTGATACTATCATTATAGTTGCCTAAAGAAAAAAAGTCTCAAACATAAATGCCATGTTTTAATAACATGGAATATATGTTTATCACCTTTATTTTTCCTCTCTCGTACAAAAATGTACTCAGCCACACACCAAATGATTAGAGAGGAAGCACATTAACTTTGATACTCATTGATTGTTGTGCAACACTGGTTTTTAAAAATCAGATCAAGAACCTCAAATATTAATGAAGAAGGTTAAGTGTGGTACCATACAAGACTTAATTGTTAACTTGGTTTTCCTTTCACCTAAATCTAGGATGTCGATTTTTAACTTAGTTTATGTTTATGGAATACTCATCTTGTGCAATACTGAAAACTATGGCTGATTTTTTTCCTTAATTTTTTTTTTATAAAATCTTAAGCAGCCCGAGTTATTCAGTTGAGATCTTAGTTTCCCCGCAAAAATTCATGACTTGTTTAAAATGCATGATACTGAATAATACGAGCAACTGATTTTTTGAGCAATATTCAGTACTACCTTCAGTTCAGTTCAGTTCAGTTACTCAGTCATGTCCAACTCTTTGCGACCCCATGGACTGGAGCACGCCAGGCTTCCCTGTCCATCACCAGCTTCCAGAGCTTGCTCAAACTCATGTCCGTTGAGTCGGTGATGCCATCCAGCCATCTCATCCTCTTTCGTCCCCTTCTCTTCCTGCCTTCAATCTTTCCCAGCATCAGGGTCTTTTCCAATGAGTCAGTTCTTCTCATCAGGTGGCCAAAGTATTAGAGTTTCAGCCTCAGCATCAGACCTTCCAATGAGTGTTTAGGACTGATTTCCTTTAGGACTGACTGGTTTGGTCTCCTTGCAGTCCAAAGGACTCTCAAGTGCCTTCTCCAATGCCACAATTCAAAAGCATCAATACTTCAGTGCTCAGCTTTCTTTATGGTCCAACTCTCACATCCATACATGACTACTGGATGTAAGTACTACCTTCAGTTCAGTTCAGTCACTCAGTTGTGTCCGACTCTTTGTGACCCCGTGAATCGCAGCATGCCAGGCCTCCCTGTCCATCACCAACACCCGGAGTCTACCCAAACCCATGTCCATTGAGTCGGTGATGCCATCCAGCCATCTCATCCTCTGTCGCCCCCTTCTCCTCCTGTCCCCAGTCCTTCCCAGCATCAGGGTCTTTTCCAATGAGTCAACTCTTCACATGAGGTGGCCAGAGTATTGGAATTTCAGCTTCAACATCAGTCCTTCCAATCAACACCCAGGACTGATCTTCTTTAGGATGGACTGGTTGGATCTTCTTGCAGTCCAAGAAGCATCTCAGGATGCTATTTCAAATTTATCGTTTTATTCCTAAGGACTTGATAAAACCCATCCTGGGCTTTAAATAACTTTAAATAACCCATCCTGGGCTTTAAAATACCTTATGAACTGTATTTAGACAATTGGTTTCTACCTTTATAAAACAAAATCCATCATCATACTATGCGTTTCATTTGTTTACCTCCTTGAGTAAATGGACACAATGAAGCTGTATTGCTGAGACTAGACTACTTTCTCTTTAAAAAGTACCATTGGTTCAATTAGCAGTATGGCACAAAATAGGAAAATAATGTATAAAATTAACCCATATATACTCATAGTCAATTAGATTCAAGGCACTTTTCTAGATACTGAAGCAAACAAAACATAAATATGTGAAAAGTAAGTAACAATAAATTAAGACAAGAAGGAAGACATGAATTCCTTTCAAGACAATGTTTTCCAAGTTTCAGGCACCTTTATGACTTCACATGTTAACATATTATTTGTATTATCAATTAAATAAAACTGACTTTTAAAATTTAAATCCATTTTAAAGCAAAAATATACATCAGCTCAGCAAATAAAAACTAATCTTATTGTGAACAGAAAGTAGCTGAAATTAAATGGAATGGAAAACAGCTATTAGAAATGTGTACTCCACTGCCTACACAAGACTATGAGTCCAATGGCCTGTTCTGCTTTTGATAAGAAGTAAAATTAGTGTCAGTACCTAACCAAGAACTGTCTCTTCCTGCCATCTAAAGGACTGAAAAAGACTTTTTATAAAGAAAGTTTTATCACTCATTCTCTGTGCATTGTTTAAGTCATCTCGCTTTGACTTCCACTTTGAGCTACACTTTTCTAAGACCGTGGAAGCACTGCTCTCTTGGGTCATTTCTCAATCTTTTCAGCAAAGAGGTGACTTAAAACCATTTGGGGAGGTCAGATGAGGAAATGAGCAGAATCAGGGACTCTGGCAATGTGACCAGAAAAGCAGTATGCCTGTGTGCCAAGCATGTCTGTGGAGGTAAAAGTATGCTATATTGCTTGAATAAAGAAAACCCTGTGATAGCTGTATTTGCATTTGTTTCTCAAACAAACTTTTATGTGAAGTACAGTCACTGTAAATAAAAAATGGTCTTTGTTACTTCATAAAAATGTATAGAATCCTTACCTACTCCATTATAGCAGTATAATGCTCTATGCCGTCTGACAGGACTTGTGTAGCAAGTAAATGCATTAGTCACAGTGACCATTTTTCTTGCAAATTTGTGACATAGATTTAATTATAGGAATGACCAGCAACTTACAAATCTAATTTTGGTGGAGGCTGAGGCAACTTTTTTTTTTTTTTAATAATGATGGATTTTTTTTAAAGCAATGATTTCATTACTATTTAAAGAAATCTACTGGTGTAGAACTAGCCAATTGACTGAATTTATTTTATTACCCTTTAACAAATGCCATGTACTTTCATTTTTATTTTTATTAATTATTAAAATGTCACCATTTCCAAACTGGAAAAGTATTTGCTGCTGTATTGATAGGTTTAGATAAAAGTAAATAAATATAAATTGGGTATAAATTGTGTGGGGGAGGGACAGGATATTTGTAAAGGGCCCGTAAGAAACCAGATCTTAGTAGTTGGTTAAAAGCAGGACTATCTCCTTGATTTGAATTCAGCCTAACTACAGAACTGTTTAGTCTATAGCCATTAGTAGGAGATACCCAGTAGCTATTAATACTAAATGATGATAATGTGGTAGATAGTTCTCATTTTTTTGCTTTTGTTTCTCCAAGCTAAAAATTTACCATGATTAACTTAGTTATTAGTTATTAAACTAATATTTGGGGGGTCTGTGGATGGTAGTACGGTGAGTCAGTTAAGTTTCCTGTCTTCATCAGTGTTACAGATTCTTAAGGTGAGACTATCAAGTCCCAAGACAGGGCTAGGGGATGAGGTAATAATTTTCCATTCTTCATATACCTCTTTGACTCAGATCTCACTGCCTTGCCACAACAAATCTGCTCATGGGCAAAGAAGCAGAGGACATCTGAGGATGCATAAACTGTTAAACTTATGGATTCTACCAACCAAAAAGAACCTTCTCTTTAATGACTGGTCTCTAGGATGACAGCAGAGTTACATATCTAGGCTCCATTGTGGACTCAGGTTGCCAAGTAAGCATTTAGCACTTTTAGAAATCAACATCTTGTTAGAAATGGTAGACTGTCATTTGGAATTAAGAAATCAAACTTTTTTTAAAGCTCAATTCACTGCATGTCATTGTGTGACCTTATATCAGTTTTATTAATGCAAATTAATAAGTAGTGGACTTCCTGCTGTGTGCTAGGCTCTGGACTAGGTTTTAGAACTAACTAAATTGAACTAACTAAATGCACTGTCTTGGCATCAAGAAGTGTAAAATTCCTGGATTTAAATGGCATCGTAGTGTGTTTCTCAAGGCAACCTGATTTTTAATCACCCCTAAATGATAATTTGGCCCCACGGAGGTTGAAGACCACTTATTTTAACTATAAAACTTCAAGTAGAAGATTAGCACTTCCAAATACTAAAGAAAACTCTTTTTTTTTTTTTTATTGCAACTCCAAAAAACACTGGATTTTGTTTGGTTATCTGCCAATGTAGGTGTTTTTAAAAAGTAGCATATCAGATACTAGATTCAGTTTTTAAGTGTATCAGAAGCTCACTTAGAAAAGTACCTTACAATATATAACTTATTCTGTGGGAACACTGTGTTAAAAATTAATTTCTTGAAAACTATTATAATTGTAGTATGCTGCTGCTGCTGCTAAGTTGCTTCAGTCATGTCCGACTCTGTGCGACCCCATAGACGGCAGCCACCAGGCTCCGCTGTCCCTGGGATTCTCCAGGCAAGAACACTGGAGTGGGATGCCATTTCCTTCTCCAATGCATGAAAGTGAAAAGTGAAAGTGAAGTCGCTCAGTCGTGTCCAACTCTAGTGACCCCATGGACTGCAGCCTACCAGGCTCCTCCGTCCATGGGATTTTCCAGGCAAGAGTACTGGAGTGGAGTGCCATTGCCTTCTTCCATAACTGTAGTATAGTTAGCCCTCAGTATCCTCACCTTCCACATCCAAAAATTCAACCAAAAGAGATAAAAAATATTCAGGAAAAAAAATAAAGGTTCCAGGAAGTTCCAAAAAGAAAAACAAATTTACTATATCAGCAACTATTTACATAACATTTACAGTGTAACAAGGATTATATGTAATCTAGAGATGAATTGGTCTCCCCTCATAGCTCAGTTGGTAAAGAATCTCCCTGCAATGCAGCAGATCCGGGTTGGATTCATGGGTTGGGAAAATCCCCTGGAGAAGGAAATGGCAACCCACTCCAGTCTTCTTGCCTGGAGAATCCCATGGACAGAGGAGCCTGGCAGGCTACAGTCCATGGGGTCGCAAGAGTCGGACACGACTTAGCAACTAGAGAGAGAGAGATGAATTAAAGTATATGGGAGGATATACATAGGTTACATGCAAATACTACATCATTTTATAGAAGGGACTCAAGTGTCTGTGGATTTTAGCATCCATGGGGTTTCTGGAACCAACTCCCTGCAGATACTGAGGGATGACTGATATGTTTAATATATGAAGTCACCAAATCATTTTCCAAGTGATTATACCATTTTACATTTCTACTAGGAATGTTTGAGGAATCTAGTTGCTTTATTTGCTGGCCAATCCTTCGTACTGGCAGTACTTTTTTTTTTTAAATAAATTTATTAATTTTAATTGGAGGCTAATTACAATATTGTAGTGGTTTTGCTGGCAGTACTTTTTTTTTTGCCTAATTATTTTTTTATTTTTTTTATTTTTTTACTTTACAATATTGTATTGGTTTTGCCATACATTGACATGAATCAGCCATGGGTGTACATGTGTTCCCCTTCCAGAAACCCCCTCCCACCTCCCTCTCCATCCCATCCCTCTGGGTCATCCCTGTGCACCAGCCCTGAGCACCCTGTATCATGCATCAAACCTGGACTGGCGATTCATTTCACATATGATAATTTACATGTTTCAATGCCATTCTCCCATATCATCCCACCCTCGCCCTCTCCCATAGAGTCCAAAAGACTGTTTTATACATCTGTGTCTCTTTTGCTGTCTCGCATACAGGGTTATCTTTACCAACTTTCTAAATTCCATATATATGCGTTAGCATACTGTATTGGTGTTTTCCTTTCTGGCTTACTTCACTCTGTATAATAGGCTCCAGTTTCATCCACCTCATTAGAACTGATTCGAATGTATTCTTTTTAATGGCTGAGTAATGTTCCATTGTGTATATGTACCATAGCTTCCTTATCCATTCGTCTGCTGATGGACATCCAGGTTGCCTCCATGTCCTGGCCACTACAAACAGTGCTGCGATGAACACTGGGGTATACATGTCTCTTTCAATTCTGGTTTCCTTGGTGTGTATGCCCAGCAGTGGTGTTGCTGGGTCACACGGCAGTTCTATTTCCAGTTTTTTGAGGAATCTCTACACTGTTCTCCACAGTGGCTGTACTAGTTTGCATTCCCACCAATAGTGTAAGAGGGTTCCCTTTTCTTCACACCCTCTCCAGCATTTATTGGCAGTACTTTTTATATTAGCCATTCTCATAGATGTATGGGCCTCTCTGATGGTAAAGAACCTGCCTGCAGTACAGGATACCCAGGTTCGATCCCTGGGTTGGAAAGATCCCCTGGAGAAGGGAATGACAACCCACTCCAGTATTCTTGCCTGGAGAATCCCATGGACAGAGGAGCCTGGTGGGCTACAGTCCATAGGGTCGAACAGAGTTGGACACGACTGAAGCGACTTAGCATGCACACATTACCATCTGTGTATCTTCTTGAGAGTGTCTGTTCAAATCTCTTGTCCATTTTTTTATGGGATTGTTTTCTTATAATTGGATTGTAAATTTTTAAATATGTTTTTAGCATTAGTCATTTATCAGATATATATTTTGCAAGTGTTTTCAGTCTGTGGCTTGTCGTTTCATTTTCTTAACAGTGTCTTTCAAGAGCAGAAGTTTTAAATTTTAATTAAATCCATTTATTTTTCTTTTATGGCTCATGGTTTTTGTGTTCTCTAAGAAATTCTTGTTTAGCTCAAAATCACAAAGTTCTTTGTCTATGTTTTCTTCTAGATGCTTTATAACTTTTGCTTTTTACATTTGAGTTCTATGATTCATTTGAGTTAACGTTCGTATATGATGCTATATGTGATTTGGAATTCATTATTTTGTATATGATTGTAGAAGTTTAAAGTTCTAAGTTTAAATCTGTCAAATGAGTCCACCTTTCTCTTTATGGATTTTTCCATAGTCTTTATACTTATAAAGCCCTTTCCTAATCACAATGTCAGATAAAACTTCACATTTTTCATATTTAGTTTTGGCTTTATAGTCAAAATGCATATATATGTTTAAAAGTAAAGCTTGTTGTTTCAGGGTTCAATAAATACAAATAACAGTTTGAAAGTATTTTAGCTGATTAAGATATCATTGGTTAAAGAGGTCCGTTTCTGTTGTTACTGTCCTACCATTGTTTCTTCCCCATGTAAGTCCATCTTTGTACTGATACTCTCATATCTACATAGTGACATATATGCTTGTCCCTGAAAATAATTAAATCAGTATTCATGACTGTTAAAAATTATTCCTCTGTCTTAGGATATTACCCATGACATTAATATAATTACCTAAGCTAAAATTATTTTTTTGAAGTATAAATTGGAGATGTACATAGAGGAGTGACTGAAAATTATAGAAACCTCCTTTTGATCTCTATCAATTTAATTTGCAAATATTCAGACACATTAACAGCAAAATGTTTCTTCTTGGAGGATGGTTGAGTAAGGTGAATAGCTCTCTTAGAGTTTTAAATAATAGAAGACTTTAAAGAAATAAAATGTATGATTTTAAAAAACCTTGATCAATTTGATTTTAACTTTTCAATTGAATAAGCTGTAGTCATCAGGGAAAAAGATCTCTTCATGATAAGAACATGACTCTTGGAAATTAAAGGCAAAATGTCACAGATCTCCAGACTCATGAGATGAATATTGATTCATATTATACATGTCCACTGATGGTCATACTCTGAGTTTACAGTTTATACATCTTCATTTTCAAGAATCACATACTTGTTTACTTTTCCTGGGTAGTTTTTTCTGTGATGTTTCTAGTAAGTAAGGTAGTTAAATTAAAAATGCCCACTGTGTTTATAGTTTTACTCTAACAGGCACTTGGTGTAGTGGTCAGTATTTGTGGTTTAGTTTTTTTTTTTTGCTACTCAAGCAATAATCTTACAAGTAATTATTTTCTAAAGTGTTTCTGGGTTTTCACTTGAAAGCTCGTGTTCTTTTTATCCATTCACTTAGGAGGGATAATGTTTAACATTATCGTGCTTCTGGTTATTCTCAGGAGCCAAGGTGTTGCAGCTTATCTTCTTTCTCACCATCCTCTGTGTTATTGTGAGATAAGCTGTCTTTACGTACTACTTTCATATGCCATGCCTATGCCTCAGTGCCTCAGTGGCTCTGAACTGCCCACCACCCAGCTGGCCATTCTGGAGTTTTCTCTCTGTGCAACCGCACGCGCTCTCTCTCTCTTGCACCCTCTTTCATTCCCGTATTAACTGTTGATTCACTCTTGTCCTCCCTCTCCTCTAACATCTGGGGCTCCCACCTCTTTGCTTATACTATTCTCATACTTTCCATATCTTATCCATCTCTCAAAAGCTATCTGACCCTTCCAGCAAGTTCTCTAACTTTGCTTTTATGGTCATTTAGCTCTTGGGATTTAGCTTTTATGGAATTTAGCTGTTGGGACTTTCCATCTGTATTGTAACTGGTTGATATAGTTACAGTTAAAATTCTGATCTTTTCCCCACCTTTGGCTTTTCCTGTGGTCCTGTTCTTATTATTTTTTCTAAAATACTTCTCTTCTAATGGATACATTTGTTTATTATTTTTATTGTCTGTCTCCCCTTAATCAAATAAAAGCTCCATGAAGGCAGGTATTTTTTGGAGGTGCTTTGGTTCACTTCTCTGTCCATAGCACTTATCCCTGGAACATGGTAAACACTTAAAAAATATTTGTCAAATGAATAAATAGAAATCATTCAATGAATGTTATTTTAACCTCTTCTTCATGTATCTAAGATTGTAAAATATATATATTATGTATATATTAAGTGTTATACACTTAAATGCATGCTCATTATTATACTTACATGTTAAATTCGTTTGACAAAAATTCCAATATCACTTTAATTGCTTATCCACCAAATTGTTCTTACTTATGTTAACATGGTTTTAAATTGTTAGCTTTTAGTCTTAATAAAACATATGCTACAGCCATAGAAATCTGTGTTGTTTTACATTCACAGTATTGGTTCAGAATGTGAATACAGACTCATTCCCACATTTAAATTTGATATTGGATAATTTGTAAGATTTTTCTACTAATAACTCCCTGTGAGTAGATTAGGGGAGATTGTCTCTATGTAATAGATTACCAACCCATATGGTATTATCATTCAAATAATTTATTTTAAATATCAGAAACTCTTCCATGAAAAATTGCTGTTTGATTACTATATATATATATTTAAAAGAGCTGGAGATTTATATATTAGAGAATATAATAAGTGATTGCCATTATATAGGTTTTAAAAGAATTGTTGTACTGTTGGCATTAAGGAAAATGATTTTATCATTAAAGTTTATCCTTTAACAACTTGTGAAATATATAATTAAATTGACAAGTGAGAATTAAATTTCTAGACAATGCTGAAAAAAAAATTCAATATCCTAGAGAAGAAGTAAAAATACAAGGAAGTATGAAAAATGGAGGAACCAATTCAATGGTATATAAAAATGAGATCAAGTCTGTATTTGAGAGGCAATAGAAGTACTTAGGAAATAGAAATAGCCAAAAAAGGAAAAAGAAAGAAAGAAAGCCAAGGTGATGATGAGGAAGCAGATAGCTTGAACTTATAATATGATATTATAGCAAATGAAAGCTAGTGCAGTTCTTCTTCAGAAGCATCATGTTACAGCTATCTGCACTTGATCTTGGTAGGCTCATGATTTGGAATATCGCTTTGATGTTGGTTTTATTATCTTGTCAGAGGTTAAAACTTGCTAAATGAGATATAGAGAATCATGAAGGTGTGCCTGGCTAGAGGAGCTTTAGAGAGTGAGTTATACCTCTATATAATGGAGAAAAGGAGAAAATTTTAAGATACTAAAGGAAGAGATATATAGTTAATCAGACATGATTTTTTCACGAGAGAGCTGATTCCATTTTCTTATGATAACCTAAAAAATACATTTGTGCCATTTATATTTGTTATAGTATCCTAGTAAGCCATTTAGAATCCCTAATCAATATCTGCTGCGGTATATGAATTTGGAGCAGGGACAGAGAGATTTTCAGTGTTTTTCAATAAAATCAGCAATAGGAAAGATTATTTCTTCTTTACTGTCCTCTACACCCCCCCCATGTAGACTTCTATGTTACTTTTTCTGCTCTTCATTAACGTCTAAATACTTCTTTAAACTAAAGAGGAAAAAATGAGTAGAAATAATGAAAAGCATTAGAGAAATGTATGTAAAGGCTTCCTGCTTTTTTTTTTCTTTAATTCATAGGTGTTTTCCTTCAAAGATGGTTGGATCCTGATTCTGTATCATTATATGTCTCTATAGAATTTTGGATCCATATTTCATGTAGTTTCAAGTCAAACGGTTGTTGAAGTCAAAAGGTGAAATTTCCAACTCTTAAAAAAAATGGAATAAAAACTCCCACCAGTGCAGACAAGTGGTTTTAAGAAAAGACCTAAGTGTGTAACAGTAGAAAGTATTTATATTAGGAGAATACTTCCTCTTGTAACAGAATGCTGGTTTGTGTGTGTGTGTGTGTGTGTGTGTGTGTGTGTGTGTGTGTGTGTGTGTGTGTGTGTGAAATTTCAAGGTATATTTGAAAAGTAGCATCAAGATCTCTCTAAGGAGCAGTGTCAACAATCATCTGTCTTAAAATGAATCTTCCATCATGTTTGCCTTTTCCCCCAAAATTCTATCAACATGATGCCACAGTCATTAAGCGTTTATTAGTGACAAAAATTTTATAAACTAATGAAAATCTCAAGTAGCATTGTGCACATCTGGCTTAGTTTTCCTAGATACTGTTAATTTTTCATTTCTACATGGAAACTGTATTTAGTGAGTAACCTAACACATACTTTGATATGTGTTATAAAAATACAAACAAGCTATTAATAGAAGGGCAAGTTTTTCTCCTTAAAGAAGTTGGGTGCCATATAGTTTTTGTGTTTTATTTATTTATTTATTTTTTGCCATATAGTTTTAAAAGAAGTTTTTTTATCTCTGCTGTAAATCACACCTGATGCTTCAAAGATCTGAGACCTCTTTTCTTGGGTTAAGCGTTTTCTTGGCATAATGTCACCCCTCAGCAGAGTCATACCCAGTAGTATTACTATTTTTTTTCACTGTCTGTTTGAATAATCCATGTTTAAGATACTGAGTTCCTCATTGCCAGAAATCTAGGTGACATATACTTTGTAAAATTAGTATGGTCCTTTTTCAGAAACTGATTTTGTGGCTCCAGCTTGCAGGAATGAACTCACATTAATCACACTCAGATATCAAGCAGATTGCCAATTTATTAATTGAGAGTGAGAAAAATCATTATGAGAAGTGCTTAGGCACTTGGGTTGATGCCTTCTTGCCTCATGGTTAAATTCACACAAGAAGATGTTTTAATAAGTTTACTTGGTGGGAATGGAATTAGAGGAAGGAGAGGTAGGTAGAGAACTCCCAGTTTGATTCTGTCAGGCTGTTTTAAGTGAACATGTCTAGCTCCACAACCAGGGTTATGTTGTCCTTGGAAACAGACAGGTCCATCATTTGGATCCAGAAATCTTCTTTCCTAGATGGTTCTTAGGTAGGTGTTCGTTAAGGTACTTCCTCACATTGCCAACTGGTTTCCCTTTTTATACATTTACCATACCTTAAAGTGAAATCTTGCTGATGTTGAAACCAGCCTAATATTTTAAAGTGATTTTGCCTGTCTATTCTGTAAAGGCATTTCCTTTATTCCCAAGTACAGAGAAGGAAGAAATACAAATATAAAAGCCCATTTTGTATCATCTATAGAGTTAAACTGACTGAGATGGTAGTCATAAGCTACATGCAGCTGTTTAAAATTTAGTTAGTTAAAATTTAAAAAGCATTCAGTTCCTCAGTCATACATTTCAGAGATTCAGTAACCACATGTGACTGCTAGTTGCTGTTATGAACAGTGCAGGCAGGATGTTGAACATGTTTATCATTGCAGAAAGTTCTACTGGACAATGCTAAAGAGACATTTCATTGACAAAATAGTTTGCAATTATCTATTTTAATATAATTTGCTGTCTGATATCTTTATGCATCTTCATTTTTGTTTATTAATTTCAGTACAGCCCAACTTACTATTCCAATCTTCTCTAGTGAATTTGAAGTCGATCATATACACATGTTCAGCTGGATAGGGATTTTGTTGTTGTTAATAGTTGGTTAAGTATCCAGAACTTAAGTACTCTGTTTTTTAAAGAGTGCTTATGAATTTCATTGGCTATTCTCCTTCAGTTAATGACAGGACTGTTTACTTTGAAGTCTTAGAAAAAAAACTCATGTAGAATCAAAACATTTTTAAATGTTGTATTATAATTTTGACTGTTTGAAATGGTAGATTTCTTTCTGTTTCAACAGTGTGCTATTTTGATAAATTAAGAAAGCTCATTCAGAAATGCTAACAATGCCAGGAAAATAAAGAGCTGTCCTTTAGAAAATAGCATAATGTTGTAGCTAGGTGCCTGAAAGTCAATGCATTTTCAAGGCCGGGATATGATTTTATTTTTAACTTGTGTGTCTTCTTCTGCATTTAATAGTGCCTGTTCTCATGAAAATCTGAGAATTTTAAAAAATCTGCTTTCACCCCCTGCACACTTGAAAGATTATGTTCAATAAGACTGTTCTTTTGTACATAGTAGTTTAACATGGTCCGTGATTTCAAATTTTGGATTTCTTTATCAGTAAAATACATATATATATATATATTTGTTGCTGTTCAGTCACTAAGTTGTGTCTGACTCTTTGCGACCCCATATATAGTTTCTACCTGTGGAATTTTTATATGCTTGGTAGACTTGTGAAATAACTTCTTGGAGAGTATGTATCTACACTCAAATATATATTTACTCATTCATATTCTTATATACAATTGTTCTTATCTTTAGAAAAGGTCATTTTTTATTGAGTACTTTCAAGGTAGTGGTTTCAGTGTAACTGCTGGGAGAAGTACCAAGAGGTCTCCAGGCACAGACCCTGCTCTTATAGGGCTTGTGCTGTAGTAATCAAATATACACAAAAGTCCATGTAAAAGAATAGCTACAGTATGGACGATTGGGACTGTTTCCCAGAAGGGATGGTATGAGAGGAGGTCTTTCAGAATAAACAGAATTTGAGAATATAGTGATGTTCATTCCAGACTAAGGCTAAGGAGATCTTACTATTACTAATTCTGTACGCAAAAGTCTTTCTAGTAGGCTTAGTTAATGATGAGCTATGATGTTAGCATCTTGTAGACAAAACCTGGTATAAGGCCTGGTCTAATATTTGTCATAGTTGAAGATGAATTTCTGAAAGAAAGGTGTATTTGATGTGAGAAATCTGCAGATTCATTTATTAGATTTTTTTAGTTACACTTTTACATATGATTAAGCTATAGTAATATTTTTTAAAGTAAATGTAAAAGATACATATATACACACAATAGTCTCTAGATATAGAAAATGAAAATGGTCTCTACATATGGAATATTAATCTCTGTTTCCATTGAAAATAGTTCTTTTAAAAAAGTTAAATAAGTAAAGACCTCATTTACTTTTATCAATATTATTGACGTCTTAGCAGAGCCCTATTAAATTTGCCCTATGGTATGGTCTCCAAATTATGTTCTACAAAATACATGAATTAAACAAACAAAAAAAACCTGACATTTCATAGAACTTCTAAAGTATCACACATGATTGGGAAGCAGTTATGCCATACAGGAGAAATTTTTTGTTCCTCTTTTTCCATTTACAGAACTTTACCTTTTATATACATCTTCCTTCCCTAGAGATTTTCTTATATCTCTATTTGCAAGGATAAATTAGATCTTGGTCTGTGGTTAGCTTGACTTAGTATTCTAAGCTCTTTCCAAAAAAAAAAAGAAGAGAGTTTAGTATTCTAAACTCTTTCCAAAAGCTATTTATTAAGGACATATCCATATCCATGAATTAAGCTGAATTACATTCAGTTGGTGATGAAGAAAAGTATAAGACAGTTTCTTTAATTTAAGAGACTTAGTGTAATGGAGGAAATGAGACAAGCAGAAGTAAAATACTAGGAGAAAAACATGAAAAAATATAGTCAGGTGCTTAAATGTGTGGTACCATTAATTCAGAAAGGGAGAGCAAGACAGGAGGGAAGTGATCAGGAAAGGATTCCTGGAGGATGTTTAATGTAAGATCTTGAAAATAGAGAACAAGCCAAACAGAGAAGGTCAACCTGAGAGTGGATGTGGCCTGGCAAGGGCAGGGGCTGGGCCTGGTATGCTCACTGTTCTCTTTCTTTATGTAGATGTAATGGTAAATTTGGGCTTTCCTGGTAGCTCCACTGGTAAAGAATCTGCCTGCAATGCAGGAGATCCTGGTTCGATTCCTGGGCCAGGAAGATCCCCTGGAGAAGGGATAGGCTACCCACTCCAGTATTCTTGGGCTTCCCTGTTGGCTCAGACAGTAAAGAATTCACCTGCAGTGTGTGAGACCTGAGTTCATTCTCTAGGTTGCGAAGATCCCCTGGAGAAGGGAATGCAACCCACTCCAGTATTCTTGCCTGGAGAATCCCCATGGACAGAGGAGCCTGTGTAGTCTATGGGGTCGCCAAGAGTCAGACATGACTGAGCGACTAAGCACAGCAAAGCACAGCAATGGCAAATACAATGCCTTCTACATAGTAGATGATCAATATGTAATGAACAGAGACCTCCCTGGTGGTCCAGTGGTTAAGACTTCTTGCAATGCAGGGGGTGGGAGTTCAATCCCTGGTCGGGAAGCTAAGATTCCACACACCACAATATCAAAAAATCAAAACATAAAAAAACAGAAGAAATACTGTAACAAATTCAATGAAGACTTTAAAAATGGTCCACATCAAAAAAAATCTTAAAAAATATATAATGAGTAAATAAATGAATGGGCAGTTGTAAGCAAGATAAAGTAAAAAGAGATGTTTACTCGACTAAGCCAGTTCTTGTTGGTGACTGGTGGAAATTATGTGAGAGCCTTGAATGGGAAGCAAAACTTGAACTTGACACCTGGTGAGACATGACTGAGGCATCTTCTAGGAGTGTACCCCGCTGGAAATGGTGTCTTAGGAGCAGAGGCCTGGCAGCAGTGTGCTTGTTGGTGAGCTTGTATGTGAAAGACTGATGTACACCACTCTGAGTGTAGACCAAGAATGATGAAGACCCTGGCTAGAGCCTTTGAATTTTCTTACAGAGAAAGAACCACAAACACAAAAGAAAAAGGAAAAATTTTCTTAGCCATTTATTAAATTACTTAGACAACTGATATTA
Organism: Okapia johnstoni; assembly: GCA_024291935.2. Lineage (NCBI taxonomy): Eukaryota > Metazoa > Chordata > Mammalia > Artiodactyla > Giraffidae > Okapia > Okapia johnstoni. Next base: position 53,899,851 of record CM044310.1, on the reverse strand, counting down.
ATGTAGTGCCTACTATATGAAGGCCCTAACACAGGAGCCTCATCACCAAGCTTTGAACTCAGGATCCTTACTTCCAAGCACTGTTAAAGGGATTCAGTAAGATCAAATCTCTGAGATGCTTAGCAGGGTGTCTGGCACATTAGCAAGAATTATAAGTGGTAGCTGCTATGATTATTGTATTATCTAGCTAATTTTAGACACCCTGACCCTCCTCATCCCTATGGCCAAAACCTACTATAATCCTCTATTGAGACTTTTCATCTAGTCTCTAATATTTGCCTGAACCTATGGTCCTTGAAAAACATTAACAACATTTTTAAATTAGAGACTCTGAAACTTGTGCAAGGCAGATCTGATAATATTAATGAGTGGTGAGGACCCATCTCTCAGCTTCAGTGATTCTTAACTCAGCCCACTGTTTTCCTGGTCCAGTTTTTCATGAAAGAGTTTGGGATATCTTTATGGCAGAAAGACCAGGAAATGCAAGGAACATAGGCAGGGACTCAAAGATTTTAGTATTAAAGTTGTGGTGTTGTGAAGAAAAACAGGGAATTTAAAAAAGGGAATAATTTTGAGTGAGATGATTAAGTTTGGATTGGTACCTGTTAGTTACATGGTAGTACTGGGACATCCAAAGGCTAGTGTCCAGGGATGGATATGGGTGGAATCTGCTTTCCCTTCGTGAATGCAGGATACATGGATCTTAAATCCGTAAAGATTCTTTGGGGTTGACTGTTAATTCCTTCCCCTTTTTTTTTTTTTTAAGGCTTCTGATCTCATCCTTTCTGTATCCCAGTCTCCACCTCTCTTCTGCCATTCCCTTCCACTCCTATACGCTTTTGGTACATTTTTAAAATCTTAACTTTTCTATTAATTGTGTTTGTTTGAGTTCATTGGTATAGTTTTTTTTTTTTTTTTTCTTAAAAATGGTTTGGCCCATCTGACAGTACTTCGAGTCAGTGATGATTAGGTAGTGAATAAATATTCAAATGGGATGGATAATAGCTTCAATTTTGATTTTATAGTGATTTCAGTTCACTTCTTTCAAAGTGTATCACAGCCAAAGTTCCATTCATCAAAGGGAGACATAAAGAGATGCCACTGATTCCTGAAATGAAATAATACTAAATTAATAAATTTAATATATAAATTAGTGTCTTTAATTCTTTTTTTAAGAAGTACTCAGCTTTCAAAATATCTCTTCCTATTTCACTTTGAAAATAGTGTAAACAACTTAGCTCATAGACCAAAACAGAGATCCTATTATTCTTTTTGATGCATAGGTGTCGTGACATTAATGCTAATTTGGATTATGCGTATTCATTGAGAGTAAAAATCAGGCTCATTTTAGCACCTGATTTAAGCCTGCAGCAGACTTTCATATTCAAATTAGGAATTGAGAGATGTGTATAGAAAGTGGAGATATGTATGTCTAGGACCTACTTCAGCTTTGTAACAGGCTCATAATTATTAGCAATGGAATCCAGGCTGCTAACACTGGACACTGTTAGAATGTTCCGTGATAATTTATAGGGTTGATTACTCTAGCCTCAAGTGGAACCTTAGGAAGAAGAGCAGCAAATGGTAAATCTTTGTGGTGGTCCCTGGAGTAGCATTTCAGTTTGAGACTCTGAGTTATGTGGGTCTCAACCTCTTTTCCTCCACTGGCCTTTCCTGTGGCTCATCCTCAGCATCGTTATCTGTTCAGATCATGCCTGGTCAGAAATCGCTGGTCCCCGGGGAAGAGAGAGTGGGGTGAGCCCTGTTATAAGCACACTCGCTGCAAACCTTTCACCTTGCTGTCAAGGTGACAAATGTTTGTCCTTAAGGGAACACTGGAGGTTAAATCACCAATGTTTCTCTCACTTATCTTCTTTCCTATACTACCCAAGCTCTTAGACAAATTTATAGCTGAAAGAATCTCAGAAAATTAGGCTCCTCATAACCTTCATGCACCTTGTTCAGAGAAATGTTTTGTTCAGGCTCAAAGTACTGACTACATTATGCACTAGGGGCTGAGTAATTAGAATTTCTTAAAAGTTGTTATATAAGTACATTTTCATTTCAGGGCTTATTCAGAAGGAAACAGAGACACAGACATAGAGAACAAACGTATGGACATCAAGGAGGGAAAGGGAGATAGAATGAATTAATTGGGAGATGGGATTGACTTATGTACCCTATTGATACCATGAATAAAATAATAACTAATGAGAGTCTACTCTCTAGCACAGGAAACTCTGCTTAATGTCCTGTGGTGACCTAAATGGGAAGGAAATCCAACAAGGAGGGAATATGTGTATACATATAGCTGATGCAAACCAGTCCATCCTAAAGGAAATCAGTCCTGAATATTCATTGGAAGGACTGATGCTGAAGCTGAAACTCCAATACTGTGGCCACCTGATGCGAAGAACCAACTCACTGGAAAAGACCCTGATTCTGGGAAAGATTGAACGCAGAAGGAGAAGGGGACGACAGAGGATGAGATGGTTGGATGGCATCACTGACTCCATAGACATGAGTTTGAGCAAGCTCTGGGAGTTGGTGATGGACAGGGAAGCCTGGCGTGGTGCAGTCCATGGGGTTACAAAGAGTTGGACACCACTGAGCAACTGAACTGATAACTGATTCACTTTGCCATACAGTAGAAACTAACACAACATTGTAAAGCAACTATACTCCAATAAAAATCTTTAAGAAACATTAAAATTTTGAGAGATAGTATCGGGAGCTTTGCAAATATAGTTGTGATAAGGCGAGCAATGCATTCTTTTTACAATCAGCATGCGTTAAGGGTGTATACATCCTCTCACAAAGAAACATGAAACCATGCATTAACCTTGGAAATGGAAGTTGCTTTGGATTTTTCCAATTCTTTTTTGGCCCATTCCATTCCATTCTCTCAGTCGTGTCTGACTCTTTGCAACCCCATGGACTGTAGCCTACCAGGCTCCTTTGTCCATGGAATACTCCAGGCAAGAATACTGGAGTGGATAGCCATTCCCTTCTCCAGGGGATCTTCAGAACCCAGGAATTGAATCTGCGGTCTCTTGCATTGCAGGCGAATTATTTTACCGTTTGAGCCACTAGAGAAAAGACCCTGATGCTGGGAAAGATTGAGGGCAGGAGGAGAAGGGGGCAACAGAGAATGAAGTGGTTGGATGGTATCACTGAATCCATGAACATGAGTTTGAATAAACTTGGGGAAGGATAGGGAATCCTGGCGTGCTGCAGTCCTTGGGGTTGCCAAGAGTCAGACACGACTTAGTGACTGAATCACACGAATTCCATTCTCTGATGGCAACCCACTCCAGTATTCTTACCTGGAGAATCCCCATAGACAGAGGAGCCTGACGGGCTACAGTCCTTGAGATTGCAGAGTCTCACACAACTGAAGCAACTTAGCACAGCGCAGCACATACAGCAGTGGGAATGATCTTGAATGATCTAAATTGACAGGTCATTTTCCTACTTAAAATCCTTCAGTATCTCTTGGGATAAATACCAAAATTCCTTATATGACTTACAAGGCCCTGTATGATCTGTACCTTGCCTCCTGCTTCATCCCATGCTACCTTCTTCACCCTCAAGGCAGCTTGCATATAAACATACTTGAGTGTCTCTAGTTCATTCATTCAGCGAGTGCTTTATTGAGCACATACTCTATACTGAAGCTATGCAAATGTATAAAACAGACACACACTCACGGAGCTTACCTTTCTAGTGAGGGAATATGACAACTAAAATGTATATATTTATGACTAAACATATATATTTCATGTAATTATTATATATATATTTATATTATATATTTTAGTTGTAAATCTATGTATTTTACTTATATGTCATATAGAGGAAATGGAGAAAAGTAAAGCAGGAAGGGAGAAAGACAAAGAAGAAACGAGAGAGACTGCAGTTTTTTAAAAAGTGATAAGTGACAGTCTCATTTAGAATGTTTAAACAGAAACTTGAAGCAGGTGAGGGAGGAAGCTATGAGAATATTTTGGGTAACAGTGTCTATATAAAGAGAATGTCTCCTGGAGGAGGGCCTGGCAGCCCACTCCAGTATTCTTGCCTGGAGAATCCCATGGACAGAGGAGCCTGGTGGGCCATAGTTCATAGCGTTGCAAAGTGTCAGACGTGACTGAAGTGACTTAGCATGCACTCATACATAAAGAGAGTGCACACAAAGTGCAAAGGGCCAGACAGGAAAAGAGCCACAATAGGGAGGGCAATAGAGATAAGTCCAAATATGTAGAAGGGGCCAGGTTATATGGTTAGGGCCTTTGTGGGCCATTGAAAGGTTTTCGAGTTTAAATCTAAATTAGATGGTGTATTAGTTCATTTGAGCTGCCATAACATAATGCCATGGATGCAAGTGTATCTACCTTGGGTAGTGCTGTGCAGGTTACATGAAATATTCTTCGTTAAATGTTTAGTAGAGTGTCTGGCACACTAGTAAGTTAACAAAAACTAGCTGTTATTACTTTCATCAGAAAAGTCCATTGGTTTGCCCAAACTTACCTAGCCGGTAAAGAGAAGAAACTCAGCTAGACTTCTGTCCCTATTATTTTGCATGCAGTCTACTTTCCATTATATCATGAAGCTGAAGGAGTTTCATTTTAAACCAGAGGATAGTTCAAGTTATGGAAGGCAGTGAAAGTTTCTTTCTTTTAAAATACTCTATGATTTGGACTTTGCAGTATTGCATCCTGACGCACATTCCTTCCTTTTAATGGGATTTCCCCATTTATCTGTTTTTCTCATAAAGTTTAGCTTTGTTTCCTTGAAGTAGTCCTAAAGTTTGAATGTCCTTTGAATTATTACATGATTCTTTCTCTGGAAGTTGCTTGATTTCTTTCTATTGTTTTCTCAACTATTCACGATTTACTGCTTTCACTGGGAATGAGAATACTGATTCTAGGACTATTAAATGAAGACTTTAAGGAGATACCTTCTCCCCCTGTAGAGAAGTTCAGTGGTCCTTCAGGATCCCTTTCTGTTCAGTCTGGTAGAAAGTTTTAAATTCATTTCTTTAAGAAATTTTTACTTAGTATTAACTGTATGCCTAGGACAAGATAGACACTAGGAATATAGTGGTAAATTAGTCAGGCATAGTCCTTGTAGATGAAGTTTACATTCAAGTCAGGAAAAGAACAATAGATGAAATAGTCACATTCTAATTTTAGTTATGAAGGAAAATAGCAGAAAGGTGATAAAGCAGAAAATGTTCCCTTTTAGTCCAGTTTTTTCCTCAACTACTCCCTATTTTTTCTCCTCTTCTAAGATAATTTCTTTATGAGAGAACCTCGTTCTTTTAAGTTTTTTACTTAAATCATCCAGATGAAGTTGTTTAATACAGGATGAATAATGTGAGTAGCTGACAAAAGATAGTCAAATTTAACTGATGTTGATATATACAAAACTAACCTAGGTCACCTTATGCATGCTAAAGAGTATCATTTTCTAAGGGGAAATTGAAGTATAATTGCTTTGCAATGTTGTGTTAGTTTCAGCTGTGCAACAAAGTGAATCCGCTATTATGTATACATATATCCCCTCCCTCTCCAACCTCCCTCCCACTTGCCCATCCCACCCTGCTAGGTCATCACAGAGCACCTAACTGTGCTAGACAGCAGCTTCCCACTATCTAGCTATTTTACACAAGAGTGTCATTTTAATAACAGCACAATAATAAGTTTAGAAGAAATATGTTACAAATGACTTCATCAGTCTTTGCATTTAATTTTTTTTACTTTCCTTTGCTCCTAAAACAGATACTCATTGCAGAGAAATAGCGATGCTATTATATTTGCTGTACAAAATTAATGTTTAAAGATGTGTACAATGAAGAATGATGATTAGTAACTTGTTTTTAAATTATTTTTTGGAAAAGATAAAGGAAAATACCTTTCAGAAGATCATGTGAGTTCCTCCCATCTCTTTTAGGCCAAGTAATTATAGTCTATCATGCTTTTTTTTTTTTTTTGATAGAGGGACAGAATGGAGATAAAAGACAGCCATAGAGAGAACAGCCTCCTTCACAGCTGACTGAAGCAGGTGTTAGAAATGCAGATGAAGCATGTTGACTAAAGACCATACAAATTTGAAGTGAAAATGCCACTGGTCTTCATGCAGCGTTCTGGACATATGAAGTTTCAGGCAGTTCAATTATTCATTGTATTGTGTGAACTAGTTCAGGAGTTAGGGAAAAGGTGCCTTTTACATTTAAACTGTTTCTTCCCCTTCTTCCTTTTATCTGCACTTGACAAGCAAAATGAACTTCATTTTGTAAGTTTTATTCCAGCAAGTGAATGACTTATATTTCTGTATGGAAAAAAAAAAATCTTAGAACAGATAACTCACAGGTTTAAGGGACACTAGGAGACAACAGAAACTGGCAATTGTTTTTCTGTTTCATTTTTGTTATAATCAAAGCCACTAAAGACAAATAAATGTGAAAGTGGCTTTTGAATTGTCATTACCATCAACCTCACCATGAAATCGGAGAAGGCAATGGCACCCCACTCCAGTACTCTTACCTGGAAAATCCCATGGATGGAGGAGCCTGGTGGGCTGCAGTCCATGGTGTCGCTAAGAGTCGGACATGACTGAACGACTTCACTTTCACGCATTGGAGAAGGACATGGCAACCTACTCCAGTGTTCTTGCCTGGAGAATCCCAGGGATGGAGGAGCCTGGTGGGCTGCCGTCTATGGGGTTGTACAGAGTTGGACACAACTGAAGCGACCTAGCAGCACCATGAAATATTTCTTAAGTGCCTGCACATGTATTCCTTATTCCTTACTGGATAAGAAGGTTTAAGAAAAATAAACCATTTATTCTCTAATCTTATAATTAAGGGTCTTGATTTTTAAAAGGTAGAGCTGAGATATTTTTGAACATTTACTACGTAATTTTAAGCAGACTTACATTTTAGAGGAAATACCACAATTCATGGAATTATTTCTACCCTCATTTTGGTTCATTTTGCTTTTTGGTCTCAGGAGTTGGTTAACCTTGCTTCAGAGGACTGGACTGGTACTAGACTGATCTTGGTGTCAAAACACCTGCTTTTTGTGAACTCAGAGCACTTGAGGACCCCCAGAGAGGTTTATTATGTTTGCATTATCATGTTTATGTTTTCCTCCTCGACATAGGTGGGAAAACATCAGCGCCTCATTTTAAAGGTGAAGAAGCAACAAGAGGTGTCCTTCTCTCTTTCTTCCTTCCTTCTTCCCTTCCTTCCTTCCTCTGAGTTGAGACTCAGAGTTTCAGAACTGCTGAAATTTTGACTCTGTCTGTGCAAATGTATAGGTTTAAAATATCTTTTTTTTTTTTTGGCTCCAAACACAAAAGGCTTCAGCATACATGCTTTGTGACCCCTTAGCAGCAAGATGGCTGCTGCAGCTTCAGGCACCATGCCTTTGTTCAAGGTAGGATGGAAGGGGAAAGACACTGCTGGGAAGCTTTCTTCTCATTTCTGCCCTTTGTAAGAACAAACATTCCCAAGAGGTTCTCAGCAGACTTGCTCTAGTAATTCATTGGCCTGATCTCAATCACAGGGTTACTGCTAGCTGTAAGGAAAGGAGACAAGTAGGGTATCAAAGGGAACAGAGTTTGGCTTAGACCTATGCCTCTTGACCCCTTCCCTTCATGACACACATAAGAAATGTACCATCTTAGGGGCAAAAAGAGTGTTCCTGCTGCTCTAGGTCCTGCCCTTCTGCCCTGAGAGTTGGGTTGTGGGGGGGGGGGGTGGATATCTTCTCTATCTATGGTACATTTAAGACTCATATTGGTGGGACTTCGCTGGTAGTCCAGTGACTAAGATTCTGTGCTGTCAGCGCAGGGAGTCTGGGTTTGATCCCTGGCCAGGAAACTAGATGTCACATGCTGCGACTAAGAGTTCTCATGCTACAACTAAAGATCCTGCATGCTGCAGTGAAGACCCAAGATCCCACGTGCCTCAAAGACCTGGCACAGCCAAATAAATAAATAAGTAAATAAATATATGTATTTTTTAAAAAGACTCATATTGGTTGGAAATGACTAGTTTGAACTACTCATGAGTCACATTCAGGATTAGACATGTTGTTCTAAAGAAAACAGAGTTCTGTTAGCATATAAGAGGACAAAGTGGCCTTTAGGTAGCCAATTTATAGAGTCTGGCACAATAGATGTTTGCTTCAATAAATTATATTTGATCTTGGAATATATTGTGTTTGGATTTGAATAAATGTGTATCTGTTACTCATGGAAGTTACCCCGCCCCTTTAATAGTGAAACTTGTATATATGCTGTGAAAGAGACTTGGAGCTAGAAAGTTGACTTCTTTTTTTCAGGCATACTTTCAGCCTCACTTGTGATAATAAGACTTTTGCATACGTTGAGTTGTCCTGGCAGTTTGGAAAGAATCACCAAAGTGAACCAAGTTTATACATGAGAGACCAGAACTGCATTTTAGGAAGGATCCTAGGAACCAGGCAGGCACCAAGCAGATCAGTGGTCATTGGCTGCTTACGTGTCAAACTGCCAAGGCTGCTCTGTCAAATTATTAGGTTTCCAGTGTAGTCACTCGGGATCTCCTTGGAAGTTATCTGTAGTTGAGAGTGGAGATCAGGTAGAAGCTGCATCAATAGTGAGTTTTAGAGACTGACAAGGCTTTATTCTGCAAAGCACTAATGAAGAGTTTATGGATAAGGTGAAACTTACAGTGAAGCTCTAATTCTTCTATGCTGCGAAAGAAATAGATGGCGTGCCTAAGGTAGAAACTGATTGGTTTGCATATCATGTATTTAGTGATAGTCCTAAAAACCAAATTTCCTCTAGAGAAAGAATTTTTTAGCCTGGAGACTTGGAGTCCTAGTACGTTCTGAAAATTTATACTCAAAATGTATTCTGTAATTGTATATGGATTTTTCTAGAGAGAAAGGCCATAGCTTTCATCTAATTTTCAAAGATTAAAAACAGAGAATCTGTTGAATGCTTAAATAGCCCAGACTTGAAGCAGTGTTCCAGGTCTCACTAGAGTTATTTTAAGAGAACTGCAACTTCTAATTGTTCTACGACCTGATAATCTGTTTAAACAGTAATTTCTCTTTGATGTATATGGTGCTTTACAGTACGTGAAGTAGATGGCATAAATGGTTTTATGGTAAAGATATGTTCTTCTGTAAAATATCCATTAGTTCAGAGTTCACAAAATTTAGTTTTTTCTCTTGAGGAAGATAAAATGTGTTATAAGAGATGACCAAAATTAGGCAGTGTTTTTGTATGTGATGTTGCAAAGAAGCCATAAAACTCTTCTACCTTCAAGATTATGTAGTATTAAGGGTAAACTAGTTATAATAGTCAAACGCTAATTATTTATTAGTCCTTCCAGAATTTGAATACCCAAGGTATTTTGATATTTACCTACTTAGACTTTTGAGGTGAGGTGAAAGTGCTCAGTTGTGTCTGACTCTTTGCGACCCCATGGACTATACAGTCCATGAAATTCTCCAGGCCAGAATACTGGAGTGGGTAGCCTTTTCCTTCTCCAGGGAATCTTCCCAACCCAGGGATCAAACTCAGGTCTCCCACATTGCAGGTGGATTCTTTACCAGCTGAGCCACAAGGGAAGCTCACCTTTAATCATGGCAAAATAGCGATAGAAGATAGAGAAAAAAAACCCCTCTTTGTCTCTATTATAAAATAATTCTCAGTTCTTCATTGCCTTCAAAGTTACTCCTACCCGTTTAGATGTGTGTCTTTAAGTAATTTCCCCCCCTGTGGATGAAGCTGACAGCATTTTCCAAATTGATTTTCAATCCGTAATATTCCTACCATACCTCAAACCTCATTAAAGCTCTTTTCATCATTTCTCTGACTCCATTAGTTATGGCAGCATCTCAAAATTTAGTTTCCTCTGTAAATTTCATTATTGTGGTTACCAATTCATTATAAAAGGATCAGAATAGTAGGAGGAAGGGAAGAGGAATTGACATATGAGGACAAAGTGAAAGATTAGGACTCTTTGGCCTGCAAAGTAGAAATCTATCAAATCTTGAATGGCACGGGTAAGGAGAAGTTGGACCAAGAAGCTCGATCTGGAAATGGGAAGATGGAAGGAAATTCTTGAAACTCTCTTGAAATATAAGAAGTGGAGCTACCTAGCAGGGACAGAAAAGTAATTTTAAAAGCTTGGGGTGAATTTATTTTCAAGCAAAAGAAAAATTAAGATGTAGCAGGTCTTCCTGTACACTCTAAACATATCCTAAGTAATTGTAAATGTTAGTATGCTAAACAAGGCCTCCTTTTTTTAGACTATTATTATGTTCTCTAGGACATCCTATAGAAACAGAATTTTGTGCTGATTAGGAAAGATGAAGTCAAGTCTGACTTAGAAAGAAAGATGAGGTCATATGCTATCTTCATATGAGTCTGGCAAGCAAGATTGGTAACCAATACCACTGCAAGTACATCACTGAAGACTTCTTCAGTTTATTCTGACAGTGATATGTCAGTGAATTCATCCTCTGTAAAAAAAAAAGTGCTTTTGGTATCAGTTTGTTCATTGTAACCACCAGGCAAAATATACTCAAGGATGTTTTTATTTTATGTATAAAGAATTCTTGCAGATAAAGAAGAAACAAATACATATACCAGGAGGAAAATGAGCAAAGATCTTTAATGGTCATTCACAGAGGAACCACCATGAGTGAGCAATAAACCTAGGCAATGTACAACCACACTGCCAATCAGTGCAGATGAAAATGTTTTCCATCTATAAAATTAGGAAAGTTGAACATGATTGACAAGACCTATTATTGGTGAGACTGGAAAGACTTAGAAATACACACTCTTGGTAGGTGTGTATGTAGATTCAGTCTTTCTAGATGGTAATTTTACAGTGTGAAGCAAAATTGAAAACACTTAAAAATAATAACAGAAACACTTAAAAATAATAACAGCAGGGCCTTCCCTGGTGGTCCAGTGGAAGGAATCCACCTTGCAATGCAAGCGATCCAGGTTCAATATCTGTTCAGGGAACTAAGATCCCACATGCTACAGAGCAACTAAGCTCATGTGTCTCAACTACTGAGCTCACACCACAACTGGAGAGTCCACGCACAGCCACAAAGATCCCACATGATGCAATAAAGATTCCATGAGCTGCGACTAAGATCTGACGCAGCCAAATAAATAAATCTTTATTTATTTATTATTGTTGCATACAGTAATACCAGCTATCAAAGCTGCCCTGGACTTGGAGCTATGCTAAACATTTAGTAGGTATTATATTTGTATTATATTTGTCCTAATAGTAGCTATTATTACTCCTATATTATAAATGAGGAACAGAACTTAAAGGGTTAGTGTTCTTCTTTCCCCCAGATCGATATAGTTATTAAGTGATGAAGTCAAGATTTGAACTTACATCTTTCTAACTTCAGATTCCACAATGATAAACCATTTTGTTGTTCAGCCTACTCTTGGTAGAACTGGTCAGTTCCAGTTCTCAGAATTTCTGTCAAAAGGATAATCATCAATGCCAAAGTTGTACATATAAGTATGTTACAGACCTTCATATTTAGGTACTAAGTATTTCCTGGTGGCTCAGTGGTAAAGAATCTGCCTGCCAGTGTAGGAGATGCAGGTTCAATCCCTGACCCAGGAAGATCCCCTGGAAAAGGAATTAGCAACCCACTCCAGTATTCTTGCTTGGGAAATCCCATGGACAGAGGAGCTTGGCAGGCTACAGTCCATGAAGTGGCAAAAGAGTCGGACACAACTTAGAGACCAAATAACAACAAATCCATGCACCTACATGAAATGTAGTTTGGGCATATTCAAGGCAGTTAGCTAGAACCGAGACCATTATATAAATTTGGGAACCTAAAAAGTGCCCCCTCAGTGAAAGAAGTACTAGAAAAAACCCTACTTATTGGCCACAATAAGTGATAGTGTTATCCTAGGCTGGGAGTTTGAATGGAAGAAAAAGAAGGTCTTGTGAACAATGGAAATTCCAAGCCTGTTAGATGGTACTGAGATAAGAATTTATACTATTTTTTTGGGCCAAGAAATTAATGTAAAATCTTGTTTCAGATTGGAGTTCTGGAAAGAGAGAATTCTTTTGAATTAGTGAGATATAATCCCTAGATAGAAGAAGTTCACCGAGTCCCAAGTAGATAAATATAAATAAATCAAAATTAAACTTCAGTATGATACAGACCACTGCAATGGCAACCATTACTAGTAGTACTAGCAAACACTTATACAGTGTCATTTTGTGCCAGATTATCTCCTAAGAACTTTTTATACACATTAACTCATTTATGGATAGTAAATCACAATTATTTTTTTGAAGAGGAAAATAAGGTTCAAAGAAGTTACTAAATTTTCTTAAGGTTACTCAGCTACTATGTGGCCAAACCGAGATATGAACCCCAGATGATCTAGCTCCCAAGTTTGTGCTCTTAACCTCTATACATAATGCTCAAGGAGAAAATCTTCAAAACAATCAGAGAGAAAAGACAGCTTTCTAAAGCAACAACCACAGCTAATCTCTCCAGCAGACTTCTGTAAAGCAGTGAGAAAAGACAAAATATCTTGAGTATCTTCAAGTGCTGTGGGAAAGTGATGTGCCCTGTGCCCCCCTGCCCCGGCCCAGGATTATTCACAAATAATCATTCAAGAATGAGCCTGGGTTCTTCTTCCTGTCCTCCTCTTCCTCTTCCTCTCCTTGTCTTTTTCTTTCTTCCTCATATTTTTCTTTAAAAAATAATTCGGGTTCCCTTCCCTCCTGTTGAGGCAGCCGGGGTTGGGGCAACCTGTGGATCCAGGACTAAGGAGGCAGTCAGAACCAAGAGGGTCAGTCAGCGGTCAAGCTGAGGAGATTTTGGGTGGGAGGTAAGGCTGTGGAGGCCATCAAGGCTGACAGGGCCAGGATATTGATTGTATGCAGGGGGTATGAGGACATGAATAAATTGAGGATAATTAGTGCTCAGAAATGTATATCACTTATATGTGGAATTGGAAAAAAAAAAAACTAATAAATATAACAACAAAAAAGAATAGACTCAGATATAGAGAACCAACTAGTGGTGACCAGTGGGGAAAGAGAAGGAGGAAGGGGCAAGGCAGGGGTAAGGGGTTAAGAGATACTAAGAGCTGTTATGTGTAAAATAAACTACAAAGATATATTGTACAGCACATGGAGTAGAGTCATTATTTTGTATTAATAGAATATTTAACCTTTAAAAAGTGTGAATCACTATTCTGTACACCTATAACGTAAACTATACATCAACTATACTTCAATTTAAACAAGTGGAAAAAAAAATCATGAGAAGTTACACAGGAGGCGACCTGAAAGGACATGCACTGCTCAAATCTGGAATTATTTGAGCATCAAAATAAATGATAGTAAAAGAGTATACCACACTGAATAAAATAGGAACCCAAGGGTCCATGCTGATACAAATAAGTGAATAAACAAATCGATGAGACGAATTTCAGGCTGTGAACTTTTATAAATTAAAAAAATGATGGCATTAGAAAATTGCCACTTGGCAACTATTGTAGAAGTAATACTAATAATTGATTTAGGCATGAATCATCCATGAAGGTTAAAAGTAGCTCATGAAAGTTAATAAAGGAAGAGCATGGCAGTACTCTCAAAGAATTTTAATTAACAAGGGAATAGTAACTTCATTGATGAGAAACCTAGAAGACACCACCTTTAAACCAAATGAGCAAAGTGAACATCCCCAATAATGGGGCAAATAGACATCGTTGCTGCTGGATGTGGTATACTGAGAAGAGTATAGCGTCACTTGAGACACATTCCTGTGAAAATGCACTTAATCAAGAGAATGACACAGACAAACCCAAATAGAGGCAAACTGAAATAACTGGGCTTTATGCTTCAAAAAATACCAAGGTTATGAAAAAGCATGGAAAGATTAACGAATAGTTTCAGATAAACAGACATGACAACCAAGTACAAAATATAATTCTAGATTGGGATAGTTGGTGAGATTTGATGGGACTGGATTTGATGGTAGATGGTAATATTATTATCAAGATAATTTCCTGATTTAGCATGTTTTACTGCAGTTATATCCCTGGAGAAGGAAATGGCAACCCACTCCAGTATTCTTGCCTGGAGAATCCCATGGACAGAGGAGCCTGGCGGGCCATGGTCCATAGGGTCGCAGAGAGTCGGACACGAATGAAGGGACTAAGCATGCAAAGCAAGCGCACATACGCACTAGAGTTATATAGGGGAGAGGCCTTGTTTTTTAGCAGGTACACACTGAAGTGGGCTTCCCTTGTGGCTCAGCTGGTAAAGAGTCTGCCTGCAATGCGGGAGACCCCGGTTCAATTCCTGGCTTAGGAAGATCTGCTGGAGAAGGGATAGGCTCCTTGCTCCAGTATTCTAACCTTGAGAATTCCATGGACTGTATAGTCCATGGGTCACAGAGAGTCAGACACGACTGAGCGACTTTCACTCAACTCACATGCTGAAGTATTAATGGTGTCTCACATCTTCAGCTTACTCTCAGCATAATATTTATGGGTTGTGCTTGCACATCCATGTGTGTGTGTGTTCATTCTTCTTTTGTACAGTTTTGTAGATGTAAATTTTTATTTCATTCTAAACAGGCCTACAGCCTCCCCTAGTGGCTCAGCTGGTAAAGAAACTGCGTGTAATGCAGGAAATCCAGGTTTGATCCCAGGGTCTGGAAGATATCCTGGACAAGGAAATGGCAACCCACTCCAGTTGCCTCAGAAATCCCAGGTACAGAGGAGCCTGGCGGTCTACAGTCCATGGGGTCACAAAAGAGTCGGACGTGACTGAGTGACTAACACACATACTATGTGTAGGCCAACATGCTCTGTAATTATCACCCTTTAACCCGGTTTCTAAAAATGGTCCACAGAATTTCTTTTGACCTAGTTTTTTGTTGGTTGTTGTTGCGTTTTTTGGACTGCACTGGGTCTTTGTCGCAGTGCAATCTTCTCTAGTTGTGGAGCACGGGCTCCAGGCCACATGAGCTCTGTAGTTGTGGCGCGAAGACTTCTGAAGTTGCAGTGTGCCTGCCCTCTAGTTATGGCTTGCGGGCTTAGTTGCCCCAAAGTATGTGAGATCTTAGTTCCCCGACCAGGGATTGAACTTGTGTCCCTTGTACAGGAAGGCAGATTTTTAACCGCTGGACCACCAGGGAAGTCCATTGATCTAGTTTTAGCTCCTGGACTTTTGCAATCTCAACAAAAAAATGGTGATTCATAGAACCCCAAATCACAAAATCATTATATTTATACATTTTTTACTGATTATTTTTATGTTAATTTCTTTTGATTTATTCACTTTGTATTTTAGTTTCTAACTTTTAATTGAAACATAGTTGATGTATAAGTCCATAGTTTCTAATTAATATATTTTAAGCATATGTAATCCACTCCATGGTGTTTTATAATGAGAAAATAATGATATTTAGAGTCAGAAAAATTTGGCTTCACGTAGCAATTCTGCTTCCATCTAGCTGCTTGAATGTGGGCAAAATTCTCGTCTTTTGGGGGATCACAGTTTCCTCATCAGTAGGCAACTCAGGATTGTTGTCAAGGACAAACATGGAAACATGAAAAGTCTAAGCAGAGCTGCTGGCACAGTAAGCATTGTCTTCCCTCAATTCATTCTTCTTTCTCTCACCAAAAGCATCCATAAAAGCCTCTCGGGCATAGGGAAATACAAAGCTTATTAAGAGACCATAGGAAAGGGCTCTGTCCTTGCCCTTTTGTTCA
Source organism: Okapia johnstoni (assembly GCA_024291935.2). Lineage (NCBI taxonomy): Eukaryota > Metazoa > Chordata > Mammalia > Artiodactyla > Giraffidae > Okapia > Okapia johnstoni. The sequence continues at coordinate 53,884,056 of CM044310.1, read as the reverse complement.
TATTTGGCTTCTCTCCTTGTAGCTGATTCTTGCCTTTATTTCCGTAATTAAGTCATCCATCATCATCCAGAAGATGAATCAAGCCAGACGCTGATCACAGGTTGGGGGGAGGATGGGAACAGCACAGAGAGGAAGAGGGGATTGCCTGAGCACCTAGGGTTACTGGGAACCGGCAGCCAGTGTGTGTGAGGGCGATCAGATAGAGTGCCCTCTTTTCCAATACGGGGACTATTAGCTCCGCTGTTACAGCAGCTTATGATCTCTAAGAAAAGTACTGATTGATCGTGACCAAATGAGTGTCTGATTCTCCTCTGGCTGCTTACTCAGCACGCCAGTGTTAGCTGTTCCTAGTCTTGGGGACCTTCAGTGTTTACACTTTCTTTCCTTTCAGTGGGACTTTCATTTTTCCTTTGTTTTCTTTGGAGTATTTTTCTTATTTCTCACCCTCTTTACATGCTTATATGTAAATATATATTCCCTAAATGTCAACATACATTTTACACAATCTTTATTACATATTAGTTCATTTCTGTTTCCTTGGTATTCTTTTGCTTCTGTTTTTAATATTTGTGGGGGTGGGAAATGAACTGGGTAAAGATGGTCAAAAAGTACAAACATCCACTTGAAAAATGTTAAGAAGAAAAATCTATATATCTGCAAGGTCAGACTGATAACTGTTGTAATGTGTGTGGAGAATAGGAACTCCTCTTGACAGCCTGTCTGTTCATCTGTCTGTCATCAGACATAAAGGACAGTAAGTCTGGTGGGACCTTAATCTTAGCTTGTTTTTTTTTTTTTTTGGAACCAATTTCCACAAGTCAAGGGTTAGGGTTCTGCTCCCTATCAAAGAGCTCAAGTGCTGAAATTTCAAGCCCATATCTTTAAAAAAAATTTTTATTGAGGTATAGTTTCTTTACAATATTGTGTTAGTTTCAGTTATACAGCAAAGTGATTCAGATATGTGTATATGTATATATATAATTTTTTACATTCTTTTCTATTATATTACAAAATATTGAATATAGTTCCCTGTGCTGTACAGTAAATCCTTGTTGTCGATCTATTTTATTTTATAGTAGATTGTATCTGTTAATCCCAAACTCCTAATGTATCTTTCTTACTTACCTTTCCCCTTTGTTTGAAAGCAAACCGTAAGTTTATTTTCTATGTCTGTGAGTGTTTGTTTTGTAAATAAGTTCATTTGTATCATTTTCTTAGATTCCACATATAAGTGATATCATATGGCATTTGTCTTTGATATCCTTTATTTAGTATGATAATCTCTAGGTCCATTCATGTTTCTGCAGATGGCCTTATTTCATTCTATTTTTTAATGGCTAATATCCATTATATATATGTGCCACATCTTTATCCAGTCATCTGTTGGATATTTAGGTGGCTTCCATGTCTCGGTTTGGAGAAGGCAATGGCAATCCACTCCAGTGTTCTTGCCTGGAGAATCCCAGGGACGGCGGAGCCTGGTGGGCTGCCGTCTATGGGGTCGCACAGAGTCGGACACAACTGAAGTGACTTAGCAGCAGCAGCAGCAGCATGTCTCGGTTGTTGTAAACAGTGCTGCTATGAACACGGGGCTGCATGTATCTTTTTAAATTAGAACTTTCTTGGGATATATGCCCAGGAGTGGGAGTGTTGGATCCTGTGGTAGCTCTATTTGTAGTTTCTTAAGGAACCTCCATACTGTTCTCCATAGTGGCTGCACCAACTTATATTCCCACCAACAGTGGAGGAAGGTTACCTTTTCTCCACACCCTTTCCAGCATTTATCATTTGTAGACTTTTTGTTGATGGCCCTCCTGACAGTTGTGAGGTGTTACCTCATTGTATTAATAGTTTTGATTTCAAGCCCATGTCCTTAGTTCTATTCTGATTCCTGCCGCAGTAGGCATCCTGCATCTAGTAGATGTTTCAACAAGTATCTTTTGTATCAGCGACTCAAAAAACGACTCAGGATCCTGCTTCCCATCCCAGATATTTTGTGCTCCTTTCATGTGGGTTCTCTGCTCTGCTTAACTTCTGAATGTTAGAGTGTCTCAGGGCTTGGCAGCGGGTTCTGCTTTTTGCTTTGTCTCCCTTTGAAAGTTATCCAATCCCGAGGTTTTATGGAACATCAAAATGCATCTGCGACCAAATTGATATCTTCAGCACCAACTTCTTCCTCAAATGCCAGACTCATATATCAAAATGTCTATTTGATGTCATATCTTGGATGTCTGGTAAGCGTCTCAAGTTGACCATATGCAAAATAGAATTCTTGACCTCCCCCCATCCTTAAATGCTTCTCCCTTAATCTTTCTCATTTCAGTAAATGGCTCTAACCATTGTATGCTGCTCACCTGGTGGCTCAGATGGTAAAGAATCTGCCTGCAGTGCGGGAGACCTGGGTTCGATCCCTAGATTGGGAAAATCCCCTGGAGGAGGGCTTGGCAACCCACTCAAGTACTCTTGCCTAGAGAATCCCATGGAGAGAGGAGTCTGGCAGGCTGCAGTGCTTGGGGTCACACAGAGTTGGACACAACTGAAGTGACTAAGCAGCAGCAGCATTGCATGTTCAGTTGCTCAGTCACGTCCGACTACAATCCCATGGACTGTATGGAACCTGCTTCTCCTGCATTGGCCACCTGCAAAGCTGTTCTAACCATTATTTGAATTTAAAAGTTTTTCTAGCCTTCTCTCTTTTCACCGCTTCCTTCTCACTATATCTAAGTCATCAGCATATCCTATTGGATCTACCTTCTAAATCTATCTTGAATTCATTATCTTCTCTTTGTCTTCACTGTCACTACCCAAATGCAAGATGCCTTCAACTCTTGCCTGTTAATGCTGCAGCTATGCCCTAATTGATCCCCCTGCTTCTACTCTGATCTCCCTAAAGTTTTTATTTCACATATCAGCTAATCTTTTCAGAATATAAAACTCACATTGTGTCACCATGCTCTTTCCTAGCTCTTCCCTGTTTTTAAGACATCTCTGGTGTCTTCTGATGCCCTTAGGATAAAAGCTAGACACCTTATTCCAACCATAAGGTCCTAATACCTAGCCCTGCCTACTTCCTCAGCCCCACCTTATACCACTCCCCATACTCACCACACTCCAGCAACACAAAGTTTCTCTCCCTAAGCATATCAAACTTGTTTTTCCTTAGGACCTTTGTATTATTAATATTAGTAATACTTGGTATTATTAATATTAGCCACGCCCTCTGTCTGGAACATCCTTTCCTCCAGTCTTCACTGGATTGTATCCTTCTTGTCACTCAGGTGTCATTTCACATGGCACCTCCTCCATGACCTCCCCTGAGTGCCTCCCCAGTACTTTCTATCACACCAACCTGTGTTGTTTTCTTCAAAGCTGTTATCATTATCAAAGTTATTTTGTTAATTTATCTGTTGTGTGACAATCCCCATTAAAGTATAAGCTCTGAGAGAGGAGTGTCCTTGTCTGCCTTTTTCATTTGAATATCGCTGCTGTCTGTATAGTATCTGGCACCTAGACTGTGTTAAATAGCTGTAGAATAAATTAACCATTTTCCTGGACTCTGGGTAGAACAAAAAGTCTGGGGATTTACAAGTTTTACTAGTTAGTAATCTGTCTGTGATACATATTCACAGGCAAGTTTTCCCTTTTCCCACCTTGGCTATTTTTTCTCTCCCTTCTTTTTTCCTTCAGAATGGACTTGTCCTTGTTTCTTTCCATAAAAACCCTTTCTAAAGCCACAATTCATCCTTCTTGTCTTTTGACATCATCCAGAGATTTGTTTCTGAAGGAGAGTAAGTCCAGCATGCAGTGGTCCATAAAACTGTTTCTTATTACATCAAATTAAAGGGCTTCCTGATCTCTGGTCCAAGACTTGTCTACTTTTCTTAAAAGAAATGTTCCACTGTTATTACAATGTAATCTCATGTAGATTCTCCTTTGGAGTTTCTGATTTTCTTGATCTTCATTTGTCTTCTTTGACTTCTTTTGTGATGAAGAATCTTTTTGATACTCCTTCTCTTACTGTACTTGAACTAGAAAGACAACCAAATAGGTAAGCTGTAGTAGATGTCACATATTCATTGTATGTGCTTATTGTGTATGCGTATAAGTGTAATTAAACAATGACCAGTTTTCATGTAGCTCGTTCTTATATCTTGATATTTCATCACTGAAATAAACATGAAATTGTAAGGACACTGACTTACGTTAAAGAGATTTAACTTTTTTCTTTTCTCAGTATAGAATCTTTTTCTTTTTTTGATTGAGGGGGTCTAGCAGAAGAATCCAGGAGAGTTGTTCACAGATGTTTGCTCATGCCCACACATTTCCACGTATCTTCAGAAATCTCAAAGTGTGCTGATTACATGATGTTGTAGAAAATGCCAATATTCTGTCAATAATGCTTTGAACACCTGTGCCATTACACACATGTGGACTGCCTGAAGAGCTCACTATGCTTTACAACTCTACCTCTTAAACTCTGGTCCCCAGAGCCCCTACCCCAAATGAACAACTTCTTTAGTTATTGCTTTATCCAGTTTTTTCTTTCAGCTTTAGTTTCCACTCTGGTTTGTATCCTTAAATCATACTCCAGAGAATTTGTAAAAGTGTTTCTTCACTCTTCTGCTATCCCAGACTATTCAACTGTACAGTGATAACATCCTTGAGTATCCTGCTGCCATCTTTTATTTGCTCTTTAAGAAAAAAAACTTATTTATCTATTCGGCTGTAATGGCTCTTAGTTGCCGCAGATGGGATCTTTGTTGCAACATGCAGGTTCTTTAGTTGTGGCATGCGGGATATAGTTCCCGGACCAGGAATCGAGCCCGAGATCCCTAATTTGGGAGACCAGAGTCTTAGCCACTGGACCACCAGGGAAGTCCTCATTGCTCTTGAACAACCCATAGATTTACGTCTCAATACCACATCAGCATGAGAGGCCAGGCCAAATTGAAGGACTTCTATTGGACAATTTCACTTTGAGACTTGCTGTTGAGGAGGGATGTTAGTGAAAAACCCTGCTAAGCAGGCTGTGAAGGAAAGCTCAAGCTGCCCAATTGCTAAAAATCTCAGACTGCTGTGCAAATTCTTCCTGGTGCAGACTAAAACATAGTCATGGGATTTTTCAAGCTAAAGGTTATAGTCCCACAGTGAAAGCAGAAAAGTTACCTGTGGTCGATTTGTATTTATTTGGGGAATTGTGTTCTGAAAGCAGCTCTATCTTATCCTGAAATTCTTTTATTTCTTTGTTGTTGCTGGTAGTGTTAAGTTGGAAGAAATTCCCAGATGTCTGAAAACTTTTGTGACATTATTTCAGTTGACAGATAGAGTACAGGTCGCCTGGTTTTTAAATGAATGTTATTTGATACACATTAAGCCGTCTTTTAGTTCTTACATCTGTCTTAACTTTATTAAAGTCAAAAATAATGTTTAGAGAAGGTAAAATCGTAAATATGATTCATAAATACTTAAAAAATCAACAATAGTGCTCCTAGTTGAATAGAAATCTCAGAATTATAGTTTATCTTTGAAAGAAAAACTTCTGGGATTGAGGGTAAACCAGTTTTAGAAAAGAAATCAAATATTATGGAATTTGAAAATCCAATTTGACGTATATTAAATTAATGCCCTGTAAAACCCTGAAGTCTGAACTCATTTTACAGAATGTTTGACTTAATTCTCTTATTTTTCTCACTTTTCCCATTGTTCTTTATGTGTAAATCTCAGAAACTTTTCCTTTTATGGCTTTAAACATTTAGTACTGAATTCTAAAAGAGCAGATCCCTCCCTGCTTTTTTACTCTTGGTGAACTTTTGAGGAAGCGGTGGACTGAAATGTGTGTGTGTGTGTGTGTGTGTGTGTGTGTGTGTGAAATTACTTTTTCTACGAATATATGCATAATCCCACAATTTCACCAATGTACATATTTTTTGCTTGCAAATAAGAAGGGATTTAAAAATTCGGTACATAAAAAGCAAAGTTTACAAAGACCTTCTCATATATTTGTCTCCTAATATGTTTTTATTTTTAAAAAATATGCTGCAGCTGATTGAACATAATTTGATTTTGACTTGTGCCACACAACTATAATTCCTTCAAAAACATGTCAATATGCAGTATATTTAAGGTGGTGTCAGCACCAATTCCTTCTTTATTTAGAGTAATGTAATCTAAAACTATCAACCTTTTCTACTTTCATGAGCTTTTGACTTTCATACCATAATGCATGAAATATTGCATTTTATTTAAAACTTTGGGTAAAATATCCATCACTGGAGAGAATTTTATACTTCATTCACCCCCTCCATTGAAGCAGGATTTTCTATCATTGTCTGTGTGTCTTTCAATATTCTTAGCCCTTTGAATTACTTTGGATTAATTAGTTATCTCTTTATTTAAAACAACACAGTGATCTCCTTTTTGCCTCCAAAGAATTGGATTAAATAGGGTGAATAAACTGGGGAATAAAATACCAAATGATACCAGAGTCTACTTACCTTATCAGTTCTCTTCAGATTGACATGATTAACCTGTTGGCTAGTAGATATGGACTAGAGAGAAGAAAGAATAATTAATATTGGGAGGATGTAGAGAGGGAAAAAAAGCCTGTAAATTGACCTATGATAAGAAGAATCCATGATGTGAAGCAAAGAGAATGATCAGTATCTGGAATTCACGGCCAACTCGGCTTACTTTTATGAGGATATCATATATTTTTGTGAATATTAAGTTCTATAAAGTCCAAATTGAGCAAAGAAAAACAAATGCTGCTGCTGCTGCTGCTAAGTCGCGTCAGTCGTGTCTGACTCCGTGCGACCCCATAGACGGCAGCCCACCAGGCTCCTCCGTCCCTGGGATTCTCCAGGCGAGAATACTGGAGTGGGTTGCCATTTCCTCCTCCAGTGCATGAAGTGAAAAGTGAAAGTGAAGTCGCTCAGTCGTGTCCGATTCTTCGAGACCCCATGGGCTGCAGCCTACAGGCTCCTCCATCCATGGGGTTTCCCAGGCAAGAGTACTGGAGTGGGGTGCCATTGCCTTCTCTGGATGGCATATACGGTTATCTACACATACAGTGTGGGGGCAACCTTTGGGGACAGAAAATATGTTGAAATATTGAATAACCAAAGTAGAAATGCTCCTTTAGCAAGGTAGTCCTCTAAATAGCTCTCTAGCTATCTATATACACATTGTTTTGGTTTTTCACTTTTAGTCACAACATTTTAGTAGGTTGTAACATCATATCTGATGTTAGTGTATGTCGGAGCAAATACATATTAGCACCTGAATCCACTGCACACCAGAGAAGGCAATGGCACCCCGCTCCAGTACTCTTGCCTGGAAAACCCCATAGACGGAGGAGCCTGGTAGGCTGCGGGCCATGGGGTCGCAAAGAGTCGGACACGACTGAGCAACTTCACTTTCACTTTTCCCTTTCATGCATTAGAGAAGGAAATGGCAACCCACTCCAGTGTTCTTGCCTAGAGAATCCCAGGGACGGGGAAGCCTGGTGGGCTGCCATCTATGGGGTCGCACGGAGTCGGACACGACTGACGCGACTTAGCAGCAGCAGCAGCAGCAGCAGCCACTGCACACACAGCAGCCACGTTCATTTACTTGTGAAGCGCACTGTTCTGTCATTTTTGTGCATTCATTATGCCTAGTGCTTGGGGAGAGCCAGGCCGATTTTAATCATGTGAAAAACCAACCCCAAATGAGCTTCTGCTGTAAAGGAGAATACATGTACACATAAATATATGAAAATCAACATAGTAGAAACTGTACGCCTTAACATGGAAGCATGTAACTGACGGACATGTGACATGGTAACAAGGAGTGAGCGCTCAGAGATTTTGTGGGTGGGATAGAAATAGGGAAGTCTTCATAAAAGAAGGGTTATTCGCTTTAGGCAATTCTGATAGCTGAACAAAGTTCATGTATGTCTAAAAAGACATGTGTTTTTTAAAAATATAGATTGTTCCTTTTATACTCATATGAATGAGAATATGAAGGAATGTGATCCCACAGAAACACGGATGCAAAAAAGGATGTAGAAGGGAGATGTCTTTGCATTTTTCCCAGGTCCTCCGTATTCTCATTTGCTCATGTGAGCTGATGCAGGCTCTCTAAGTAGGCATATTGTTAAAGGCACAGTGACAGTTTTTTGTCTTGGTGTCCTCATATAAATGCTGGCCTAGTATAATTAGCCTTTATGATGTGTGATTTAAGGTATAATGTTTGCACTCCTTGAATTTTTTTTTTTATGGCAAACTGTCTCACAGCTTTGGCCATGTCAATAATCATTAACACTTTGTTACAGAAATGTAGAAAGGAAGACTATGAAAGAAGATCTATTTATTTTACTTTTCAGCTGCAGTGCTGGTAGATGAAAGACTTAATGAGGAAAAATATTGAAATTAAGTCGGGTTTTTGTTCATGTCACAACCATGGATTATGAGAATTTGGAATCTGGGACTGATCTTGACACAGACCCATAGTCATTGACAGGTTCAAGAAAATTTGCAGTTATTCTGAATAGATTTTCAGGCATAGCATGAGTAATACTGTTTAGTCTCCTGCATTGGCAGGCAGATTCTTTACCACTGAAGCTGCCTGGGAAGCCCATGTTTAGATGCTAGGATTAGTTATGTTCATTGAGGTAGATCTTCTGCAGGTCTTTGAGACAATTTTACTGTAATCATACACAATTTTTAAATGTGATTTATTTATTTACCTGTTTTTATTGACATGTAGTTGCTGTACAATATTATGTAAGTTATAGGTATACAATATAGTAATTCATAATTTGTAAATGTTATACTCCATTTATAGTTATTGTAAAATATTATCTGTATTTCCCTCAAGTTGTTCAGTAGTTCCAAAGAGCCAAAAGAAAGTCATTGTGCCTGGAACTCAGAAAGTGAAATGAAGAATGGCTTGTGATGAGGCTGAGGTAGGCTGGGGTCGCTGGATCACACAGGGTCTCATGGGCCTTGTTAAAGAGGATTTAGGGCTTTATTCTAAGGGCAATAGGAAGAATTTCCACCAGGGAGTGACATAATTAGATTTGAGTTTTAGAAAGATTGTTCTGGCTCAAGTATTGAGAATGCTTTGAAATCTTTCATCAAGGATTGAGAGTTTGGCTTATCTCTAAAGGGACCTTTTGGGGGAGATACTGAATATTTATGCTAGTGTTCCTTTCTTCGGTATTGGTCCCTGGGATAAGAGTCAGTGATAACATTGGCATTGTCAGTTTCTAGGTTTTCAGTAAATTTGGAGTTCATGGTTATATGAGTGTGTACATGTATGGGTACATACATATGAGTATATACACATGAGCATATTATGTATGTGTGTATATGTATGTTGTTCAGTTGCTCAGTTGTGTCCGACTCTGCGACCCCATCAACTGTAGCACATTAGAGTCCTCTGTCCTCCACTATCTCCTGGAGCTTTCTCAAATTCATTGTCCATTGAGTCGATGATGCTGTCTAACCATCTCAATTCTCTGCCACCCCCTTCTCCTTTTGCCTTCAATCTTTCCTGGCATCAGGGTCTTTTGCAATGAGGCAGCTCTTTGCATCAGGTGGCCAAAGTATTGGAGCTTCAGTTTCAGCCTCAGTCCTGCCAATGAATATTCAAGGTTGATTTCCTTTAGGATTGACTGGTTGGCTCTCCTTGCAGGCCAAGGGACTCTCAAGAGTCGTCTTCAGTGCCAATATGTGTGTGTGTGTATGTGTGTGTGTGTGTGTATACAGACATACACACACATCTGTGTATGCACACATACATTCTGTCTCCCAAAATAAAGAGATCCCAGTGTATTTTTTCTCTATATTCTGCCTCTAACCATTCAATTTTAATGTTTTTTCAGTTGTGACATACATGTTTAAGAGATGAGGAAGAGAAAATATAATTACCAATCCCTTTAATCTATAAGATTTAATGACGTGTTATGATTATTCTCCATAAGAGATTGTGAATGTGTTATGTTGTGCGTAACAATTTTATAATGTAGATTCCAAGTTTTCAGAAATTGTAGGCATACAGAAGAATGCTGTGTTTTCCGCATCATGATGAACACTGCAGTTGTGCACATATACAGGACTCAGTCATACTGAGTGTTCCCTGAGCTCCATTTGCAGACAAGTCGTTTCTCCACCGTGACAAAATTCCCACAAGATTTTGAATAATTAATTTCCTGAAATTTGCAGGATTCAGCAGTTATGTTCAGCATTATTGATGGCAGCAAACTTTATCTCTTATTTCTGAGACACATAATGAAATAGGGAGTCCCTCAAAAAACCACTGTGGTTAGTTGAGACTAATTTTGTAAGGGCCGGTGGGCTTTTGCCTTAATGTGTGTAAGTACAATTTTGTTTTCTCTCTCACAGCAGAATGCACAGTAGACACAGGCAGAGTGAATTGGCACTAATTTATGGACCTTTTCAACCTTCTCTGTGCAGTACACCTTGTGAGGGCAAGACGCTCTAATTACACTCACTTCGCATAATGAGAGCTTTTAATGACAATTACTGATTAGAGTTAGGGATGTTTGGGGACCTTAAGAGAAGATGTATTGACTTTCAGAAGGAAAGACTTCATCTGCCTTTTGTGTAGCTCAGTCCCAACCACTGACCAGTTACTCAATGAAATTCAACTCCATGGCCCCAAAGATGTAAGTGGGCTCTAAACCAAGGGACACTTTTCTTTCTCAACTGAAATTAGGTCAAAGAGTTCAAGATTCTGTTTGCTTTTAGCAGTGTTTTTACTTTGCGCTTTTTTTTCCTTGGTGATGGTCACACTGGCTGTTTCCTTTTTGGTAACAAGAATAACCCATAGTCCAGACTGCTCTTTTTAGAGACATTGATTTGCACAGTCACAAATGGATACCTGACATTGTTTTCCTCTTTACACATTTGCAGTGTTCAAATTGGAGGGACTGGTATTTAAAAGCTCCGGTATCCTTTATATGGATATGAGATATGAGAGTTAATATGGATATGAGAATTTAATATGGATATGAGAATTACAATAAAGATAAAAATTGAGATAATTACTAATTGTACTAAGGACGTGAGTTTATATGGTCTACTTGCCCTTTTTTGAGCATGGCAGAAATTTTCTTTACAAGTCAGGATGACATATTTTGTATATGTCATCTTTTGCAAACAATTAGAAATTTAAATTACATAACACATCAACTTTTTTATTAATTTATTTATTTTAGTTGGAGGCTAATTACTTTACAATATGATACTGCCTTTCTAGCTTCAGTTTCTGTCTCTCTCCTTAATGAAGATACATCAGGTTTTGTCTGTTTCTTTCCCCTTTCAAGTTGTTCTGAGCATTAGTTTCTCCCACAGCCCTTCTTGCTTTTATATTCTATATTTTATACCATTTCCATTGTTTCCAGTTTTTTGCATTTTGAATTTTCTGTCTTTATGTCTGCTAAATCTGAAGCTAGAATTAAAAGCAAAAAGTATTTGCAATGCACACAGGTTTAAACCCAGTAAATTTAAATAACTTACAAGTAATATAACTGATGAAAGGGAAAATGGCTCATGTTTTCTTGGCACTTTCTACTCAGAACATTCCCAGCTCTAGGATTCTGATTTAAATGACTATCTTTTACATATGCTATATCCTTACCCTACAACTTCCCAAAGCTAACATGCTTTAAGCCCTTAATAAGTGCTAGCTTTAGCAATATTGTCAGTTTCTGAAACCATGAAACATTCCAGTTGCCTTTCCTTAGTTTTAATACAGTTTCTTGTGAATGGGTATGTTTATAACAAAAGATCATATTTTTCAGTCATGAATTCATTTATTCTGGCTTTCCAGGTGGTGCTACTGGTAAAGAACCCACATGTTAATGCAGGAAACATAAGAGATGTGGGTTCAGTCCCTGGGTCAGGAAGATCCTCTGGAGGAGGGCATGGAAACCCGCTCCATTATTCTTGTCTGGAGAACCCCATGCACAGAGGAGTATGGTGGGCTATGGTCCATAGGATCGCAAAGAGCCAGATGCAACTGAAGTTATTTAACACAAACATGTGCATTCATTTATTCATTCAGTGGACACACACTTAAATTGATTGGTTGCTCTGGACAAGATACAAAATACAAGTCATCCTTCAAACAGAAAATCTAAGATATCTATTACAAATTGTATAAAAGATTAAAACTAACATTTATTGAGCATTTATTAAGCTAGGCAACGGTGCTACATGCTTCTACACCCACAGTCAGAAATCCTATCCGCTGCCCCAGGAAGGATTGGTTATCTGAATTTTCTGCTGAGGACTCCAAGTGTTAGAGAGACCAAGTAAGTGACGTGCCCAGGCTCTCAGAGCCAGGAGGCCATCACAGCAGGCTTCCTAATTCCAAATCTGGAGTTTGTATCTATACATCAGCCATTGGCTTCCCCCTTTCCTGCCCCCCACTATGTTAGAAGCTGATCCTCTGACCTTGGCCATAAAGACTGCGAGGCAGGAAAAGGACACTAAAGTTCTCTCTGAAGGTGTTGGTCTTCTACTTGTCTTGGCTACTTACTGCTCTTAAAAGAGTTAATAGAGCTTATTAAGCCTATAAATATATTCAAAACTAAAATATAGCCATGGTTTCAAAGATTGTCTGTATAATTCAAGGAAATAAAATTTGACACAAATTGTTCTAAGCACTAACTTCTTTTCTTTATTCATTTGAAGAGCAAAGCCTATCAGTTTTTTAGCATCAGAATTTAAGAGAACTATAACCCAGTTATTTGAGGTTCCACATCCCTAATCAACCAGAAAAGTTGTACCTGGGCACTGACTCTCAGTCCTATGAAAAATAGCCCCATATCCCCTGTTTGATGACAGAGGGGCCTGACACTGGACTCTTGGCCTGAGGATTGTCCAAGGTCAGGGGATCAGCTTCTAAGATAGTTTAATAGAGAAATTACAGATGCCCAGGTGAGGCATTTTGGTGGAACTTGCCAAGTATAAAAGCAGAGCTAAAATTGCCTAGCTCATCCCCAGACCCCAAAGAAAAAGCCCCTTCATGTTGCACATGTTTCAAGCATACACCTCTTTATGTGTTGCTGCTGTTCATGATAAATCAGAAAGTTAAAGCCAAACCAGTTATAGAGTCCCGAAGATTAATGTGTCACTTCCTGTGTATAACAGAAAGTTTCAGCTTTTCTTTAATTATCTGTCTGGGATTTTTTTTTTTTTGGCCAAATATCATTAATCATTGAATTTCTAAAAGTCCAAGCAGGCACAAAGAAACACCTAATTTATTTATTTATTTATGTTAGTTTTTTTTCCTCCTAGTTTTATTGAAAAATAATTGGCAAATATCACTGTATACATTTAAGGCATACAGGCTGATGGTTTGATTTGCATAAGTTATGAGATGATGTAGATCCAGTTAATATCCATCCTCTCATATAGATGCAATAAAGAGAAAAGAAAGAAAAAAGTTTTCTCCTTGAAGAAATACCCCAATTTTAAGCAAGTTATTTTGCAAACATTTTTTGAACGTATATAATAGGTAAGATGACAGGGTCATACAAAGATCAATAAGACAAAAAAATCATTGAGCCCACATGTCACCTATGCATCCTTGGACATATTACTCTATACACTTCTGTTTCCTCTTGTAATATGGTAATAATGTATACTTCATAAAGCTGTTGTAAGTACTAAATGATACAGTGTATGTAAAGTGCCTCCTCTTGAAAAAGAAATTTATTATTTTATCATCAATATTCTCCCTACTAAAGTTAAGTGACTTGTAGAAAATCAGCAAGAGTTGCTGACGGGATCAGGATCCCCCTCTGATTCTCTCATACACAAACATCTATTCAGTGGGTTTGCTGGTTGATTTTGCAGGTATTTGTTGAGTGCCTCCTATCAGCAAGGAGCTGTGCTAAGCTCTGTGAAAATACCAGTTGCTGTTGGACACACTTTTTGGCCTCAAGTGCTCATGAATTATTCGAGGATGTGAGACATATACGACACATACATAAACAATTGTGGTGCCAAGAAGAAAGCAGAAAGTGATATAAAAGAGGCACAGACAAGGAAATTTGAGAAAAGAAAGCTGCATGGACTACAGGACATTTGGGTTGGGCCTTCAAGGAGGGATAGATTTGGACATTCCAAGGAAAGAAAACAGGAAATGCATGATACAGGAAGTGGTGAAAATTCACGGTGCTTGAATAAAGTTCTTTGAGGGAGCAGGATAGTGGAAGGTATTATAGGCCCAGAATACATGCTATAGTGTTCCCATGAGAAGTGTCACAATGTCTCAAAGTCCCTGAAAGAACTTAGGGGAGGGAGGTTTGAGAGAGAGAGAGGTGACAAAGTATTAATAATCAGTTGTTGGTGAATAGAAGTGAAGGGTATATGGGTGTTCATTATACTATTCTCGGGAACCTTTCTGGAGATTTGAATTTTTTTAAAAGTTGAGTGGAAAAAAAATACATAAGAAACTCCTATAATCAGTAAACAAAGAACAAACTACCTAGTTAAACAGATGGGGGAAACATGACAGGAAATGCCACAGGAAATTATAGGAATGGCCGATAAATAAGTAAAAATATGTTCAATCTCTCAGAAATTGGAGAGATTTAATTCAAAGTAAAAAGAGGTTACTTTTCACCCACCTGATCACCCCATTTTTAGAGTGTAGTCACACTGTATGAATCTGAAAAAAAGAGATGTGAATACCAACCTTCTGTGATCACTATAGGAGTTTAGGAGCAGAGTATATGAGGTACCTGGCACTAAAAGAACTCAGGAACAACATCTCTCTCTCTCTTTATTTTTTTGGAGTGTTTTGTCTCCTTTATCTGTCTTGTTCGTACAATACATATAATACGCTTAAGTCAGTTGACTGGTCAAACAAATGTATTTCATGTACACTAATGAGAAAATTTATTAAATGCTTTATAGATTATAACACTTAAAAGTTCAGCAAAGTTCTAAACATTTATAGTTTTAAGACTTATAACCTTTTAGTTTTGAAACTATAAAAAAAAATCATTTGAAGAATCAGTAAGTAAACACTCTGAAAAAGGAAGAAAACAGTATCAAGATTCAATTACAGATATTCACAGATTTTGTTCTTTTGCCTTCAAGAGCCAGCAAATAATAATTTCTCATAAATAAGATTGTGCCTTTAAATGTCTTTGGTCCTATTCATTTCTTCACACCATACATATATACATACACACACATATCATTTAAACCTTCTTCTAACCTGTCTTAACTAGAAGATAACCGAATGAATAGAGTGCTTGAAATAAAGACACATGAGAAGCACCACAACCAAGTTAACACAATAAGAAGGAATCCAGGGAACTAAATGAACAGCATCTCCTCCTACCACTACCATGATCCAGTGAAAGATCATGAACACTTGAATTAGAGGAGCCGCAGGTGCGTGGGAGAGAATCCACAGGTCGTGGCAACTGATTGCATTTGAGGGAACAAGGAAAAGGATAGAGTGCAAGAAAAGATCCAGGGGTTGTTTGTTTGTAGAAGAAAAATTGCTGCGGAAAGGAGAAAATGCTAGCTTAATTGAGTTGTTTGCCACACAGATTGTTAAACACGTCAAGGGAGTCTTTTCAGGAAGGGTGGTTGATCCCTAGAAATTATTAAAGATACACCCATAGTTTAAAGACTTCTTAAATAAATGCTCTGTTTGTAAGAATTATATTCTTAAATATATATTACTGGCACACACAAAATCAAACCATTATTGAAAGTATCCTTCCCCGGCCTTTCCTTATGGAAAGACATTGCTTTTTTTTTTGAAGCCAAGGAAAAAAGGTAGATATTTGTTTAATCCCACAATTATTTCCCATTGTGGAATTAAATGGAATTAAAAGTAATGGAAGAAATCACAAATAATGATTGAAACATTAAACAAGACACAGGTAGTATACTTTCAGTTGAAATTGACAGCATATACAATTACTTAATTGACTTAGACAGTAAGAAATTGTATTGTTTCATGAAAGTGGAGTCTGGAATTGCCAAGCATTGACATAGTCCAGTGAGCCCAGCTCCTTTTCTTTGTGATTAGTATATCCTCACCCACCTATGCTGGCTTCATCCTTCAACAAATTCCTCTTGTGTTGGGAAGATGAATATAGTAGGTCAAGGTTTCATATCTGCAAACCCTCTTATCTTGAACCCCCAGAAAGCAAAGGCTATGTGCTACCATTATATTAGGAAACATAACCGAGGAGACGCAGGAGTGAGGGAAAATGAGAAGCAACAATGGAGGAAGCGTCAGTTATCAAGTTGACTTTTGCTTGGTATCAAGCGTCACTGATTGCTTGACTTTTTCATGCACTTGACCCACCAAGAGGTTACAGACACATTTATATCTCAGGATTGGCCTTCCAGACAGAAGGAAAGCGAATTTATCTGCCACTTCTCTCAAGGGTCAAAAGATTACCCAACATAGGGAAAATTCCCCGAAACTTCCAGGTTGTACACATGTGTTATTGAGCAAGTCCCATGTCATCTCATGCTTCCACATCAACAGGGAAGACCGAGTTTTGTGTGGATCTGTATATTCCTTTTGGGTGGTCAGGGACGCCTGCCCACTCTCAGCTGGTGCTCTGTGAGATCCTCTGCATCTGAAGATGTATTCCTGATACATCCTTGGAGAGAAAAGTACTCTACCTCCACCTACTCCTCTGCCATATTGTCTTCCCGTTAAGTTTCTCATGTTTTCTACCAGAAAAATATTTATGACAATACCAGTATAATATCTGTGTATACACACTTGTGTACATGTGGACTTTCAAAAATTCACACAAATGGTAATATATAAAAATAAGAGCCTTGCTTTTTTCCCCTTAACTTAATCCAATCTTCCTATGTTGTCTTAAACATCTGCTTAAGAGTCCATTGACAGGTGTATCATAATGGCTTTAAATAATTCTCCATGAATGAATATGTATAGTTGTTTTTAGTTATTTACTGTTATGAATAACTGATCATGAACATTAGTATACATTTATCTTGGTTGGTTGGTTGGTTTTGGAGCCTATTATTATCAAGTGCCTCTTGATGAAAGTGAAAGAGGAGAGTGAAAAAGTTGGCTTAAAACTCAACATTCAGAAAACTAAGATCATGGCATCTGCTCCCATCACTTCATGGCAAATAGATGAGGAAACAGTGGAAACAGTGGCTGACTATTTTTCTGGGCTCCAAAATCACTGCAGATGGTATTGCAGCAATGAAATTAAAAGACGCTTACTCCTTGGAAGGAAAGTTATGACCAACCTAGACAGCATATTAAAAAGCAGAGACATTACTTTGTCAACAAAGGTCCGTCTAGTCAAGGCTATGGTTTTTCCAGTGGTCATGTATGGATGTGAGAGCTGGACTATAAAGAAAGCTGAGCTCAGAAGAATTGATGCTTTTGAACTGTGGTGTTGGAGAAGACTCTTGAGAGTCCCTTGGACTGCAAGGAGATCCAACCAGTCCATCCTAAAGGAGATCAGTCCTGGGTGTTCATTGGAAGGACTAATGTTGAAGCTGAAACTCCAGTACTTTGGCCACCTGATGCAAAGAGCTGACTCATTTGAAAAGACCCTGATGCTGGGAAAGATTGAGGGCAGGAGGAGAAGGGGATGACAGAGGATGAGATGGCTGGATGGCATCGCCGACTCAATAGACATGGGTTTGGGTGGACTCAGGGAGTTGGTGATGGACAGGGAGGCCTGGTGTGCTGCGGTTCATGGGGTCACAAAGAGTTGGACACAACTGAGCGACTAAACGGAACTGAACTGATTATCAACAATTCCTAGAAGTAGAATTGCTGGGCCAAAAAATGTTTATATTTTTAATTTTGAAAATTTTCTTCTTAAAAGGTTCTATAATTTACCTTCTTTTCAACAGTGTGAGAGGGAGTTCACCACATGCTCACCAACAGTGGTTGTTACCAACTTGTAAATTTGTTAATAGAAAGTATCTTGTTTAGATGTGTATTTATCAATTCTTTATTATGGCATTGCTTATTTATTGTTAATTATAAGTGATGTTGAGCCATTTTTAAAGTGTTCATTAACTTTTACCTAACCTTTTCTTTTTTAATGCAATATTCTGATTTTATATTCCTATAAAATTCTATATGTAAAATTAACCTTAAATCACTATATACATCCATATATGTATATCTGTCTGTATATTATGTGCTTTAAAAAACCTAAGAGTTTATTATTAGTTTATTATTTAGTTCAATCATTAACTTCTTTACCATCAGTTTCTCTCAAGGAATCGTGCTAGGCATAAAAAGATACAAAAATGTTCATATCTTTTTTTTTAATCAATTTAACCATTAATCATTTGTATTGATTTCATAAGCTATTTAAATAATAATAATGTGTGGCAAATTTTTTTATTCATTTATCTTTTGACTGTATTTTTTCATACAAATTTGTTGTTTAATATGCAATTAGATTTGGCAGTCTCTTCCTTTATAGCTTCTGGGAATTTTATTTTATTGCTCAGGGTGCTCAGGCTGCTTTTAACAAAATGCTGTAGACTGAGTGGCTTAAACAACATAAATTGATTCCTCACAGTGAATAGGAAGTTCAAAATCAAGGTGCTGATTGATTCAGTTCCTCGAGCAGAATCCACGTCTTGCCTGTGCGTGGCTACCTTGTCACTGTGTCCACACGAGGTGGAGAGAGAGGCATAGCGATCTCCACTGTCTCTGCCTCTGTTGCAAGGCACCAGCACTAGTAAGGCCGTATATGACCTCATTTAACCTTAGTTACATCCTAAAGTCCCTGCCACCAAATGCTGTCACAGTGGGAATTAGGGAGTCAACATATGGATTTGGGGTGGGGGAGAACACATTTCAGTCATAACAACTGCCAAATGGAGTACTGCATTCTGTGTTAATCCCCCAGATGGCAGTTTTGAGAATCATGTGAGATCTTTGGGGTCTTAAGTCATTCTTTGGAGAAGAAAATGGCAACCCACTCCAGTATTCTTGCCTGGAAAATCCTACAGACTGAGGAGCCTGGTAGGCTGCAGTCCATGGGGTCGCAAAGAGTCGGACACGACTGAGCGACTTCACTCACTTCACTTCACTAAGTCATTGTTATTGTTTGACTTAGTATACAACTTTTTTGAGTGCAAGAATATAATTTCATTCTAGTACGCCCAACACTCATCTCAAAGGCGTCTTCTGTCCTATTTCTGAGTAGGCCAACTATAAATTTGATGTTAGTCCTCAGAGATCATCTGTACAATACCTTCAATGTGCATTTGTGGAAAATGAGACCCAGAGAGACTGAGGTGACTTCCCCCAAGTTTCAGAGTTAATCAGCACCAGAACTTAGGCTGGGATTCTAGTCTCTCTGACTTTCAGTCTATTGTTGACTCTTCAATAGTGAATAAATACGTATGAGTACTTAGAACATGCCTGGCACCTAATAAGTACTGTCTAAGTATTCACTGTTATTGTTACTTTGCTGTTGTCTTCAGTATGATCATCATTATTCATAGAGAACAGATTCTGAAAGCAGATTGAGATTGAATCAGTGAAATTGTAGAGAACAACAGTAGAAGCTATCTTATGGGGAGTTGAAAGAAAGTTGTTTTTTTTTTAATATGCAGAGCACTTGAAGCGGTACCTGGATTCAAATGATAAATATGTAAATATTATATAAAATAATATTATTATAGAATCATATAGTCTCCTAGAATGAGCTTG
The DNA here is from genome assembly GCA_024291935.2 of Okapia johnstoni. Lineage (NCBI taxonomy): Eukaryota > Metazoa > Chordata > Mammalia > Artiodactyla > Giraffidae > Okapia > Okapia johnstoni. Next base: position 53,864,328 of record CM044310.1, on the reverse strand, counting down.
AGCCAACTTGCCAATCTTGTCTAATTGCTTCCCTCTACCTTCTAAAGTTGTGATTGTAAGCATATGCTACAGTGGTCACTAATACAGTAAAAATACTTAAGTTGTGTGATGAGAGAGTGGAACACAAACTAGATAAGGAGACAAACTGAACATTGACTTGTTTTCGAGGCCTGTTTGCAAAAAGAAATTAGAGCCATGCAAAGAGGAGATGATACCAAGAAGAGGTGAGAAGATATCAAGGAAAGTGTCATTGATACTGATTAGATTTAATCCTCCTCTTTCCATCCTCTCAATATTGATATAATTCTGTCCTGAGGTATCTTGGCTCATAATAGGGACGAGTTTCATATGCCCTAGTTTTCTATTTTTCTCATGTGTGAAAATGCAAATGTTATGAAAAGTAAAGTCAGGACTTAAGGTGTCATTCTTATAAGAAATTTGAAATGCATGATATAATTTTTTAAAAACATCTAGAATATGTTTAATCTCTAGGTTTTGAAAAGTTTTTCTAAAAATGAAGTTTACTATATATTAAAAAAGAATCATTCTATACTTAGCATTGCTCAGTTCCATAGAGAACATCTTTTGCTTTTTATATAGTAGCCTCACTGTTTGATTTGCAAAATGCCACATTGATCCCTAAAATATTGGGCTCCCTGCCATTCATGTTTAACTGAAGAGCAAAATTCCAATTCAAATTTTAAAATATTGAAATCTCACCATCTACTATTATCCACTCCATGATTTCAGTAAATCTGCTCATTGAGTGCTTACTATGTGTCAGCACTCTAGTCATCACTAAGGAGACAAAAATGAAAACAGTCCCAGTGCGCCCCCTGTACCCCAGCTTTGGGAGTTTATAGTCTGTGAGTGTAACAGTCATGAGAAAAAGTATTGGAGTGGTTGAAAACTTCTTTTGGGTTTTTCGTAGGATCTTACTGGAAAACCCAAGCAAACTTTTTGACCATCCCAATAATTACAGCATGACATGAGTACTGTAATAGTGTAAATCCAGTGACAGCGCAAAAGAAGAAATGATTGATCAGAAATAGACCATTTCACACACAGTCCTTGAGCTCATTTAGTCCTTCTCCAGGAAAATAAATGATTACCAAAATGTCTACATAACTAGAAATCTTTTATCCATTCATAAGTGTCATTTTATCTGATTGCTGTAAATGACATTTATGAACAGATAAAAGATTTCTAGTTAAGTAGACATTTTGGTAATCATTTATTTTTAGAGAGATCTAATGCTTTGTCTTGGTGAAGGAAATAGCAACCTACTCCAGTACTCTTGCCTTGAAAATCCCATGGATGGAGGAGCCTGGTAGGCTACAGTCCATGGGGTTGCAAAGAGTCGGACACAGCTGAGTGACTTCTCTAATGCTTTGTCTAATGAGAGGAGTCATTCCTTTTTCTGGGTTTAGAAATCATTATTTTCTATGTAATCCTCTGTAAACTACTGCTACCGTTAGTCAGTCCAGTCACTCTGTATTGTAGTGCCCGACTCTTTGCCACCCCGTGGATTGTAGCACGCCAGGCTTTCCTGTCCATCACCACCTCTCAGAGCTTGCTCAAACTCATGTCCATCCAGTTGGTGATACCATCCAACCATCTCATCCTCTGTCATCCCCTTCTCCTCCTGCCTTCAGTCTTTCCCAGCATCAGGGTCTTTCCCAATGAGTCAGTTCTTCACATCAGGTGGCCAAAGTATTGGAGCTTCAGCTTTAGCATTAGTCCTTGCAATGAATATTCAGGACTGATTTCCTTAACGATTTCCTGGTTTGATCTCCTTGCAGTCCAAGGGACTCTCCGGAGTCTTCTCCAACACCACAGTTCAAAAGCATCAATTCTTCAGCACTCAGCTTTCTATGATACAACTCTCACATCTATACATGACTACAGGAAAAACCATAGCTTTGATTAAACAGACCTTGGTTGGCAAAGTTGTTTCTCTGCTTTTTAATATTCTGTCTAGGTTGGTCATAGCTTTGCTTCCAAGAAGCAAACATCTTTTAATTTCATGGCTGCAGTCACCATCTAAAGTGATTTTGGAGCCCAAAAGAATAAACTCTGCCACGGTTTCCGTTGTTTCCCCGTGTATTTGCCAAGAAGTGATGGGACCGGATGCCATGATCTTAGTTTTTTGAATGTTTAATTTTAAGCCAACTTATTCACTCTCCTCTTTCACGTTCATCAATAGGCTTTTTAATTCCTCTTTGCTTTCTGTCATAAGGGTGATGTCATCTATATATCTGAGGTTATTGATGTTTCTCCCGGCAATCTTGATTCCAGCTTGTGCTTCATCTAGCCCAGCATTTCTCATGATGTACTCTGCATGTAAGTTAAATAAGCAGGGTGACAATATATAGCCTTGACGTACTCCTTTTCCAACTTGGAACCAGTCCATTTTTCCATGTCCGGTTCTAACTGTTGCTTCTTGACCTGTATACAGATTTCTCAGGAGGCGAGTAAGGTGGTGTGGTATTCCCATCTCTTAGAATTTTCCAGTTTGTAGGGATATACACAGTCAAAGGCTTTGGTATAGTCGATAAAGCAGAAGCAGATGTTTCTCTGGAACTCCCTTGCTTTTTCTGTGATCCAATGGATGTTGGTCATTTGATCTCTGGTTCCTCTGCCTTTTCTAAATCCAACTTGAACACCTGGAAGTTCTCGGTTCACATACTGCTGAAGCCTGGCTTGCAGAATTTTGAGCATTACTTTGCTAGCGTGTGAGATGAGTATAATCATGCAGTAGTTTGAACATTTTTTGGCATTGCCTCTCTTTGAGATTGGAATGAAAACTGACCTTTTCCACTCCTGCGGCCACTGCTGAGTTTTCCAAATTTGCTGGCATATTGAGTGTAGCACTTTCACAGCATCATCTTTCAGGATTTGAAATAGCTCAGCTGGAATTCCATCACCTCCACTAGCTTTGTTTGTAGTGATGCTTCCTAAGGCCCACTTGTTTTTGGGACTCCAGGATGTCTGGCTCTAGGTGAGTGATCACACCATCATGGTTATCTGGGTCATTAAGATTTTTTTTTCTAATAGTTCTTCTGTGTGTTCTTGCCACCTCTTCCTAAAAACTTCTGCTTCTGTTAGGTCCATACTGTTTCTGTCCTTTATTGTGCTCATCTTGCATGAAATGTTCCCTTGGTATCTCTAATTTTCTTGAAGAGACCTCTAGTCTTTCCCATCCTATTGTTTTCCTCTATTTCTTTGCATTGATCACTGAGGAAGGCTTTCTTATCTTTCCTTGCTGTTCTTTGGAACTCTCCATTCAATGGGTATATCTTTCCTTTTCTCCTTTGCCTTTTGTGTCTCTTCCTTTTTCAGCTATTTGTAAGGCCTCCTCAGACAACCATTTTGCCTTTTTGCATTTATTTTCCTTGGGGGTGGTCTTGATCACTGACTCCTATAGAATGTCATGAACCTCCATCCGTAGTTCTTTAAGCACTCTGTTTATCAGAGCTAATCCTTTGAATCTATTTGTCACTTCTGCTGTATAATAATAAGGGATTTGATTTAGGTCATACCTGAATGGTCTAGTGGTTTTCCCTACTTTCTTAAATTTAAGTCTGAAGGTGGCAATAAGGAGTTCATGATCTGAGCTACAGTCAGCTCCCAGTCTTATTTTTGCTGACTGTATAGAGCTTCTCCATCTTTGGCTGCAAAGAATATAATCAATCTGGTTTTGGTATTGACCATATGGTGATGTCCATGTGTAGAGTCATCTCTTGTGTTGTTGGAAGAGGGTGTTTGCTATGACCAGTGCATTCTCTTGGCAAAACTCTGTTAGCCTTTTCCCTACTTCATTTTGTACTCCAAGGCCAAACTTGCCTGTTACTTCAGGTATCTTTTGAGTTCCTGTTTTTGCATTCCAGTTCCCTATGATGAAAAGGACTTCTTTTTCTTGGTATTAGTTCTAGAAGGTCTTGTAGTTCCTCACAGAACCATTCAGCTTCTGCTTCTTCAGCATTAGTGGTTGGGGCATAGACTTGGATAACTATCGTATGAATGGTTTGCCTTGGAAATGAATAGAGATCATTCTGTCACTGATACCATATATACTTCTTAAAGAGATATGGAATACCTCCTTTCACAGATTTTAGACTCTAGGGCTAAATAGTCTTCTTATAACAGGTGGAGAGCAAGCATAGAAAAATGGATAAGTGCTGTCTAGGTGACTGATAATATGGTTGTCTGTCTCAGGGGCTACCTTCTGGAAAGGGCCATCCAAGGGCAGTTTTAAAAACAATTGCTTATGGATGTCTTGGGCTGAATGTGTGAGAGAAACAGAACTCGCTCTTCTGGGGGAAGGGAAAAGAAGGTTCAGCATCCCAGAAGACTTATGGCTCCTCTTTGTCTGATGAAAGAGTGGCATTGACAGAGTACAGAGTGGATGATAGCAAACCTCGCTTGTCTCCAGTGAAGATTTTTCTTTAGCAGGGTGGAGGGATTCAAATTGTGAAGTCTATTTGGGATGAGTTATCTATGATCTCTCCCTGTCCCTGGAGAGAAGGAGAATGACTAATTGAAGCATCCCATAACAGTAATTGAGACAGATTGAAAGGGGAAATGAGTGATTAACATTGAGCCTTCTCCTGATGCTGTGCATGGTAATGTTAGAGGTTTCTGGGAGAGGCGAGTATCTCAGGAGCTCATTTTCACAAAAGTCCACATAGCTCCTATAATTCAATTTCAGAGAAATATGTTTCCGCCCCAACTTAAGTTTCAGATACTTGTTGCTCTGTTTTACATCATGTCATTAGTAAAAGCTCATTACTGATGGCTGAAAACCAGAGACAGATTTGCTCAGAAGCTAATGAAGCTTAAACTTTTTAGCCCCTCTCCCTGGAACTAATTTTGCATTCCTTTCTTAAAGAAGAGCCCCCAGATTGTATCGGCTTTGGATCCCACAAAAACTGAATCTGTTGTTGCTGATAAAATTCCAGTTGAATGAGTGATCTGGCATGAATTGAAAAGTTTGCCAAAATGAAGGCCAGCATTTCTTCACTCCTTAGGGATTCTGGAGCTGTTTACATTTCATAAAAAGACTTAAATATATTTACTCTAAATTATCAAGTTTTTGAAATTATGGGAATGTCCATGAATGACATCCTAACTAATTAGATGTTTCTGTGAGTGTACTGATTACTTTATTCTCTAAATAGAGTGTTAGTAATGTTAAAAAAGGAAAAGTAGGGGAAAAAAATCATATGATGTATTTATATAGAGATACCATTTTTTATATATTTCTGTGCACTGATACAGTAATTCTAAATACAGATCAAATGGGTTAATTTTTAAAAGACTCTCAGATTTCCTGTATTCTGAATTGTGATGCAGTTTATCCTTCTGCTTTCAGCAGTATCTAATCTAGTGCCCTGTATACAGTAGGTGGTCAAAGAGCATTTGTTGAATTGAAGCTAGGTGTACGTTGTGAAAAAGAAGTGTTGGCAGAATCTGGCTGATTTGAAAACATAAAACACTTAACCTTAGTGTAATGGTATGCACATTGATGGCAAGTAACTTTTATACAGCAAAACTCTACTTCACAGAGCACTGGCTTTGGGTTCCTTGCATCATACATCCGGAGAAGGCAATGGCAACCCACTCCAGTACTCTTGCCTGGAGAATCCCATGGATGGAGGAGCCTGGTGGGCTGCAGCCCATGGGGTCGCAAAGAGTCAGACTTAACTGAGCAACTTCAATTTCACTTTTCACTTTCATGCATTGGAGAAGGCAATGGCACCCCACTCCAGTACTCTTGCCTGAAGAATCCCATGGACGGAGGAGCCTGGTGGGCTGCAGCCCATGGGATCTCGAAGAGCAGACTCGACTGAGCAACTTCAATTTCACTTTTCACTTTCATGCATTGGAGAAGGCAATGGCACCCCACTCCGGTGTTCTTGCCTGGAGAAACCCATGGATGGAGGAGCCTGGTGGGCTGCAGCCCATGGGGTCGCGAAGAGTCGGACACGACTGAGCGACTTCACTTTCCCTTTCCCTTTCATGCACTGGAGAAGGAAACGGCAACCCACTCCAGTGTTCTTGCCTGCAGAATCCCAGGGATGGCGAAACCTGGTGGGCTACCATCTATGGGGTCGCACAGAGTCAGACACCACTGAAGTGACTTAGCAGCAGCAGCAGCAGCAGCAGCAGCAGCATCATACATCAAGCTTTGACTGGCTATCTCTTTTACATATGGTCACATGTATGTTTCAATGCTATTCTTTTAAATACCTGGAAAGGTGAGGTGAGGCGAGAGGTGGGAGGGGGATTCAGGAGGGAAGGAACACATGTATGCCTGTGGCCAATTCATGCCAATATATGGCAAAGCCCATCATCGTTATTACAACCTAATATTGTAAAGTAATTATCCTCCAATTAAAATAAAGAAATTAAAAAAATAAAAACAAACCTCTCTACTTACCAAAAACTACATAATCATCCTTTGGCAAGTACAATTCATATGATATCACAGACTTCCTACCACATTTTTATTTGATAAATATGTACATGGTTAACACTCAGATGTCCTGTGTGACTCCTCTGAAAATTCACATATGCCCCAAGATTTGTGATCTGGGGATCTTTTTTTTTTTATTGTTGTTGATTTTTTCTTGCTTTTGATAGGGTTGTAAATTGACCTGGAGAAATTATCACTAATGGAGTACATTTAGGTTTAGACAGAATTTTATTTGACTTGTTATATATTTGTGTTGTTGTTATTTAGTCGCAAAGTTGTGTCCAACTCTTTGCTACCCCATGGACTGTAGCCTGCTGGGCTCCTCTGTCCATAGGATTTCCCAGGCAAGAATCCTGGAGTGGGTTGCCATTTCCTTCCCTAGGGGGTCTTCCTGACGCAAGGATCAAACTTCCATTTTCTGGCTTGGCAGGCAGATCCTTTACTCCTGAGCCACCAGATCTCTGAAATATATGCTTTGGACAGTTTTCTTCTGTGGATGCCAAATTTTGCTCCAACCCCTTTCTAAAACAGAGGAGCTTTGGTCCCTTTTGATTACTCACTCATATTCTTGTACACACACAAACAAGAATACATACACATCGATAGTTTTTTGACAAGCTGATATTTGTGTGGTTTGAATCACTGAATGATCTCTGAACTATGTAGTTTGACGAGATCTGGGGCCATTCTTCAATTTATCAGGAATTTTCTGTCTTTCAGCTTGGAGTGATATGAAGTGAAGTGATGATAGTCACTCAGTCATGTCCAACTCTGTGACTCCATCGACTGTAGCCCACCAGACTCCTGTGTCCATAGAACTCTCCAGGCGAGAATACTGGAATGGGTTGCCATTCCTTTCTCCAGGAGATCTTCTTGACCCAGGGATTGAACCTAGCTCTCCTGAATTGCAGGCAGATTCTTTACCATCTGAGCCACAAGAGATGCCTGGAGTGATATATGTGGTTCAATATTCAAACAGTGGGATGGTCTAGAAATATACAGTAAAAGATTATAGTCTCTGATGGCCATGTTCTTTGAAGAGAATTAACAATATAGAAAGAGTATAATGATTTAGAATAAAATACTTGCTAGTATCAACATAGTCTGTTTAAAATTTTTCTTCTGCCTGAGAGGTTGTCAACATTGGGGTTTAATCTCTGAAGATGCTTATTTTTCAATTTTCTGATTCTCTTAGTTATCAGGCAATTTCAGGGAAATTAAATGAGATTAAATATTTGTTTCATTTTAGATCAGCTATCCTGGGTTTGAATATACATTTTTTTCTTTCTGCTAGCAACAGCAATTACAATGTTAAGATAACCAGTAACTTTGATTTTGGAGGTCTTGTTCCTCCAAGACCTGTTTGTACTGATGATCTTGCTGAGGTTTCTGATAAATCTGCATCAATAAATGATGTCGTATTCATCGATCAAGTGTTCAAGCATAGAGCTAAAGCTGCAAACAACATATTACATGTGTTAAAGCAAATATTGTCACTTTTGATAGGAATAAAGGGTAAGTAATGTTGAGAACACTAAAGCCCTCTATAACAAAGACTAATATGAACTGTTTTGAGCTGGTGGGCCAGCATATATATGAACAAATGCGTTCCTAATGGTTCTGTGAACTGGAAGACAGAATGAAAGTAATTTCGGTAGCATTCCTAAGTCTGCAATTCTGTTAGGCCAGTTCAGACTCTCTCCACAGGAAGCAGACATTGAGGTCAGAAGTTGGGTCAAAGCCTTTTAATTGTGAACCTCCACGATGCCTCTGGGCTCAGGTCAATAACCTGAGAGGCTCTGTTTGTGGGCCTGGAAAGGGTATATTGTAGGGGCTCAGGTGGCCCACTAGGCTGTTCTAATACTCAATTGTGAGAAACAGATTATCTGCTTTGCAGATTATCTGATCTTCTACCATCAGGCTCCCCATTGGGCTTTCAGTTGCCAAGGATGGGGCTCAAATGTGAAGTACAGGAAGTTGGACAGAGTGGAGTCTGTGTGCAATCCCATTAGAAAACCAAATATAAATCAATCAACAGGCACTGCTTTGTTAAATGACTTCAGGCTTATTTGGTTTGGCATTTTCCCTGTCTTAATCTATATTCTCTAGAGTTGCCTAAGCCCCATTTATTTTACTCTTACCTCCTAGAAATCTTTAGAAAACAGGCATATCATGAAATCCATGCCAAATGGAATGACTCCTTTCCTTTTTTGTGTGTTCTCTGTAATGTAGGTAGAGCATTACAAAGTAATTTAATTTCTTCTGTGGAAATTCATAAAGTCGTTCCCACCTAGACAGTCCTTGGTGCCCTGGTAATCTTGCTTGATTGTGCCTTTCAAGGCAGCTATGGTTCACTTAAAAGAAAGAGTGGTCATTTCTGTGAGTCACAGTTTTCTGTGGATTAGGAAATCAAGGCTGGATTGTGAATTATGTTTTTATCAAAGACCAGAATATTATCATCATTCTCTCCTGTTTTTAGAAACAAATAGAGAAAGAAACAGAGGGAGGGAGAGAGTCTGATATGTTATAATATTGTCTATGGTTATGGCACTAATGGTAGAGAATCTGTTGCTAATGCAGGAGATGTAAGAGACGCAGGTTTGATCCTTGGGTCTGGAAGGTCCCCTGGAAGAGGAAATGGCAACCCACTCTAATAGTCTTGCTTGGAAAACCCCATGGACAAAGAAGCCTGGTGGGATACAGTCTGTAGGGTCACAAAGAGTCAGACATGACTGCGTCTGAGCACAGCTCTGAGCAGAGCATGGCTAGACAGGTAGGTATCCTTGATAAGTTTTTGTTAAGAAAGTATATTTTTATTCCCTCCTTTGGCACAAGAAAGCGTCCTCACATACTTACAAGCAGAATGGCAAACTCTTGGGACTTCCCTGGTAGTATAGTGGTTAATACTTCATACTTCCACTGCAGGGGACATGGGTTTGATCCCTGGTCTGGAAACTAAGATCCTGCATGCTGTGGTGCAGCCAAAAAAAAAAAAAGAAAAAACTCTTTAATCCTAATCTCTGTTTTCACCCGTTGATCATGCATCACTCCCAAAGTAGTGCTTACAAAGCTGGTTTTCCCCCTAAAATGCATAGTCTTTCCTGTTTTCCACTAGTCCTGGCACAAATACTCAAAGAACAGAGCACTGATTGGTACTGGTTAATAAAAATTTCTAGTTTCAGCAATGCTTTCACCTATACTTTTCTTTTTATAACCAGTTTTGATGACTTGGCATGCTCACTTATGATACTGGCATGTACATCAATGACTTGTGAATTTTCTGGGCAATTTGTAACAATTTCAACAGATGTTCTTTCTATACCTACTTTGTACCAGGCACTATTCTAGATCTTTTGTATAATAATAATAATAATTTAACAAAACAAGTTATTTCTGCCCTCGTGGAGTTTACAGCCTGTAGAGAATAGACCAACAATAAAAAATAAATAGGTAAATTTAAATTACGCAGTTTGTTAAAAAGAGATAATAGCTACAGAAAAACAAAAAGAAGAGTTTAATAGGTTAAAGAAGCCAGAAACATTGAGACTGAGATGGGGAGGTTGTGATTGAAGTGGGGTGCTCAAGTTGACCTCATTTAGGAACAGCAAAAACTTGAGGGCTATCGTGGGAGTTAGTTGTGAACATTTGTAGTCAAGAAAATTCCAGGCAAAGGGAACAGCCAGTGCAAAGGCCAGGAGGTGAGAGCATTCCCCCAGGTGTTCAGACTCCCTGTTTTTATAAATTGAAACTAGAATGCTTTTCCTAAAATCAGCCTTTCATTATCAAGTACTTTTGTCTATCCTTTTGTTGTTGTTGTTCAGTTGCTTAGTCATGTCCAACTCATTGCAACCCCATGGACTGCAGCACACCAGGCTTCCCTGTCCTTCACTATCTCCTGGAGTTTGCTCAAACTCATGTCCGTTGATTTGGTGATGCCATCCAACTATCTCATCCTCTGTTGCCCCCTTCTCCTCCTGCCTTCAACCTTTCCCAGCATCAGGGTCTTTTCCAATGAGTCAACTCTTTGCATGAGGTGGCCAGAATATCAGAGGTTCAGCTTCAGCATCAGTTCTTCCAATGAATCTTCAGGGTTAATTTCCTTTAGGATTGACTAGTTTGATCTCCTTGCTCTCCAAGGGACTCTCAAGAGACTTCTCCAACAGTTCAAAGCATCAGTTCTTTGGTACTCAGCCTTCTTTATGGTCCAACTCTCACATCCATACATGACTACTAGAAAAACCAGAGCTTTGACTATACGGGCCTTTGTTGACAAAATGATGTCTCTGCTTTTTAATAGACTGTCTAGGTTCACCATAGCTTTTCTTCCAAGGAGCAAGCATCTTTTAATTTCATCACTGCAGTCACCATCTGCATTGATTTTGGAGCCTAAGAAAATAAAGTCTTTCATTGTTTCCGTTATTTCCCTGTCTATTTGCCATGAAGTGATGGGACTGGATGCCATGATCTTCATTTTTTGAATGTTGAGTTTTAAGCCAGCTTTTTCAGTCTCCTCTTTCACCTTCATCAAGAGGCTCTTTAGTTCCTCTTTGGTTTCTGCCATAAGGGTGATGTCATCTGCATATCTGAGATTATTGATATTCCTCCCGAGGAACTGATTCCAGCTTGTGCTTCATCCAGCCTGGCATTTCTCATGATGTACTCTGCATATAAGTTAAATAAGCAGGGTGACAATATACAGACTTGATGTACTCCTTTCCCAATTTGGAACCAGTCCACTGTGCCATGTCTATCCTTACTGTTTGTTTTGAAATAATTTAACAAAATTAGAAGCAGGTGGTTTCCCTCAATGTATCTTTGTTTCTCGAAATGATAGTCAACTCTTTTCCCAACATCCAAGACATCCCTTTTAAGTGTCTTGGTCTTCTGAGAAGTAGAAGTCATGTGTGCGTGTGTGCTCAGTTGCTTCAGTCATGTCCGACTCTTTGCGACCATGGCCTGCCTGGCTCCTCTGTCCATGGGATTCTCCAGGCATGAATACTGGAGTGTGTAGCCATTTCCTTTTCCAGGGAATCTTCCTGACCCAGGGATTGAACCTGCATCTCCTGCATCTCCTACATTGGCAGGCAGGTTCTTTACCACCAGCACCACCTGGGAAGCCCAAAATAATTTCACATATTGAAAGAAATTTAGTTCCTTTAGGGATTTAAATGAGTATGCTTGGAGTAGCTGTGTTATAATATGCAAGAAAAAACCATTTATTAAGCGCCTCTTATAGACACTGTCCTAGGTCCTAAAAGGATCTGTGTTATCTTGCATAATCTTTACTATTGTGAAGTAAGTGCTATTGACTCCATTTTGTATAGGATTAAAAGAGCTTTTAAATAATTTGGCCAAAGCCTCAAAGTAGAAACTGGATAAGCCAGATCGAAACCCAGGTCCAACAGAATTTAAGGCCAATGAATAGTGCCACTGTTCGCTCATTTTCCCAGGGAAGTGTTAGTCACTCAGTCGTGTTCGACTCTTTGGGACCCTATGGTTCATAGCCCGCCAGGCTTCTCTGTCCATGGGATTCTCCAGGCAAGAATACTGGAGCGGGAAGCCATTCCTTTCTCCAGGGGATCTTCTGGTGGATTGAAGACCCAGGAATTGAACCCAGGTCTCCGGCATTGCAGATGAATTCTTTGTCATCTGAACCTCCAGGGAAGCCCTTTTCTGGGGGGATCTTGGAGGTAATTTTTGATTCATGTTTTTCCCTCATTTTTCACAGGTAACCAATCAATACATCCTGTTCATTCTATCACCTGAGTTATCTATAAAGTTTATTCACGTTTCTCCATCTCCATCACCAAGGCCCTTTTTCAGACATGCTCTCTCCAAGGCCCTGCTGGTCTGCGGGCTTCCAGTCTGAGCTGTAGTTCTCAACCCTGGCCATACAGTAAAATAACTTGGGTAGTGGTGGTGGTGTTATTGTTTTAATTGCTGCTCTGTGGGCCCCACTCCAGACCAATTAAGTTAGAAACTGAGGTAGGGGGTTTAGACAGTGATATTTTTTAAAAGCTCCTGGTGATTCTACTATGTTTTCATGTTGATAGCTACTATATTAGACTCTTTTGCAATGTATATTTTACCACTAAAATCCCTGAGTAGCTCCTCTTTCCTCTCAGGATAAACTCTGGGCTTAATATGGCCGTTCTTGACCTGGTCCCTGGGCGTACCCTGCCAGCCTTTGTATCTTGCCTTGCCCTTGAGGTTTATTTGTAAATCACATAAAATTACATTAAAATTATAACACCAGGAATTTTTTTTGTATTTTGAATCAACATTTTGTTTAAAATGTTCTTCTTCTAGGACTGCCTGTCCAGTGACAATCAGCAAACCCTTAGGTGGACTAAGAAGCTATAAGTGATCTTAATAAAATAAATAATTATTTTGTGAAGCTAATAGGGTTCTCTGATATAGCTGATTGATATTCTTTCAGAGAAATCCATTGAAAGAACACACAGACTCTGGCCGATCAGAATTTGAGTCTTCCTTGTAGTAGTGTTGAAACCAACATGAATTCCTTGGAGTTCTCACTTCATAATTTACACTCTTAAATGTATCTGAGAGTAAATATTGGTGAAACAACTTAATTTGGTAGCATTATGATATTTAATCTGAGAAAAGTTTGTTTTCTTTTTTAATGTTTGATGAAAAGTTAACTTGCCTGTCATTTCAAGCTCTTTCATGCCATCATCCTTGCAGAATGCTTCAATAACTAATTAACAAAGAAGTTATACTCTTATTAATGCCTTCCTTCAATTAATCAGAGTGTTTTCTGTAAAATCAAATTGGAGGCCAGCACTTTTATTAATCGCTTATTGTTAGATAAGCTAAATGTTATTTTATTCAATGTGCAATAAGAGTAAAACATATTGACCTGGCTTATGAGTATAGTGCAGTGAAGATCTCCACATTTAGCTACTTATCAGAATCACCATGGAAACTTCTTTAAAAATACAGTTTCCTCAGTTCCACCTTAAATTTACTGAATAAGAATCTCTAGGTTTAGACCTAAGTGTCTGTTTTTTGTTTGTCTGTTTTGCTTTTTGTTTTCTTAAAAATCAGATTCCCAAGAGAGTCTGATGCACAGCCAGGTTTACAAACCACTGGACCAAAACCTATTTAGTAATGATAGGAGACATAGAGTCAGCTGATAAAAGTAACCTGTTCACCCACTGGTGATAAAATATCGCTTTTAGAGCTCTAAGTAATTAGATGCCTGGGAGTCAAAAAGCAGAATGAAAAATATCACTCTGATCACCCATACTTCTTCTGTTTCCCTTACACTTGAGTCATCCCCAACCTTTTGAGACTTTTCTCATAATGATGGGCTTCCCTGGTGGCTCAGCTGGTAAAGAACCCACCTGCAATGTGGAAGACCTGGGTTTGATCCCTGGATTGGGAAGATCCCCTGGAGAAGGGAAAGGCTACCCATTCCAGTGTTCTGGCCTGGAGAATTCCATGGACTGTATAGTCCATGGGGTTGCAATGAGTTGGACACAACTGAGCGACTTTCACTTTCACATAATAATAGGTCTTTTGAACTGTGGTGTTGGAGAAGACTCTTGAGAGTCAGTCCCTTGGAATGCAAAGAGATCCAGCCAGTCCTTCCTGAAGGAAATCAGTCCTGAATATTCATCAGAAGGACTGATGCTGAAGCTGAAACTCCAATATTTTGGCCACCTGATGCGAAGAACTGACTCATTTGAAACGACCCTGATGCTGGGAAAGATTGAAGGTGGGAGGAGAAGGGGACGACAGAGGATGAGATGGTTGGATGGCATCATGGAATCAGTAGACTTGAGTTTGAGTAAACTCTGGGAGCTGGTGATTGGTGATGGACAGGGAGGCCTGGCATGCTGCAGTCCTTGGGGTTGCAAAGAGTCAGACACGACTGAGTGACTGAGTTGAACTGATTTATATATATAAGTTTCTCTGCTGGTGCTAGTGGCAAAGAACCTGCCTGCCAATGCAGGACACCTAAGAGATGCTGGTTCAATCCCTGGATTGGGAAGATCCCCTAGAGCAGGGCATGGCAACCCACTCCAGTATTCTTGCCTGGATAATCCCATAGACAGAAGAGCCTGGAAGGCTACAGTCCTTGGGGCTGCAAAGAGTCGGACATGACTGAGTGAGTGAACAACGACAACAGTACACATGTATATGGAGGATATATACATATATTCTCCATTTAATCTTCGGTATCCCCTATGACATAGATATTGTTATATGTGGGTAATAAATGAGGGAAATGAATAAGCAAGTTACCCCAGGGGATCCCAAGGAGGCAACATGATTCCAGCTCAGGCAGATTAATCCCTACACCCCCACTCGTAACCACTCTGCTCTGCTCCCCCTAAACACAGCATGTGCTTTTTATTTTTTTAATGTTCTTTGTACAGTTCCATTTTTCTCCCTCATGATACTTTTTTTTTTTGCCAAGAATCCCTTACTTGTCATTCTTCTCTATTGAAATCCTGCTTTTTCTATAAAGCCAACCTTAACTCTGCTCTTTCTTTGACCCCTTGTCCCATTATCTTCTCTGCCTTTAAAGCAAATCAATTGTCCTTGACTTTGTATCCAAGGAAGAAAGCCAACTAATGTTTATTAACCATCTACCAAGAGTACTACGTATGATAAATAATACTACCTCTGTGTTACGTTTGGGCAAAATGAAGTTCAAGAAGGTAGATGCCTTTTCCAGGAGCCCCCCTCTGTGTCGGGGGAAAGACAGATTTGAACCCCTGTCTGTCTCACTCTAGCTCTTTATGCCATGATATGTGTGTGGTTCTGTCCTTTGACATTTTGTTCATGTCCTATCATAGCACATATCATGCTGTAAAATAATGAATTGTGAATTCCCTGAGGGCAAGCATATTATATCCACCTTTGAAACCTTCATTCCAGAAAAAGTGCTGTGCTCTGGATAGTGTTTGATGAATGAATTTAGAGGTTCTTCCAATAATTCAGATCTCGGAAATTTTTATGGTGCTCAACATACAGTTGGCAAATGTGGTTAACTTTCCTTTCTTCTCATTCAAAGTGTACAGGTTATCTCACAAATCATCAGGAAAATGCCAGATTAATCTGTTAGGAGAGTTACTAGATTCTTTCTCTCCAGGCATGGTGTGATTTAGTGACTTTATTTGTCTTCGGATTTCTGTCTGTAAGGAGTACCATTTGGAGAGATAAACAAAAAAAAAGAACGAAGAAAGCCTGGAAAGTAGAAAGAAAGGCTTGAAGTAATTTTTGTTTTTACAAAGCCAAACTTTCTTCCATGAAAAGTACCTCTGAGCTCCATGGGGAGAAGATAGCACCATGAAGGTTGAATGTTGGTATTTACTTGGCATGCCTGAGAAGTCTACATTCTTCTTGTCACTGTGCCCTGCAGTTTTAATGTAGAAGGAGGCAATTCTGACTTGACCTTAAGTGCCTCACCAATCTACTCAGGGGACTCCCTTTAGGAATATGAGCTGACACCACCTTGCCTGCGCTTCTTTCAATCAATAACATGGCAGAGTACACATGATACGAATAGGCAGACCGATAAGAAATAAAAGCATATCTGTTGATACAAATGGAGCGATAAATGGACTAGTTTTTGTCCAAGGACTTTGAAGGGGAAATCACAGAGGGATGAGATGATGGCCAGATGTGAATGTATAGCAAATTCGTTGTTTTCTGAAGGATGACTTTTCTTTCATTCCTTACATTCAGGAGAAAATGGTCAAGTTGTTCTATGCCTGAAAGGAATTTGTTTCTCTGATTCTTGGAATAAAATAAGCCTCCTGGGTGTGTGCATTTTGTGACTGTAAATCTACAGTGACAAAATTGCGTTAATTTGACTGACTAGAAATATTAACCACATTATATCAAATAACTGCCAGAAATAATTCTCTACCATGCCCTGTGACTTTATTTTAATCGATTTTTTTTTTTAACTTTTGGCTTCTGTGATTTTTGTTTCTTCTGACACATGTTTATTAAATGCAGGAAGAAAATTGTTTTGCAAATTATTTTTAGTGTGTTTATCTTGTTTAACTCGGTGGGTTAACTCTCTTTCTTCAGAATTCCAACCTCTTTCATTTTCAGGCTCAATACTGCTGATTTTGCTTTTTGGGCTCACTAATGGCATTACCGTCCACATCAGCAGTCTCCACAATTAAGCTGTATGCTTAGCAGTATCATTTGATGTTTTGCAAAGATTTGAAAGTCAAAATTGAATATGATTGATTGCTGCAAGATATGTTAATATTAGGATTCCTGAGCTCTAGTGTAGAATAAATCATTCCCTGTAATAACAAAGATAATGCCTCTAACATTACTCATTTTATGTTCTAACAGTAATCAGGCCTTAGGAATAAGCCTCATTTGTCTGCTGTAGAGCCCTCATACAAATCACAAGGTGACTATTCATAGAAGCATCATTGAGGATGGTAGAATTTACCTGTCAATATTACTGGCAAAGATGTATTCCAAAGGATAACTTCATTTCCTTTATCAGCCTTTCTTTCTATTTACCCAGTATTGGATGTTTAAAAATTAAGGTGTCTTATGCTTCACATCAGGGTTGCCATAATATATCCCCCAATCCAGCAAAAAGAAAAGCTGTTTTGTTATTTTTTAATGATACTTGTCTAAAAAAGCCCTACTCATAATAGTGTAAACCAACATCTATTGAATATTTACTAAGTGCTAAGAATGGTACCATGCATTTAGCATGGATAAATTTATTTAACCTTTATGATAACACAGTCCTTATAATTACATAATAAAAAATCCTTACAGTAACACAAAGACATGTAGATACTGTGTTTGTTCCCAGTTAACTTAAGAAACCTAGGCCCAGAGAGGTTAGATAACTTGCCTAGGGTCACACAGATAGTCAATGGCAGAGTAGGATTTGAACCTAGGATGCCTGGCCCCAGGGCGCATGCTCCTAACCAATAGAGCAGACCTGCCGGAGGAATGTATGAGGGAGAGTCCCTGTCCTCAGTGGCTTTCTTTCTCATTTTGGTGATAATAATCATGATAGTATATCATAATAAAAGATCAACTTCTACTTAGTGCTCTTTATAGGTGCTGCAAGAATTAAAGAAGAGACAAGGACTAGTATAGGCTGGGTAGCATTGAAAACAGCTTGTCATTATTTACTTAAAACCGAAATGGCCAGTAAAACTTTAAAATTCTCAAACACTGAATGTTGATAGTGGAAGTGATTGCTAGACTGCAGTATCTTTATTTTCTACTTGTGATTCTAGATACTGGTAGGAGCATCTCTTTGGGATTTTAATTTACTCCCAGATTATTTTGAATATTCTTCCTTTGAGGGGAGCTTTCCGGTTGCAGATCTCTTGCCTGTGAAATAAATTGAATCTACACTTGATAAAAATGTTACACAACGCCAGCTTCTTGTCTAGCGGGTTTATTCAGGAAACAAGGAAGGTTCTAGTTGTGTTCTTTCATGGTCTCTGGTCTACTCCTTTAAAGTTTCTGGCTGGACAAAATGATCCTTCGTTTTCTTCAGTTAATCAAGTCAGTGCAGGGTGACTACTTAGGTAAAAATATCTTGCTAATTTAATGTCTTAAGTCTAGAGTGAATTCATTTTCCTTCTTTGGTTATCCACAAGTTTGGAGTTTGGGGCAGTTCTGGTGAAGCAAAGCCCTGGGTAACAGTACCAATGACAGAACGTTTGTACCACTAAGGCTTCAAACTCTTATTCAGCTGTCAGCACATGGGCACTTTCTGGAACCAGGTTCTCTCATGCTGTGCACTGCCTGCAGCTCGCCCGCAGCTGTGCTCTGACTAAAAGGGCTGATTGCTCCTCTCTAACCCTTGTTCTCATTTAGTGTTAAAACCCACTGAAAGTCTGCCCTTCATTCTGAAAAGTACACAGGCATGTGTCATCTCCTTAACTGTGGTGATGTGGAAGGAAGGGGCTCCAAAGAAATGCTGGGCGTCTGAGTGAAGAATTGATTAGCGAGGAGACTGGCGGTGTTAGCTGTGAGCTGTGGTATAATGACTGCTGAAACCAAAGCTTTCTGGAGGTTTTCAAAACTTGGGTAAAGTTTTAAATACCGAGCAGTAGAGTCAATGCGCTGAGGTGGAATTTAAAGTCTTTTTTATTTTTTGACAGTAATAGGCTTTTTTTTTTTTTTTTAAGAGTATGGTTTATTTACAATGTTGTGCTAGTTTCAGATGTAGAGCAAAGTGATTCAGTTATCCTTAAATATATATATATATATACACACAGACACACACGTTCTTTTTTAGATTCTTTTCCCATATAGGTTATTACAGAACATTGAGTAGAGACTTGGCGTTTGCCACTTGCCACTTTCGTTCCCTGACTGCAGGCTCATTTTGTTGTTGACTATGTATGTTGTTATTTTGCTTTTAATGTTTGTCTGCCTGGAGCCACTTTGGGGATATTTATTTTTTAGACATACTTGGGAGTGCAGGATGGATAGAACA
Organism: Okapia johnstoni; assembly: GCA_024291935.2. NCBI lineage: Eukaryota > Metazoa > Chordata > Mammalia > Artiodactyla > Giraffidae > Okapia > Okapia johnstoni. The sequence continues at coordinate 53,845,372 of CM044310.1, read as the reverse complement.
GCCTATAGAACTAGAGAATAATAGATAGAGACAAACACAAACGTTGGATAAAGCAATGAATTCTTTAGCCAACTCCCACCAATATAGCACAATGAAACAGAAACTTTATTCATGTAGGTTCTGACAGTTTGATTTTCAGTGATTCTTTTCAAGTGAAATTGTAGAAAAGAGCTCCCAAGTTTCATCCCATAGAAAACATTACAAATCCTTTAAAAATAGAAGTAGCATTCAGTGTCTCCATTGAAAAAGAATTCATAAACAATTGGCGTTTGTTGACCTGCACTGCCTAATACACGAGTAACTAAATGCATGTGGCTAATTAAATTTAAATTAATTAGAAAATTGAATAAAATTTAAAATTCAGGCCCTTGGTTGCAAAAGCCACATTTCAAGTGTTTAAATAACTACATGTGGCTACTGGCTATTGTGTTGAACAGTGCAGACTGGAACTTTTCCATCACTGTAGAAGGTTCTAGTGGATAGCAGTGCACTGGACAGTACTAGAGAAAGCCAAATAAGTTTTTGCTTATTTCTTTTGTCTTGTATTGTTTTTGGTTTTGGTTTTTAGTTACAGTTTTTAAATATATTTTTATGGAGGCAAAGACTGTAACTGTTTAGTGTGAGAATGTTGGTGTTCATCTTGGTATCTCACTGTTATGGTATTAAACAGCTCACAGATCTATAAATACATTCCAATAACTCAGGAACTAAAGAATTACCTTGTAGATTGGCCAACCCATGTTTTTTAGTATTCATAGCAAAAAAAAAAAAAAAAAAAGCTTTGCTTATAAGTTGCTCAGAAGAGGAAAAAAAAAATCTGATTACAGACTCAAAGAATAAAATTTCTTTGCCTCTAATGAATTTATAACCCAAGAACATTTCAACACAGGGAACTCAGAAGAATTTTTGTCTATGTAATAAAAGGCAAGATTAAGAAAATCTAGAAGGAAATAGTTTAAAATCCTTTTAAATGAAGGGAAAAAAGTATTTTCTTAAGCTGTGTAAAACTATTTCATAATAGTAAAGGTCCATTATAAAGAATTTATACAGCAGAGAAAAGGATACCTAACAAGGTAAAATTCACTTGGAATTCTATCAAACAGCAATCAACTCTTGTAATGATTTAATATATTTTCTGGTCTGGCAAAATTATAATAATATTGATGACAGAAGGGTCATCGACAACTGAGTATGGTTAAGTATGGGTTGTGCTCTCCATGAGTTATTATTTAATACTCACTGCAGCCCCACAAAGGGAGAATCACAGGTCTTTCACTCCTTGACCACATCCGGTAAGAGAAAAGCTCTGAAAACCAAGAACAAAACAGAAAGAGTCAGGGCAGTCTGACCTAAATGATATGAAGCTGTTTTTCCACTTTATTTATCTCATTAAATTTGAATAGTAACGTATTTTGTTGGAGAAATAGGTAGTGTACTTAACTATAGAATTCTTCCCTAGAGATTACTGGAATGTTTACTTAAAAGATATATACACTATATGGGTGCTGAATTGCTTTGGTCATGTTCTATTCTTTGCAACCCTATGGACTATAACCAGCCAGGCTTCTCTGTCCATGGGATTCTCCAGGCAAGAATGCTGGAGTGGGTTGCCATGCCCTTCTCCAGATATGTGTATACATATAACTGAATTGCTGTGCTGTATACGTGAAACTAACATGAAGTTGTAAATCAACTATATGTGCATGCTAAGTTGTTTCAGTCATGTCCAACTCTTTGCGATCCCATGGACTGTAACCCACCAGCTACTCTGTCCATGGGATTCTCCAGGCAAGAATACTGGAGTTGTTACAGGAAGGGGGACCCCCTTCAGGGCCCGAAACTGGGCTCTTGTCTAATACTCGGAAATGAATTGTCCGAGGAGACACATGTGCTGACAAAGCAAGACATTTTATTGGGAAAGGGCACCCGGGCAGAGAGCAGTAGGGTAAAGGAACCCAGGAGAACAGCTCTGCCACGTGGCTCACAGCCTCAGGTTTTATGGTGATGGGACTAGTTTCCGGGTTGTCTTTAGCCAATCATTCTGACTCAGAGTCCTTCCTGGTGGTGCCTTGTTCAGCCAAGATGGATGCCAGCGAGAAGGATCCTGGGAGGTGGTTGGACATGTGGTGTCTCCTCCCAAACTCTTCTGGCTGGTGGTGGCTTATTAGTTCCATGTTACTTACCAGATGTCCTGTCCTAAAACAATTCATGCAAATGGTCACTATGGTGCCTGACCAGGGTGGGCGGTTTCAGTCAGTGTGCTTCCCCTAACAGAGTGAGTTGCTATACCCTCCTCTAGGGGATCTTGACCCAGAGATCAAACCCAGGTCTCTTCTGTTTCCTTCATTGACAGGCAGGTACTCCAATTAAAAAAAAAAATAATTGAAAATAAATAAATAAAAGGGAAAGTAGAAAATATAAACAAACAGACCAAAAAAAAAAAAAAAAAAACCCTGGTAAACTCTGGATAAGATGGGTGAATTGTATCACTGCCAATTTCCGGGTTGTGATATTGTACTAAAGTTGTGCAAGATGTTAGCACTGGGGAAAATTGAATGAAGGTTACACAGTTTCTCTGCATTATTTCTTCTAACAGTATGTGACCCTACAATGATCCTTAAAATTGTAACTTTAAAAAAAGAAAAAAATATATAACTCCTTGCAGTCCTCCTGGTTAGTGGGCAGCAGAGCTCTGACTCCAGAATTTGAGTGCCTAAAGCATTGTTTCATTTGAACAAAATTACTGTGTATTGAAAAACAGTAAATAAGCACCTATCCACCTTTTGGAGACCCAGCAGAACTTTCAGATATTGATAACTTGGTAACGATCCCTATAATTTTGAAGCATTATTCGTCAACAAGAAGAAAATTTTGGTTAATTAAGCTTCTGAGTTTGAATTTAATGTTTCATTTTAATTTAATGATTTAATTTAAAATGTCTGTTAAAATACATATGTAGATATTTGAGAAAAGGAAGCAAATTTCTGAGTTACTATTGATTAAATTCAGTGTTTATCTAAATATAATATTTTTCTTGTGATTTCTAGGAGTACGAAAGGTATTATTAATGAACCATAATTTGCGGGCACAATTTTTTACTTTCTATATTTACTGGATTTTTAAAATAATTGTATTTGTTTATTTATTTTTTGCTGCACTGTGTCTTTGTTGCTGCATGTGCTTTTCTCTAGTTGTAGCACATAGACTTCTCACTGCAGTAGCCTCTCTTGTGGAGCATGGGCTCTGGGGCACAGGCTTCAGTGATTGAGGTTCCCAGGCTCTAGAGCACAGGCTCAATAGTTGTAGTACAAGGGCTTAGTTGCTTCTCGGCATGTGGGATCTTCCCAGATCAGGGATCGAACTCGTGTCTCCTGCATTGGTAGGTAGATTCTTCACCACGGAGCCACAAGGAAAGCCCTATTTGCAGATCTTAAGCTATAATAATGTGATCTTAATATAATGAGCAAAGTTAGAATTATAGAGTACCCTGATATTTTGCTCAATCTGTGGATCTCATGACATCAGCTTTGGCCAAGGATTGGCAGTCTGCTTTTTGGGTGACAAGCGATTTACCTCGTTGAACACTCCAATGAAAGCAGTATTGAAAGGAAATGGGAGAGGCTTCCACTGTGTGTATTGGTTTGTTTATTTATTTTTCTTAAACCATGTATTTGTTAGAATCTTGGGCAAGCAAGCAAGAATCAGTGACCTAAATCCTCTTTGTGATTTTGCTGTAGCAGCCTCATATTAATTGGTTCCATCAAAATAACTCTTCTAAATCTTCTCAAGTCCATTCTTCCCATTCACCTACAAAGCACAGTTTTAACTTAGCTTCAAATAAATAGTGAACATTTGATCCACCTAAAAAAACCCTTGATCTGACTGTGGCATTGGCTCTTTTTAGAAATGCAATAATCTTTCAATCCACCCAACTAACACTTACTATGGATCAACAATGTTTAAGGCTTTATACCTGGTATTATTTGTTGTTGTTTAGTCACTAAGTCATGTCCAACTCTTGGGACACCATGGACTGTAGGCCACCAGGCTCCTCTGTCCTTGGGAGTCCCAGGCAAGAACACTGGAGTGGGTAGACACTTCTTTCTCCAGTAATCAAATCCTTATCTTTTATGTTTCCTGCATTGGCAGGTGGATTCTTTACTGCTAGCACCACCTGGGAAGTCTACTACTACAACTGCCACTAAAACAAACTCTTCTGTGAACTTCTTGAAAGCCAATGTGTTAGCTATCTTTTTACCTCCATCCATAATGCCAGGTAGGCTTCCCTGGTGGCTCAGTGGTAAAGAGTCTGCCTGTCAATGCTGGAGAGAGACGTGGGTTCGATCCCTGCATTAGGAAGATCCCTTGAAGAAGGAAATGGCAACCCACGCCAGTATTCTTGTCGGAAGAATCCCATGGACAGAGGAGCCTGGCGGCCTGCAGTCCATGGAGTCACAAAGAGTCAGACACGACTGAAGCAGCTTATCAGATAGATAGCAGTAGAAATAGAAGCAGCAGTATCATGGTATTTTTTCTGTGTTTGGCACCATTCTAATATTTTATACTAACTCATATAATCCTTGTATCAACCCTAGGAAGTAGATATTTTGGAGGATGTAGGAAACAAAAAGTGCCCACTGAACTGAGAAAGGATCTTTAGACCAAAAACTGAGACAGGCAACTCCATATGATCAGTTGTTCGGTTTATTATAAAGTAACTTACAGGCTGGGATCTGGTGGACAATGATCCGGAAGCATTCACAGCTGTACTCCACACTGCCAAAGGGCCATGGAGACAATCATATTAATAGTTAACCTAGGGTGTGGAGTATGTGTTTGGAAATAGGATGTGCATTCCTAAGTGAAGACTCATGAATGGATAACTAATCTTGTGGGCGCTGGATATTTGTCAGTGTTTTAATCATTGCTTTAATCATTGTTTGAGACCTCTCAAAGCACAGAACCCACCTGATCCTGATGATTATTAAACAATATACTACAAAGGGCTTCCCTGGGGGCTCAGTGTAAAGAATCTGCCTGCAGTTCAGGAGACTTAGGTCCAATCCCTGGGTCAGGAAGCTCCCCTGGAGAAGAAGTGGCTACCCATTCCGGTATTCTTGCTTGGGAAATCCCATGGACAGAGGAGCCTAGCGGACTACAGTCCATGGGGTCGCGAGAGTTAGACACGAGTTAGCAACTAAACCGCCACCACTACCGGTTTGGCTCCAGAATTCATACTAGTCTGTATTTTCAAACGAGGGAATTCTTGGGTGTGTCTTCAGTAATAGATAGGGAAGGTCATTCAAAGAGAGGCACTGCAAGCAATTCTGCTCAGTAGTCACTTAATAAATGCCCATTGTGTGGAAAGCACTCTAGATGTGAATAAGATACAGACACTGCCCTCAAGGAATTTATAGCAAGTTTACATCCTTTCTAATGATCTGTTTGGGGGCTGTTTGAGAACAGAGTATAATTTCTATCTGATGGTTTATTTTGCCTTTTTGTGGTCCATTGTTATTTCTCACTGAACAATCCACCAATCACAAAATATTTTGCTGACACTTTTTTTCTTTTAACTTTTATCAAGTGCCAAGTAAAACTTTGTCAGTGTATGGGGGCCTCAGAAACAGTAATAAGTGAGATAGATCATCCCTTCCCTCACAGAATATGCAGTTGGTGAAGATGATTAAACAAGTATCAAAATAAAATGTGAAAAATGCTCTGAGAGGTGAAGATATGAGAAGGTTAAATAGAGACTTTAACTCTCAACGACCTCAGGAGTGCTGATGCCTGAAGGATGAGGTGTCATCTCATCTGAGGAAAAAGGGGTTTCAGGAGTAGACAGTAGAAAACACATATTCCAGGCACAGGGAACAGCACGCTCAGGGGCCCAGGACAGAGGAAGAACCTGGTTCATTTGATGAACTTAAGGGCAAGTAGGGTGAGCAACCTGATCTTGCAGATGCCTTCCTTCTCTGAATCATCTTGGGAAAGTTGCTTTTACTCTTTAAGCTTCAATGACTCCATTTAAAGAAAGAGAAATGCAGTACCTCCCTCCTCGGGTTGTTAGAAACATCGAATGAGGTCGTGCTTACAAAGGACCAAGCCCAGAGTAGATGCTATAGGAGACTTCATCATTATTAACTTAGAGGGGCCACCTTGACTGCATGTGGAAATTGGGTTAGAGCAGGGCTAGACTAGAGCTGTGCAGACCAATTAGGAGGCAGGTACAGTAATTCAAGAGTAAAAGAACCTTGGCCTGGAGGAGAGCAGCAGTGGGAATGATGAAAGGCTACGTTATTTTAGAGGTGGAATAGAGTCCTTGGTGGTTGTAGATATAGCAGGTGAGAGGGAAAGGAGTTAAGGTTGACTCCTAGATTTCTAGTTTTGGGTTACCAGCTAGGGACAGACAGACAGGTTAGAAACCCAAGTCCAACCTTGTAATGTACAGTTTTGGAAAATTAACTCTATGGATGTGGATGATCTATTCTTACGTAGTCAGTGACAGAATAGACAGGAAACACTTCTGAATTCCTTCCCAGCATCTTTTCAGGATGACACACAGTAACTCGGTTAGCAAATACCATCTCTGTGAAAACCAAATTATAAGAGAAGAAGCATATCTTTGCATGGAGTGCCCTAGGGCAGTTGATATATAGTCAACAATGAAAAGTCTTGATTCTGTTTAGTTAGGTCATTGTCTATAATATACTTAGCTAAAAAGTGAGTGTCTCTTACGCTCACTAGGAGGGTGTTCATTTGCCAAAAAAGATGCTATGCCTCCTTCTCAAATGAATCTTCATAATCAAGTCAGGTATATCTGATTTATTGATGACCTAGACTCTACTCAGTACAAGCACAGAGCAAAATTACTGTCACTCAGCACTTTTTTAAGCATTATTTTTCCCCCTTTTTGGTTAAAATTTCAGAATAAACTCATAGTTTCTCCAGTTATTTTCAGGTGTTAAACGTCCAGTCTACTAGGAGAAAACATATGAGAATATCTTCTTAAGTCACAAAATCATAACTATATATGAAAAGATTGATCAAATAGACTTTGTTAAAATTAACATTTGTTCAACAAAAGCCACCATTAAGAGAATAAAAGGCAAGCCACAAGTCACAGAAGATATTCAGAATACACACATCATTTGTCAGGTATCCAGCAAAAGATTTATATCTAGACTATATAAACAGCTCATACAAGTCAATAAAAAATATAGGTGACGTAATAAGAAATGGGCAAATATTTGAATAGATATTTCATTAAAGATGATATCCAAATCTTCAAAAAGCATATAAAAAAGGATTCAACATTGTCAACCGGAAAATGCAGAATGACTAAAATTTAAAAAGATGGCCAATAATAGATATTAATGCAGATGCCTAGTGACTGAAATTCTCATGTAATATTGGTGGGAGTGGAAAATGGTTCAAATATTAATACTTTGGGAAATTGTTTGGCAATACCTATGGCTGGTATGTACATGCTACCTTCTGACTTAGCAATTCTGCTCTCACATACACACCCAGCAGATGAGTACACATGTCCACTGGAAGGTATGTTCTATAGCAACAGTTTTCTTTAATAAACGAAAATGGAAAAACTTCAAATGTTGATCATCATGGAGTAGATAAATAAGTTATGATGTATTTGTACAATAGAACACAAAATATGAATGGAAAAGATGAGCTACTACTCCACCCAAATACATAGTTAACTCTTACAGACATAAGACTGAGCTGATAAATCCAGACGCAAGAGAGTTAATATGTATGATTTCATGTATGAAGTTTAAGGTGAGAAAAATTACTTATGGTGGTAAAAGTGGGAATAGTGGTGACATTAGCTGGGTGGGTCTTGATGAGGAGGAAGCATGAGGAATCTTTCTAGATTACTAGAAATGTTTCATGTTTGGGTCTATGTGGTGATTACCCAGGTATGTTTATATGTGTATGAGATATATAGAGAAAAATTTAGACTATCTTTGCTCTACTTCAATAAATAGAGAAAAAGCCTAGTCCAGTGTACTGTCAAAACTTCAGTCTCCTATCCAATTGGAAACTCTTCCCCTTTCTTCCCCTCCCTATCAACTCATGATCAATAACCTGTAGTGAGAAGGGAGAGTTCTAATAGGTTTCTTCTCTCATCCCTGGTCCACCTCCTTTCCCATTCCTGAGCCATTGTTTTTATCCCCTCTAGGATCAGGTAAATGGAGGAAAGAGGGATCAGAGATGAATGGATACAGTGATGTGTCTTGGCTTGTCATCAGGTTCAGATGCTGAGTGTGGCACATCTTCAAAGGCCACCTCTTTCTCTTGTCAAGATGCTTCTGTGGGCTTTTCAGTGATCCTGCTTCTTCTCTAGGAACCTCCCAATACAACAGTAACTGACAGGAGCAATGATCATTTTCCTACTCCAGCTGCAGCCCTTGGCCTTTATGGATCTGCTCCTCTGGGTGGAGTCCTAGTCAAAAGGACTCAAGTCCATCTCTTCCTTAGATCACTTGACCCAGAGGAAAACCAACATGTCTTTGCCTGGCCAGTGGAGAACTTGCATTCACTCCCATTGTAGCCTCTCTTCCCCTCAGCCTCTCAGCTTTAAGCTTCCCAAGGAGCAAACCAGGGCCCACTCTCTTGCTGTATATTTTTGCCATGAGGATAAAATAGAAATAATTATACATATGCAGAAATAGATACATATACACATGCACATGCATAGGTATTATACACATATTATTCAGTACAAAAGTAAGTGTGCCAAGTGTTAGCTTCTTTCTTCCTGGACTAAGTGACCTTTCACTGCCTTTCTTTCAGTAAAGCATCTTTCTTTAGTTACGGCTTTGGGTAGAGCAGAGAGGACAGAGTTTAGGATTCATTATTAAGATGTATTGTGTCCTTGGAGTTTACTCTTCAGAAACTTTTAATAAAGGTGTGCTATATTTGAAATTAAACCAGGTGTGGTAAAATAATCATAGCCCTAGAGTTTAGAAAGGCCTGGATTTGAATCCCAGCTTCACAGTTCTAGCCATGCATTCAGTCAGCATATTTATTGAGGGCTTCCTTTGTGCCAGGCACCTTTGTAGGCACTGCAAATATAGGCAGAATAAACAAGATCCCCACCGTGGGGACCTTCACCGGGGGATGGGGGAGTGAGTGAATAGTAGGAGTAACAAATAATACTCAGATAACTAAATATAAATCAAGTGGTGATAACACAATGTATTTAGTGGGTGGTCAAGAAATGTCTTCTAAGAGACATGAATTAAGTAAAGGAGGAAACAGAAGATAGAAGAAGGGCAATATTCCACAAACCAAAGACCAAAGTGTTTCAAGAAGGAGGAAGTCAAATGCTGTTGAGTGATGTATAACATGAGGGGCTGTCAGTAGCCATGTGACCCCTAGATGAGTTATATACCTTATTGAAGCAATAGTAGTCCATAATAACTTTCTGAGGATTGAGATGATTATATAAATCACCTGTCACATAGTAGACGAGTAACTGAAGATTTTTTTCACATTTCGTGTGTGTAATAAAACATGAACTTAAAAATTCACAGTGAAAGATATTTTTTAAATGGTCTCCATTCCATTTCTCACTGAATTTGCAGTATCTTCAATTAATTGCACATAAGCCAAAATATGGAAGTCAATAAGTTAAAGCATAATCATAGTAGAACTGTAGCTTTGTCTTTTTTAACAGAATATGTTAGTAACAAGCAGTTAACTTGATGTGTCAAGTCATGTGTTTCGTATCACATGTCATGTGAATTGTCATGTGTTTAAATATGTCAGAATTTTTCACTTTCAAACTGGCAGAGATCACTTGTTAAGAGAATAAAAGCTAAGAAAATCAGATATTTCAGCATTTATAGGAATCTGTTTTGCTAAATTACAGCTTCTATGAGTGATCAGCAAATTATTTCCATTTTAAATCTAAGAAATAAGGAAATTGATTTGGTTCTTATCTGTTTCAGGCATTCCCTAATGACTTAGCATTGATTTTTAAACACGCTTTCAATTTTATAGAATGGCTGAATAATATGACATTTGATCTAACCTCTACAGAAATGACAAAATGAGGCTGTTACAGACTCTTTAATATAAAATTATATCTTTGTCTAACTACTTCACAATATTGTCACCTAAACTATTTTATAAAATCAGGCATTAAGAATTCTACCTAAACAGTGCTGAAGAACAGAGATATACATTCAAGTGTGTGCTTTTAAATCTACTTAAATGTAAATGATATGTTTTTATGCACTCGAGTTTCCTGCAGAAGAAATCTGTATGCTTTTTGAAAGCGCAGCTCTCACTCTTAGATGTTTAAAAGCTTGTCAGATACCTTACAGGGAAGGAAATAAAGTCATTTTACTCCAAGTAAATAATTTCTCCAAATTTTCTTGAGCACATTTATGTAGGTACTGAGGGAGATCAAGAGAATTCTTTTTCACGTTTTAAATTCAGAATATACCAGCTGCTCCCTCAGCTATCCACTAGAGAAAGGGAGAATAACTAAATTTCTGCAGCCATGTGTAGAACTACATTTATTGAAATCCCAGGGAAAGCTTTTGTGTTTTGGATAATAGGGAAAATTCCATATCCTGGATTGCATTTTCAATCATAGTCTTGTACTCTCTGGTCAGTGTCTAAATATGCTTCATTCATTTAGAATGAAAACTCACACCTCAGAAGTCAGCTAGGTTTGGGGATTACAAGACATTTTATTTCAAATAACGTACTACTCCTTGTTGTAAACATTGAATCCTTTGAATTTGGTTCAGCGAGGCCAGAGCTGGGACCCCCATTTAGTTATTTTTCTCAAATAAATAAACAATGAATGCTGCGTATTCTAAAGTATGTGGCTTTGATGAACTATTCTCACCCTATCATATATCTATTTTTGAGGGTTTTTTTCCCCTCTAGTCATATTTCTGGTTTCAAGTACTTTTTAAAAATTCATTTTCCAGTTATTACAAGAAGTCAATTTATATATTGAGGATTACTCATATTTGCTCTCAAAGATCTTCCTCTTTTCACCTAGCGTGTGTTTTCTAAAAGAAGACACAGTCAGATGTTTTTGTTCCTCTTAAGAAAACCCTGACAGGCCCACGACACTGGCTACTGCTGTAGCTGTACATTTCTATACATAATTGATGACTTGGGGCCCGCAGACAGCACCAGTACACAAGCCATATGGATTACCATACTGTGAGGGGTCTTAGGTCTTTGAATTTTCCATTTTTGAATAGAAATAACTTCTTGCCAAGTAACAAAAATTCCAGAAGGAGTAAGTTTACCATAATAATAAATATTCTTCAGAGAACAAAGCATTTGCCATCAACAGAAGATTCTGACAGTCTTAATATCCTAAGTTTATTACCCTCCTCTCCACTCCAACCATCTCTCAACCTAGCAGCCTGGAAATGTTGGGTTTGGCTGCCATTTTGGTAATGTATATTTATCTTTAAGTTTAGTGCTAAGGAAAGTTAAAATTCCAGATGGCACTTTTTGAGGTCATCCCTTAATTGGGTTGCCCTTTCTGGTTCTTTACGAGAAGGTGAGAAAGCTAGCAGATACTGGTCGCCTTTTTGAAAAAATTATTTATTTTTGGTTGCGTCGGGTCTTAGTTATGTGGGTCTTAGTTGCGGCACGCAGGATCTTGGTTGCAGTGTGGGGGCTGCTCTAGTTGTGGCGTGGGGGCTTCTCTAGTCATGGAGTGGGCCCTTCTCTAGTTGTGGCTGGCGGGATCTTAGTTCCCCGGCCAGAGATTGAATCTGCATTCCCTGCATTGGAAGGCGGATTCTTAACCGCTGGACCACCACAGAAGTCCCCCCTACTGGTCATCTTTTCATGAGCAATCTGTGAGGTTCTTGCCTCCAGAGAGGTATTGGTTACATCCTATTCATCCTGTCTGTCCGTTGTTCCCTCTGAACACCTTGAGCACACTTCCTTGTGTTTAGTCCTTTGTGCATATGCTGTCCCCTCACTGCCCAGACCATTTCCAGAACCTTCCACCTCCACCCTTCTCTTGACTCTTCCTACTGATCATTCAGGCCTCAGTTTAGATGTCACCTCTTTCAGAATTCCTCATTCAGTTAGATTAGGTGAGCAGTCCTTTCTCTCCCATTACCTGGCCTCTACCTTTTTACTTTGCCACAACTGGACCTCATATCTTATTTGGTAGAGACCAGGCCACCTCTAACATAGTTTCCACAGCTTCTAGGATATGCTTGCCATAGAATTGTGTCTGATAGTTGAATTTGTTGAATGGAACTACAGAGATACTGACAATATACAATTGAACTTAAACATAAAAGTGACGATACAGAGTATTAGGTTTTAGATGATAAATTGTCAGAATCTATAGTATTCCTAGATTTACACTTAGTTTTACTTATGTAATATTTATTCTTAAGAATGCTGTGATAACGGAAAAAAAAATAGATTCAAACTACAACTATATTTTGTCTTTAAAGACTCATAAGACTAGCTTGTAATTTCAAATGGCCAGGTTAATGTAAATAAAACCTGTGTTTGTTATGAAATAAACACACTGAAAATTTTTTATAAAACCAAATTAGGGAGGAGGACATGTATCTATTTAATTTGGAGAGTTTAGGCTCATTTCTTTATCTAGGTTCATTTCCTTTTTAAAAAATATAATTTCTTAAAGAGCAAAGTTTTTTATTTTTTTCTAAATCTTAACTTGTATACTATCTAGTTCTAGATGTCTAAAACAGAATATCATTTTTGTCATCATATCTTGGACTGCCCTTATGCTTTTGGAACACAGAATGTACAGATGTCTATTTCTCTTTTAATCAGTGAAAAATAGAAAGCTGCTAAAGCTATATTACAAAAATGACTTTCTATTGTTTTTTTAAACAGCTTTTATTCCAGAACATATTCCACAGTTCTCCATCAGGGTCACTCATCAATTGCTAGCTAGCTTCCTAAACTTTGTAAATCTTTTGCTGATTTCTCTGAGAAATAGTTTTGAGTTCTAAGCTTATAAGTAAAGATTAAGCTCACAAATTAGTGTTTTTGTATTATAGGCTCTAGAATTAAACTGTTTGAGTTCATATCTTGACCTCAAAAATTACCGTTTTACCTTCTGTGTCCCTTGATTTCTTCTTCAGTAAGTGGGGATAATCATTTGGTTTGTTTTCAGAATTATGACACTGGCAAAATACATACAACAGTGTCTGTGCTCAAAAAATACTATTATTGTTACTATAATTCATCAGCCCTAGAAGCAAGAAATTATTTATCCCTCCATTCAAAAATATTAATTGCACTCCTACTATGTCATGACAAAACATGGTCCACTGGAGAAGGGAATGGCAAACCAATTCTGTATCCTTCCCTTGAGAACCCCATGAACAGTATGAAAAGGCAAAAAGATAGGACAATGAAAGGTCCTCCCCAGGTTGGTAGGTGCCCAATATGCTACTGGAGAACAGTGGAGAAATAACTCCAGAAAGAATGAAGATGGAGCAAAAGCAAAAGCAACGCCCAGTTGTGGATGTGACTGGTGATAGTAGTAAAGTTAGATGCTGTAAAGAACAATATTGTATAGGAACCTGGAAGGTTAGGTCCATGAATCAAGGTAAACTGGAAGTGGTCAAATAAGAGATGGCAAGAGTGAACATAGATATTTTAAGTATCAGTGAACTAAAATGGACTGAATGGGTGAATTTAACTCAGATGACCATTATATCTACTACTGTGGGCAAGAATCGCTTAGAAGAAATGAAGCAGCCCTCATAGTCAACACAAGAGTCCGAAATGCAGTACTTGGATGCAGTCTCAAAAACGACGGAATAATCTCTGTTCATTTCCAAGGCAAACCATTCAATATCACAGTAATCCAAGTTTAGGATTAGACTGAAAACTGATCTTTTCCAGTCCTGTGGCCACTGCTGAGTTTTCCAAATTTGCTGGCATATTGAGTGTAGCACTTTCACAGTATCATCTTTTAGGATTTGAAATAGCTCAGCTGGAATTCCATCACCTCCACTAACTTTGTTTGATGTTTCCTAAGGCCCACTTGACTTCGCACTCCAGAATGTCTGGCTATAGGCACCAGCATTACCAGCCTGGACCAGTAATGCTGAAGAAGCTGAAGTTGAAGGGTTCTATGAAGACCTACAAGACCTTCTAAAACTAACACCCAAAAAAGATGTCTTTTTCATTATAGGGGACTGGAATGCAAAAGTAGGAACTCGAGAAATACCTGGAGTAACAGGCAAGTTTGGCCTTGGAGTACAAAATGAAGTAGGGCAAAGGTTAACATAGTTTTGCCAAGAGAACACACTGGTCATAGCAAACACCCTCTCCAAACAACACAAGAGATGACTGTATACATGGACATCACCAGGTGGTCATTACTGAAATCAGATTGATTATATTCCTTGCAGCCAAAGATGGAGAAGCTCTATACAGTCAGCAAAAACAAGACTTGGAGCTGACTGTGGCTCAGATCATGAACTCTTTATTGCAAAATTCAGACTTAAGTTGAAGAAAGTAGGGAAAACCACTAGACCATTCAGGTATGACCTAAATCAAATCCCTTATGATTATACAGTGGAAGCAACAAACAGATTCAAAGGATTAGATCTGAGAGACAGAGTACCTGAAAAACTATGGACGGAGGTTTGTGACATTGTACAGGAGGCAGTGGTCAAGACCATCCCTAAGGAAACAAAATGCAAAAAGGCAAAATGGTTGTCTGAGGAGGCGTTACAAATAGCTGAAGAGAGAAGAGAAGCGAAAAGCAAAAGAGAAAAGGGAAATTATACCCATTTCAATGCAGAGTTCCAAAGAACAGCAAGGAATGTCAAGATAACCTTCCTCAATGATTAATGCAAAGAAATAGAGGAAAACAATAGAATGGGAAAGACTAGGGATCTCTTCAAGAAAATTAGAGATACCAAGGGAACATTTCATGCAAAGATGAGCACAATAAAGGACAGAAACAATAAAGGACTGAACAGAAGCAGAAGTTATTAAGAAGAGGTGGCAAGAACACACAGAAGAACTATTAGAAAAAAAGAATCTTAATGATCCAGATAACCACGATGGTGTGATCACTCACCTAGAGCCAGACATCCTGGAGTCCCAAAAACAAGTGGGCCTTAGGAAGCATCACTATGAACAAAGCTAGTGGAGGTGATGGAATTCCAGCTGAGCTATTTCAAATCCTGAAAGATGATGCTGTGAAAGTGCTGCACTCAATATGCCAGCAAATTTGGAAAACTCAGCAGTGGCCACAGGACTGGAAAAGGTCAGTTTTCATTCCAATCCCAAAGAAAGGCAATGCCAAAGAATGTTCAAACTACCACACAATTGCACTCATCTCACAGGTTAGCAAACTAATTCTCAAAATTCTCCAAGTGAGGCTTCAACAATATGTGAACTATGAACTTCCAGGTGTTCAAGCTGGATTTAGAAAAGGCAGAGGAACCAGAGATTAAATTGCCAACATCTGTTGGATCATCAAAAAAGCAAGAGAGTTCAAGAAAAACATCTACTTTTGCTTCATTGGCTATGCTGAAGCCTTTGACTATGTGGGTCATGACAAACTGTTGAAATTCTTCAAGAGATGGGAATACCAGACCACCTGACCTGCCTCCTGAAAAATCTCTATGCAGGTCAAGTAGCAACAGTTAGAACTGGACATGGAACAACAGACTGGTTCCAAATCAGGAGAGTATGTCAAGGCTGTATATTGTCATCCTGTTTATTTAACTTAGATGCAGAGTACATCATTCGAAATGCCAGGCTGGATGAAGCATAATCTGGAATGAAGATTGCTGGGAGAAATGTCAGTAACCTCAGATATGCAGATGACACCACCTTTATGGTAGAAAGTGAAGAAGAACTAAAGAACCTCTTGACAAAAGTGAAAGAGAAGAGTGAAAAAGTTGGCTTAAAACTCAACATTCAGAAAACTGAGATCATGGCATCTGGTCCCATCACTTCATGGCAAATAGATTGAGAAACAATGAAAACAGTGACGGACTTTCTTTTCTTGGACTCCAAAATCACTGCAGATGATGATTGCAGCCATGAAATTAAAAGACGCTTGTTCCTTGGAAGAAAAGCTATGACCAACCTAGACAGCATGTTAAAAAGCAGAGACATTACTTTGCCAACAAAGGTCCATCTAGTCAAAGCTATGGTTTTTCCAGTAGTCATGTATGGATGTGAGAGTTGGACTCTAAAGAAGGCTGAGTGCCAAAAAATTGATACTTTTGAACTGTGGTGTTGGAGAAGACTCTCGAGAGTCCCTTGGACAGCAAGGAGATCCAACCAGTTCATCCAAAAGGAAGTCAGTCCTGAATTTTCATCAGAAGCACTGATGCTGAAGCTGAAACTCCAATATTTTGGCCACCTGATGTGAAGAACTAACTCCTTGGTAAAGACCCTGATGCTGGGAAAGATTGAAGGCAGGAGGAGAAGGGGACGACAGAGGATGAGATGGTTGGATGGCATCACCAACTCGATGGAAATGAGTTTGAGCAAGCTCCAGGAGTTGGTGATGGACAGAGAGGGTTGGCGTGCTGCAGTCCCTCAGCACTGTGACCCAGTGGGATCACAGAGTTGGACCTGACTGAGCAACTGAACTGAACTATGCCATGGGCATTTTACAAGGTATAGGAAATACAAGATGTAGTAAAAAATAAGACTGATTGTGTTCCTCACAAAGCTTATAGCCTAGAGGAAGACACAGAAAATAATTTAAAAATCATACCAATAACAGTAAAATTTTTACTGTGGTAAGTGGTACAAAGGAGATCCATGATACCTTGAGAGTGCGTGTTCAGGGAAAATTGATGTTGGCAAGAAGACATCCATGATGACTCAAGGAATTCTTACTCTGCAGGTGGAAGGGAACATAGCTCAGTCAAGGAAATAACTTGACCAAGGACTGGACCCAGGACTGGATGTACATTTCCAGAGATGGAAATGTAGGCTGAAATAGATCATACAGGATGTTGTAGGCCACTACTGGTCTTTAAAGACAAGTTGGAAACCCATGAAGGATTGCATTTCATTGTGAAGGCTGGAATGGAATCTCCCAAAGTCTAAGAGTTAAGCAAATGTCGAGAACAACGACCACTTTCTAGATGTAGCATTGGTCCTTGGATCACATTTTGAAATCCAAGTATTTGCCATTGTACCCTCCTGACTCGCTCTCTGCTCCCTCTCCTATCTGGATCATTTCACCTGGCCCCCTAGGCTCTCCTACCACTATTGACCCCCTTTATCAAGCCTGACAGACATTCCTTGCCTGGGTGAGAGATACCTGCCCCCAAATGCTCTACCCTCCCTGATTTATAACGAAGTTCATTCTGATAGATGTTTTATATTCATAGTAGGATTCATAGGAAAGCCCCTAAATAGAATTGATTTAGACTAAAATGTGAGTAGGGGCTTCCCTGGTGGCTTAGATGGTAAGGAATCCACATGCAGTGCAGGTAACCTGGGTTCGATCCCTGGTTGAGGAATATCCCCTGGAGAAGGAAATGACTAGCTACTGTGGGTATTCTTGCCTGGAGAATTCCATGGATAGAGGAGCCTGGCGGGCTATAGTCTATGGGGCTGCAGAGAGTCAGACACTGACTGAGTGACAAACACTTTCAAGATGGGAATAGCTTACCTCAATTATAGCATTCTCAAGCTTTTGGGACCCTTTTACATTCTTAAAATTTGTTGAAAAGGAGCTTTCATTTGCTTATATCTATCTGTGTTTATCACGTTTGAAATTAAAGCTGGGAAATTAATTCATTTTAAAATAACAATAAATACCTGTGATTTGTAAACATACATATTTTTATGAAAAGTGACTTTATTTTCCAAAACAAAAAGAAAAGTTAATGAGAAGAATACCATTGTTTAACATTTTGCAAATCTCTTTAATGTCTGGCTTAGCACAAGACAGCCATTGTCTCATATCTGTTTTGGTATAAAATCTTCCAATATCCCATGTTGGGTAGCCTCTGGAAAACTTCAGTGTGCAATTGTAAAAGAAGGAAGGTGAAAAAGGCAAATAGTGTCTTACTTAGTAGAAAGTAGCTTTTTGTCTCACTGTCCCCGCAAAATGGTCTTAGGGACCCCAGGGTCCATAGACCACACTGTAGGAACTGCTGCTCTAGAATAAGATATGCAATTAAAAAAACCCAAGATGCTTATTAAATCAAAGGATGTTCAAAAAAAAAAAAAGATGCTCATCTGAGATGACATTTCAGGCAATCTGAAAAGTGAATTAAAAGAATTCAGCAGTGCGGCTCTAATCTGCTTCTGCCTTTCATCACCTCTTCCATACATCTGTGTTTGACTGTATTAAATTCTCTAAAAATTCCGAATGATTTTTAGTGTTATTAGAGACTCTTGTGGATGTTTAGACAGTACTTGAAATACCCGAAACATGCTGGGTTTGCCTCAGTTTGGGATGTAAGGCTTATTCCCCATACAGAGCAAATTGTGATTCCCTCTCGACTTTCTCTGAGGATCAGGTCACTTAGCTTTCTACAGCACTGGAGACCACAGCTTCACCAGTTTTATCTTTCAAGAAGAACTGATTTGTGATGGGTAGCTAAAGTAAGAAGAGGATTTTTCATCTCTGTGGTCTCTTCTAGTTCAGAAATGACAGGATGTTATATTATTTTCTTTGGAGGCACACAAATTCTTTCTGAAGACAGCAAAAAATATTTGGAATGATGTATCATTTCAAATGAGTTTGACTTCTCTCCATGACAAACTCAAAGGACTGCATTCCTTTAGATGAATTTTGTTGCATGTGTCAAAAATTTATTCTCATTTCCTTTAATCACACCTTGTAGCATAAGTTCCACCATTACCAAATGCCCTTTCAAAATGTAGTTTATCATACATTTCTATCCATTCAATATTAAATGTTTCATACCACATCACTGCCCAGCCCCCAGGCATACAAGTGGCTGCAGGGAGAGAAGACTCTGCCGGTGGAGGAAGACTGCTAAATCTTATGTTTTTCTTGAACCGGTAACTCATTTTGGAGAGTTTAAGTTTCTTGACCACTGCAGTTTGTCTGCTGAATTGTTAGTAGCTTCTGTTCTTTACTGAGGGGCACATACAAATGATGCAAACAGGCTAGGAAGACAGCTCAGAAACCTTCGTTTGAACTGAAGTTCCTGGCTTTTCTTGTAAATTGATCGATGGTTAGGGATGTGTTGGGCTTGGCTGGAGATCATGAATAAGTGGCCCACAGGCTTCATACAGACCCCAGAGGCGCTTTCTTTGGCCTGCATAGCAGGATGTCTGGCAGTGTATATGCGTTGGTTTTGTTTTTCATCTGGATTTGAATGCATATACTCTGTTTTTCTCCAGGTTGCCCTCACTCGTTATTATCTTAAAAGTGGCCTGATTCAGACATTTACCTTGTAGGTCCTCGCCACTGTCAGTATTTGAATTGACAGCTCTACATGCAGTCACATCTAGGGGGATAGGAAAATATTGTAGAACCCAAGAACACAATATGTACCATGAAATAAGAAATCGCCTAATAGAAAATTATTTAAGAATATGTAATTGCTGATTTTTAAATTATTGAATTCATATGAAAACATAACATTAGAGATAAGTGAAAAATAATAACTGATTAAGAAGCATGCCTCCAAATGACATTTATAATACAGAGATATTTTAAATAGCTTAACATAGAAGCTAGAGTGTCACTCTGAAAATATGTTCTGTGAAAGGGAGTCATGTCTTTCTGAAGGAGGTCATCTATCAAACCTTTACTTTTATGTTGTTTTTATTATTTGTATGTCATTAATTTATCTAGAAAAATATGTAATATACATTTAAATATATAGGATCAACCACACAACTAACTTATGAAGTACGGAACTTTGCAATGTTGGTTTATCCGGAAGGTCCCACAGCACCACCTAGCGCCCTGTATTTTATTTTGCATAATATTTTTATAAAGTAAAAAATTCTTATGATGACATTTTAATATCAAATCTGACACTGAAATAAATACATGGTTTAAAGCAGTACTATAAATAAGATGAGATAAAGTAACTCTTACACATTTACTTGAAGAATTTTAAGTGGAACACGAAAAATGATTGTATAACACAAAACCATTATAAAAATTGACTAGAGAAAAAAATCATTTCTAATTCACAACCAAAGACACGCTTACATTATATGTGATCTAATGAAGTTATTGATAAGTTTTTTATCCAAAGCAGATGGTGATTCCTTTTTTTAAATGTACGGCTCTATAGGCAAGGTAATTTTTCCAGGTTTCTTTTTGAAATCTGTAAATTCCTGGTCTTCCTAAATTAAAACACACCAATTAATGACATATTCCACAGCTCTTATCAATTCCAGACAAAATTATGTAACCACTTTTAAAACTATAATTTTGAGGATTTTGGAGATAGAATGTTATACAATACTTCTATATTAAAAAATAAAATGAGTCAAATAAAAGAGATACACTTACATATTATTTTATGGAAAGCACCTCAAGAAACATAGTGAAACAGGAAAAAGTAAAGCTATGTGCAGAATACTGTGTAAAGTATGACTGTCTCAAAAGGGTAAGTTTGAATAATTTAAGAAGACTGGATGGGTGGGAAGAAGTATGGATAAATACTGGTATATTATTTTCTTTTCTGGAAAGAATCACAAGAAACTGTTAACATCTCTGGGAAGAGTAGAGTGCTAGAAAATTTCACTTTTCCATACAATTAATATTTTTCTAATCAAATTTGTATATTACTTTATTTAAGGTCAACAAGGGTTCTTTGAATATTAAGATCATGAAGCATTTAATTTTTCCTTATAATATTTTTCTAAATTAAAAACAAAGTATAATTTTTTTAATTAGAAAAAGAAACTAATGTTATGAGATATTGTATCTATCTTAAAAGCTTATCTTTTCAGAAAGCTTCATGATATATTTTTTATTAGCAGGGATGTAAGCTCCAAGAAGGCAAGAAATTTTGTCAGATTAATCACACTGTATCTTTGACTTCTAGAATGGTCTATGGGACATAGTAAGTGCTCAGTAAATAAATGCTGAATGAGTAGATGAATGATAACATAATACATTATGTCCAAGTGTCTAATAGTAATGAGCTATGTTACAGTAGAATTTTACCCTGTTTGCAAATATATACATACACATGTTCAGCTGCACACTTACATCTGACACCATTTAAAACATGAACATTGATAATTATTGCTTCAAAGTTTATAATAACAAAGGTAGTTAATTATACTTTGAGATGCTTATGGCTTTTTTTGCCTATTCTTAATTAGATTTTATGCATTCATGTTAGCTATATTTGGAACTCAGTCATAATGAAATTCAGTCAAAATATTTACTAAAGAACAGAACTCTCATCACTTACAGTTTGTATTTCATACTATCTATCATAGTGACCTAAATGGTTGCTACTTTAAAGTTACCCAAATGGTTACTACTTCCTGCAATAACACTTATATTAATCATAAAATGCTAATTACTCATTATTAAGTATATTCAATTTCTAATTACATACTTAAAATTTCATGACATTTTATAGCTACCTGTTAGTGAAAATCCATTCATAGACATAAATCGTATTATTTAAATATACAGTGGTCTTACTGATGCGGTGTGCATAGATTTTTTTTTTTTTTGGACTGTTAAAATGTGTAAAAGTTGCCCTCTACTGGGGAACTAGAAAAATTATATTGACATAGATTTCCAGTTTGCTTAAAGACTCTTGGTTAAATTTATTGATGTTATTTACTCAATGATGACTTCTTGCTCTCTGGCACTTTTAAGTTTCAAAGATATTGAAGTGATTATCAGAGTACATATCAAAATAAATATCTGATGTGGTAAATAATCCACCTGCCAATGCAAGAGACACAGGTTCAATCCCTGGGAGAGGAAGATCCCCTGGAGAAGGAAATGTCAACCCACTCTAGTATTTTTACCTGGAGAATTCAATGGACAGAGGAACCTGGTGGGCTACAGTCCATGGGGTCACAAAGAGTCAGACATGACTCAGCAACTAAACAACAACAGAAAGGATACCTATTGACACCTTTTAATGAAAACATTGGCTATTCCTTCGTAGTGACAGCACCCAATAGCATAGCTGCAGAAATCACTGTTTAGGGGTGAGTCTTTACTGAAACATTAAGGGGAATTAGCTGTAGTTAGTTACATAATCAAAACTGAGTTAGGACTGTTTTAGCAACTCACCATAGGAATTTTGAGGATAAAAGTCCAAGCACTCTAAAAACGTGTAGCTGGCTCATTTGTATTTTCCTAGGTCATAAGGCGAAATTTAATTATGCAGTACTGATTTACTTGTTGAATTAATTGTCCACCTTTTTATACCAAAAAGTAAAATCACATGACCATAAAATGGCATAGTCTGTTTCAGTTCAGTTCAGTTCAGTCGCTCAGTCATGTCCGACTCTTTGCGACCCCATGGATTACAACACGCCAAGCCTCCCTGTCCATCACCAACTCCCGGAGTTTACTCAAACTCATGTCCATTGAGTCAGTGATGCCATCCAACCATCTCATCCTCTGTTGTTCCCTTCTCCTCCCACCTTCAGTCTTTCTCAGCATCAGGGTCTTTTCAAATGAGTCAGTTCTTCACATCAGGTGGCCAAAGTATTAGAGTTTCAGCTTCAGCATCAGTCCTTCCAGTGAAAATTCAGGACTGATTTCCTTTAGGATGGACTGATTGGATCTCCTTGCAGTCCAAGGGGCTCTCAAGAGTCTTCTCCAACACCACAGTTCAAAAGCATCAGTTCTTTGGCACTCAGCTTTCTTTATAGTCCAAATCTCACATCCATACATTACTACTGGAAAAACCATAGCTTTGACTAGATGGACCTTTGTTGGCAAAGTAATGTCTCTGCTTTTTGACATGCTGTCTAGTTTGGTCATAACTTTTCTTCCAAGTTGCAAGTGTCTTTTAATTTCATGGCTGCAATCACCATCTTCAGTGATTTTGGAGCCCCCAAAATTAAGGTCTGTCACTGTTTCCATTGTTTCCCCATCTATTCGCCATGAAGTGGTGGGACCAGATGCCATGATTTTAGTTTTCTGAATGCTGAGTTTTAAGTCAACTTTTTCACTCTCCTCTTTCACTTTCATCAAGAGGCTCTTTAGTTCTTCACTTTTTGCCATAAGGGTGGTGTCATCTGCATATCTGAGGTTATTGATATTTCTCCTGGCAATCTTGATCCCAGCTTGTGATCAAGCGTTTCTCATGATGTACTCTGCATATAAGTTAAATAAGCAGGGTGACAATATACAGCCTTCATGTACTCCTTTCCCTATTTGGAACCAGTCTGTTGTTTCATGTCCAGTCTAACTGTTGCTTCCTGATCTCAAAAGTCAGGTCAGATGGTCTGGTATTTCCATCTCTTGAAGAATTTTCCACAGTTTGTTGTGATCCACACAGTCAAAGGCTTTGGCATAGTCTGTTTACCAGTTCTTAAAAGCTGGTAAAGACAGTGTTCCTCCTAACTTCATCTGTACTTTTCCCTCTGCTTCTAGGAATCCTGTCAGACTTTGGGTAGCACTACCCTAGAGAGGTTCAGTAGCTAGATTCCATCTTCTTCAGACCCCAGAATCACATTGTATGTTTTTCTTCTCCCACCTGCTTGTATTTAGTAAATCCAAACATGTTGTTGAGGAGAAGCCTGTTTAAAATAGACATCAATGGTGGGGCTTGGGTTAGGAAAGAAAAGACTGCCCAAATTCAGTCTGACTATAGGATCCTACAGCCTCTGCCTTGGTGATGGCAGGAGGGTTTGTGGACTAAGTACGCTCACATGAGGAATAGCCTTTATTAGGAGTCACTGGTTCATCTGCCTCCTTCCCCTGGCTGAAGCCTCTCTGAATCATAAAGTTCAGGACCACTTGGCTCTGGCTTAGGGGTATTGTAAAAACTAGAGTAAATCAGACCATTGATATATGAGACAAGGCAAGTGGAGTGCAGCTGTCTCCATTCATTTTGTCCATCTTTACACTTGGTATTGATCGTCACAGCTAAATCTAGTGGCAGCATGTGCTGTCATTTAGACATCCGAAAGAAATGGATGTGCCAAACCCATTCATTTCACGTTGTGTACACATGGTCTGAGTTTTTGTTTGTTGTTTGTTTGCTTTCATTGGAGTATACTTGATTTACAATGTTGCGTTAGTTTCCTGCTATACAACAAGTGAATCAGCTATACATATACATATATCCTCTCTTTTATAGATTCTTTTCCTGTATAGTTCATTACAGAATATTGAGTAAAGTTCCCTGTGCTATACAGTAGGTCCTTGTTTGTTATCTCTTTTATATATGCTGTTGTTGTTTAGTTGCTAAGTCATATCCAGCTCTTCAACCCCACAGGTAATAGCCTACTAGGCTCCTCTGTCCATGGGATTTCCCAGGTAAGAATACTCTAGTGAGTTGCCATTTCCTTCTCAAGAAGATCCTCCCCACCCAGGGATTAAACCCATGTCTCCCTGCATTGGCAGGTGGGTTCCTTACCACTGGCCA
Organism: Okapia johnstoni; assembly: GCA_024291935.2. Lineage (NCBI taxonomy): Eukaryota > Metazoa > Chordata > Mammalia > Artiodactyla > Giraffidae > Okapia > Okapia johnstoni. The sequence continues at coordinate 53,820,794 of CM044310.1, read as the reverse complement.
AGGGGAAGCTAATTCATTCACTCTGGGATGTGGATGTTGATCCACAGGGCTTACCAAATCCTACCTCACTCCAGGATCAGAGTTAAGATGCTCCTATTATGTCCACTATGGATTAGTGCTCATTTGATAAGTTTGAAAATGCAAAGCATGGAAACTCCACAGCCGAGCAGTGGCACAAAGCCATGTTCACCACGACAGTTCAATGCAAGCCTACTTCATTTAAACCTAATATACCACGGGAAGAAAAAAAAATGCAGATTTCCATCATTTAAAATATAATAAAAGCACTAAATTCCTACCATATTGAAGGCAAAAATAAGGCCCTGACTCCTGAACTCTGGTCTTCACTCCCAAATCATTGGTACTTAATTCAAGATGAAAGTCTAAAATGGCAGGAGCTGCTGGCTTAATTCTAATGTTTGACCATATACATCAAAGAACATACACACCTCTACAACCTCCCTTTTCATCTTTGTACAAAGTAATTGAATCAAAATATTTTAATCAACAGTCTGTATATAATATGTTCTTTTTTTCTTTCTAGACACTTGTAGAGTCTTTCTGACTTCAGTGTTCTAAAACTGTATGAGGCTGGGACTTCCTGGTGGTCCAGTGGTTACAACTTCTCCTTCCAATGCAAGGGACGCAGGTTCAGTCCCTGGTCGGGGAGCTAAGATCCTACATGCCTCATAGCCCAAAAACCAAAACGTAAAACAGAAGCGATATTATAACAAATAAAGACTTTAAAAATGGTTCACATTAAAAAAAACCTTTAAAAAATAAGTTGTTGTTTTGTCACTAAGTCGTGTCCAGCTCTTTGCGAACCCAAAGACTGCAGCACGCCAAGCTTCCTTGTCCTTCACTGTCTCCTGAAGTGAAGTGAAGTGAAAGTTTCTCAGTCGTGTCCAACTCTTTGCCACCCTGTGGACTGTACAGTCTATGGAATTCTCTAGGCCAGAATACTGGAGTGGGTAGCCTTTCCCTTCTCCAGGGGTTTTTCCCAGCCCAGGGATCAAACCCAGGTCTCCTGCATTGCAGGGGGATTCTTTACCAGCTGAGCCACAAAGGAAGCCCAAGGATACTGGAATGGGTAGCTTATCCCTTCTCCAGCGGATCTTCCCGACCCAGGAATTGAACCAGACTCTCCTGGATTGCAGGTGGATTCTTTACCAACTGAGCTATGAGGGAAGCCCTCACTGTCTCCCAAAGTTTGCTCAAATTCATATCCATTGAGTCGATTATGCCATCCAGCCATCTCATCCTTTGCTGCCCTCTTCTCCTTTTGCCTTCAATGTTTCCCAGCATCACAGTCTTTTCCAATGAGTTGGCTCTTCGCATCAGGTGGCCAGCGTATTGGAGCTTTAGCTTTAGCATCAGTCCTTCCAATGAATATTCAGGGTTGATATCCTTTAGGATTGACTGGTTTGATCTCCTTGCTGTCCAAGGGACTCTCAAGAGTCTTCTCCAACACCACAGTTCAAAAGCATCAGTTCTTCATCACTCAGTCTTCTTTATGGTCCAACTCTCACATTGGTACATGACTACTGGAAAAACCATAACTTTGACTATATGGACCTTTGTCTGTAAAGTGATATCTCTGCTTTTTAATACACTGGCTAGGCTCATCATAGCTTTCCTTCCAAGGAACAAGTGTCTTTAAATTTCGTGGCTGCAGTCACCATCCGCAGTGATTTTGGAGACCAAGAAAATAAAATCTATCATTGTTTCTATTTTTTCCCCTTCTGTTTGCCGTGAAGTGATAGGACAAGATGCCATGATTTTAGTTTTTTTGTTTGTTTGTTTTAATATTAAGCTTTAAATGAAATTGTATGATGCTATGTCATGGTAGGGGGTGTTTTTTTATACCAAGTACTCATCCTAAACAGTTGAAAACACTTACCTTGAGAAAGAGGGCATTTTGCAGGATGTGAGAAACTGCAAATTTTTATTTTAAGCATTTTAGAACCATTTGTCTCTAAAATATTTTGCATGTATTAACTGATAAATTCCAACTTAAGAAATAGAATACAAAAATGAAAAAAATTAATCTAGGCCCCAAATGTTATGTTTCAGTACATAAGCAGGAACCCAGCCAAAGTGGTAAATGATTTTATGTACCATTCCAGATGGACTGCAACTTCAAAGCACAGTGATAAGTGTGGTTGATACATATGGTAGTGGGCATATGTCTCTTCCAATCTCCCAATTTATCCCTGTGCCCTTCACCCCCCCCCCCCCGGTAACTATAGGTTTGTTTTCTATATCTGTGGCTCTATTTCTGTTTTGTGAATAAGTTCTTTGTATCATTTTTTTTAATTCCATATATAAGCAACATCATATATTTGTCTTTCTGTCTGACTTACTTAGTATGATAATCTCTAAGCTCATCCATGTTGCTGCAAATGGCATTATTTCATTCTTTTTTATGACTGAGTAGTATTCCGTTGTATACATGTACCACATCTTCTTTATCTATTCATCTGTTGATAGACATTAAGTTGCTTCCACATCCTGGCTATTGTAAATAGTACTGCTATGAACATTAGGGTCCATGGATTCTTTTTGAATTAAGAATTTTTTTCTGGAGTGGGATTGCTGGGTCATATGGTAGTTCTATTTACTTTTATAAGGCACCTGTGTACTGTTTTCCATTGGTGGCTGCACCAATTTACTTTCTTACTAACAGTGTAGTAGGATTCCATTTTCTCTATACCCTCTCCAGTATTTATTGTTTGTAGACTTGTTTGTTTGTTATGAAGGTCTATTATAAGTGTGAACACTGATTTTGACTACATAGTTATTTTGAATATTTTATCTAAAAGAAAGTCAATTTACCATTGATCTGGAAGTTTATTTTAACATCCAGAGGCCTGCATTAAAAACCTTTTCCCAAATCTCCTATAAATCCTCTTTCATTGCCTCCCTTCTGCATCCTCATACTCTCCCTCCCATCCATCTTCCATGACACTACCTTGCTTTTGCAACATTTTGCAAAAATGTTCTCCCATAGCCTTGCTGACAAAGGAGGAGCTCTCCTTTTGGGAAGGCAGGGAGAGCATCTATTTCAAGGTTTAATTTCCTTCAAAAAACCCTTCTATAGTTAGTTCTCATTTTATTGTCTGTGTCTTTTTTGCTAATGCATATGATAAATAAAATCATAAATAATTAGTCATATTTCATAACATAAGTAATAGCTTTCTTGGGGCTTCCTAGGGGGCACTAGTAGTAAAGAAACCACCTGCCAATGCAGGAGACACAAGAGACGCAAGTTTGATTCCTGGTTCTCCTGGAGGAGGAAATGACAACTCACACCAGTGTTCTTGCCTGGAGAATCGCATGGACAGGAGCCTGGCAGGCTACAGTCCATAGGGTTGCAATGCATCAGACATAACTGAAGCAACTGAGCATGCATGCAGTAGCTTTCAAGTCTTCCATTTTTGAGTTTTACTCTATCCATTTAGTTTGTAGAAGACAGTCTGGTGTCAGAAATAAAGAACTGGATGTGGCATTTGAAACACTTCCTGTTCCAGTCCTAGTGTTTCCACTAACCCTGAAGCTATGGGTAAGAGACCCTGACTCCCTGGGCCTCAAATTTTCAGTTTGTTAAGTGAGATAGCAAATTATCTCTACTATTCCTTTCAGTTAAAATTCTCTGATCTCTCAGTTTTCAGTGAACTCTTAACCACTGTGTAAGCATGCAGCGGTAGAGACTGTGGATTCTGGAGCCAGATGGATGGCTTACTTCCTCATTCTTCCACTTATTGTTTGGGAATTTCATATTCTTCTGTCTGTGCACTTCAACTTTCTCCTCTGTAATATGGGAATCACTGGTTTGCTGTGAGGCCTGAATGAGTTAGTACACATGACGAGCCATCGAACAGTTCCTGACACATACAAAGTAGGCATTCAGTAAATGTCAACTAATCTCATTATTTACAAACGTGATATTAAAGCATTTCATAAAATCTTTCTCATCACGTATTTAGTTTTTAATAAATATTTTACTGATTTATTCATTTATTTTGGACTGCACTGGTTTTTGTTGCTGCGCGCAGGCTTTGTCTAGTTTTGGGGACCAGGGGCTACTCTCTAGTTGTGGTTCATGGACTTCTCACTGTGGTGGCTTCTCTTGTTGCAGAGCACAAGCTCTAGGGTTTGTGGGCTCAGTTGTTACACATAGACTCAGTTACTCAGCAACAGCTGAAATCTTCCTGGAACAGGGCTTGAACCCTTGTCCCCTGAATTAGCAGGCAGATTCCCAACCTCTGAACCACCAGGGAAGTCCTCTTCAAATGTTTATGCTGCTCCCTGAGAGAAGCACTTGTGGACATGCATGCATTCATTCATTTGTTCAGCAAAAAATAATGTATTGAGTGCCTAGTGTATGTCAAGTGCTATTCTCTTATAGACATCAGTGAACACAATGGTAGACATACATTAAATCTTTTAAGCCAATGAGTAGTAAGTATTCAGTGTCTCCCTAGCGACCTGAGTTACTTGGTGCGTTCTTTTCATATATTCATATGCCACTGGTAGAACATGTGTGTGATAATCAATCCCATTTTAAATCTATATTACGTATTTTGTATTGGTTTCTGCTCATCCATTTCCTATATATGTTTTTCTTTTAAGTTTCCTCCTTCCTCCTTTCCTCTTTCATTTTTCTTTTTTAACAGTTGTTCTTCCTTTTGGCCAATCTCTTGACTCTCAACTTTTGTTTTTATTCCTTTGGCTAGGGCTCTGCCTCTTGGTATTCCCTAGTCTCTATATGCCTCTGGGTTTTTTGTTTGTTTGTTTGTTTTTTACCTATAAAACCAAGATAATCAATTTACTTACTAGATAATGCTTGTAAAGCACTTAGCACAGTTCCTATTATATAATGCACCTTAATAAATGTTGGTCCTTGTTATGATGGTGGTATTTGATGTCATTAAAGCAGTGATTCCAAAGTAAGAGATATTACAAGCTCCTGTGTATAAGATTCAGATCATAGGAGCTCTGGAGGACATTAGGAAAATGGGACCATCCTTCTAACATTTTGTGAGAGTTGTGCTTGTTGCATAAAATGTTTGTTTTGCTACTAATGATCCTTAATAGGCTGCCATGTGCATTCCCAGAGAAAATAAAACTGCAGCCATATCGGCTTACAGCTGCTTACCTCCACAGTGGAGGCCTGCAAGCCACAGTGAACCTGGGCAAGTCCTTTTTGAGCTACAAAAGCTGGTGTCATCAGAACAGAAAATTTGACTTACTTTTGTCTTGCTGCATTTTTGGTCTAATAGGTACTCTTCAGATATGCATTTTTAAGAAACTCTTTTGGAAAATTACTTATTGCATGTGAAGTCTATACACTTAGAAGTCATTCATATGAAAATTCTTGGACAGTAGAGAAAGTTCCCACATCCATTTTGCTGTGAGGTTTAGCTGAATTTCAGATTGTTCTTATCACTCTTAATCTGGATAGAAAAATCCAGCTTAATATCTAACAGTTTTAATACAGGCCCATGAGTTTACATAGCCTGAAAAGAAGACTGGCTTTTTCGGTTAAAAAGTAAGAGGAAAAATCATGAATTTGAACGCTGTTGTTCAGCTTTAACATATATCACTATACAGTTCTAATAGGCAGTGTACATGTTATTCCTCTTCTGTGTTCTCATGTGTATTGTTTTTCTCTTCTACAGCTCTGGATCTTAGACCCTAAATGCCACACATTCTGCCTGCCATTCAGCATCCTTAATTTCTCCCTCCCTGCTGGCTTTTCCCTTTGCTTCCATCATCTCTTGCAAAGAACCATCTCCAGAGTAGAAATGGTAAAGTAAATACTGGTAAAAGGAAAGTGGCTCAAGATAAGTGGACTCGAGCTGCTGGCTCAGACAAATTACTTTGTAAGGTTCTGAGAAAACTAACATTTGAGACTATTGAATCTGTATTTTTGACAGATCAAAAAGAAAAGGAGTAGAAGCAACAGCTGGGCTTGAGTAAATGTCACTGCAAATATCAAAAAGAGGAAAAAGGTTGATTTTACACACTATTAACTGATAATCTTGTTTTCAGTCTGAAGAAAAGTTGGAAGACTAGATAATTAAATAGCATGTTATAAGCAATTACAAAAGAACTGCTGTGATGTTTAGAAGCCAGCTTGGGTTCACTAAAAACAAAGTCATTAAAAATAAAAGTTTGTTATAGTAGTTTATTTCTTTTTTAAATGTGATTGCCAATCCAAAACAATACTTGCAGCATTTGTCCAAGTTGTCCAAGTTATAGCCCTTGGGCCAAATTTGACCATGCCCGTTTGTTTACTCATCCTTTGCGCTGCTTCCCAGCTATGACTGTGGAGTTGAGTAATTTTTTAAAACAGTATTTATTTATTTATTTGGCTGTACCAGGTATTAGTTGCAACATATGGGATTTTTAGTTGCAACATGTGAGGTCTAGTTCCCCAACCAGGGATCGAACCCAGGCCCCCTGCATTGGGAGCTTGAAGTCTTAGCCACCGGACAACCAGGGAAGTTCCAGAGTTGAGTAATTTTTAAGAGAGTCTGTACAGTCAGCAACACTTGAAATAATTATTATCTGACCTTATACAGAAAAACTCTATCTACCTCTCTTTGGAACCTAAATTGGTTCTTTTTGAATTTTATGTGTCTACAGATTACCTAGAAATCTTGTTAAAAATGCAGAAAATGATACAGTAGATCCAGGGTGGGATCTGAGTTTCAGCAATTCCTGGCAAGCTTCCTGGTGAGGCTAGTGCTGTGGCTCTAAAGATCACAGTTCAGTCTAGCTGGGAGCTAGATTTCAAAAAGATTTAAAATTCCTCCATTTAGAAAAATCAAGAGAATGAATTGTGAGTTCAAAGTCAATTCAGTTGGTTCAGCTCTTACTTATTTGAATGATAGTGCCCAAGAAGTGTTAAAAGATCAGTGTTCATGTTGGAGAGAAGCTTTTCTGGTCACTTAAAATTATATTTTAATGATGATTTCCCTGTATAATTGGCTCAGTGATGACATTTGAAGGGAGCAATAATGAGCTTCATAGCTCAAATGTTTAGGTGACCAGTATCAACTGGATTGGCATGCTGGACATTTCCTCTGCTGGAAGACAGCTCTCCATGTGTTGCCTATGTTTCTGACCATCTTGTGCCCGTGACTGCTCTTTGTTACCCATTCTCCTTCCAAGGATGTTTGTATAGTGAACTACCTTGGAAGACACAAATAGTATTTCCCTTTGGAGCAAATAGCAAGTTTGCTAACTGCCAATTAAAAAAGATTTGAGTTCCTTAAACTCAGTATTTGAAAAGACCCTAATGCTGGGAAAGATTGAAGGCAGGAGGAGAAGGGGACGACAGAGGAGGAGATGGTTGGATGGCATCACCGACTCAATGGACATGAGTTTGGGTGAACTCTGGGAGTTGGTGATGGACAGGGAGGCCTGGCGTGCTGTGGTTCACGGGGTCACAAAGAGTCAGACACGACTGAGCGACTGAACTGAACTGAACTGAAACTCAATATTCATTTCTTACAATGTAACCCACCATGGGTGCAGACACCCACCCGAGTCCATCTGCACTTGCCCCTTGACTTGAGGGCCAGGGAAACTGATGCTAACATCATGCTAGGCTGCTTGCTGTGCTGTGTCTAAGTGACTCCGTTTTTGGCTCTGACTCAGCAGTCTTGTGTCTGCTTCCAGCATCCATGAAGCCATGGCAGGATAACTTGTTATCTTCAAGTATGGTAAAAATCTCAGCCCCTTCAGTTTTAGGCACCCTCTCCCACGAGTCGCAGCCCAGGTTTTCAATCAGTAACTTACCTTCTTCACCTCATTTTAGTAAAAACTTTTCACCTTCTACTTAATATAGGAAATGTGCTATGCTCAGTGGCTCAGCCATGTCCAACTGTTTGCGACTTGATGGACTTTAGCCCACCAGGCTCCTCTGTTAATGGGATTCTCCAGGTATGAACACTAGAGTGAGTTGCCGTGACCCCCTCCAGGGAATCTTCCTGACCCAGGGATCGAACCCGAGTCTCTTACGTTTCCTGCATTGGCAGGAAGATTCTTTACCACTAGTGCCACCTAGGAAGCCCAGCTAATTCCTATTACAGAGTAATAGTAATTACCTATTGTAGTTGTTTTTCTACAAGATAGAAATTATTTCAATCTCTAGTAGACAAACCTTTGTAAGTTAATGTGTAATCTTACAGTCTGGGCCCTAATCAATAGTAAGTAGAAGTAAATCAAAAGTGGCTTCCCTGGTGATTCTGACAGTAAAGAATCTACCTGCAATATGGGAGACCTGGGTTTGATTCCTGGGTTGAGAAGATCCCTTAGAGAAGGGAACAGCTACCCACTCCAGTATTCTGGCCTAGAGAATTCCATGGACAGAGGAGCGTGGCAGGCTTACAGCCCATGGGGTTGCAAAGAGTTACACATGACTGAGCGACTTTCACTTACTTACTTACAAAAGTCAGTTAGAGGTATATCCCTCAGGTAATTAAGTAATCCATGGATTGACCTGTTAGACAGTGCTCTAGGGTAACGGTGAAAGGACACGCGGTCCTCTTTTAACCTGGTTTCCAAGTTTTGGTCAATTTTTATGAAGCGAGTGCTGTGGACTCTTAAGTTCACCTGGATGAGATGACATCTAAAAGAACTCTCAGAGGAGGAATGGCTAGGAGGACCTGAGGACTTTTAGCCTGGACAAACCTGGTATGAAGACCCAAATGCTCAGTGCAGCATTCTTAACATACAGCCCCAAGGAAATAGATTAAGAGTGCAGAGATTTTATGTACAGCATTCAAAAGCAGCAGCTAAAAGGCCGTCACAAGAAAGAAGGGGTTCAACGTGCCCTAAGTTCCTCCAAGGGGATGACAGGGCAGCAGTGGAAGTGGTTTGGGCTCAGACTAAGAAAGACTTCCTCATTGTGAAAGAGTGTCAGCTGGGGCCTGTATGCCTTGAGAGCAGGAACAATTGTCTGTTTGCACATTCTTGGGCAAGAGCTTGGCTATCACAGTGTTATATCAGGAGCAAGTAAGGGACAGAGGAGGGTCAGTCACATTTCAGATGAGGGCTGGACCAGTCTCATCTAAGATCCCTTACAAAACCTTGATTCTGTTTTTTTTTGTGTGAAAATTGAGTTACTGCCCTTTTATTAAAAAATAAAAAGCACCTCTTCCAAGGCTTAACATTTCATACCCTGGAGACAGAAGCCTTATGTTAGTTTTAGTAGCTGTGTGATCACAATAGTTGTTGCAACAAAGCCTTTTGATAATTTTTTCTACTTTAAAAAAATTATAATTTACTTCAGTTTTGCCTTTTGTGCAAGTCCTACTCCTGAGAGAAGTGCATTCACAGTTATGTTGTTATTTGCAGAGGTAGGGGGATTGGCTTGTATTTTAATGTGGCTCAATCTCAATGTCTCAGGTTTGACGGTTTTTTGTTTTTTGGTTTTTTTCTCCTTTCCACTGAAATCATTGAAATATATTCACCCAGTCATTCACATCAGAGGTGTAAATGGATTTTTCTAAAGGTTTTTCAGAGACAAAGTCGGTCACTTTGTGACTTGACTTCTTCAGGTGTTGCAAAAAGAAAGCTTAACACACCATCTCAATTGCAAGGATGCTAAAACTATGTTTGACCTTGAATCTGCAAAGAGATGGGAAACATCTTTTGCTAGAAGTGGCCCATTCACCACTTCTTTGCTTTATCCATCTGTACAGGATTTACTTGGGGAAAGAGAAAAGAGAAGGAATCAGATATGTTTGAGAGAACATAGAATGTTTATTTGATTTTCCAGCCTCCAATGATGGTTGCATTCACAGTTTAAATTTTTTAGTTTACCCTTTTCACCACTGATATTTGCAAAATCCAAACTTGAAAAAATATATATCAGCCATGTCACACAAAGGCTTATATCTCAGTTTGTTTCATGTCATTAAAAAGACATACTGAGTTTGAAGCTCCTTTCAAATTTATTCTTAAAATATAAGCCCAGGGAAATAGTGTAAGACTGCAAACGTTTTATTTATACCATTCAGGAATCACAGGCTTTGGAGTCGGGCAAATTTGGAGTCAGTGATTCAGTGCCTGACATCACCTTTTCCTATTTCACTCAGTGTCTCTGAGGCTCAGTTTCCTTCCCTAGCTGTTGTTGTTCGGTCACTAAGTCGTGTCTGACTCTTTGCGACCCCATGGACTGTAGCCTCCCAGGCTCCTCTGTCCGTGGGATTTCCCAGGCAAGAATATGGGAGTGGGTTGCCATTTCCTTCTCCAGGAGATCTTCCGGACCCAGAGATCAAACCTGCCTCTCCTGCATTAGCAAGCGGATTCTTTAGCACTGAACCACCAGAGAAGTTTAGTACCTGCTTCATAGGGTTGTTGTGAGGGTTCCATAAGATAACATACATAAACTTCTTAGTGCTTCATCTGGTACAACTATTCCATAAATATCAGCTATTTTATTTTATAATAACTGGAACAGTGAGACTTCCCTGGTGGTCCAGTGGTTATTAAAGTCTCTGTGCTTCCACTTCAGAGAGTGCAGCTTTGATCCCCGGTTAGGGAGTGTAAGATCCCACATGCTAGCACAGTGTCGCTAAAAAAGAAGAAAAGAAAATAATTAGAACAACTTCACTAAAAAGTAATTATGATCTCTTGTCAGAATTAATGGCACCGTGGCTGACTCATTGCCTAATACAACTGAAAAACAAATTTCAGCATTGTGTAACAGCTAATGAACATGAACAGCCATTCTTGAGAAAATAATGAAGAATTCTGAATGTAGAATTAGAAGATTCATCCTATTCACTAGAAAAATTTTCACATCTTAGGAACATATATCTTAAGTCCTTGTAAGAAATGTTGTGTATTAGTGACCATATACTTGAAATATTCAGGCAGGAAAATCTGCAGATAATAGTGCTCTGCCTTCCAGAACGAGTCCATTTCTAAGAACTGGTAATCAATGGAGGCAAGATCATACCTCAACTAATTACTACATATATGTCGCAAGCAGAACCCTGTAGGAAACTGTACTGTTTGTTAATCTGCTACTCAGAGAAGAGTGCTATAGTAGAGTCAGTTCAGGGTTTGGAGCTGGACAACACAGGCTCTAGTCCAATCTTTGCCATTCAATTTGCTGTGTGGCTTGGGGCCAGTTGCTTGGCTATTCTGAATCTCAGTTTCCTCATCCATTGTCATTGTTGTTGTTGTTCAGTTGCTAAGTCCTGTCCGACTCTTTGCGACCCCATGGACTGCAGCACGCCAGACTTCCCTGTCCATCACCAGCTCCCAGAGCTTGCTCAAACTCGTGTCCTTCGGTTTGATGATGCCATCCAACCATTTCATCCTCTGTTGTCCCCTTCTCCTCCCGCCCTCAATCTTTCCCCACATCAGGGTCTTTTCCAATGACTGAATTCTTCACATCAGGTGGCCAAAGTATTGAAGCTTCAGCTTCAGCATCAGTCCTTCCAATGAATATTCAGAGTTGATTTCCTGTAGGATTGACTGGTTTGATCTCCTTGCTGTCCAAGGGACTCTTAAGAGTCTTCTCGTCATCCATAAAGTGGGGCTGTTATGAACCCAACCCCATCAATAGAGGAAGGTCAAATTTTAAAATATGCATAAAAGTACTGAAGCAAAATACCACTAATAGTACTGATATAATTACAAATACTATTACTAGTCCATTATTGCAAAGAAAATGAAAGGGCACCAGGAAGAACCTCGCTCCCCCCGTGTTATATGACACCAGTGTAACTTCTACTCCTCTGATACAAGACAGATGTCTCCAGAGTGGTGACGATGCTCAGCCTTCTTCTTGGGTCGGGGCGGGGGTTCAGGGGGTGGAGTTCTTATCCTATCATAGATAGCATACTGTTTCTCAAAAATAACATCAGTGCTATTGAAATTCCATAATAAACACTAACATAAATTTCTATTTTCTTTTATCTAAATTTAGGTGAACTAATAGATAACAAGGGTAAAACTGGCTCAGTTAATAAGCAAAGTCAAATCCACTCTCCATATACCAAATTATTTGCTAACTCATTACACCACCTCACTCCTTTAAGTTCTTTAACAGTTTGCCAATGTTAAAAGGATCAACTTAAAGCTCCCTCTCCTGGCCCCTAAGACCTTTGATGATCTGGTCTCTGAATCCTCCACTTGATACTTTTCTTCCCTCCCTGCTCAACTTTTCAGAGTTTTGCAAAGGTCCTTCACTCTTCCTGGAATACCCTAACCCCCTTTCTGCTGGATCAGTTTTCATTAATTCTTCTAATTAATTGGAACCATGCCTGGCATGTAAGTGGACGTTCAATAAACATTTAAACAAATTGACTTGAAATCAGATGGCTCCCACAAAGACTAAAATAACCAGATATTTCTGTTTCTGCATGGCCTTGCAAAGTTCAGAATTATTCCTAGAGCCTGAATAGATTCCATGTCATTGAAGGACAGTAGGTCTTAAAAATTGTTTTGGCATTTTGTACATGGCACTCTTCTAAATGGTGCTGATGAGAACATGCTTCCTAGACACCAAAGGAGCTGAGAAGCCACAATACATGTTTTAATAAATAGACTTTAAAATATGGCACTTTAAATGAAGTATTCCCTATCGCCAATTGCAAGTTTGCACAATAAAGAAGCATTTATTCTATTATTTAACAATAAAGCAAGTCGGTGTGTGGATATTCACATGTGTATATGCCTAAGAAAGTTAGGGTAGCAATGTTCATATAAGGTAAGCCATTCCTTTGGGCCACAGTCAAAAGAATTTAGTTACTGTAATGACAAAAGGGCTTCTATATATTAATACCAAAAGGCCTTTTTCCCAAAAGTAATGAAGAGGTCCCAAAACTGGATCCTGGTCACAGTATTGTCTCTGTCTGTCTCTGTCTCACACACACACACGCACAGACTCACAGACTCTTTGAAATTTTAAAGGTCCAAGTAGAATTCATTAATAAAAGGATGAAATGCTTTTTCTTCTATAAATCATAATAAAGTGTTGAGAGATAAAGGAACAACTAAGGTTGCAAATCATCGGCTGCTGCTCTAAAACCGAGACTTGTCATGTTAACTCCCAACTCAAACACCTAGTTTTAAAGATTTACCTTTAAGAAACCTAAAAGCTTGTATCCTGCCTCATCAACAACAGTCTCAAACTGTTGCCTGTCATTGAAGAAAACAAATCTTTTGCTCCTTCCTGCCTCGGGGAGACAGAGGGACCGAGGTGGTCCTCGGTGGCTGAATTAGATGAAAGACTTGCCTTCCACCATGGAGACATGGAGTCTAATCAAGTGAAATGAGTTTTGAGATCCCAGCTCGTTTCCTCGGGGAGATCAGTTCACATTACAAAATCACGACATCTCATTCATCACAGCTGACGTGGTCTTTGCTCAGGAGAGGACCCCAACTGGGACTAAACCACCTGTCTCCTCTTGAAAGGGGGCACTTAATCCAAGTTAGAGTTGAAAGCCTTGGAGTAAGAAAGCTTGCCAGCTTTCACCCAAGTGATGCATATGCAACATGGAAGGGAACTTAGGCTTGAAAAAGGGAAGACAAGTTGAAGGAAGATTGGTAGTTGTACTTTAAATGATATGAGATATGAATAACTATACAGGAGATGCTAAGGCATTGTGGTCAGGAGAGCCAAGAGTGGGGCTCCCTCTTCTTTATCTCCTAGATTTTATTAAACAGAAATGAGAAGGATAAGCATTTCTGTGCATCAGGGTTTACAATGGCAAAGAAAATATCCTGCTCTCCAGGCTGATATATGATCATCATTCTCTTTTATTTCTTTCAGGGCATCGTTGTCACACCCCTGCTACTGCTGCTTTTTGTGAGTATTTTGATATTGTTTTTCATATCTTTCATTAAAAGCCATCTACAACCCTTTAAGAAAGATATTTAGGAAAAAAACTGAAATTGAAATCTTTTTACACCACTTGGCCTCATATTTTGAACTGTTCTTCCGGGTGAGCTGTACAAAGTCAGAATCTCTGTAGTCTCATGATCACGGACAGCAGCAGGCCTCTGACTCCTGGCTAAATCATTAATTATTACAAATTAGCTCCCTGTGACATAGGTCAAAAATGTGCTGCACTTTATTTTCACATTAGTAAGACTAAAGTGATTACTAATGATCTAGGTTGATAGAAAGGGCCTTGGTCCAGGGAATCAGACAAAGCTTAGTTCCCAGTGCTGGTACTGATAGGAAATGGCTTTCTCACTGAGGAATACTGCCTCGATTTTTTCATCTGTAGAATGGAAAACAGTAACACCTACCCCAGTCTGCTCCCAGGGATGTGCTCTAGGAAAAGAAAAACTGATATAAGCTACTGGTACACCAGTAGCAAAACTTGTTCTGAAAATAAGAAATGTTAATTACCTATCTTATTTCTTTTTTGGCACTAAGCATATGAGAAATTAGATGAGAGATTATAATGAAATTAATGTTATCTCATGCTGAGAAAAGCATATGTAATCATGAATGATACCTAAAATATTTTATGAACTGTGCATTTTTCATACACAACATCTCCCAAATATAAATCACTCCACTCATCACGGAAATAGAGTGGGGATGCGTTTCTAGAAGTGAAATGTAGCTGTTTGACTAGCACTATTTGTCAGTGAATTAAAACTGTGGGGAAAATTTATTTAATTATAGTGTAATTACCCAAGTTGGAATTCAATTAAAGTAGAGTGAGGGACTTCATTTCTTACAAGCTGTGTGGGAAGTGGAGAGGAAAAGATGCCTTACTAAACAGTTGGATTTTGCATCTTTCATGAAAGACATTACCTGCCAGTAATAATCCTCAGCTTTTTCATGCCGTTTGAAATGCCACCTCTATCCTTAGAGGGTAAGGAGTGTCCATAACCAGATCACTTCCCACAGCATAACAGACCTCATTTTTTTAGAATCACCAATTGGCAATGGCACCCACTCCAGTACTCTTGCCTGGAAAATCCCATGGACGGAGGAGCCTGGTAGGCTGCAGTCCATGGGGTTTCGAAGAGTCAGACATGACTGAGCAACTTCACTTTCACTTTTCACTTTCATGCATTGGAGAAGGAAATGGCAACCCACTCCAGTGTTCTTGCCTGGAGAATCCCAGGGATGGCGGAGCCTGGTCGGCTGCCATCTATGGGGTCGCACAGAGTCGGACACGACTGAGGTGCCTAAGCAGTAGCAGTACTAGATACATACCAAATCTTTTCTTCCCAACGAATGCAAATAACATTCACTTCAGTTTCAGTGTGCTGCTGCTGCTAAGTCGCTTTAGTCATGTCCAACTCTGTGCGACCCCATAGATGGCAGCCCACCAGGCTCCCCCGTCCCTGGGATTCTCCAGGCAAGAACACTGGAGTGGGTTGCCATTTCCTTCTCCAATGCATGAAAGTGAAAAGTGGAAGTGAAGTCTCTCAGTCATGTCTAACTCTTCGCAAACCCATGGACTGCAGCCTACCAGGCTCCTCCATCCATGGGATTTTCCAGGCAAGAGTACTGGAGTGGGGTGCCATTGCCTTCTCCATGGTATGTATCTACCTCCTCACTAAATGTGAGAGCTAGGATCATCCCTCAGTGTTTTTTCCAGGACCCGGGACAATAATTTCCCAGGAGCATCCCTCAATGGCCACAGGATGCAGGCCAGCCTGGGGTCCCCAGTGGCAGTGAGCCAGAGAAGTAGTGTAGAGCTGGGCATACACAGAATGTCCAACAGTATGTAGCCTAGGTTTTCTCAGTAGTATGGGTATGCAGCCTAGGTTCTCTCCACTGCAGAAGAGCAGCATCTCTTACTCCACAACCCTTTGTAAAAGATCACAGTCACAGCTAGGGGACTGAGACCTAGGTAGCATTTTCGAGTATCTCAGAGTCTGGAGTCTTTTGAGACACTGTTTCAACTTGTGACCAAAGAACCAAGTGAGTACCTTTCTCCCCTTCCTACCTATTGCCATGCTATAACAAGACATGCCCAGCTGGTTAATACTAATGCTGTCACGCTATTGCAAGTTTGCCCCACTCTTAGACCCATAGACTTGTGAGCTTTAGTTGGTTCAACATTTTTAAATCGTCGAGCTACAAGAATAATGAAAGAGACTCCAAGACCCTCAACTCAAAAGTTTAATGCCTCCTTTTTGAGATAACTGGGCTGTTCCACTAGGTTCAATGGCACCATCACACAACCTCAGTGGTATTTCTGTATTACATGACTTAAAATCACTTGCACAGTATATAACAATTTTTGTCTGTTTAGGTTGGTGTGCATTTTTACAAACAATGGGAATTGCTTAAACTCTTGGGTGACCAGGCTTCACTTACTGCATAGGAGAAAAATCTGAGTGACTTACATTTCATTAAAAATGTAGTGTTTTTCATCAACGGTTCTACTGTGGTTAACTCAAATGATATGTTGTGTTTCCATAAAAGATAGGTTGAAGTTCTAATCCTTGTTTGTGTGTGTGTGTGTGTGTGTGTGTGTGTGTTTAGTCACTAAGTTGTGTCTGACTCTTTGGGTCCCTATGGGCTGTAGCTCACCAGGCTCCTCTGTCCATGGGATTTCCCAGGCAAGAACACTGGGGTGAGTTGCCATGCCCTCCTCCAGGGGATCTTCCTAACCCAGGGATCAAACTGCATCGTTATGTCTCTTGCATTGGCAGGTGGTTTCTATACTAGAAGCACTACCTGGGAAACCCCTCTACTCTCTAGTGCGTCAGAATGTGACCTGATTTGAAATAGGGGTGTTGTAGTTGTAATTAGTTAAGATGATGTCAAACTGGTATAGGGTGGGTCCTTAATCCAACATGACCAGTGAAGTTGCTCAGTCGTGTCTGACTCTTTGTGATCCCATGGATGGTAGCCTACCAGTCTCCTCCATCTGTGGAATTTTCCAGGCAAGAGTACTAGAGTGGGTTGCCATTTCCTTTTCCAGGGGATCTTCCTGACCCAGGGATTGAACCCAGGTCTGCCACATTGCAGGCAGATGCTTTACTGTCTGAGCCACCGGGGAAGCCAACGTGACTGGTGTCCTTCAAGAAGACGAGTCAGGGACCCACAGGGAGAATGCCGTGTCATGATGGAGGCAGAGATTAGAGTGATGCATCTGCAAGCCAAGGAGCACCAGGGGTTGCCAGCAAACATCAGAAGCTAGAAGGGACAAGGAAGAATTCTCTAGGGCTGTAAGAGGGATCACGGTCTTCTTAATTTCAGACCTACAGTTTCCACAACTGTGAAGCAATACATTTCTGTTTTTTCAAGCCACCCAGTTTGTGGTATTTTGTTACGAAAGTTGAAGAAACTAATACAGCCCAAGAAAACTGAATTGTCTTTTTGTCATCATATCTTAAAAATGGGAATTTCTAGATAGTCAGGCACAGTAGCTAGGAAAAGCCATTTTTGCTGATGGAATCTCAGTTGTCTGTATTCTCAACATCTTCTCAGAATGTTCCTGTTACTACCTTGCTCCAATTGAACGCTGTCTTCTGATTCATGTTTCTGCTGCTGGCACCGTTCATATTACTGAGCCTTAAAGGGGGATAAGGTGTCTTTCTTGCACCTCATTACCAATTCTAAATCACTTCTCATGCCTGCTCCATAAAATGCCCTATTACCTTTAAAAGTAATGCCATTCACCTATATTGCCTGCGGCTGCTTCTTGTAATTGTCAGTGGAATGCTAGGTCATGCTCCAAGAGTCCAGAAAAATGTTTGCACCTTTCCATTGTCCCTTTTTCAACAATACACTTGGAATGACTCTTGGTGTTTTCAATATTCACATGGTTGACCTTTCCAATACCTTGGCCTCTAAATTCTTGACCCCTTCTCCAATTAGATTGCCTTCCATTTAATCTCAGCCAGTCATCTCTGCAGTCAGACCCTTGACTTGTTACTGCCAATAACAGCCTCCTTCCATAATCCTATTTTCAAACATCTTCTCCTACTGACATCTCCTATCTTTGTAACTTATTCCACAAATTAAGAATTCTTCAAACTTGCCAGAAGGGCCAGTTTATTTACCTTATCACCTTCACAATGCTTCTAGCAAATCCACCCTACCTCACCCTCTTATCCTCACATTCCATCTGACCAAGCTTGGATCTCATGGTTCATCGCTGTAATTCCTTTGTTATGTCCACCACCACCAATCTTGCTCATCTCTTGTTGCTTCCTGTTTGCCCGGCAAGTGCCAAGTCTGCTTAAATCCAACTCTACACCTTTTTGTATTTATACCTGAACACACTGGGGCACCCACTCTCATGCTGACCAGTGTCATTCAAAATTCATGGCAACTAAGTGTAAATGAGCCTGGCAGTCCTACTCTCTTCCCCTAGTCAACAGGCATTCCCACTCTCTAGAGCATCATTTCACACCTTCTCAGATCTCCATTGCCTCTTTTCTTTTTTCATCTCAACTGATGCAAAAAGGAAATTAACTGATGAAGAAGTCAAAAGCAATCAAATAAATTTATAAGATCTCATCTATTTGTGCCCATATTCTTCACCTTCCCTCCTATTTCTGTGGATAAATGATCTTTGCTTCCATCTAAGGCTAGTCCCTCCAGTTGTACCATCCCTTTTCCTACTTGACAACAGGAGCTACACAGATTCCCCTCCTTCTCCTGTGTCATTAAGTTTTCTATCTCTTCTGGATCATTTCTTTGCACATGTAAGCATTCTGTAATATTACACATCTCAAAAATTAAATTTCACCTTATCTTATGTGCTCTCCACTTCTGTGCCCTCTTTTATAACCCAGTTCCTCCAAAAAGCTATTTAAACTTATTCATCACTCATTCAGTAGTATGTATTGAGTGCTTCCAATATACCAGACACTTTCCTCGATGCCAAGGATATAGCAATGAGCAAAACAGATATATCTTTGCTTTAATAGAGGATATATTCTGGCTTTCCCAGGTGGTGCTAGTGGTAAAGAACTCTCCTTCCAATACAGGAAACCTAAGAGATACAGGTTTGATCCCTGGGTCATCCAGATTCCCTGGAGCAGGAAATAGCAACCCACTCCAGTGTTCTTGCCTGGAGAATCCCAGGGACAGAGAAGCCTGGAGGGCTACAGTCCTTGGGGTTGCACAGAGTCAGACACAACTGAGCCCTACTACTACTTCTTACTACTAGGGTATATACTAGTGGAAAGAAAGAACCAAAAAGTAAGTATAAATATATTGTATAAGGTGGGTGCTAAAGAAAAAATAAAGTAAGGAAGGGGCGTAACCCTCGTGTTTGCAAACCCGGTGTTTTGCTATTTTAAACAGGCTGGTCATGGTTAGACTCACTGAGCAAAGACCTAGAGGAGATAACAGAGTGAGTTTTCTGGTGGTAGGATGTTCCTGGTGGAAGGAACAGCAAGTGCAGAGGTCCTGAGAGTGTGCCTGCTGTCTAAGGAACAGTAGGGAGGCCAGTGTGCCTAGAATGGAGTGAGCAAGGGGGTGAGTACATGGAGACGAGGTCAGAGATGTAGTAGAGGCCAAATGAGAGAGGACCTTAAAATCCTTCATAAGGCCTTTGAATTGTTATTCAAGAGAGACTGGAGACCATGGAAAGAGTTTTGATCAAGGGAATGGCATGTTTTGACATTCTCTTTAAAATGGTCATTCTGGATGCTGGGTTGAGTAGATTGTTAAGGGGATCATGGTGGAGACAGGAAGACCAGTTAGAAAGCTAGTACAAGAGGCTGTTAACTTGGGCCAGGGTAGTTGAATAAATCTGGTAGGAAGTAGTTTTTTATTTTCTGGAAAGAACTGAGAGGTTGAATAAAAATCATGAGGGAAAGATACGAATCAAGGGTAACTACACCCCTGTGCAACTGGAATTGCCATTTATTAAGATAGGGAAGACTATAGGGTTGAACAAATTCAGCCTTGGACATGTCTGGATTAAGATGCCTTTCAGACATCTAAGGAGGGAAGTCAAGTAAGCAGTTGACTATATGTCTGGAATTCAGGAGGAAGGTCTAGACTAGAGATACACATTTGGGAAAGGTCAGCATAGAAATGGATTTTGAGTTAGATTGGATGAGATCACTAAAAAAAGACTAGAGAAAGAGAATGTCTCAGTAGACTGCATTTGGGGCATTCTAATGTTAGGAGGTCTGCAAAGAAGACCAAGGATGTCCAGTTTGCTTAGGAATAACACCAAAAGATGCTAGGGTCCTAAAAGTCTAGCAGTGAATATATTTCAGAAGGGAGAAAGGGGCCAACTACTTCAAATGCTAGTAATAGTTCAGATAAAATAAAGTACAACAGTTGGCGATTGATTTTTAATAAGATGGAACCCACTGGCAACCTTAATAAGACCTATTTCAGCAGAGTTGTGGAGGTGAAAGCCTGATTGACATAGGTTCAAGAAAGGATGAAGAAAAAAGAGTTAAAGACAGAATTCATTTTGCTCTAAAATGTGCAGAAAATAGGACAGCAACAAAGTAAGTAAAGGATCCAGAGAAGATTCTTTTTTAAGTTGGGAAAATTATTAGCATATATGTGTTGAGAGGTTCATTTGTACTGATAGATTAATCCAGTTAAAGAAGGAAAAATTGATACAGAAAAAAAGAGGGGATAATTCATGGATCCCTGTCCATGAGTAGGAGAAGGGGAATGAGTTCTAGTGTGTAGAGGGAGTATGGCCTCCTAAACACAGGTAGTTCATCAGAATAATGAGAGGGGAAACCAGGAGATATGAGCAGAGATGTAGGTTAATTGGTTGATGTAAGTGTGAGAGCTTGTTAAGTTCTCCCCTGGTTCTGTTTTCTCAGTGGAGTGGCCAATAAGGTTCGGGGTAGAAGACAAGAAAAGGCAAGGAGGGGGTGGAGGTTTGATGACAAAGGAAAGGACATGAAACAATCATGTGGGAGAGTGAATGGAGTGCACAGATGCAGTGGGATGGCTCAGCAGCCCCAGGGACCATCCTCAAAGTCATGTGGGAGAGTGAATGGGGTGCACAGATGCAGTGGGATGGCTCAGCAGCCCCAGGGACCATCCTCAAACTCTCTACACTTGGCATTGGCTCAGCCTAAATCTCCCCACTTCCCCACTCCCAGACATCCGCCCCCAAGGCTCCCTCCCTCACTTTTATCAGGTCTCTGGTCAAATGTCATCTTCGAAGAGAGGTCTTTCCTCACTACTTCATATGAAAGAATATATTATATTATTATATCCATCACTCCCTCCCCACCTACCCGTGCTTCACTGTTGCTCTTAGCACTTACTATCCTGTAACATCTTAATGACCAGTTAATGTGTTCATTATCTCTCTTCCCTAACGAGAGCAAAGCATCACAAGATAGTAGAGACTTTACGTTTTGGTCACTGCTGTGACCCAGTGCTCAAAATAATGCTTGGCTGTGGAAGTCACTCACAAGCTGCTTTTTTTTTTTTTTGGCCAAGCTGTGCAGCATGGGGGTTCTTAACTCCTTGACCAAGGATCAAACCTCACCCCTTGCATTGAAAGTGCAGTCGTAACCACTGGACCACCAGGGAAGTCCCCACAGGCATTTTTGAATGGATGCTTGGTAAAGGAAAATTGTTTCTGTGCTCAGAGTACTTCTATTGCCAAAGGTATGGGTTTTCCACAACAACCAATCTTCCAGTTGTCTTGGAACACCAACTGGGTATTCTACAGTGTAATTCATTTTGACACTGACTACAGAGATTTAATACATATCCCTCACAAGTGAAGGGCCCAGCCCCACAAGCCTGCCTGTCACTTCAGGTGCCAATCTGGAGTAGTTGTTCCCAGGTTACCCACACTTTGGTCCAACTTAGCTACAAATCAGGGGGTCCCACAACCCCCTCCTCAGGTTTAGTAATTTGCTCCCACTGTTCACAGAACCCAGAGAAACATTTTATTTACTACTACTGGTTATTTATAAAGGAAACAAACAGCCTGATGAACAGGTACATAGAGCAGGGTCCAGAAGGGTCCCAAGTGCAGAATCTTTTGTGCCATGGAGTTTGGGCTGAGTCATCTACTCCCTGCATATGGATGCATTCCCCAACCTGGGAGTTCTCTGAACCCTTCTGTGCCAGGTACTGAGGACAAAATCCAAATAATGTAACAAAACATGCTCTTATCACCCCATCACTCAGGAAATTATGAGGGTTTCAGAACTTCTGTGCTAGGGGGCGAAAAACAAATATCTTTTTCTTACCGTATCAGTACATCACAGTTGTGCAGGTTGATGGATGCCTCTATTCAAAGAATCAGGCTAGGGTGACTTTTAGGGCTACTATTTCCTGGTAACATACTCTACCTTCAGGGCCACGTTTCTTACTGTAAAGCCATTTTTGAGGGACTAATTTCACTTCCCTCACTGTCTGTTGTGGGGAGGCAGCATGGTATGGGGAGAAGGCATCTTGTTTTGGTTCAATCTACAGTCAGCATCTGTTGTGAACAGTGAATTTTCTATAACTCTTCTCAGCCTCAGTTTTCACCTCTGTAAAGGAAGGATTTTGATCAGATGAAATGAGTTTGTTTATGGGAAAGCATGTTGTAAAGAATCATCAGATGCTAGTGTGTGTGTGTGTGTGTGTGTGTGTGTGTGTGTTTGGCTGTGCTGGGTCTTTTGCTGCTCATATGGGCTTTCTCTGGTTGCAGCAAGTGGGTGCTACTCTCTGGTTGTGGTGCTCAGGATTCTCACTGCAGTGGCTTCTCTTGTTGCTGGGCACAGGCTGTAGGGTGTTCAGGCTTCAGGAGTTGTGGCACGTGGGCTTAGCTGCTCCTCGGCATGTGGGATCTTCCCAGACCAGGGATCGAACCCGTGTTCCCTGCATCGGCAGGCAGATTGTTAACCACTAAACCACCAGGATGTGGTGTCCATGCTAGTTATTTAAATTTGACACTTTATAAAAGAAAATAGAAAATAATGCCAAGAGGGATGTTAAGTTTCCGCAAAAGCATGTATCTGATGAAATGCCCCAGTGGTCCGCTTAGTCCAGACCTTAGTGATGGGCTGTGTCTTAAAACTTGAAGATTCTTTAACTATCTGTAGCCTATAATCTTATAAACTTGTGTGTAAATGAATCCAGTATTTACTATGGCTGGCAATCAGCACAGTGAAACTTCCCGAAATAGCACTGTTCACTCCTAAAATTCAAAGTTTTCTTTTTTTACATATATCACCACCTCAGTTTCCTTGATAACATACATACCTCTGATGTTGGCAGAGGCAGAAATTGTTGTCTTTATTCTGTCAGTGGATGTGTATCAAACCGTGGGATTCAAATCTGTAAGGATAAATAAAGGCTTTGTCAGTTTCCCAGGTAGCTCAGTAATGAAGAATCCACCTGCCAATGCAGGAGACACAGGTTTGATCCCTGGGTGGGGAAGATGCCCTAGAGAAGGAAATGGCAACCAGCTTCAGTATCCTTGCCTGGAAAATTCCATGGACAGAGGAGCCTGGCAGGCTTCAGTCCATGGGGTCACAAAGGGTCAGACACCACTGAGAAACTGAACACACAAACTAGCTAAAAACTGCACTTACAGAAGTTCGTTACTTGAAATTCTATATGAATTGTCCTTCTGAAACAGTATTTCATGTGGTTAGCATCCACTAGATTTTGTTCTCCTGGGCCAGGAACCATGAATATTTTATTGATTAACTCATCTCTGATGCCGAATATTCAATATTTGTTGAAAGGAGGGGAATAGAAAGATAGGTGAGTAGTGATTCAGTTCAATTCAGTTCAGTTCAGTCACTCAGGCGTGTCCAACTCTGTGACCCCATGGACTGCAGCACACCAGGGAGTAGTGATTAGAGTGATTCAAATGATAAATAAGTGGTTCAAAGGTTATGATCTCAGCCTGATTCATGAAATCTTACTTTGTATTTGCTGTGAAAAATAATGTACAGTTTTTTAAATAAGGTTCAACAAAACATCCATTCTTTTATTCAGTGTTTGAATGCCTACTGTGTACTGTGAATATTGCAAACACCATCCTGACATTAATCCTTCCCTCAAAGAATCTATGAGTTAATAAAGCAAATAGAATATATTCACAGATAATTAAAATCCAAAGTAAAAATTATATCACAAGTATAATATTTCAAGGGAGTTTACTAAAAAGAAAACATGTGATTGAATAGAAGTGGTTTTTTTTTTGCAATGAACTTTTTACTGAACAAAAACTTTAATTTCTTAAGTTTAATTTATTGAAGTATAGTTGATTTACAATGTTCTGTTAATATCTACTGTACAGCAAAGTGATTCAGTTATATACATATTATTTTTCTTTTTTTTTCCATGATGATTTATCACAGGACATTGAATATAGTTCCCTGTGCTATACAGTAGGACCTTGTTGTTTATCCATCCTGTATATAATAGCTTGCATCTACTAATCCCAAACTCCCAGTCCATCTCTCCCCCACCTCTCCACCTCCTTGGCAATCACAAGTCTGTTCTCTGTGTCTGTGACTCTGTGTTTCTGTGTTGTAGAAAAGTTAATTTGTGTCATATTTTAAATTCCACATAGAAATGATATCATATGGCATTTGTATTTCTCTTTTTGACTTACTTCACTTAGTATGATAATCTGTAGTTCTATCCATTTTGCTGCAGATGGCACTATTTCATTCTTTTTATGGCTGAGTAATATTCCATTGTATATATATATACCACATCTTTATCCATTCATTTGTCAATGAGCATTTAGATTGTTTCTATGTGTTGACTGTTGTACATAGGTCTTCTATGAACATATGGGTACTTGCATCTTTTTGAATTAACGTTTTGTCTGGATACATACCCAGGAATGGAATTGCTGGGTCATATGGTAGCTCTGGTTTTAGTTTTTCGAGGAAACTCCATATTGTTTCCCATTGGCTGCATCAATTTACATTCCTACCAACAGTGGAGGAGGGTTCCCTTTTTGAAAGAAAACTTCTAATTTGAGGAGAGAGTGAGGTAGCTGGAAACTTGTAATATTTCTCAAGGGATGTCCTACTTCAGGGTCTTTTCATGTGCATGGTTCTGGTTCTCAGTTATGCCTAACATCACTTGAAACTTGCAAATTTTTCCTTTCTTTTGATGTGGTTTTTCACTAACACTATGTTTACCAGCCATCATTATAGTTCTTTTTTTCAACAGCAAATAACAGAGAAGAATGAGGAGAGAGCTTTGAAAGCTTGAAACACAGTATTGTGGGTGATGAAGATGAAGAGGCCCTGGTGCTGAGTCAAGGGCTTAGGCTGTGGGGTCAGGGACCAGCCAGCAGGCAGCGTGACGCTCCTACCTCTGTGGACTCCTGTTCCCCAGAGTCTCCTTAGCAGCTCCCTCACACCTTCTTCCCAGCCTCATCTCGGTGACTGAGGAATGAAAGGAAGCAATGTTCAAACTTCTGTCTTACTGCCTCTAAAGTTAAAACAAAGAAGGTCAGAAATAACTGTGTTCATACTATAGAACAGGTCAGTCTAATTCGATGCGATATAAAGAGACCAGATATTGGATGGTGTTGCCATATCTCAAGCCCCATGATTTTGTAAACCATCAGTTTATTTAAATAAGTTCATGCTTGTCAGGGAAAGGTCAATAGCACTTTGAATTTGTGCTATTAGAATCACAGATCAAGGCCTCATTTCTACCCTAGCCGCAGAGGTCAACTGACCATCAAGAGCTCTGGAAACGTGTAGAGTGGAAACTCTGCTGAAAGTCACATCCTCAGAGTTATAGATCAGACTGTATTCCCATGTGAGGGATGGTCATATCAATACCTTCTGTGTTTGTGTGTGTGTGTGTGTGTGTGTGTGTTAGTTGCTCTGTTGTGTCTCACACTTTGTGATGCTATGTACTGTAGCCCTCCAGGCTCCTTTGTCTGTGGAATTTTCGAAGGCAAGAATAATGGATTGGGTTGCCATTCCCTCCTCCAGAGGATTTTCCTGATCCAGGGATCGAACCTGGTTCTCCTGCTTTGCAGGCATATTCTTTACCATCTGAGCCACCAGGTCAATACCTGAGGATATTTAATAAACATTTACCACATGCTTACCCATTCATTAGCATGTAAGCTCCCCTTAAGTAAGTGGGAGAACCACCAGCTCTGTTATTATATCAATTGATTTTCTATGACTTGATTTATGACTTGATTTCTTAGAAATCTGGCCCCTCATCAAGCAGATATTTAAATGCCATTGTGATAACTGGACATATATACACACATGTGCACACACACAAACATGTATGCGCAACCCGATGGTGCACACCACGCCCTGTTTCTAGGCTGACTGTATGTTCCATTAGTCTGACTGTCTCTTCTGTCACTTTCGGTTTCGGCAGTTTTTAAATCCAATAGGCTTGAATTCTCACGACACTGTATAGGAAACCTTATTTTTCCAGAGATGAGGGGGAGGTGGTAGAGGGAAAGGTAGAAAAATCTTTATTGAGTAGCTGTTGTGTTGTGTGTTAGTTGCTATATGGTACTTTGTGGGGCTTCCTGGGTAGCTCAGCTGGTAAAGAATCCACGTGCAATGCAGGAGACCCCGGTTTGATTCCTGGGTCAGGAAGATCCCCTGGAGGAGAGCATGGCAACTGACTCCAGTATTCTTGCCTGGAGAATCTCATGGACAGAGGAGCCTGAGTTGGTGATGGACAAACCACACAGAGAATGATAATAAAGCATAAAGCACTTGAAGAGAAATTACCCTGTGATTGACCCAATAGCTCCACACTTACCGTAATTTGTTACTAAAGCAAGTAAGATGGATCTCCTCCTCGATTTACAGTCCACTGGGGGGCACATTTCACTACAATTTCTGTGTGGTGTCGCAAAGAGTCAGACTGAGCAGCTAAGCACAGAACAGCACATAGTACTTTCTACATAATTACATGTGAATAACATGAGTACCTTTAGAAGCAGGTATTATCCTCACTCATATGAGAAAAGTTAAGTTCAAAGAGGTTTTGTGATTCTTGAGACTGCGCGACTGGTTAAGAACACAAGGCACTTTCAGGCAGCATTTCTTCCAGGTTATGCTTACAAAACATGCCTTCTCGGAGACGGCTGGTTTTATTTATTTATTTAAGATTTTTTTTTGATGTGGGCCATTTTTAAAGTCTTTGTTAAATTTGTTATAATGTTCCTTCTGTTTTATGTTTTGGTTTTTTGGCCTCAAGACATGTGGGATCTTATCTCCATGAAGAGGGATTAAACCCACACCCCCTGCATTGGAAGGCAAACTCTTAACCACGGGACCACCAAGAAAGTCTCAGACAGGTGGTTTGAAGACATATTATCAGCACTCAGTTACTACTCCCTGGACAGGTATATTCTAAGTAACAGGAAGGATAAACAGAGTAAGGTATAATTATTGCCTTGAAAAAGCTTAAACCTATGTGAGTAAATAAGAATAAAGATTATGGAGAAATTTACAGGAAAAATAACCTACTGTTCTGTGATGCAGACTGAATTTCATAGGAGTTCGCAGAGGAGCAAAGTTACATGGGCGAGAGACATCAGTGGCAGCTTTGAGGCCACGGTCATCATTAGTTTCTCTAGTAATTGGCACCTGTGGTAGAAAATCCTCCAACTTTTGATCCCATCAGTATAAGCAAAAACAACAAATCCAGTCATTAGTGTCATGTACAGTACTGTTATTTTTTGTAGTAAATGCCCAACGATGGGGTCGTCTCTGAGGGGTCACTTGTGTGTAATGTAGAAAATGTGTATGTGTGTGTGTGTGTGTTTGGGTGTTAGTCACTCAGTCATGTCTGACCCTGCAACTGTACAGACTGTAGCCTGCCAGGCTCCTCTGTCCATGGGATTCTGCAGGCAAGAGTACTGGAGTGGGTTACCATTCCCTTCTCCAGGGGATCTTCCTGACACAGGAGTCGAACCTGGGTCTCCTGCCTTGCAGGCAGATTCTTTACCGCCAGTCTGAACCACCAGGGAAGCCTGGAGAAAATGATAATAAAGCATAAAGCACTTGAAGAGAAATTACCCTGTGATTGACCCAATAGCTCCACACTTACCGTAATTTGTTACTAAAGCAAGTAAGATGGATCTCCTCCCGTTGAGCTTGAGAGCTCCTTACCTTCTGACTGTGGGTGTAAACCACAAAGAGATGTTTTCACACAGGGAGAATCTTACGAAGCAAAAGATGCTCACCCCAGGGCTCCCCCAGACCTTGTTGAGATAATGGGGAAGGGAGAGCACCTCAGAAGTCATTTTCAAATCCTCTTGAATGGCGGCCCCCAACCTTTTTGGCACCAGGGACCAGTTTCATGGAAGACAGTTTTTCCATGGGCCGGGACAAGGGGGATGGTTTGGGGATGATTCAAGCACATTATGGTTATTGTGCATTTTATTTCTATTATTATTATATCAGCTTCACCTCAGATTATCAGGCATTAGATCCTGGAGTTTGGGGGCCCTTGCTCAAGAAGACAGAGAAGGCAATGGCACCCCACTCCAGTACTCTTGCCTGGAAAATCCCATGGATGGAGGAGCCTGGTAGGCTGCCGTCCATGGGGTCGCGAAGAGTCGGACACGACTGAGCGACTTCACTTTCACTTTTCACTTTCATGCACTGGAGAAGGAAATGGCAACCCACTCCAGTGTTCTTGCCTGGAGAATCCCAGGGATGGCAGAGCCTGGTGGGCTGCTGTCTATGGAGTCACACAGAGTCGGACACGACTGAAGCGACTTAGCAGCAGCAGCTCAAGAAACAACTTGGACTCAAGAAGCCCACCATGTCCTTGAAGCCCATCTCCCCACATCTTCCTCTATGGACAATGAAAAGTCGATTTACAGTCAGTCCACTGGGGGGCACATTTCACTACAATTTCTGTGTGGTTTGAATAACCAGTTCAGTTCAGTTCATTCGCTCAGTCATATCCAACTCTTTGTGACCCCATGGACTGCAGCACTCCAGGCTTCCCTGTCCATCACCAACTCCTGGCTTGCTCAAACGCACATCCATTGAGTCAGTGATGCCATCCAACCATCTAATCCTCTGTCATCCCCTTCTCCTCCCGCCTTCAATCTTTCCCAGCATCAGGGTCTTTTCCAGTGAGTCAGTTCTTTGCATCAGGTGGCCACAGTATTGAAGTTTCAGCTTCAGCATCATTCCTTCAAGTGAATATTCAGGACTGATTTCCTTTAGGATGGACTGGTTGGATCTCCTTGCAGTCTAAGGGACTCTCAAGGGTCTTCTCCAACACTACAGTTCAAAAGCATCAATTCTTCAGTGCTCAGCTTTCTTTGTAGTCCAACTTTCACATCTATACATGACTACTGGGAAAACCATAGCTTTGATTAGACAGACCTTTGTCGGCAAAGTCAAGTCTCTGCTTTTCAATATGCTGTCTACGTTGGTCATAGCTTTTCTTCCAAGGAGCAACCGTCTTTTAATTTCATGGCTGCAGTCACCATCTGCAGTGATTTTGGAGTCCAAGAAAAGAAGATCTATCACTGTTTCCCCGTCTATTTGCCATGAAGTGATGGGACCAGATGCCATGATCTTAGTTTTTTAATGTTGAGTGTTAACCCAGCTTTTTCATTCTCCTCTTTCACTCTCATCAAGAGGTTTTTCAGTTCCTCTTCACTTTCTACCATAAGGGTGGTGTCATCTGCATATCTGAGGTTATTGATACTTCTCCTGGTAATCTTGATTCCAGCTTGTGCTTCATCCAGCCTGGCATTTTGCATGATATACTCTGCATGTAAGTTAAGTAAGCAGGCTGACAATATACAGCCTTGAAGTACTCCTTTGCTGCTTTGGAACCAGTCTGTTGTTCCATGTTGGTTCTAACTGTTGCTTCTTGACCTGCATGCAGGTTTCTCAGGAGGCAGGTCAGGTGGTCTGGTATTCCCATCTCTTGAAGAATTTTCCACAGTTTGTTGTGGTCTACACAGTCCTGGAAGCCCATATCCCCACAGCTTTCCTCTGTGGACAATGAAAAGGTGATTTACAGTTTACTGGGGGGCACATTTCACTACAATTTCTGTGTGGTTTGAATAACGAGAACCTACAGTTGTATGTAGTTTCTATCAATTATTGGAAGATAATCTTTTGATCTTATGTTTTAAATTAGCATATAAGCCAAAGAAATGTTTTACCTATTTTTTAATCTTTAAAAAAATCATTTAAAGCCTATTTTTTTCTTTGTTGCTCAGGAAAGGAAAAAGACCATGCATCTAGATATAAAAAGGATCATTTCCTCCACAAACTATACATCTTCCATGCCCATAAGCCATCTTTAGTTTGATAAATGCAGCTGAATCAGTACAGCTTTTTAACAACCATATTCTTAATTTTGGTAAAAATGATAGTCATTTTCCATTGAGCCTGTCAGCTGTTATACATTTCAGTCATTGATTTTGAGTAAGTTATCAGTGCAGTTTGCATGTATCCCCGTGAGATTAGGGGCAGCAGGAATGAGAGAAGGCTGGACTGTAGTTTTAGGGAAAGATGGAAATCTAGAAAGCTCGGGGGTTGGAAGCCGGGGACCCTCTCTCGTCTCCTGTGTGCGTGCCTTGTCTTTGTGATGGGAAGGGGACAGTGTTTATGTGCGTGTCTGTGTGTGGGTACAAGAAAGTTAGATCCAGGGACTTCCCTGCTGATCCAGCAGTTAAGAATCAGTGCTTCCAGTGAAGTGGGTGAGGGTTTGATCCTTGGTCAGGGAACTGAGATCCTACAAGCCTGGTGGTCAAAAAACCAAAACATAAATCAGAAGCAGTACTGTAACAAAGTCAATGAAAACTTTAAAAATGGTCCATATCAAATAAAGTAAGAAAAGATGGAGACCCACTGGTAAGCTGGTCTCCTCCTCCTCTTTCCCTCCACTGGGGCTGGGCTCTGGGTAGTTGGGGCAGGGAGGGTCCAGAACTGGGCAGGAAGCGAACGCATCCTGCTCTCTGTGCCAGTCTGTAGTGCCTTCTTCCTGATTTCCTCACGGAAGTGGCTGAACATTCCTTCCTCTACAGTCTCAACTGTAAATATCTATTCTTCTTTTTCTCTAAATGTGGCACTCATGAGAGCAAAGACCAGTCATCAGGGGTGAATTATTTAATACAATAATGTTTTAATAGCTGAGAAGACACACAAATAGTCGCGGTGCCTGTGGCTAATGGATTTCCCTGGTAGGAGATAAAAGGCTGATTACACAGCAGAGCAAGTGAGGACCTGGTGCGTTAATGACAATTTACAGGTCAGCTTACTTACAGGAGTGATTTAAACGCACCATCTGTTTTCTAACTGTAGGTTGATAACTATGATTTTACAGACAGCCGGCGTCTCTTCATCAGGAACTTATTTGTCTTTCTGAGTCTGGTTAGTCGGGCCCCATAAAAATTTCACTGACTGGTCCATCCAGATTCTTTCCAAATCAAATAGTTTCTAAGTTGAATGGATTGACATCAGCCAATCTTGCTTCATTCGACTCAGCCTTCCTCTGCCAGGTTAGAAAATTAAATCCTAATGCCCTAAAGCAGCCCTTGTATGTACTGGATTAGCTTCTCTCTTCTCTTTTTTTAAAAAAACATTTATTTATTTATTTGGCTGCACTGGGTCTTCGTTGCAGCACACAGGATATTTGATCTTCATTGTGGCACATGGGCTCTTAGCTGTGGCATGTGGGATCTAGTTGCCTGAGCAGGAATTGAACCTGGGCCCCCTGCACTGGAAGCTCAGAGTCTTAGCCATTGTACTACCAGGGAAGTCCCTGGATTAACCTCTTTCTGATACATATACATCAGTACTAATTATGTACCATCCTTGAGAGAGTTAATAAAAAGTCACTCAAATAATTTTCTGAGTCCTCTGGTTCAAATCCAGAAACCCAGTTGAGAAAGGCTGCATGGGCATCCATGGCTTAGCAAGTTTCCTGCCATACCCCCTTTTATCTTTTTTCCCTCCCTCTTCTTGCTTCTGCCTATGTCCCTCTCTGTGCAGCCCCCCAACACACACACACACACACACACACACACACACACTCTTCTTTCTCTCACATGGACAAGGGGAGCCCAACTTTGGCCTCCATTTTTGTCCCCTCCCACCTCCCTGCTCTGTTCTTCTGTCATTCAGTTCAGTTCAGTTGCTCAGTCGTGTCTGACTCTTTGCGACCCCATGGACTGCAGCAGCTGTCCATCACCAACTCCCGGAGTTTACTCAAACTCATGTCCATTGAGTCGGTGATGCCATCCAACCATCTCATCCTCTTGTCATCCCCTTCTCCTCCTGCCCTCAATCTTTCCCAGCATCAGGGTCTTTTCTAATGAGTCAGTTCTTCGCATCAGGTGGCCAAGGTATTGCGCTGTAGAACCTAAGGATTAAGAATGAAGGCTGTGGGGCCAACCTTCTCGGTTGAGATCGCTGCTCTGTCACTTTTGAGATACGGTGACCAAGCTGTTTAACCGTTCTGCCCCACTGTTTCCTCTTATGAAAATGGGGGTACTAATGAGACCCACCTCAAGGAGTCGCTGTATTAAGTCATTCAACACTTTAAGCTTCAGAGCCATGCACAGTAAATGTGGCTTCCCAAGTGGCGCAGTGGTTAAAAAAAAAAAATCTGCCTGCCAATGCAGGAGATGCGAGTTCCATCCCTGGGTCGGGAGATCCCATGGAGGAGGGCATGGCCACCCACTCCAGTGTTCTTGCTGGGAGAATCCCACAGACAGAGGAGCCGTGGCAGGCTATGGTCTATAGTGTCGCAAAGAGACACAGCTGAAGTGACTTATCATACGTGCACACACTATGTGCTGTAGCCACTCCAGTATTCTTGCCTGGAGAACCCTACGGACAGAAGAGGCTGACAGGCTACAACCTATGGGGTCTCAAAGAGCCTGACACAACTGAGCACATAACACGTACTATGAGCTGTACTAACTTGTAGTGGTTCTCACCTGTGAACCCCAGCTCGGCAGCAGCACGGGGGGGCTGGTTAGAAAAGTTCTCACCATCCTCTTTTCATCCTTCCCCCAGGGGTTCGGAATTGGAAACTCTGAACTGGTAGGTGAGGCTAAGGAATAGATGTTTTCACAAGCCCTCCAGATGTTTCTGGTGTGTTAACATTTGAAAACCACCACCCTAGATGTAAGAAGTAGTCACACTGCTGGACACCTAGAATATAAACATGACAAAGACCATGTCTCTGACCTTCAGGAACACATGGTCTACTGGGAAAGGCAGATGTGTAAACAAGACCAACCAAGGATTCTGAGCAATACATTGGCAACACAGAGCCACGAAAGAACGAGGAGCCACGTCTGCATTTGAGGAGGAGGGTTTGCAAATAATTTCCAAAGAAGTGATGCTTGAAATAATTTTTAGAAAAAAAGACTATAACTTTTCCAGTTGTAAGTGAGGGGAGGACATCCTATAGAAAGGAGGGTGCATGGATCCACATACAGACCTCAGCTTTGAAAAAGCAGCCCCTGGAGAGGGGACGGGTTTGATCTTTTGTTCACTGTTGGAGCCCCTGGACCTAGAAAATGCCTCTGGTTCACAGGAGGCACCAGTAACTATTTGAAGGATTGAACACAAAGGTCTTAAATTCCCACATATTTCATTTTCACTGAAACGTTTCTTTGCAGCATGATGTTAAAACAAATAAACCTAATTGTGAGTTCCCTGTTTTAAAAAAAACTATACCCCTGAAAGAAACTAGCCAGTGCCTGGGTTGTTTATTTCACACGCGGTATCTTAAAGCACGCATTGGCAATGTGAGACGTAGGAACTTTAAGCCTGCCAGGTGGCTCAGCAAAACCCAGAACACTTGCTTGACACAAGCTTATCCTGAGCCCTTATCCAAATGTGCAAATTATTGATGCTTCTTATAAACACATTGGTCTCTGAAATAGAAACCACATGAGGTTTCCTCGTTAAAATGTGAAGAACCAGCTAGCCCAGGCAACGTATTTCCTTCTGCTTTAGTTAAAATCGACTCTGCATGTAAAATGATTGGGTCTTGTAGTTTCCTGGTCTTGCTATCAAATGTAGATGCCCACTCTGCTTTCTTCTGGCTGCCAGGGCATACTTCATAGCCCCAGAGCTTCCCCAAGTGGACCACTGCACCTTCACACTGACCACAGTGACAGGTCTGGTGGCCAATTCAAAAGAAAGGACTTATGCCAAGTTAGACCCCAGGACTGAGGTTTCCTTCCTTTCAGAGCCACTTCTAAAGGGAGCCACCCTGTGGGATTTCCTCCCCAGCATCCCTACCGTACTTCATCTGGTTTTGTATACCCAGTTAATTACATCCCTGGCTAGCTTGCTCTAGCCTCTGATCTGACCAGGCCCCAGAGGAGGGCTGCTCTAACCTATGTTCCTAACCAAGTGGATCAGAGATCAAGGGTGTTTTTGAGGACAAAGGGACCTTGGGGATTGTGGACAACCTCCCACCCTCCCCCTCCCTCCGAAGCCTTTCCCACTGTCTTCCAGAAACAAGAAGCTTCCAAACGCTAAACATGTGGGTGGTCTATCATGTGATGGATCTAGAGAGTAACACACACATATTCTTCAACACCAAAGGTGAAATGGGTATTCCTCTACTTCTCTTTTAGATTTAACTGGGATTAAAAAGACACACCCCCCCCGCCCGCAAATGGACTCAGTACATGAAATCAGCTTTTAACTTTTCTCTTCATTTGATCTTTTACTGCTCTGCTGTAATGCTTTATGGTTAAACCAACAAGCCCTCCCAGTGTGGATCTGGCTGCTATCACAGAGCAGATTTGGCTGGAGTTGCTTGCATGTGTTTGAGAAGCACTGTCAATTTCACATCATAATGCAGGTATTAGAAGTGTTAATTACAAGTGACTTCTCTCTGGACCTCAGTTTTCAATCTTTAAAAAGAGTGAAAGGGACTACAAGTCGCTTGCAGGGATTCTATCAATTTTAGGTCTTCTCTCCACAGCAGCATGAAGGAGCTAAGGACAGGGTGGAGGAGGGTCGAGGGAGGGAACACAGACCTTACTGTGATCATTGCTGTTTATGTGCGTGCCTGTGTGAGCTGATCCTGTCTTCACTTGGTTCTTGTCATGAATAGATGCCCTTAGCTACTAGATGCACATTAGAATTCGTTGTATTACTAATGGTAAGTGAAAAAAAATAATACTAACTGATTTTGTAATGCTGCAGGATAATGAGTTTTTAGATGTACTTTAGTTTTATGTGTGTGTGTGTGTGTGTGTGTGTGCGTGATTTAACTTTAGAAAAAACAGGGATGTGATTTTGAATAAGGGTTTGTCCCTTTTTAGTACCCCAGGTTTACAGACTAATTCATCTATTCATTCTGCATGGGGTTTTGCTTCTGCAAACATATTCACTGTGCCAGTTCCTGGGATAAGCACTGGGCTGACAGAGGGAATATAACTTCATATGATTATTCGTGAAAACATTTTAAAAATACATTACATAACGTAATAAAATTGAGATAGCAAGAGGAACAGCGAGATCACCCATGAGATTCCAGGCAAGAATGGAGACTTTTTACTTGCAGGTTCTCACCCTCAACCCTACTGCCCATCTTCAAAGATTGTGAACCCTCTGGATAAAGCATTGATTGAGCTGAATGTCTTTGAACTTGAAAACCTTGTTCTTTAAAATTTATTTTTCTATTTGTTCACTGCCTCAATTTCTTTGTAAAATATATTTTTGCTTATTTTAATCCTTTCCCCAGGATCATCCTTAGGGTTAATATTTGTGGAGAGAATATATATTTGTTACATACCTTGCATTTCAAGGACATAGTTGCTTTAAAATAGGGTGGAGTCATTAGCTTTTAATACTTTGGCTTTGCCTAAAAAGAAACATCTAACAGCCGTTTAACATTTTGGGCTTCCCAGGTGGCCCTAGTGGGAATCCACCTGCAATGCAGGAGCCGCAGGAGACATGAGTTCAATACCATTTAACACACCACAAATCCTCTGTGTTCTTCACCAGTTTCGCTTTCTCTGGTTGCATTTTTTCAGTTTATATTGGTTCTAGAGGAAAAGGCTGGAGGCTACACTTTTTGTAAGTTAAGCTGACAGCCAGTGGTGAGTGTTGGAGGCAGTATTAAGTGAATGCAGGCCACCAGGGGACAAGACATATATTCTTGGTCTTTAGAGTGCTTATAGATTGGGGCCAAGGATCGGAGGACAGAATCATAAAAGGCAGCAGCCAGGATGTAGAAAAGATCTGGTGGGCTGGTTCGTGCAGAAATCAGTGAAAACACTGGTCCCAGGTAACTTCATTCTGAGCTATTGACTTCACTTATCTAAATATTTGTTATGTTATTTAACATTCTCTTTCCTCCATCATCACTGCCTCCACATCTCTCACAAAAGTTATTTTCCAGAAGATATTTCCAAGTTTAACTAAACTTAGGTAAAGATGAAAATTGAGGTTTGGTCTGCAGAAGAAGGTGAAAGAAAGTTCCAAGGGCCGGGGAGATGTTGCAGAAGGGACTCATAAAAGAGATGAATGTCTATGAAACAGCTACTATTTGTCCAGAAAGGAGGTTTTGAAAAAATATTAGAAAGTTAGCAGGCGGACTTCCCTGTCAGTACAGTGGTTAAGACCCTGCACTTCGAATGCAGGGTACAGGTTCAATCCCTGATCGGGGAGCTAAACTCCCACATGCCATGTGGCCAAAAAAACCAAGAAGTAAAACAGAAGCAGTATTGGAACAGGTTCAATAAAGACTTTTTTTAAAAAAAGAAAGTTAATAGGAAGACAGAAATTCTTGGCAGTAGAGGTTAATGCGAGCGTGTGACTGTTTCTCACAGAGAAATGCTGCCTTATGGTCTGGCAGTAACATGTTTATGAAACTGAGACTGCAATCATTAGCAAAGCGAGAACCAGAAAATGAGGATGGAGTCAAAACAAAAATTATGAACAATGTTCAAGCATACCGATTTAGGAGCGGTACATTGAAATTTTAAGTTGAAAAATAAGTTTTTTCAGGATTTCCCATTTCCAAGGTTTTGTGTAAGAATAAATTTTTAAGGATATGAGATTCATTGCCTTTGTTTTGGAGGATTAGGGGAGTTACAAGCTATTTCATTTACATAAATAAAAATGTTATCTTGATAATAAAATAATGAGACATACTTATTTGGCTTAGGTATCTGCAGATGGGTAAAATAGAAATCACATAAACTATGATTACAGATGAGATATCATGCCATGGGAATATAGACAGTGTAGACACGGAATGACTTTACACTCAGAAATGTATTTAATAACAGGGCTTCCCAGGTGGCGCTGGTGGTAAAGAACCCACCTGCCAAAGCAGGAGACATAAGAGTTCCATCCTTGGGTGGGAAAGATGCCCTGGAGGAGGGCAGGGCAACCCACTCCAGTATTCTTTCCTGGAGAATCCCACGAACAAAGGAGACTGGCGGGTTACAGTCCATAGGGTCACAAAGAGTCGGACACATAATAAACCATATAAGTTAATTGCGAAACAGTAGTTATTTTTCTTCCATCTTCGTCTCACTATACAAAATTGTATATTAAGCTACTCAGTTTATCTTGTGTTTAATTTCAAAAATAAAAGTAATTTCACTTGCTCTTTGTCTATAGCTACCAAGTTTTCGGTACATGTGAGAGAATTCATTTATCACACTAATTAACAGCACTGTTGACAACTAATTGAAAGTAATTCTAACTCCTCTTATGTTCTTGTTTTACAGCTTGGCTCATCCTCTTCTGTGCCTTTTACATCTATTTTTTCTCAGCTTTTTATGACTGTTGTGGTTCCCCTCATTATTGGACAGGTAAGGTCTCTAATCCTGTTGGCTCTTTTCCTTTATAGATCAAATTGTGAATTCTTATGTAGTGTCAGGACAGTTGAGAGAAAAGCTAGTCAGGGGAAGAAATGGTTAAAAATCTAAGACTGTGAAACACAAGTTTCCTCAATCACGATAGTCTTATCTTTTTATTTTTTTAATGAACATCAGTCTGCTTTGCAGATAACTATATATAGGGACACTGCATACAATCTTAATTTTTTAATTTATCATCCCTTATTGTAGCTATGTTGCTAGCTTGAAAACATCTAGCAAATCATTACCTTGATTTCCAATAAGGTGTCAGCATTTAGGACCATTTGAGGAACAGGCACCTGCATTTGACCATCTTCTTTGCCTTCTCTGATGGCAGTGATCATGTTTACGATGCTATAATTGATAAAACAAACATTTAATTCTGTTAGCTCTTTAAATTCGATCTTAGAAAATTTAGTTTCCTTTATTATTCTTACTGAATTAGACTCATAGAAGAAATTCCTAACTTCTTATAACAGGTTGATAATGAGTATATAATTCAATTATGAGCATACAAATTTAAAAACAAGGCTGTTGTTTTAATCCTAGGTAGCCACAGTAACAGCATACACAATTTAATGTACTGCTAAAGCTAGTGAGTCTTAGCAAAATAGTACTTTAGGATGGTGAAGAGCACAGACCTTGGGTTAAGAGCAACTAGACTGGTTCTTAGTTCTGCTTTTTATTTGCTGTGTGACCTTGGGCAAGTCGTTTAATCTCCTTAGCTCCAGGTTCATAATTTATCAAATTGTATAATAACGGTACCTATCTTAAAGGGTTATTGTGAAGGTCACATGAAATATGATGCATCTAAAGTTTTTTTTCTCATACAGCCTGATACAGGTAAGTGTTCTATAGCTTCATCATCACTATCAAATTCCCTGTAGATACGAAACAGGAAGTAATTCTTTGAGGCATTAACTATTTAAAAATGGTGCATGTATAGACATGTAGCCTTGACATGCTGTCTTAGTTCTCCAGGAAATCAAATCTGAGACCAAGGTTTCCATGCAGAAGGTTGAATGGGGGAGGACCCTTGGGATCAACACCAGGGAGCCTGAGACAAATGGGAGGAGGGAGGGGTTGTCTGTGGTGCCGCCCCAGTGAGATCTCGGGCTGGACCCGCCCCTCAGAGCGGTCCTCCCCGAGACATGAGTGCCTGGTTTCTCTCCTCTCACAAGGAGCAGTCATCACATGCTGCCCCCCACTCCCACCCGCCCCCACGCCCGGGAGAGGTCTCCTCTTGTGTGCATCTGCTGTCTTAGCAGCAGTTCCCAAAGAGGAACTCAGCTGAGCTTGTTCCATCAGTCAGACCTCTCTCTGTGCTGGCAATCTCTTCCAAGCTCCAGCCAGTGTCTTCACTGTCTCCAGGGTAGTCCTAAAAACAAAACAAGCCTGATTCTGTTACTCCTCTCCTCAGAAACTTCCCCTGTGGCTCCTGTCACCCGCTCCTCACATGGCCCATGAAGCCCTCACAGCCTGACCCCAGCCCGCTTGTCCAGTGTCCTTCACATCACATCCGCCATCTCCTTCGCACCCACAGCCTTCTCTTCTGCCCTGTGGTGTGCCCCTTCACTGCTCCATGCCTTCCTTTCTGGCAGAAAACTCCTGCTCACCCCTAAAGACTCAGGACAGAGGTGCCCTCTGAAGCACTCTGACACCCAGGCCCTAGATTAAATTCCAGTTCTCCCATCGTACTTGACTCATCATATATATTAGGAGCGACAATAAGGTAGCACCCGTGAGCTTCCCAGAAGCAGAGGCTCTAGCAGAAGTGTATTTAGTAGCATACTCAGCTGGTGAAGAATCCGCCTGCATTGTGGGAGACCTGGGTTCGATCCCTGGGTTGGGAAGATCCCCTGGAGAAGGGAAAGGCTACCCACTCCAGTATTCTGGCCTGGAGAATTCCATGGACTGTATAGTCCATGGGGTCTCAAAGAGCCAGACATGACTGAGCGACATGAGAAACGCTGGGCTGGAAGAAGCGCAAGCTGGAATCAAGATTGCCGGGAGAAATATCAATAACCTCAGATATGCAGATGACACCACCCTTATGGCAGAAAGTGAAGAAGAACTAAAAAGCCTCTTGATGAAAGTGAAAGAGGAGACTGAAAAAGTTGGCTTAAAGCTCAACATTCAGAAAACTAAGATCATGGCATCTGGTCCCATCACTTCATGGCAAATAGATGGGGAAACAGTGGAAACAGTGGCTGACTTTGTTTTACTGGGCTCCAAAATCACCGCACATGGTGATTGCAGCCATGAAATTAAAAGATGCTTACTCCTTGGAAGGAAAGTTATGACCAACCTAGATAGCATATTAAAAAGCAGAGATATTACTTTGCCAACAAAGGTCTGTCTAGTCAAGGCTATGGTTTTTCCAGTAGTCATGTATGGATGTGAGAGTTGGATGATGAAGAAAGCTGAGCGCTGAAGAATTGATGCTTCTGAACTATGGTGTTGGAGAAGACTCTTGAGAGTCCCTTGGACTGCAAGGAGATCCAACCAGTCCATCCTAAAGGAGATAAGTCCTGGCTGTTCATTGGAAGGACTGATGTTGAAGCTGAAACTCCAATACTTTGGCCACCTGATGCAAAGAGCTGACTCATTGGAAAAGACCCTGATGCTAGGAAACATTGAAGGTAGGAGGAGAAGGGGCCGACAGAGGATGAGATGGTTGGATGGCATCACCGACTCGATGGACATGAGTTTGGGTAAACTCCGGGAGTTGGTGATGGACAGGGAGGCCTGGCGTGCTGCGATTCATGTGGTCACAGAGTTGGACATGACTGAGCTACTGAACTGAACGGAACTGAACTGAGCGACTTTCACTTTCACTTCCTGTCAGGAGTTGGATGTACACTGTGTAAAAACCTTGACTGAAGAAAACTTTGAATTTATCCTCTCAGTAGCCCCACCAGCAATTTTCCCAGGATCTCCAGCTTCACTCAGTCCTGTCCAACTCTTCTGGGACTCTTTTGCATTCCATGGGCTGTAGCCCACTAGGCTCCTCTGTCCATGGGATTTCCCAGCCATCACCGACACAATGGACGTGAATTTGAGCAAACTCCAGGGGATAGTGAAGGGCAGGGAAGCCTGGCGTGCTGCAGTCCATGGGGTCACAAAGAGTCAGACATGACTGAGCGACTGAACAACAACAACCAGCTTTGCTAGAGAGAAATGTATCATTGGTTCCCATCTTGTTTTAAGCTCATGACCCCAAATCTAAAATGTCATTCAGCACTTCCCAGACATCCTACTCTGCCTCCGTATGGGGTCATTTTACCCTGTCCTCTATTTGCAAACCCCGTTTACTTCCCCTGACACTCTCCCACTTGCCATTACCCTTGGGTCTCACTGACTTTGCTTCCGTTTCTGAAACCTGCCCGCCTCTGTCCTGTCCTTCTGTTTGGGACACATTCCTACCTGTCACCTCCTCAGAAAGGCCCTTCCTCCACCGGCTACCCATTCAGTCACTAGCATATTATCCAGTTTGGTAATGGATCTGTTTGGTATGGATCATTATCTGCTGCTTGTTTACTTGTCGTTTTTGCTTCTTATTTATTTCCTCAAACGTGAGCTCCATGAGACCAGGGACCTTGCCTGCTGTTTTATCTCTCTGTTCATTTGCTCGCTGACCAACCTAGCCTTGGAGATATGGCCTTTGAGGGCCTCGTCAGAAGTGCTCAGTGTCCTACTTCAGAGGAACTAGGTTGCTGGCAATGCAGCCTCATTTCTCAACTATAACCAGAGTTGCCATATATTAAAGTAAACATTTCCATAGATTTTTATATGCATTTTAAATGAGATTTTATTACCTGTTAAATAAATGTTGGGAACTAGAGAGAGAAGAAGACCAGGTGAGTGGAAAATATTTTCCTTAATCTTTTAATGATGATAAAACTTTTGTCATTTCGTTTTTATTTACATTTCTTAGAGTGGACTTTATTTGCTTTTCTGAGTGTATGTGTTTTCTCCAGACAATACTTCTTTTGGACTGAAATCATTATTGAATGACTGACGCAGCAGTCACACGTGGTCTGACACGCGACATACTGACACACAGTCTGACACACTGACACACTGACTGACACACAGTCTGACACGCCGACTGACACACAGTCTGACATGCCAACACACAGTCTGATACGCAGACACACAGTCTGACACGCAGACACACAGTCTGACACGCCAACACATGTGGTCTAGTTTGGTCTTTGCCGCTCTGGCTACACACATGCTTTCTAGGTCTCACTTACCTCATTTGTAGAACTTAGAGTTTGATATCTTCCAGCTTGGAGATGCCGAGAGTGTGTGAGATAAGATTAGTCTTTCCATAGATGGTTAGGAGATTGCTTGCTTCCATCAATTCTAGAAAGAAATTAAGTGTGTGTTATTGTAATGTCTCTTCTTTTCTGATAAAGCCTTCAATATATCTAAGTGCCTGTGACAAATACTTATTTTATGCATTAGATTTGAGAGATGTATGAATCATTGTTAATGAAATAGGATTTCCACTACCTTTGAAAAATATTTTTTAAAACAGCACACTAAACCCCATTTCAGTAAGTTAATGCTAAAAGAGCATATTATTTATCATTCATGCATTTTCCAGTCTCTCGTTCATGCTTTGTTTCACAGTTTGAGATTGACTTTTCATATTAAATAATCCCCAGCTGAAGTTGCAGTTAATGTTATTAATGCTAGTAAAATTTTGCGCTTATAAAATTATATTAGATTTTCTTTGCTTCACTTGAGTTGCTCTGGGAAACGAGTGGCTTTTATTAATACATCATGCAATGGGATATATAGGTGAAGAGCGTTGTGATAGAAACATCACCAAACTGGGACTTGGGAATAAGAATAGTTGTTATTTCCCATGTACAGTCCCTGTACATTTACCAGGTAGAGTTCTAAAGCATTTTATATTTATTTAATCACTTAGTCCTCGCTACAATTGCTAGTCTATTCATTTTAGAGATGAGACACAGGGAAGTTAAGGAGTTTGCCCAAGATCACAAAGTAAGAAGCTCCAAAGTCTGTACGTTGAACTCCTGCTCCATTGTTCACTCAACAGATAGAGGTGAGAGTCCTAATAATCCATGTGACTAGCTTTTTAGCATTCGATGCAAACTGTTTGGGCTC
Source organism: Okapia johnstoni (assembly GCA_024291935.2). NCBI lineage: Eukaryota > Metazoa > Chordata > Mammalia > Artiodactyla > Giraffidae > Okapia > Okapia johnstoni. Next base: position 53,777,892 of record CM044310.1, on the reverse strand, counting down.
TCAGGGCACCTTTGTTTTCAGCTGTAACCCGAGCAGGATAGAATCTGCTTGACCTTGTTCCTGAGAATGGAAGTAAATGTTAGTAATAGAGGGAAAGAATTTCAGAGAGTGAAGTCGATGATGAGTGCTTCTTGTATCCATTTATTATTATTGTTTCTGCTTTGTTTATTTTTTTTTTCTGCTTTGTTTAAAGAAAGTGAAATATTAGTTTGAATCTACTCAATACGTAATAAATGTTACATAATTGGATATGATATCACATCCCCGACTGTACATTTCAAAATAACATTAATGAAGAAACAAATCACTTTCTGAAAATATATATATTCAGTGGAATAGAGGATTAAAAATTGTAGATTAAAAAAAAAGGCAAACTCACAATATAAAGAACAAATAAGTGGTTACAGTGGGGAGAGGGGACGGAGCAATACAGAGATTGAGGAGTGGGAGGCACAAACTATCAGGTGTAAGATGAGCTCAAGGATGTACTGTACAACATGGGAAATATAGTCAATATTTTGTAGTAACTGTAAATGGAAGGCAATCTAAACTACTACAGTATTGTAAAGTAATTAGCCTTCAATAAAATAAATTAATTAATTTTAAAAAATTGTATGAAATCTTAAAAAAAATTTAAATAAAAGACAAAAAAGTCTTCTAGAAAATTGAAGAAACAGTCTAAAACTACCTGAAAAAAATAAATTTTAAAATCAAACTTAACCTGAAAAATCAACCATCATACATCCCCATTCAAAAATCAATTTATAAGTGTAAAGGCAGAATGGAAAAAAAATGAAGAAAACAAAATGATGGCTATTATACTTCTCACTTACCTCTGCGTAGCAACCTTCCTCACCCAAGACTGTTATTTTTCCAGGGGCTCAGCTTGGAGATCATGCAGTAATTGACATGCAGTTCAGCTTATTAGAAGTGCAGGGATTCAAAAATTTGTTTCCTTTTAACCTTTCTTGGTGCTTATTTTAAAATAAAGAAAATCAAAATGCAGAGAGAGAAACAATAAAAGCAAAAACTTCCTGTGGAAGATTTTTTTCCCCTTCTATCTCCATAGTGAAAAGCAAGCAAGTTAGTGAGGATTTGTCATTTAATTTTGGGTGAATGCATCTCTGTGATCTATAAGGGAAAATGAATTAGTATAGATTCTGAAGAAAGTTACAACAAGCCACCTCACCAGAATGCGTTTTTCCACTTCATTTTGACTTTTTTCCCCCTAAAAGAGAATTCTGAGTGGTTTATATCAGGTTGTGTTCATCTATCTCGAGCAAAGTCTTGCTTCCTATAAGGTTACTAAACACTGGTGTAAGGCAAATAGGTTTGGAGAATTTTAAAATGACATGAATTCTTGATGAGTGGAGAACGTTTGTCTCAAAAGTGTAAGAGAAGTTGGGTTTCCTGGAGTTTATATCCTAAGCACGTATTTGAGGTATATCAACACGACTTCGCCCAGTAGTTTGTGAAATATTTTAACACTTTTCTAGCTACTCAGTGCAAAAGAAGGTGTTTTGTGATTTTAATTTTAGAAGGAGATGAAAACGCCCTATGGAGGCTGGCAAGGTATAGAAACACAGACAAATATCACTATAAGACTAAAACCAGTAAAGAACAAAGAGGTACGAATTAGGTTGACTAAGTCAGATTAAAACTTATACAGTTGATTGACGATTACAGGTTTGTCTTGGTTTTTAAATTGGTGAGTTACACCTCATTCGTATTTATTTGTTTAACTTGTCAGATGTGGTGGGGGAGACACTTTTAATTTTGGGATTTGGATCCTACATTCTATAATCTATTGCAGAGAGAGGACTTCTGAGTTTTTGACCATTATATATTAAAACAAAATTGGAGACCATCAGTTTCAATAACTCCGTGTAATTTCCATGTTTTATTTCCTAAAGATGTTGAGTTGCATTGATTAGAGCAATTATCAGCATTAATGCTACTAGGAACAATTTAAGTTATGGAATGACCTTTTAAGTGAAATGTCTGTGACCTTCTATTAAGCAGCTACCCTCATGGTGCCTGGAGAAGGAAATGTCAACCCACTCCAGTATTCTTTCCCGGGAAATCCCATGGACAGAGGAGGCTGGTGGATTATAGTCCATCAGGTCTCAAAGAGTCAGACACGACAGAGCACACATGCCGCATGGTGACGTATCTGAACATGGGGCCATCTGAGTCCCTCAGTTCAGTTCAGTTGCTCAGTTGTGTCCGACTCTCTGTGACCCCATGGACTGCATCACGCCGGGCTTCCCTGTCCATCACCAACTCCCAGAGCTTGCTCAAACTGTCCACTGAGTCAGTGATGCCATCCAACCATCTCATCCTCTGTCGTCCCCTTCTCCTCCTGCCTTCAATCTTTCCTAGCATCAGGGTCTTTTCCAATGAGTCAGTTCTTCGCGTCAGATGGCCAAAGTATTGGAGTTTCAGCTTCAACATCACTCCTTCCAACGAGTATTCAGGACTGATTTCTTTTAGGATTGACTGGTTTGATCTTCTTGCAGTCCCAGGGACTCTCAACAGTCTTCTCCAACACCACAGTTCAAAAGCATCAATTCTTCAGCACTCAGCTCTCTTTATAGTCCAGCTCTCACATCCATACATGAATACTGGAAAAACCATAGCTTTGACTAGATGGACCTTTGTTGGTAAAGTAATGTCTCTGCTTTTTAATATGCTGTCGAGGTTGGTCATAGCTTTTCTAAGTCCCTCAGGCACCAAAATGTGTTTTCTGATATATCAGTCTGTAATGCTGTGTAATAGAACTACTATTTCTCTATACCTCACTACATTTTCATTGTAAAGAAAGAAATGAATACTAAATAAATTACTATGGTTTGCAATTGCTTTTACAGAAACAAAACACAATTTTTTAATAAACTCAGCTATAACTTTAAATTCAAGTTCTAGTTTTTAAAAATATTTAATGCTATTATGGCTCAGGTGGTAAAGAATCTGCCTGCAATGTGGGAGACCTGGGTTCGATCCCTGGGTTGGGAAGATCCCCTGGAGAAGGGAAAGGCTACCCACTCCAGTATTCTGGCCTGGAGAATCCATGGACTGTATAGTCGGATGCAACTGAGAGACTTTCACAAAGACATTTTTATGTAAAGCCCTCTTTCTCCTCCCGTTCCACCCACCCTTCAAGGTGTTGCCCCTGCTTCTCTTGCCAACCGGTCAGCTTTCTGCCAGAACACTTTCTTCAACACTTCTTTCACCTGCTGAGTCCTTGAGATCGGAGGAAATTGATCCAATAGCCATTCGTCCGCAGGTTCTCTGGAGAGTCGTTTATTTGTTCTTGAGGATCTGTGAAGGCATGCCTCATTGCAAATTAAGCCTTTTTAGTGACAGAGTGGAAGATGACAGAACCCCATCAGCCTTGTCAGGAGAAGTTCCCTGACCTCATTATTGCTAATGGATCATGGTAATTCAGCCTGTTGTGAAATCTCATGTTCAATTATGCAGGATAATGAGTGACTCAGAACTTAATGTGTCTCAACTCTAGTCCTCATTATCGGGTTTGTTCAGCTTCTTTCAAAAGCCAAAGGTTTTAAATAGAGTGATTCACTTTTATATCCAAACTTAAAGTTATCGCCAGTGTTCAGGCTATCCTGAGTGAAATATCTGATTTGATTTTAAAATATGAGGGGATTGCCATATAACTTTATGTTTCACTCACCCTTTTGTAGGAAAGTTAGGACAGGTTTATGCATTTTTAAGTGTTAATTCTGGAATTCTAAAAGCATGCAAATGGCATTTGTCTTTGGATTCACAAAAACTCTAGATATTCAGCATCTGAATTATTTAAACTCCCACAACACATGCACTTTTGCTTTTCAAGCATGAGTTATAATTTAATTAAAAACTTCTGGTGCATTGCTAGCATTTTAAATATTAATATGTTCCATGGATCACTTTCGATTATCTACCGTCTTGAAGTTCTTGAAGATGTCAGATTTTTAAGATTCCCAAAGTTACACTTGGAGTTGTCTGTCGAAGCAAAGGGGACTGTGATAATTACACACATCCATTAGGATCAGCAGAGGAGATAAACTTTGGGGAGGCTTAATGGGCATGTCTCACTGACAGCCAGCAAAGAGCATTTGGCATGATTAAGGATGGATTTGAATGCAGTTGAAACTATACTCTCATTATGGACACCAGTGGAAGCTGCACTACAAATGTTAAATTCCCCAGAAGAAGAATGGGGTGGCAGGGAAGCTTTGAAATCCACTGTGGCCATCATCCAAATTATTCTCTTTCCTTTCTGTCTTTCGCTGTCAGAATCACTTTGTGATGCCCAGCCGACTCCCTCTGAAAAGAGACAACCTGTTGGTCTCTGTGTTTCAGATTGTCCGAAGATACATCAAGGACTGGCTCGAAAGAAAGCAGCCTCCTTTTGGTGCTGTCAGCAGCAGTGTGCTCCTCATGATCATCTACACAACTTTCTGTGACACGTTCTCGAACCCAAGTATCGACCTGGATAAATTCAGTCTCCTTCTCGTACTGTTCATAAGTAAGTCGGAGGGTGGCCTTCTCACATTCTTCATAAGTAAGTCGGAGGGCGGGCTCTCCTCAGCCTCCCCACTAGCAAAGCATAACTATTTGTGGTCCCTAAATTCATTGCCAATGTTCATTTGATGAGAAAAGAATACTTCGTTTCATATGCAGTGCTCAGATCATGTGTATCTGTTCTTTAAAAAGACATCAGTATTTACTTATGACTTAGTCTCCTTTGTTTATTTATGTCTGATTTATAACAGTTGATGAAAGAAGCCGTAACAGCTATCAAATTCAAATGTTAAATTGATCACTTTCTTGCCCATTTTAAAAGTTTTAACTTGAAGTTTATTTTACCCTTTATTGTGAATTAAAAGTGGGGTTTATAATATATGGTACTGTTGTCTTCTGAGTATAGTAATTGGCTGCATTGGTTAAAATGTGACTATTTAGGTAATTTTTTTCTATTGTTAATAAAATAAACCCAAAGTAGTATCATTTCATTTTGAGAAGCAGCAGACTATACAATGCAAATAACTGCTAGGCTCAAAAACTAAGCTTTTGTTCCATATACCCTGTACTACCAAAGACAAAGAATCTTTTGTTATTAAAATCAACATGAGTTATTCCAGAATATCTGTTACATGCTACCGCATTGGTGCTATTTGCTAATATTCATCGGATAAAACAGCTTTTCCTAAACTGAACAGATTCAATGACCAAATTTTAAATCAAAGAAGGTTTTAGACCTACCCTGAGTAGCAAATACCATAGCTTACATCTGGGGGTGTCTTTCACAAGAACAGATCAAGTCCTACTAGTTTAAATAATTCTGTCAGTTTAGCAATGTGTGTTTGTTTGACTTCTTCATTTGTTTTTGTACTTGAGTTCCCCTAACTTTCAGATAAAACTAAGCATACCAGTAAGTAGGCTGCAGGTACTGCTTTTACAGTGCTAATTTAGATTTAATCTTTTTTTTTCCAGTATGTTCTATTCAGCTGAGTTTTATGCTTTTAACCTTCATCTTTTCCACAAGGTAAGTGATTAGATTTGTGTATGTGTTTGTATGTGTGTGTGTGCACACATGCACTCAGTCATGTACCCTATGGACTATAGCCTGCCAGAGTCTCTGACCATGGAATTTCCCAGGTGGGAATACTGGAGTGGGTTGCCATTTCCTCCTCTAGTGGATCTTCCCCAGGCAGGGATCAAACCCGAGTCTCTTGCATCTCCTGCATTGACAGGTGGATTCTTAACCACTAGCGCCGCTTCCCAAGAATCATGCTCTGTACTTGACTTCTGGGCCCCCACACCCCTCCCTAGTCTTCTGTCTCCCGGCTATGCCATCTTGCTCTCGCCGCCATCAAGTTGTAGGCCAAATAGGTCATTACCACACGACCTGTTCTCGGCCTCGTTTCATCACCCACACTGTGTGCTTAGGCAGCCTTCTGTTTGACTGGCTCCAGCTCTCAGCTTCCTGCTGATGAAGACCGGACCTTCCACAGCAGTGTTTTCCCGGAGCTCCTGCTCTGCTTCGCTTTTGGATATCTTCACCTGACTGTCTTAACAAGACCTCAGACTCAAAACCTTCAAAATGGAATTAATCTTTTGCCCTAATACTTTGTCTCTCTCTCTCTTTTTAATGAGAATGGTACTAGTATATATTGAGTTCTTTATATGTACCAGTTTTTCCAAGTTCTTTAAATGTATTAACATATTTAATTCTTACAACAACCATATAACAAAGTGAAATCGTTCTTTCCACTGTATAGATGAGGGTAAACCTACTTGTCTAAAAATCACACAACTCTTACATGGTAGAGCTGGGATTTGAACCCAGGGAGTTGGTTTACTGAAGCATGTATTCTTTTCTATTTTTTTTTGGAGTATAACTGCTTTACAATACAACTAAGTGAATCAGCTATAAGTATATATATATGTATATATATCCCCTCCCTCTTGGACTTCCCCCTTGCCCCATCCACCCTTCTAGGTCATCACAGAGCACGAAGCTGAGCTCCCTGTGCTATATAGCAGCTTCCCACTAGCTAGCTGTTTTACACATGAAGGTGAAAGTCATGTCCAACTCTGCGACCCCATGGATTATAGCCTGCCAGACTCCTCTGTCCATGGAATTCTCCAGGCAAGAATACTGGAGTGAGTAGCCTTTCCCTTCTCCAGGGGATCTTCCCAACCCAGGAATCAAACCCAGGTCTCCCGCATTACAGGTAGATTCTTTACCATCCGAACCACCAGGGTAAATTTTACATGTGGTGGTGTATATATGTCAGTGCCGCTCTCCCAGTTCGTCCCACCCTCCCCTTCCCACCCTGTGCCCACAGGCCCATTCTCTGTCTGCATCTCTATTCCCAAAACTAGGTTCTTCTGTACCATTTTTTGAGATTCCATATATATGTATTAATATATGATATTTGTTTTTCTCTTTCTGACTTACTTCACTCTATATGAATGAAGCTGTCATTCACAGAGTTGCTCAGACTGGAATCCTGCATATAATTATTTTTTAAATGTCTTGATCCTACCTTGGTCATATTTCTTGTGCTTCCAAAGCTGCTTTCCTAATTCAGGCTCTCATTGCCTTTCTCCCTAGACTATTGCCATGGATGTCTTTCTGGTATCTTCATTTGCAGACTGAACTTTTCTTGTGCATTCCATACTGTTTCCAGTAGCTCAGAGTTCTGATAATAGCTCTCTTGTTCAGAGATCTTCAGTGGTTATGCATTGCCTGCAGAATGAGGTTCGTTTGAGGGGCTAAGTGAACCACTGCTAGATTTCACACTATCTAAGCTGTAGGTTGAGGTAAAATCTTTGCTGTTCTCTAGAGGAATCTCAAACATTCTCATTTCTGTCCCTTGCTTAGGCTGGCCCCATGTCAAAATTGGTCTCTGTGTCCTACTTCATCTTTCTTATTCTTAAAGGCTCACCTCTAATGATATGTCTTCCACCAGTATTATATGTTCAACAGATATGAGAAAGTTACCATAGTGAATACTACACGTGATGATTTTGATCCTGTAGGACTTTATAGACTAGATGTATGTCCTGATAGCTGAGTGTTCTGTTAGTGCTGCAATAACACAACCCATAGACAAGTCAAAGAAGAAGGCACTTTCAAAGAGAGTGGTAGAACAAGACTCCATGGAAGAGATGGGATTTGACATGAGTCATAGAGAATAGCTAATTATTTAGCAAATGCAGACGCAAAGAGGGAATTTGGGGGAGAAGAAATAGTAATGCACATGTCGACACACACACACACACACACACACACACACAAAGACCTGGTGGAACAATAGGAGTAAAGGAGAATTGAAAATAAAACTAGTAACTGGAAAGGTAAGCTTGGGCCAGATTGCCAGGCCCTTGAATGCCAGTTCCTGGCAGTGAGTTGCCGCAAGGGAAGGAGCCTGGCTTGTTTACGAAGCCTGGAATGGTGTCAGAGTGTGGATGGTTCAGCCCTCGCATTAGGCACTTGGCTCTGAGAGCACTTGGTACGGCAGAGGCCAGTTGTAAACAGTCAATAAAAATGTATTGATTGGTGTAATTGGAAACATTTTTCCAAGCCTGTGCTTGTGATTTATGAAGTAAGAGTAAAGCCCGGAGCCATTAAGTTACAGAGAAAATGCGACTTAATTGGGTAAGTCTGAGAGTAGAAGCTATTTTAAAGTTCTTTTTGTAAATGGCTTGTTACGTCATCTTCAAAAAGATGTTTGCCTTTTGCTGGTTGTTTGCTTGCGGGTCCTTGTGGCAAAAGTAATCATCAGACTCACTCATCCATCCTGTGAGGGTAGGTGGAATGCAGATACCCCGTCAGTGACGGAAAATGCCTTGAAAAGCCACAGAACAGCCACTACTGGGATTATTGCTGAGACAGGGCGGGAGGGGGGGCCATATCCCAACTAGTTGAATTAGAAGTGAAGATTTTCCTCACGAAGGAGGCTGGACTTCATAAAGCATTGTGGTTGAGAGGCACTGCTGCCCTGCCTTCACTGAAGCTTCGTTGTGTTTTGAACTTGCTTGGCCCACCGCCAGACGTGCGTGTTCGTTGGCAAACATCAGAATGCGGAGCAGCTATAACTCGGCTCCTCGGTGCTAGCTGTGTAGCCCCGAAACACGCCATTAAAATTCGGACATGTTAAGATCAGACAAAATTTATGATCTTCACATTCTGTTTTCACGTTGGAAGACCCCATAGCACCTGAGGATTTTATTGGAGAAATGAAAAATACCAACATTTATTGAACCCTACTCTGTGTCAGGTACCATGCTACAGTTTCTGCATGTTATTTTCTGTAAGTCTGACAGCAAAAGACCAGGATACTGTGTGTTTTGGTTGCTATTTTGCAGATGATGACCCACGCTTAGAGTAGTTTAGTAACTTACCTGAAATCAGATTTTGGTAGTTTAGTGACTTACCCCAAATCAGATGGCAGATACTCCGCTTAGAATTGCATGTCATCTCCATTTGACATTTCCAAAAGCATTTACCCTTGCTGTTTCCACCACACTAAGCTACTTCAGTTACTTTTAAAATTCCTAATACTTGTTTTGATTGGGGAATTTGTAGTGAGTATGTGACTGGATTCTGTAAGTTCACACACACACACACACACACACACACACACACACACACAAATTAGTCAACAATACCAAGAGTTAGAACAAGAACCCATTGGTTTATATGTCGTTGAGTTCTTTTCTTTTCCTACTTTTTGTTCCTTCCTTCTTAAGATTAATAAAGTTGGCCTATAGCAGGTTTTTTCTTTTCTTTAACTTACCAGTCCAATAAAACTAAAAGCAATCCAAATAACCAGAGACAGAAATCTCAGCAGAGAAATCAGTCTGTCTTTTTTAGTACAGTATGCCACTGACCTCTGATGGTGGAAGTTTAGCATAAACCAGGAGAGACCCAGCCAAGAAGATTCAACTTCGCTTCAACACTCTGCTTACCTGGTTAATACTTCTTAGGTTTACAAACCTGACCTATTACCTCTGTAGTGTCTGGCATGGGAACCTCTTCTATTAATACTCTGAGTATTTAAAGTACATCTCAGAGTATATTCTGTATCCTCAATTATTTGTTCACAGAATAGCATCAGGGTTAAAAATTCCAACTCTGGAGTCAGATAGACTTGAGTTTTCATTCTGTTTAATAACTTTATAACTTTTGTCAGTGTCCTCATTTATAAAATGAAGACAGTAGTAATACCTATCTCATAGGGTCATTTGGAGAATTAAATAATACGTACATAAAGCCCTCAGCATAATACCTAATATACACTAAGTGCTCTGGAAATGTTAGCTACTGTAAAATATTTGTTATATCGCAGTAGTTTATATTATTTCAAAAACTAATTATAGAAGAAAGACAATTAGCGTTCCTAGTTTTGTAATACATTCTTTTTGACACTTCTCTGTCACAGTTGCTAGGAATGGGAAGTTCATTCATCAAACCAAGAGTCCTTTGTCCACAGTGATCTAAGCTTTCTGTGACTTTTGGAAGCTTCAAAGTTAGAAGAAAAATGTTGGAAAAGATTAGAAAAAGAAAGCAGTAATTGGGAACCTTTTCAAAATAAGACAGTTTGGTAGGTTGACAAGTAAAGTAATAGAAACAGAGAATGTCTCTAGAGTGACAGAAGAAATCATAAAGAAAGGAAAAGGGAAAAAACAAATATTTAAATATTTGTACTGGGTGCTTTGGTCCTTATCAGTACATTTTCTAGGAGATGTCTCATTCAGCCTCAGGCCGTAGCCCAGGGAGGGGAGGGGGGTCACCTGAGGAGTAGGAGAAGGGGAGAGGCAGGCAGGGAGGAAGGGAAGACGAGCCTTATTGTTAACAGGAAGTCTCCTTACTATTCAGAGATGGGGCAGCTAAGCCAGAGTTCTGCTTAACTTGTTTAGTGCCACAGAGCTGGGGACAGACGAGGTCTCCTAAAACCAGTGAAGGCAAAACACTGGTACCAAGGTTAACAAAGGAAAGTTTTCACATGGAACTTTCCCCCTGTAAAAACAGTGGGCTTAGACAGGACTATCTCAGAGGACCTTTTCTGCTCCACATTCTGTAATGCTTCTAGTAAAACCTTCTGACATGTTTTCCTTTGTGGGTACTGCAAAGGCAGGCAAAATAAATATTATGTGGAAAACACTGATTGAAAGCTTTGTGAGAAAATAAAAAGACCAGTTGGGAGGCAAAGGAAATAAACATCTCGAGGGAAGCCAAAGTAATCAAAAGAATTATAAGAATGAGATAAAAAGAAAACCAATATTAAAAAGAGATAAGGTAGAATTGGAAAATAAATAGTAATGTGATTCCTTTCAAGAATGTGAGCAGGCACAATAGAGATGATAATCATTGAAAATAATTACAGTCATTACTATTTAGTATAATGTACGGGAGACTTCGTTTTTTTGTGTTGTCTTGACTTTCTGCCATTTAACCCTAGAGCATGGGTGAAGGAGGGTTGCTTAGCTGCTGTCATCCACTAAATTGTGTGGTGGTTTTGGTTTTTTATAATATTCTTCTCAGAAAGCAAACTTGTCTTCACAGTTTGGGATAGCCTCTTTAGCTGTGTGACTTGATGCAACTAACTGCTTGAAGATCCCTTTTTGGAAAAAGCAAAGACAAAAATACTGTTACTGTATAAGGCTGTTCTGTGAAGAAAGAAATACTGGATGCAAAGTGCTTAGAAAAGTGCTCAATAAATATTTACTGCAAATCAACTGTAGTTCAGTTAAATATGTATATGTATGATAGAATTTTTTTTTTAAGTTTGCTGCTATGGTTACTCACCATCCTCTCCCTCCCCACCCCCCATCTCAGATGGACCTTTGAGTGAGTACGTGCTCTACTGGCTTCTCCAAGATCCGCGATATAGAACAATCTGTTACTGTGCTGCTGTTGTTCAGTCACTAAGTCATGTCCAACTCTTTGCGACCTCAGAGACTGCAGCATACCAGGCCTCCCCATCCTCCACTGTCTCCTGGAGTTTGCTCAAGTTCATGTCCATTGAGTCAGTGATGCCATCTAACCATCTCATCCTCTGCCTCCCTCTTCTCTTTTTGCCTTCCATCTTTCCCAGCATCAGGGTCTTTTCCAATGAGTCAGCTCTTCACATCAGGGGGTAAAGAATGGGAGCTTCAACTTTAGCATCCTAGTCCTTCCAATGAATATTCAGGGTTGATTATAATCAGAGATAGAGTATGTCAGCCCTATTTAGGTAGAATATTGTTTTTAACCTCAAACATTCCATGTATATATCCCGACTCTCCCTCCCCACTGAAGGGCTTTGTGTCAGTAGAAACCTAGGGTGGTGTTCAACCCACATCAGGGCCAGACACCACCCCATGGGGGCTTACCTTGGGTCCCCTTACCTAAAAGCAGAGGACAAGTAAGCATATCGTACAGACATCCTCCTCAGCCACATTGGAAACCCTGCTCCAGCATGGCAGACAGCACAGCCAACACCAGATTGAGTCAGAGCTTTCTTGGCCAGAGAGATTTAGACACATCAGAAATATACTATAATCTGGAAAAGAGCAAATATCAAGCAGAATAGTGTTCACCAAAGAACTGTATTGCCGGACTCTCTCGGAAGAAAACCAAATCACATAAATCCAGATACAGTGAGAATGGGTAACAAACAAGGTCAGCCAAATGCCCCGAAGGGCTTCATATTGTTACTATCGCCGGAGCATGGCTGGAGCACAGCCCCGGGCCCAGGCAGCTGGTCCTGCCTATGTGTTCCACCATCACAGCTGGGCATTCGTTCCTAGAGACATTTTTCGTTCATTGTGAACTGACTGTAGGTCATGTTCCTCAATCTGCTTATCTCAAGTTTTTCTTATGTCTCAGGTCAGGTCATAGGGTTACCTCTCTGAGGATGAATGAAGCACCTTACACTTTACAAAGAGAGTAACATCCCTGACATGAATTACCTCCACTTTCTTATTCTCCACCAGAAACATTTCTGGGTTTTTCACTCACCTGGTCTCCTTCTTCCGGCTCACAGACTCTCAGACCACAGGATGCTCTCCTCTCAGGCTGATCTCAGACTCCTCCTCTCAGGCTCCTTTGACGACGTGGTTTCATCCATTATTTCTATATAATCATGCTCATCTCCATGGCCCTTTTCTTCTCTTCATCAGACTTCTTGAAAGCACACCCCCTCTCACGACTATGAATTCAGTAAACTTAAACCCTAACCCTCTGCCTCTCACTCTCCCTCTTTCTCTTTCTCCTTCCCTCCTTTTTGCTCATCTGAGAGACACCAAAAATTCAGTTCAGAAAGATGTTATTAACAAAACAAAGTTGCAAGTAAGACTGGTTAGGAAGCATGAGCTTAAATTCCTTTTCAAACGAGAGGAGACTAAAAGGCAATTTAAATATTCTTTTTTTTATTGGCGTATAATTGCTTTAAGATGTTGTCTTAGTTTTTGCTGTTCTTCAACGTGAATCAGCCAGAAGTACACATGTATCCCCTCTGTCTTGAGCCTCCCTCCATGCCCTCCCATCCAACCCTTCTAGGTTGTCCCAGAGCACTGAACTGAGCCCCTTGTGCTACAGAGCAGCTTCCCACTAGCTATCTGCTTTATACATAGTAGGTATATGTGTCAATCCTCTTCTCCTAGTTCATCCCACCCTCCCCAGCCCTGTGTCCACACATCCATTCTCTGTGTCTGCATCTCTATTCCTGCCCTGGAAATAGGTTCATCTGTACTGTTTTTCTAGATTCCACACATATGCATTCATGTACGATATTTGTTTTCATGACTTACTTCACTCTGTATGACAATCTCTAAGTCCATCCACATCTCTACAAATGACCCAGTTTCGTTCCTTTTTATGACTGAGTAATATTCCACTGTATATAGGTACCATTATGCAGAGAGGAGGAGGTGGTAGAAGAGAGGGTCCTTTTCCCCTCCAGTGAGTATGTAACAAAGAAACAGGATGAGGGGTCTATTGAGGGAAGTTTTTTCTCCCAGTGAAAATTATATATAAGGTTAAGTTTGGGGTTGCCCTAGTGTTTCAGTGGTAAAGAATCTGCCTGCCAATGCAGGAGACATGCAGGAAGATCCCACATACCTCATGTGGGAAGAACCCACATACCTCGGAGCAATTAAGCTCATGCGCCACAACTGTTGGACTGTGCTCTAGAGCTGGAGAGACAACTACTGAACCCACATGCTGCAACTGCTAAAGCCTGAACACCTAGAACCCATGCTCTGCAACAGCAGAAGCCACCACAATGAGAAGTCTATGCACCTCAACCAGAGGGTAGCCCCAGCTTTCTGCCATAACTAAGAGAAAGCCTGCACAGCAACAAAGACCCAGCACAGCCAAAAATAAATACATAAATAAAATTTTAAAAAGGATAAGGTTACTAAGGGAAATGGTGGAGTCACTTTTCTTTAGAGATCCTTGACAATTGGATAGATTGTTGTATCTGCAACTGTACATATGCAGTCAGGCTTTACAACATTGTTCCCTTTGCTAACTCTCTTGTCTGAGTTCAGGGCAGGGAATGAATAGACTCACATAGACTCACTATGTCTTCAAACACTGATTCTGAAGGAAGGAATAGTTTCTAACATATCAAAGATGCAATAATGATAATTGCACTTCTAATGTTTTTGGTCCTTGGTTCTCTAAATCTTTGTGATCTAAAATAGGAAATTTGGATATGATATTCACTAGTACTGATCCCCATAACATTTAATGGATTTTTTAAGTTCAATATTATTTCTTTATTGAATTCTAGTGTTTGAATATCATACTCCTAACACAGGCACAAAAGATTGTGAAGTTTTGATGATCTGTTAGAGGGAGAATGGATACACGTATATGTATGGCTGAGTCCCTTTGCTGTTCACCTGAAACTATCACAACATTGTTAATTGGCTATACTCCAATACAAAATAAAAAGTTCAAAAGGAAAAAAAAAAAGATTACATGACAAAAATTTTAGCTCTAACATTTAATGGGATTTTGACTAAGCAAGATTTTTTTATCTTTAGCATAGTGAAGTGAAGTGAAAGTCAAGGGCTTCCCAGGTGGCTCAGTGGTAAAGAATTCGCCTGCTAGTGTAGGAGATATAGGTTCGATCCCTAGGTCAGGAAGATCCCCTGGAGAAGGAAATGGCAACCCACTCCAGTATTCTTGCCTGAAAGTCAGTCAGTCATGTCCAACTCTTTGTGACCCCATGGACTGTAGCTAGCCAGGCTCCTCTGTCCATGGGATTCTTCAGGCAAGAATACTGGAGTGGGATACCATTCCCTCCTCCAGGGGATCTTCCTGACCCAGGGATCGAACCCAGGTCTCCTGTATTGCAGGCAGATTCTTTACCGTCTGAGCCACCAGGGAAGCCTTTTAACGTATTATGTAGTAATAAGACATTGTAGCTAAGCATAGACACAGGAGCTGGACTTGGTTTAAATCCTGACTCTGTCACTCACTCCCTAGCTCTGAGGTCCTGGATGGGTTACATAATTTCTGTGTGCCTCAGTTTTCTCATCTGTCAATAGGGATATCATATTGGCTACCTGATAGGATTTTTGTCTTTACATGCAAAGGCCTTAAAGGAATACTTGGTACATGGTAACTGCTGCTGCTGCTGCTGCTGCTAAGTCATGTCAGTCGTGTCCGACTCTGTGCGACCCCATAGACAGCAGCCCACCAGGCTCCCCCATTCCCAGGATTCTCCAGGCAAGAACACTGGAGTGGGTTGCCGCTTCCTTCTCCAATGCAGGAAAGTGAAAAGTGAAAGTGAAGTCGCTCGGTCATGTCTGACTCTTAGCGACCCCACGGACTGCAGCCTACCAGGCTCCTCCGTCCATGGGATTTTCCAGGCAAGAGTACTGGAGTGGGTCGCCAGTGCCTTCTCTGTGGTAATTGCTAAAAATTGGTAATTTGTTATTTTTACTGAAACATATGATGTTAAATCCTTGTTCACACCACGTAGTTCTGAAAGATATGCATTTGCTGCCTAAAGGATGTGTTTTTCCTTGAGAGAAGCCTTTTTGGAGACACATTAACTCTTTTAAGCCACTGCATTAAAATCAACTAACAGCCTAGTGAGTGCACTCATGGAGTTTCTTGCTGCAGGATTTTTATAAAGTCCTGTGCCACAGATTGGTGATGTATATGATCTTAGGAGACCTCCCCCGCCGCCACCACATTTTTAAGACTGTCTCTTTTTCATGTATAAACTAGAAAATACTCTCTAAAAAGAAATTTGGACATTTCTGTGCGTTTGGGTATAGAATCACTTCTGTCTCCAGGATTGATAAAAAGGATGTTTGCATGAAGATAGGTACTACATTTGATTGAGGATGTGTTAAATGGGCTTTTTTATAACAATATTTGTAAAGCTTTTTTTTTTTTTTTTGCCCTCAGGAATAATTCGGGTTTCACACCAGCAGACACTGTAGCTGTCATGTTCTGTTCTACACACAAATCCCTCACGTTGGGTAAGTAATCCACAGACTGAAACACCAGCTTAATATTACCTTCAGATAATTGCATCTTTTGATTTTAAAATTCAAACAACTTTTCAAATTAAATGGAATGTGGGTATTGTCTACTTTGTTACCTAAAGAATGGTAGCAAAGTGGAGATCAGTCATGACTTTGAAATACCATCATGAATTAAACTCATTTTTGTGAGCCTAAATGTAATAGTGTAGGGTTTAGCTCTACTTGTAATCATGTTTTCCATCCTCATCGAAGGTTTTCAGGGTTGAATGTTCATGTTAAAAGTTGGGGAGTGGGGTAGTTGTGGGGGTGCAGTGAGCACAAACTTGGCTTTGGAAGGCCCTAGCTAGAGTGACCCCTGGAAGATGTTGACATATTTTCTGGAAGCTTGGAGCAGGGTAAAAATGATTGACATTAGTCTGAAGTTTGTTTCAGAATGTTATTTCTATAAAGGAACAACAATTTATTTAGTTATCATGAACTCAGTCTCATTAGTACCTAAAGTGAAATAAGTGCGTATTTAATGGACAAAAATAGATCGAGAAAAGTGCTATTCTCTCCTTACTTTTACCCAGTTTAAAGGCATTATCCCAATAACCTATCCAGTTGTCTGGAATCCATGCTGTTAGTCATTAAAGAGCATTAAGTAATAAGAAACTTTATGGAAGCATCATTCACAAACCCCTCGGGGTAGGAGGCACATCGTGGTTAAACTCGTTATTAAAAATTCCTTTACATTTTGGCGTATAACTGACTTAACATTTCTCTAAGTCTGTTTATGTTAAAGTTCAGTCTGTAAACTAGAAAACAAAGATATTTCATAATGGTTTTACTAGCCCCAGACATTTCTGTCTGATAGAATTATTTTCAGTCTTGCAAAGTTGGGGAAATGATTTAGAAATTGGACATACTCTTAAGCAATTGCTATCTAGGACTTCAGCTTATTTGAATAAATTATATGTGTACTGTCCCTTCACTGCAATATGTCTATTAGGTTTTCCTTAGAATCATCCTAAAAGGAAGCTGAGAGAGCTTTGGAAGCTACTTTCTGGTTCCAGATTTTGTGAACCTGGACAAATCACTTAAGCTCCCTGAACCTTAGCTTCCTCACTTTGTAAGGCTTTTTCTTACATTGTAAGGGTGTTATAAAGACCGAAGATAAAACTTGTTAAGTATCCAACACAGGACTTGTCCATAATACAAGTCAGTCCGTGAGAACATGTGCTCAGTGAGTGTGCTGTGTGTAGATCGCTATGGATGGAACCAGAGTGCCCGCCTGGAGAGCTTGGTGTGCTGCCTGCCGCACGAAACACACACCCTGGAAGCAGCAGCTCTGATTAGTTATGATTAACTGTTGGTTATGAACGTGTTACTGTCTCTAGGGTTTCAGTCCCCTGGGTCTTGTTGATGTTCATATAACAGATACGGTTTAATTGTTGACCTCAGAAGGAATCAACCTGCACTTTCCCCCCATGATGTTGTTATGATGTGACGCCGGTGCTCCAGGTCTCCTGAACAGGAAGGGGCTTCTATAAAGGTAGGGAGGCCAGAGATGGGTGCCTCCAGACCCCTCAGCCATCACGAGTCAGGGATCAAAGGAGCCCGTGTTGTTAGAGCAGGTGCTGAGCCCTGGCTGCGTCCAATATGCTTCTGCATCTCTGAAACCCGCCCCACCCTCAGGATTTGCTTTTGTCAGGAAAACCCAAATGGATTGTGTTTTTTTTTAATTTATTTTTATTTGTTTCTGGCCGTGCTGGGTCTCCGTTGCTGCGTGGGGGCTGCTCTCTAGCTGCTGTGTGGGTTTCTCACTGAGCTGGCTTCTCTGGCTATGGAGCATGGGTTCTAGGGCCTGCGGGCTTCAGTAGTTGTGGCTCACAGGCTCTAGAACATTTGCTCAATAGTTATGGTGCACAGGCTTAGTTGCTCCACAGCATGTGGGATCTTAGTTCCCAGACCATGGATCGAACCCATGTCCCCTACATTGGCAGGCAGATTCTTAACCACTGGACCACCAGGAAAGTCCATGTTTATTTTTTTCTCCATAATTTTCTCCTGTGCTGGAGCTGGCCGTGGGAGCAAAGCTCTACCCAAGAAGCATACTGCAACCTGATCAGTATTCTTTTCTGTAAGCAAAATATTCATGCTATTTTTTTTTCATTTTTTTAAACCTCAAAGCCATATCGTTCTGTTCTTGATGCTTTCTGATTTTCAGTCATCGGAAAAATTAGGTGAACACCAATCAAAAGTAGCTATTTTACTGAAAACATTGGGGTTAACTTGGACTTTTGCTTTTGCACTTTGCTTTTGCAATATTCTCCCATGAAATAGATACTTGGAGCCTACAATAATATTCTAGTATGATAACTAAGTAACCATGGTGGTGTAAATCCTTAGTTATTTCCATAACATGGTAGACCTACTCTGTCTTGCAATTGCAAGTCCTAAATGCTCATCCTGACTCTTCCATTGAAACATCCTCGGGCCTTAGTTTCCATAGCTCCTGGATTAGGGACTTTTACTTGCAGCTAGGATATTCTATTACGCCTTGATCACACCTGGCTTTCTGCCTGCAGTGTCCTAGGTAGCATTTATAAAAATGGCAGATTCATGTCAATGTATGGCAAAACCAGTACAATATTGTAAAGTAAAAAAAAAAAAAAAAAAAAATGACCTCTTTGCTGCTTTCTTGCCTCAGTGAGAAGACACAGATAACCCTTGGGGCACCCTTATTTCTACACACAGCAAGGGATGTTTGGGTCCTATTGCTTGAATGGCCTTGTTGAGCCCTATAAATTTCGTGTATCAGTTTCACAAGGTCCAAGACACGTTTCCCTCTACTGGTGACCTGAGGTCTCTGGTACAGAGGAGATGCACAGCAGTCACCCAAGCTACAGCTGATAATTATCCTAATGGGACTTCTCATCTGCATGGCAACAATAGAGGATCACAATAAGTGTGAAGAATTCATGTTTCAGAAAGCAGGGGGCAAATTTCAGGTAGGATCTATCACTCAGAGAGATACTTTCTTTTATTTCTCACCAAGATGAAAGACAAGAGATTAAAATATATCTATTTAGCATGTAGGAAATATATTTGTCCCTTTTGTGATCACTGTCAAAATATTTCTTTTAGTGATTTTACACACACACACATGTGCATACACACACATACACATAATGTCTCAAATAGAATACATTAAGAAAGCTCTATGAAATAACATTGTTTATTAGTATATCCAGTATTTGTATTTAAGAATAAATTATTGCAGGCCAAGTGGTATCCAGGTAACTAATGAACCAAAGATGAAAACTCTGGCTTTGAGCAGCCTTCTGAGTATTCTCTTGTACATATGCTTGCAGTTTATTTTATTGTTCTTGCTTTTGCCCTGTCTCCATCTCTTCGATGTGCTTGCATCTACACACATGCTGAATTTGATTCATTGCTTTTATTAGTGCATTTGCCATTGATTGATTAGTTCTTCGTATTAGTACTTTTTCTATTGATTGATTGCAGATGAAGTGACTATTTGACCTTTAATTATGAGGCTTCCTATTGAAAATGACATTGAGCTATGGCTCCACATAATCCATCTGGAAAGCCTGACATGATGCCATTCCCTGGAGTTCGTTCAGGAAGAAAGAGGAGGCCTCGAGGAAGTGCAGAGCTTTCAATGTGCTTCATCTAAAACAATACTACAGGGCTTGTTTACTGCTCTCCTCCAGTTGCAACTCAGGGTTGGAGGTAATTATATTTTGTCAAGACAGCATCACGAGCTGTGGGTTGCTCCAAAAGCCATGAACTCTCCCAAATTATTTTCTAGCCTGATGGTGATGTTTGTATAATAATGAGGAGGTATTTTACATAGCAGAGTTGGGGGAACAGCTCACACCCTAGTTACCAATGGTTCAGTGCCCCGTCAGTCAATAGAGCTCATCACTAAAAAAGTCAATCTGAGGGATCCTGTGGCATTAGTATTTTACTTTTACTTTATTGATCTTTTTCTCTTGAGTGTTCAAATCACTTTGCTTATCTAGAGTTCTAATGTATGTAGAAAGTTCTCACTGTTCCTGGAAAGAGAAGGTTTAAGGATGTTTGAGATCCTTAAGTGTATGTTTATGTTAGTTTTTCATGTTTTCAAATAGCAAAATGAAAGCATATACTCCTCGAGTATGTCAACTGACAAATGGCAGTCAATTGTAAGACTCCAAGTCGTTTGCTATTTCCAAAAGCCTTTCTGAATTGAAGGAATGCTGTTTAAAATTTAACTAGAGTGTCGTGATCAATGTGTATTGAAAGTCCACTGTGGGTCTTACCATTTCTAGACATTTGTGTACAAAGACCAATCAAGGCAGCTGTTCCTCATATTGAACTTCATTATGAGTCTACGGTCACAGTCACACAGCTGGGCTGTGAGAAGAAACTGTGCATTAAAGCAGAAAGAATACAGCTTTTGGGGAGACACAGGATTCTGGAGAGAGTGGAAGGAATACATCTGGTCTGGATTCCAGTTCTCTCATCGAGTGTGAGTGAGTGAGTGAGTGCAAGTCACTCAGTCATATCTGACTCTTTGCGACCCCATGGACTATACAGCCCATGGAATTCTCCAGGCCAGAATACTGGAGTTGGCAGTCTTTCCCTTCTCCAGGGGATCTTCCCAACCCAGGAGGGATTAAACCCAGGTCTCCTGCATTGCAGGTGGATTCTTTACCAGCTGAGCCACAAGGCTGGAACAAATCACTCAACTGCTGTCAGCCTCAATTTCCAAATCTGTAGAATGAGAAGATGGGTAAGATGATACTTGAGATTCCTTCTAGTTTTAAGTTCCTGTGAGTCAGGTGCTCAGTGACTACTTGACAGATAATACCACCATTCTGTAACAGTTTCCCTGCTATATGTAAAAAGGAAAACAGTCTTTTTAAAGGGACATCTATGTAGATAATGTTATAATATTACAAGAAAGGAAATATGGCTGTTACATCTTCCTAAAGAGGCTAAAAAATATCTTTATACTCTCCAAAGAGTTTCACAGTGGTGGTGGCAGTGCTCAATTGTTTCAGACTCTGCACCCCACAGACTGAAGCCCTCTACAGTCCTCTGTCCATGAGATTCTACAGGCAAGAATTCTACAGTGGATAGCCATTCCCTTTTCCAGTGGATCTTCCCGACCCAGGAATCGAATCTGCATCTCTTGCATCTCCTGCGTTGCAGTCGGATTCTTTATCACTGAGCCACTTCAGGGTTTCATAGGAGAAACAAAATCTGAGAAGGATTTGTTTTCAGTTTTCCTTGAAAGCTTTTCAGTTCAGTTCAGTTCAGTCGCTCAGTCGTGTCTGACTCTTTGCAACCCCATGAATTGCAGCACGCCAGGCCTCTCTGTCCATCACCACCTCCCGGAGTCTACCCAAACCCATGTCCATCGAGTCGGTGATGCCATCCAACCATCTGAAAGCTTTTAAAGAGTGCTAAAGGATTACCCTGCAACTTGGGCTGAAAAGATCATTTAATAACATCTGGGTTGTTTTCTCCAGGGGAAATGGAACTGAAATCCAAAAGTTTGCATTTGTTTTTCTTTTCCCATAAAGCTTCTCTGTGATTCTATTTGGCACATAAAGACTATTATCTTGATGAAGCTACCCTACAGTTGGGAAGCACTTTTCTAAAGCCTTTAACCATTAAGTCATGTTACCTAAACAACCTTAAGTGTTAGCAAATCAATAATCATTATTTTTCATAAGTGAAAGCATAGGAAAAAATCTAAAAATGTATCCCAGGTCATATAATTAACAGAGACAGCATTCCAGGTCTCCTAACTTCCAGAACTGCATTGGACAATAGGATATAAAAGTTTTTCAAAGACCCAAAAGTGCCAAACTGGTTCTGAGTATTGTAAGTATACACTGTCAGTGTGTTGTTTTTGCTTTGGCTCCATCCCTTCATTCTTTCTGGAGATATTTCTCCACTGATCTCCAGTAGCATATTGGGCACCTACTGACCTGGGGAGTTCATCTGTCAGTGTCCTATCTTTTTGCCTTTTCACACTGTTCATGGGGTTCTCAAGGCAAGAATACTGAAGTGGTTTGCCATGCCCTTCTCCAGTGGACCACATTCTGTCAGACCTCTCCACCATGACCTGTCCATCTTGGGTGGCCCTGCACGGCATGGCTTAGTTTCATTGAGTTAGATAAGGCTGTGGTCCGTGTGATCAGATTGGCTAGTTGTCTGTGATTGTTGTTTCAGTCTGTTGTTTCAGTCTGTCTGCCCTCTGATGCCCTCTCTCAGTGCCTACCGTCTTACTTGGGTTTCTCTTACCTTGGATGTGGGGTATCTCTTCAGGGCTGCTCCAGCAAAGTGCAGCCGCTGCTCCTGACCTTGGACGTGGGGTAGCTCCTCCCAGCCGCTCCTGCACCGTTGCAGCTGCCGCGCAAATAGATGGGGAAACAGTGGAAACAGTGTCTGACTTTAGTTTTCTGGGTTCCAGAATCACTGCAGATGGTGATTGCAGCCATGAAATTAAAAGACGCTTACTCCTCCTTGGAAGGAAAGTTATGAACAACCTAGACAGCATAGTAAAAAGCAGAGACATTACTTTGTCAACAAAGGTCCGTCTAGTCAAGGCTATGGTTTTTCCAGTGGTTATGTATGGATGTGAGAGTTGGACTATAAAGAAAGCTGAGCACTGAAGAATTGATGCTTTTGAACTGTGGTGTTGGAGAAGACTCTTGAGAGTCCCTTGGACTGCAAGGAGATCCAACCAGTCCATCCTAAAGGAGATCAGTCCTGGGTGTTCATTGGAAGGACTGATGTTGAAGCTTGAAGCTGAAACTCCAATACTTTGGCCACCTGATGCAAAGAGCTGACTCATTTGAAAAGACCCTGATGCTGGGAAAGATTGAGGGCAGGAGAAGAAGGGGACGACAGAAGATGAGATGGTTGGATGGCATCACCGACTCGATGGACATGGGTTTGGGTGGACTCTGGGAGTTGGTGACGGACAGGGAGGCCTGGCATGCTGCGGTTCATGGGGTCGCAAACAGTCGGACACGACTGAGTAACTGAACTGAACTGTCAGTGTGAGTTTGAATCATTTAATTAATTGTTTAAAAATTACTTCTGATTACATTGGTAGTTATAAGACAGATTAAAAATATTCAGTATATATAATTGCAGCCATATGCATATATTCCTGTGGCCCCATCATAAACTGGCACACGGTCCTTATACTTTCTTTAGTAACAAAAAGTTATATTCTATTTCAAGTGAGATATGCTACTGGAGATTTCATGGGGTATCACTGCCCTCTGTTCTTGCAAACTGAGAGCTACAGTGCTGTTTGACAATAAACTATTACAGTAGAAATCAAAGTCCAGGGTAAAGACAGAAAATAGAAGCTTGTCTTTGAGGCATAACCGTAAATATATCTTTTATCTTGTGGTTTGCTCTTAGAGCTGCAGTTCTGTAAGGAAAGGCAGTCTGGAGACCCCTACCATCTGACAGATTTTTTTTTATGAAGTATAGTTTATTTACAATGTTGTGTTAGTTTCCAATGTACAACAAAGTAATTCAGTTATAAATATATATGTGTGTGTATATATATATATATTCTTTTTCAGACTCTTTTCCATTATACATTATTACAAGATGTTGAATATAATCCCCTGTGCTATATAGTAGGTCCCTGTCATTTATCTGTTTTAGGTATGTGTGCATCTGCTAAGTTGCTACAGTTATGTCCAATTCTTTGTGAGCCTAGGGACTGTAGCCCACCAGGCTCCTCTGTCCATGAGATTTCCCCGGCAAGAATACTGGAGTGGGTTGCCATGCCCATCTCCAAGGGATCTTCGTGACCCAGGGATCAAACCCATGTCACATAAGTCTCCTGCATTGGCAGGCAGGTTCTTTACCACTAGTGCCACCGAGGAAGCCTGTGCAGTCGTGTTTATCTGCTCATCCCATTGTCGTGTTAGCTACTCAGTCCTGTCAGACTCTTTGTGACCCCATGCACTGTGGCCCACCAGACTCCTCTATCCATGGAATTCATACTTCTAATTTACCCCTCCCCCCACTTTTCCTCTGGTAGCCATGAGATTGTTTTCTGTGTCTGTAAATCTGTTTCTGTTTTGTAAATAAGTTCATTTGTATCATATTTTAGATTTCCCATATGGTGCTATCATATGGTATTTGTCTTTATCTGACTTCTTCTCTTAGTATGGTAATCTGCAATTCTATCCATGTTGCTGCAAATGGCATTATTTCATTCTTTTTTATGGCTGAGTAATATTCTGTTGTGCATGTGTGTGTGTATATATATATGTATATAGATATATATATTACATCTTCTTTAAGCATTCTTTAGCATCTGCCAGATTCTTAAAGATGCCACTGAAATTAAAGGCCCAGTAGATTTTACCACCATGCTGAAGACGATTTAGGGGGAGTATCTGTCCTTCTGTACGGTTTTCCGATCCACATAAACAAAGAGAAAAATGCAGATTCTCGAACAAACTGATACACTTATGTTCAGAGGTTTGAAGATTACTTTACTTTAAATTTTTGATTCTGAATTTGGTGTCTGAACTTAATCACTGGTGTATCCAGACTGTAATAAAAATTTAGAAAGTCCCCAAGTTCTGCAGAAATATCCAATTGAAGACATGTAAACCTCTCTGAGGTTCCCTAACCTGATGCTCAAGTACCATTCTTCTTAATGATACAGCAGATGTTCATCATGTTCAATGTTCGCCAGGACCAAAGCCCTGATGCCCCCACATTTCTGTTCCTTCTCCATGTTTCCTGTGCCAGGGACTGCCAGACATTTTAAACCACAACCTGCAGTTAGAAATACATTTTACAGTGTGATCCAGGAAACATTTGCATGTATGTAAAAAGTTTTACCAAACAACATTCACTCTCACTTTCTGTGATATATTCCATATTCCAGCCAAGTGCTAGATTAAAACCCATTACATTGATTCTGTAACTCATTAATGGATCATAACGCAAGGTCTGAAAACTACTACGTTACATCTTGCTTGGTGAAATTTTATACCTTTTCTCAAATACTTACCATGTCAGCTTTGGCTATTCTATCCCTTTTTCACTGAACCTTAACCCAAAATTCTGATACCACACGGGAACCAGAGCTGCATTAAGACTTGCAATGTTTCTAGATTTGCAGTAAGATCACCTCCATTTAGGTTTTGTTAATCCAGTTTACATAACAGAGTTTCTATGCCTTTTGTTGATATGTTTTTTAAATTGTTTCTCTATTCAACATGTTTTTGATTAGTAATTAGAATAACAAAGAAGATTAATTGAGTACTTAATAGGCTAAATGCTTGTTACAAGAAGTAATGTACTTGAAAATATTTTATGCCAATGGTTCCTGTAGACTTCAGTACCCAGGAGAACCCACTGTTCTCAAGGAAAATTCTCACTGGAATATTCAGCTACTATTTTATCAGAAATAAGGTACTCCAGGGACTTCCCTTTTGGCTCAGTGGTGAAGAATCTGACTTTCAATGCAGGGGACGGGGTTTCAGTCCCTGATCAGAGAAGTAAGATCCCACAGGCTGCAGGGTAACTAAGCCTATGAACCGCAGCGAAGAGCCAGTGCAGCCAAAAGAAAAAGAAAAAAGGAAAAGAAAAATGTATTTCAGAGGAAGCTACAGCAAATGCTTTTATTATCCTGTATTTATCAGAGACTTTACTAATTAGCATAATGAATTCAGAAATAGGTTTCTATTGAGGAAATTACTGCCTTTTTGCTTTGTACGATAAGTGTAATAAATGGACCTTCACTCATATGTAGACTGTCTTAAAACTTTACAGTTGCACACTTCCCACTTGCTCGAAGAATCTAGGAAATCCCGTGTCCTGAATGTGAAATCCCCAGGGCTGCTCTGGGGGCTGATCCCTACGGGGTTTTGTGTTCAGCCTCTGTCTGGAGGCCCTGAGGGCTTCCCAGGTGGCTCAGTGGTAAAGAATCTGCCATCCAATGCAGGAGCCACAGTAGATGCAGGTTTGATCCCTAGGTCGGGAAGATCCCCTGGAATAGGAAATGGCAACCCACTCCAATATTCTTGCCTGGGAAATCCCATGGACAGGGCAGTCTGGTGGGGTACAGTCCATGGGGTCACAAGAGTCAGACATGACTGAGTGAGCACACACAGGGGCGCTGTAGTCCCCTGAGGCTGACCCCTGGGGTTACTGAGCCCTGCGCTGAGAGCCCTCTCATACCAGGTGCCGGTGAGAACCCTGGAGAGGTCAGAGCTGGGACCTCAGGGAACACACTTACTGCTAATATGTGCTCAGTTAGAAATATCTGTATCTGTGGAGGTGACTTTCATTCAGAGCTGCTGGCAAAGCTGTGGGGGTGGAGAAAATTTTCACCTCCCTTCCAAATTTCTTTAGCCACTGTCTACTCTCTGCCAGAAGAATCTGGTACTTACGCCTGACCAGCCTGGTGCAGAATGTCCCCAAATCCCTTTCCATGCCCCAGCTCACATCACTCCCACAGTCACCGCCACAAGGGAAGTGAGCTCCCAGGGGGACAGAAAGCTTGCACAGGTCATGTGACCCCAAGTGGCAGAGCCAGATGTCAAGCCAGGTCGGACTCAGCCCCTGTGCCAAGCTGCAGTGAGAGCTCCAGGAAGGTCCTGTGCTGTGACGCTCAGCTCGAGGCTTATCCCTTGGTCACTGGTGTGAAAAGTCTAGGCTGGATGATCTCTGGGACCCTTCTGGTTCTAATAGTCAATAATTCTCTCTGATTTTGAAAGACTTAAGTGTAGCTTTAGAATCTTGAGTTACTCAGAGAAACACCATAGGATCAGCATTTCCTGAAAGGTGGCCCTTAAAATTATAGCAAATTGCTCCCTTAAAAAAAAAAAAAAAAGTAGATTACTGGGCCTTATTTGAGGGATTCAGAATTTTTAAGAAGAAGACCTCATAGCCTGATT
Organism: Okapia johnstoni; assembly: GCA_024291935.2. Lineage (NCBI taxonomy): Eukaryota > Metazoa > Chordata > Mammalia > Artiodactyla > Giraffidae > Okapia > Okapia johnstoni. Next base: position 53,750,929 of record CM044310.1, on the reverse strand, counting down.
TATCAAACATATTCTAAAAAGTAGAGTATTTACACAGAAGTGTAAGAGCCACCATATCATGTACATCCATAATCATGTCCCAGCTTCTAGAGAAGCTAACTCACCCACTCAGGTTCTCAGTTCTCAGTGATGGAGCAGGAACAAGAGACGTCAGCGCTTACGTGCAGCAGCTTCCCCGCAGCCAAGCCCGACTCACACTTGCTACTACAGCTCAACAGCAAGGAGACAGAAAACTCCACACGCTGCACAGCAGCACCTCCACCTGTGTACCTAACCTTTATCCCTCTGGGCCTCTTCATGTCAGTTGTTACTGGTAGAAGCTTTTAATTCCACAGTTTCACATTTCTTTCAAAATAAAAACCACCAAGTCATAGTTAGAAGGAGCTCTAAAGAGTTTCGTTTTACACATTAATAATCAACTCACATGCCTGAAGCCACGTGTACACTGTACTTCTGAGAGGGAAACCCCCACAGGAATTCAGGGGCCTGTCCCTTCTGAGGGGGCCTCTGCCACATCCAGGAGGACCCACCATGGCCCCCCTTCCAGGGCCCCCTGTTCATCTCTGCACCCGCCGTCAGTTGCAGAGGGGATAGTTGATTATTATTACTAATATTTAGAAAGCTTGCCTCTAGCGGAACTAAAATGTGCATCACAGAACAACAGTTGTTTGCTGCGTTTGAAGTGGAGCATCACACCCAGGAGAGCGCCTTCACTTGAAGTTTCTCTCTCCCCATCTCCACTTGCAAACAGAGATTGATGAATAACAATGATTGCTTCAGAATTGCCTCTCTCCCATTATTTATTTGGTCGTGTCTCTTCCCAGAAACCCCCTTAATTGAACCAGACACTATAAACCACTTGGCGTGGATTTGATGACAGCCAGCTCCTTGCTTCTTTACAGTAAATAATAAAGGACTCCAAGGCTACAGAATGAGGTGACACCCACCACCTCCTTGTCCCCATCTGTAGCCCATGCAAAAAACACCAGTCAGATAGTAAAGTCAGCTGCCCATTTGTTAAAGCCGTGGGGGATGCTGTAAGTTTTTGACAGATTGCCCTGGAGGCAGGAGGAGATGTAAAATTGTACATAAAAGATTCCTGGGCCCCAGGAAGCCAGTTCATTTGGAAAGTCACCTGTCCTGAAGCTGAGCACGTTCATGGTTTTGAGGCAGTGACGCTTCCCAGGTTTGATTTCCATGCTAGTACTAGTATCCTGCTCTCCATGCTAGCACTACTGTACTCGAGTACTGCTAGAACAAGCTTTTTAAATAATAATAAAAACCAACTCTTCTGCAACTGATAGCAAATGCAGGGATATGCAGGAATAAATAATGCCAGTGAAAAGATGCTTTTAAAATAGCATTTGCTCAATTCATGCATTCATTCAACAAGTGTTTATTTTATGCCTAGTTTGCACCAGGCACCATTCTGGGCCCTAGTCTGTCCACAGCAGTGGACAAAATACGAAAAAGTACTCCCCATATCCATCTCCCTCTCCAGTGGAGGTGAACAAGTGAACACTCAGACATACAGTGCATCAGATGAGGGGAAGTGTGTGGATAAAAAGAAGACCAGAAAGGAGAATAAGAGTGCTAGATGGAGGCAGGGACATTTTAGGCTTAAAGGGGACTTTGGGTCAAAGACCTGTAGGAAAAGGGGAGTAAGCCACACGGTGTATAGAGGAAGGAGGCTCCAACCAGAGGGAAGAGCGAGGGCAAGGACCTGAAGCCACAAGGGGCTCAGCAAGTAGGAGGAAGAGGATGAAGAGGCTGAAGTTTGGGGAGTGGAAAGTGTGAGGAGGAAGGCGAGAATGCTGAAAGGTCACGAGGGAGGATGGTTGATATCTGTGAGACCTCATCGACCTGTCGTGAAGACTGCCTTCTACACGGAAGGCAAAGGGAATCCTTGAGAGGTTTGAGTGACACGATGCAGCTCCCACTTTGGCTGCTGTGTTAAATAAGGACTGGGCTTGGCTGGGGGGCGCGGTGCTGCAGGGAGAAACAGGAAAGCCAGTTAAGAGCCTTTAATCCAGACGAAGGCTCAGGGTGGTGCCGGAGTCCTGCTCCAGCTGGTCCAGGGGTTCCCTCAGGAAGGACAGCGTCGGCGATGCGAATGAGAAGACACAGCGAGTCTTAGCGTCTCCAACTGTCTCCTGACTTTATTGTTTTCAAGACAGCTTTTATATCTTTAGTTGTACATAGAGACAAATGTAAAGTGTAAAGTCATGCCAAATCAAATCAATGGGTCAGCAGTTTTTGACCCTTATTGGAACCAGGACACTGTTTGTGTTTTTAGTTACAAAAAGTTTAAAGTTGTTTACATCATCTTCTGGCCTGGAGGCCTGCTAACATCTGGTGACTCTTTTATTGATAAGGGTTGATCAGCCAGGACACTTTTGCATCAGGCACAGAAAGTACCAGGGTTACATTTTTTTAAAGAATACAGGCACAGCAGATTATGACAAAGAAAGAATTCACAAACTCAGAGTTCCAAGGTAAAACCTGTTTTCTGTACTCTATCTTATGCCTTGAGCCTAACAGAGAAGAATGTGGTCCCATAAAGTCATGGCACAGCAAGCTGAAAACAACGTAGCGCCAAGGTCAGTGCTTAGCAAAATCACCAGCTGAATTAACAATCGTCTTATTATTTGTATTAAAGCTAAACTTCTATTTATATAAATCTCTATTATGCTTTCATTATATAGGCTAAATACGTTAAGAGCAAAAACATAGTGAGTAAATATAGACTTAAGTAACAGTTTCATAAAGTAATGCTTCTTATTTTTTCTAATGAGCCCTTTTTCTTACGAAGGGCTCTGTGCCCATTGGGGCTTTCTGTGTGGAGGCTCTCAGTATTGTTTATTGTTAAGGAGCTGTCATGCACATTAGCTCCAAAGGCACAGGTACATTTATTAAACAAACCAATATGCTAGCAAGAGGAATTTAGATTAGCATACTCGATATCCTAGATAATTTTATTAGGGTGCTACCGTTCAGGGGCCTTGTCAATTGGTTTCAGAAAGATCTATTTTAGAAGAGAATCAGGAAAGGCCTTTTGTCTAAGTCACAGAAAATAAGAAGAGGTTTATTATAGCAAACATCAGAAAGACAAGACATCATCTTTAAGGTGAGCGCTGAGGCAGCCTCCCGAGAATCCCTGAGGCCTGAGAAGCCGTGCTCGATCAGTCCTCTTCCTCATGACTCTGTCATGGGTGGGATCTCGTGAGCTGGCTCCCGGCAGGGTTGGGTGATTAAAGGTAATAGTGGAGGAGTGGTGAGAAGCGTCTGGTTGTATTTTGAACGCCAAACCACTGGGATCTGCTGACGAATTGGATATGTATGTAAGAGAAGGGAATTAATGATGATTCCGAGGGATATGGCCTCGAGGGGACTAGAAGGGTGGAATTGCCACTTACTAGACTGGATGAGATACAGATTTTACCCATGGAAGACGGATGTGGGGCAGATCAAGAGTTCCATCTTGAACGTGCTAAGTTTGAGATGTCTTTTCAACATTCAAAGGAGAGCCGGCTTTGTGAGCCTAGATTTCTGGTCCAGGCTGGAGTGTTCAGCTTTACCTAAGCCATCAGGCTGAATGAGATCACTACAGAAAGGGTAGACAGTGGAGAAAAGGGCTCTGAGCACTGGGCCCTGAGGCACTCCAGAGGTTAGGGAGGCTATGAAATTACTTTGAGAGTAAAATGGTATGCAATTCAAAATCAACCAGACATATAGACGTCCAAACAGGCTAGCCTCTATCTTTCTCACGTTTCGTAAGGTTGAGGTGACCATGAAATCAAAAAGTAGACATGAAGTCATATGACACCTACTGCATACCAGGCACTGTATCAGGCACATGAATTGCCTTATTATCTCATTGGATCTTCACAAAAGCCCTGCACAGTAGCTATTATTGATCCCATTGTCCAAGGTAGAAAACCAAGCCTCAGAGAGGTCAAGCAACTCACTTCAGTTTACACAGTGAAGAAAAAGGCAAAGCCAGCACACAGCGACCATCAGTCTATCTCCAGAAACCCCTAGAATCCTCTTGCTCTCCCTTATTACCACCTGGCTTCTCAGCCTGACTCACATTGGAATCACCTGTTGGTTGCTCAGTCATGTCCAACTCTTTGCAACTCCACGGACTGTAGCCCACTAGGCTACTCTGTCTGTGGGATTCTCCAGGCAAGAACACTGGACTGGGTTACCGTTCCCTTCTCCATAAGATCTTCCTGACCCAGGGATCAAACCTGGGTCTCCTACTTTGCAGGCAGACTCTTTACCATCTGAGCCACCAGGGAATCACCTGGGATCATTCCAAAACTGCCCAGACCCTCCCCAGACCTATTTCCTCTGAATCTCTCAGCATAGACCCAGGTATCACAGGTTTTAAAAGCTACCTGGGTGATTCTAACGAGCAGCTGGCACTGAAAACCACTGCCTTCAGCTACTTGCTGTATTTGTGCACATGTGTTCTCCACGGTGTTCCAGAAAGGATTACACATGTTCATCTGTTAATAAAACTGACCATTTGTTTATGCCGATCTGTGAAAACACAATCCTTTGTGCTGTGATTAGATATCTAAGTTAAGCATTCAGAGTTTAAAGAAAACTGAGGGGATTCGAAAATCATTATTTCTAGAAATGGTTTCCAGGGTTTTCTTCCTCTGCCTAAAAGTCTTGCGAATGAGGTCTTGGCTCCCCAGTCATTGAAAATAGATGAAGGGCAGAAGTAGGTTTAGGTTAGTGAAAGAGTAGCCAAGTTTAACTACAGAAGTGTGAGTCAGCAGGTAAACAACTCTGATTTCTCATCCCCAGTCAGAACTGCTGTGTTCTGCCGTGACATCTCTTCTGAGGCTTATGTTTATCATAAACATGGTGCCATCAAAAAGGAAATTACCACCAGAGGGTGGTTAGTAGCCACGTTGACAAAACAAAAAGTGTGGGTGCATTTGGGTCACTGTTTGCTCACATTTACCCCTTAACTACGATTTGGGCGCCTTCTGGAAGTTCCTCTGTCCATTAAAAAGATTATCAATGCGAGATCTTAGGGGAAACTAAATTTAGGGTGTTGGAAGCTGTGGCAGAATGGGCAAGTGCCTGTCATGCATCAGCCTCTCAATGGCTCACACTTAAAACGCCCCAAGTGTTTTTCTTCATTTATATAAAAACATATCTTAAAAAGGTCTGTAAAACTAGGCAAAGCTTCCCAGAGCCAATCAGATGGGGCCGGTTCTCTGCTGGTGACCATGTTACATCTCTTCCGATGACCTTGTGTTACTTTTGTCGTGTGAAATTCTCGTTCTATTTTTGAGGTTTCGCATCCTGTGATTGTGAACATTAGGCACATTTTTCTCTTTAGAAGACAAACGGCTCTTCCTTCACAGCCCAGAAAGGGAAAAAAGTAAGCTCCCACCACTTCCTTCCCACCTGTCTCCATAAATATGGTGACCCCCCCCCCAACCCGCGGAAGCCATTGCCAGCATCTGAATGAAGCCTCCACGGCTTCGGCTCTTTAATGCATTCTTGAATTCCCTGTCTGCTAATTACTCCTACAATGCTGTCAGACAGGTGAAGGTGTACCTAATTTTCCGAGGCTGAAACCTTCTATTGGTAGAGTTAAATGTTTCATTGTCAGCATCTGGTGAGCCGGCTCAGGCCATTCATTAAACATCTTTTCCAATCAGAACGTACCTGTTTCAAAACAGAAATAACACCAGCTGCTCATTTGGGTCTTTTCTTGCATCTTTATTTACATAAAAATTTCAGCAAAGGGGTAGGATTACAGCCCAGGTGATTGAAGGCTAAAATACAGTCTTTTCATTTTCTGACTGGGCTGGAAAATGGTCAGAAAATGGTCATCGACCAACTTTTATTCAAAGTGAGTAAAGGCTGGTTCTCTGAGCTCCTCTGTCAAAAGGAATCTCTCTTTGCAGACCTTTCTTGTGTAAATATTCTTTTCCTTGGGTTCTTCACCCTCCATTATTCTGTGTTAATATCATCAAACATCTCTTTCTCTCCAGTTCCTGGGTGCTCTCCCAGATCACCATTTTAGGCATGTAGGGTGGTGGAGGACACAGAACTGGGGACCAGTCTGTCTGTGTTCACATCCCAGCTGTACCCTGTCACTTGCCGCGCATAGCCTTGGGAAGATTTTTATTCATCTGCGGCCTCTGTTTTCTCATCTGAAAAGTGGAGATAATAACAGTAGCCTTATTCACATTATAGATATGAGGAATGAATGAGTTGAAGTTGGCACATGCAGAATAGCGCTGGCCTGACGCAGAGTAAGCCCTGTGTATTGGGTTGGCCAAAATAGTCGTTTGGGTTTTTCCATACCATGTAACGGAAAAATCTGAACAAACTTTCTTGGCCAACCCAATAATAATTTTTATGCAGTCTGTATTCCACCTGCCAAAATACAAATAAAGGCCAAAAAGTCCGTGAACTCCAGATACAGCTTCTGAAGTCCTCCCAGAGATGGGATGGCTAAAATTACTGGAAAGATTGTTCCTCTCTCTTAGTAACGGCCTTGGACTTTCAGTTTGTACCCTTGTATTTGTTCATTTTCCTGCTCTTCCGGGCCTAACTCTCCCTTTTGGATAAAGGGAGGTATATTTTTATATATTATTATAGTGTATATTTTATAGGGCTTCCCTGGTGGCTCAGACAGTAGAGAATCCACCTTCAATGCAGGAGATCACGTTTGATCCCTGGGTCAGGAAGATCCCCTGGAGAGTAGAATGGCAACCCACACAGGATTCTTCTTGCCTGGAGAATTCCATAGACAGAGATGCCTGGTGGGCTACAGTCTGTCTGTTGGGTCGCAAAGGGTCAGACACAACTGAGCAACTAACACTTACATAGTATATGTTTTAAAATATATAAAATGTTATATGTTTGAATTCTGGTTTTGAAATGTGAAGGATAGATCTCTTGTATGCCATCTACAGGGAAGTAGGAAAATAAGTGAAATAAGTTCAAAAGACGCAAAGGGCATTTTTCAATATATTTCCTCTCCTTCTCCACAACTCAATACTCATTTCAAAGTTTGGGTTCCGTGGTTAGTCCAGTTTCTCTCCTTCCTACCATATCAAATATATTTCTCCTATGAAATACAACCTTCTCCTGGAGGAATGTATAAATGATTCTCTTTATAGTTCAGTAAAGCAACTAGGAAAGTTTAACAAAAACATCAACTTACACTTGGCATAGCTGAATAACAGCTGACTACACTGAGAAGAAATGGAACTGTGAGTCTTCCTAACTGTCAAGGGGAGGGTGGTAGGAGAGCCCTGTAAAGGCTGCGGACGGGATGTTTGGGTCTAATTGGTTGAAGCACGTGGCCAAAACCCCCCGTGTGGATTTCCACATGTCCCTTTCCGTCTTGTACACCATCTACAGAGATAACCAGAGGATGCTTTTCAGGCCTCAGAGGTTGGAAATTAAAATTCCACTTGTACTTACCTGTGAAACTGGTATAAGATTGTCCTGTTTTTCTGTCAAAGGTCTAGCCAAGGGGATTGTTAGCCATCCCCTAGCTGCTGCTGATGTTGCATTTGTGTTCAGTGATTTGGAAATGCCCTCATCTACATGGATTCCCTGAACCCATCCCTGGGACGCTGAGAAAACTAGAGAGCTCTTATTTCCATATATTATTTAGTTGTACGTCATTTCACATGTCTCCTTCTACATGAAGGACAAAAATCTTTTCTTCTATGGCTCAGAAAGCAACAACAGAAGTCCTGATGGTGGTGGGACTTCCCTGGTGATGCAGTGATTAAGACTTCACCTTCCAATGCAGGGGACGTGGGTTCCATCTCCCACCAGGGAGTTAAGATCCCACATACCTCACAGCCAAAACACCATGACATAAACAACATAAGCAACATTGTAACAAATTCAACAAAGACTTTAGCTATGGTCCACATTAAAAAAAAAAAATCTTAACGAAGTCCTGATGGTGAAGTCACACCAAAGATAAAACAGCAGTTTTCAGTTATAGATGGAATGATAGGAAAAGAACAGGGAAGCACATAAAATGTAAATCATCAGCAAGGGAAAGGCAGCCCAGTGTTGAAATACCTTAAAGGGACTTGCCTGGTGGTCGAGTAGCTAAGATTCCATGCTCCCAATGCAGGGAGCCCGAGCTTGATCCCTGGTCAGGAACTAGATCCCGCATGCTGCAACGAAGATGGAAGACCCCAAGAGCCACAACCAAAACTCAGTGTAGCCAAATAAATAAAAATGGATAAATATTAAAATAAAATACTTTGGAGAATTTGAGCAAAAGACCAGTCATTTAGACGGGCGTGAATGAGAGCAAGTCATATGATCCATGACATCCTGTCTGCCTTCCTAAGGGAATCTGCAGGAGGTGGACTTGCTAGCCTTTGGAATGTTCCAGAATGGGTTTCAGGGGACATCCTAGAAAAGCCAGAAGGAGGAGCATAATGTAATGCTGAGGGCTGTGCAGACTAAACCCCACCTGCTCCTACAGGCCACACCTCAGGATGACTCTTGACTAATCTGGTGAGCCTCTCTCTGATGGATGGCAGGCCAAGCCATACCCACCAACCTGGAAGTGGGTTGCCGTTCTTTTTACTCACTCTAAAAGAGAGACAAAACTTAGAATAACCCAGATGCTTCCTGCATCCATTTTGCCCATCAGCTCTTTTCCTAGATGGCAGTGCTGCGCTCCCTCACCACCCTGGGCCGTGACTCTGTGGTGGGGTGGTGTTTGCTCTGGCCCAGCGCTCTCTGTCGTCTCTCCTGGGTCGGTGACTAAGAACATGAGCTCCGTGAAGGCAGGGGCTCCAGGCAGGGCTGGTGCAAGGCTTCTCTGTCCGTGGGATTTTCTAGGCCAGAATTATTTACCGCACCTGGAATAGTGTCTGAAGACTTAGTACTTAGCAGAGATTTATACTGTTTCACTTTCTGTTTATTAAGGGGAAAAAAACCCTACAAAGTAGGTATGTTTTACAGATGTGAAAACTGAGGTTCAGTCACTTGCCTGATGAGAGTAACAAGGTGATAAGTGGTAGGCATGGGATTCCACCCAGGGCTCTCTTGTGTCCTGTATTAACCTTCCTAACAGCTACACTGTACCACCTCCTGTAGGCTACTGGACATAATAAATTATGAACCTCTGTATGAAGCAACAGCTATGTTAACTGAAAATTAGCTTGCTTTAGGATAAGCCTGAAAGTCTTTTCTAATCAAATTCTAAAACTGTTGTGTTTTGGAATCATCATGTCGTGTTCTATAAATGGCATGTAATTGCCCCTTTGTTTAGTGGTTGGAGTAAATCAGCATCGATGAGTTTGACTTTCTGTGAGCATTTGTCTCTGAAGAGAAAATGTGTGTGTGTGTGTGTGTGTGTGTGTGTGTGTGTGTGTGTGTGTGTGTGTGTGTGTGTGTGTGTGTTGGAGAGGGGGACCCAGATTGGCATTTAGTGATGCTGGAAAAAGAGTGGCCTTCTTGGATTACATTATGATGGGGAGACCATATATCCCAGTGACTCTTAAAGGCAAACATGGGCTTTTAAACTGAGAGATTCACTACAAAGGAAGAGATAGAATCCAAATAACAATGTGTAGGACATTTGGAGAGTAAAATTATGGATGTTTCTAACGAAGAACAAAGTGAACAAAAGTGGGAAATCTCCATGACAACTAGAGAGGGAAGCAACTGGATTCCAGATTGGCCTGCAGCTCTCTTCAAAACTTGTTGGGAAGTCTGAGAAAGCATTTAAATGGAAAACAAGTCAAGTGAATTCAGGCAAATGAATCTCTGAAAGACAGGAAATGATCCAGATGATTGGCGTATACTCTTTCTTAGGGAAGTGGGAAAGTAAGTGAAATAACTTCAAAAGACACAAAGGACATTTTTCAGTATATTTCCTCTCCTACTCCATAACTCAATGCTCATTTCAAAGTTTGGGTTCTGTGGTCAGTTCAGTTTCTCTCCTTCCTGCCATATCGAATATATATTTCTCCTGTGAAATACAACCTTCTCCTGGAGGAATGTGTAAATGATTCTCTTTATAGTTCAGTAAAGCAACTAGTATTTGTTCTTGTTCAGGCTTTTTCAATGGGAAACATTGCTTCATCCTCTGTTCTTAAATAATCAATCATTCATGTATTGAGTACCAATTAGGGCTTCCCTGGGGGCTCAGCAGTAAAGAATCTGCCTGCAATACAGGAGAGGCAGGAGATGCCAGTTCAATCCCTGGTTCGGGGAAAATCCCCTGGAGAAGGAAATGGCACCACACTCCAATATTCTTGCCTGGAAAATCCCATGGACAGAGGAGCCTTGCAGTATACTGTCCATAGGGTTGCAAAGAGTTGGACACGACTGAGCACACACACACACACCTGTGCTTAAACACTGCAGGAGATTAAAGGACTTTGCCCGTGTTCAGAGGGAAACAAAACTTGTACAAAAGACAATCATCACATCATAAGCAAATGCTAAATTTATGGGATGCAATTGTTGCAAGAAAGGGGACTCCTTCCAGGGCCCAAGAGCGGGCTCTTGTCTCACACTCAGAAATGAGTTGTCCAATGAGATACATGTGCTGACAAAGCAAAGACTATATTGGGTAGGGGCGCCCAGGCAGAGAGCAGGAGGGTAAGGGAACCCAGGGGGAATGGCTCAGAGTCTCAGGTTTTATGGTGATGGGGTTCGTTTCTGGGTTGTCTCTAGCCGACCATTCTGACTCAGGGTCCTTCCTGGTGGTGCAAGCATCACCTAGCCGAGATGGATTGCAGTGAGGATGATTCTGGAAGATTGTTAGAACATATGAACTGGAGTCTCCTCTCTCCTTTTTACCTTTCCTGAATTCTTCCGATCGGTGTAGCTTGTTAGTTCCTAGTTCCTAACCAGGAACTCCTGTTGTAAAATAACTCATGGAAGTGGTTACTATCTTGCCTGGCCAGGAGGGGTGGTGTCAGTCAGTGGGTCCCCTAACACAACTAGGAAGAGAGGCTTCATTCTTCAAAAGAAGAAGAAATCTGTAGGAAGCCCACCTTCACGGTGGAGGAAAATGTAAAGATGAGCCTGGAAGAACCCATAGAATTTAGTCACCCAGAGAGAAAGGACAAGATCCAGGCAGGGGCTCAGCATTCACAAAGACACATGCTAGGCCTGAGCCAGTGACAGCAATTGGCAACTGGGAGTTAATGTAGAGAACAAACATGCAGACACAGTGGGGAAGGAGGGTGGGACGAAATAGAGAGTAGTGTTGACATATGTGCACTACCACGTGTAAAATAGAGAACTGATGGGAAGCTGCTGTATAGCACAGGGAGCTCAGCTCGGTGCCCAGTGGTGACCTGGAGGCGTGGGGTGAGGGGGCAGGAGAGAGGTCCAAGAGGGAGGGGATATAAGTATACACAGAGCTCATTCACTTTGTTGTACAGCAGAAACCAACACAACATTGTAAAGCAATTATACTCCAATTAAAAAAAATAAGGTTAAAAATAAAAAGTAAACCGTTGTCTAATTTTGTCTCTCCCTCCTAACCAATGTATGATGTTAGGCCGGTCATTCTAACCCTCAGTTGCCTTGTGTTTCATCAGGGAAATCGCCACCTGCTTCTTAGGGCTGTTGTAAGGATTAAATGAGATAATGCAAGCAAAGCCCTTACAAAATGGCAGCGGTCATAATCCTTCTCTACTGACATTGAAGGGATAGAGGATTTGATGAATGGGCACTGGAAAGTCATTGTAATTCTTGAGCAGGGTCTTGGCTTTAATTAATGTGGGTCTTAGGAAGATTAATCTGGCTGTGGTTTGTAGGATTGATGAAGGGAAGAGTCTGGAGACAGAGGGTTATGTCAGGAGGCTGAGAGTCGTTTGGCTTGATTTTATGAGGAACTGAATTAGGAAGATGGCCGTGAAAACTGAGGGAGAAGGACAGCGCTAGATGGAGAAGACTGTCCAGGACTTGGTAACTTGATCTACAAGTCAAAACACAGATAGAGTTAGTCAAAGATGATCCCCAGACTCTGAGCTGTAGAAACCAGGTAAGCACGTGCCAGCCCTGCACTCAGAAGGGAAGCCAAGGTGATTGGGGCAAAAGCTACAGAAAGCAGGTCCCAAGAAGGCAGGGATCTGGTCTGTGTCATTTCTCCTTATGTCCTCAGCACTGGAAATAGTAACTCACATACAGCAGAAGCCCAGAAAGTATTGTTTGAATGAATGAATGACGGATGGATGGAATGAAAGAATGAGAAGATGGTGAGAGCGTCTTGCATCTACAAGTAAACTCTGAACAGTTACGTAAAGTAGATGGGTTTTGTTTATTTTTTATTTGTTTGGCCATGCCAGTTTTTAGTTGTGGCATGCGAACTCTTAGTTGCAACATATGGAGTCTAGCTCCCCTACCAGGGATAGAACCCAGGCCCCCTGCATTGGAGCGAGGGATCTTAGCCCCTGGGCCACCAGGGAAGTCCCAGTAAATGGTTTCTATATTTTGAGTAATAGAGCAGCCTTCTATATAAAGGTCCATATTTAATCTAGGGGGGAGGGGAGTATTTCTCAAGGAAAAATTTAAAAACCATCCATCCAATAGAAAGAGGTAACTGTTAAAACTTAGAACACTGATACAAAGGGAATTTTCTAATTCAGAGAACATAAAATAAACATGTTCAAAATAGGGGAAAGAAAACCCCACTTGTTCTGGTATGTATTGTTTTATCCTTCCCATCCTGGGTATAGGATAAAAGAAACCCCTTACTTGCTTGCTAGAAGAAGAAAGCTCTCACTTGAAGTTCTTCCTTGGCAGATGTCAGTTGAAAGCTCTGCTTATGGAATATGCCACAGTGTCAAAGTCTGTTGGATAATTTTAGACGAATGTGTCATGTGTGACATGGAAATATGGCATGCTGTACATTAGTGATTTCCCAAGTGTTTGGAGCAGGTAGTAATGTGCTCAGAAAGTGCTCTTTATCTCTCCACACCGTGTACTTGTAGAGCAGTGGGGAAATGCTTTTGGAGGAAATTACTTTAGTCAGAAAAAGAATCCATTTACAATATGCGCCTTCTAACATCTTTCAGACAATGCATTGTATTAAAGAGGCATTTTTTGATTAATGTTTTATAAACATTTTTCAGCATGACAGCTTAAAGTCCCTGTAAAATTGTAAATGCGCGCGTGGTGTTCACTTCCATAAAGTCAAACGCCATCTCATATAGTCTAGTCGGATCCTGTCAACCACAGTGACACAGAATCAGTACCTGGGAGCATTAAAATTAATTTGCTTCATTTATATTACTGCAGTGATCACAAGATGAAAAGAGTCCTATATTTAAATTTTACTTGAAAAAGAAAACTCTTTCGAGTAAGTTTGTTTGGTTTTTTGAAATTATTGCCCCCTTTTTTTCTCCCTAGTTAATGAATGGAGTGAAAATGGAGTGATGGTCTACACAGTAACTTTATGATGGGGCCTGGATTAGCACAATTCCAATCCTTCAGCACCCTCCTTCTGAGCACTAAGATGCTCAGAGATGAAGGCGAAATCGCTGACCCTAAGAAGCTCACAGCTTAGTAAGGGTCAAACACACACACACACACAGACACACACACACACAAAGCAAGCGGTAATAATAAATGCAGCAAATGCTAGGCTGGAATGCACTTCAGTTGGGTAAGCCTAGAGCAGAAAGGAGGCTTGAGACAATAAGGATGACTTCCCTGAGGAGGCAAGTTTGGGAACTGATGGCTTAAAGATTGGGCAGGTCAAGAAGTGGGTAACAAGAATTCTGGGCAAAAAAGAGCTCATTGGCAAAGACCGAGAGGCAAGACCTCTTGAGCCTGGGGGGCAAAGCTGGAAGGAGAGGGTACTGTGCTGTCGGTGGCTGGAGCATAGGGGGCGTCGAGGGGAGGGGTGGTGAGCCATAGAGGGGTTTGTACTCAGTCTGGTTCCTGGCTAGAAAATACCCTGTGCAAGACAAGCCTGAAGGCAGAGAGCCCGGTTTGGGGAGAGTATGGGGGCATGGGTGAGGCCCACTGTGCCCGGAAGGAAGGTTACGGGGAGGAGGTATGAGTGGTCCCCCAGGGGCTGGTGAGCCTCCTTAGTGAGGCTTTGTCACATGCTGTAGTTAATCTGTTCAGTGAGTGCTCATTGAATGAATGAATGAGTGATGGGGTGAATTACTAAAAGGGTGGGTGAAGAGAATAAAAGGAGAGTGCATTACATCGGCTTCTGGAAAACGAGATCTAGCCCATGTTCTCTGATTTGACTTGAAGATCAAGTTTTGCCAAATTCATGGCCAGGTGACAGAAATCACAGTGTGGTAAATGCAGTGGCAGGTGCTGGGAATCTCCCTATTGCATTTCCGGTGTTCATCCTGACAGCGCTGGAAACCCAGCCAGGAGGCTCTCGAACAGAGATCATAAACTCACTGCTTACAAGTGATCGTGGCCACTGCCTGGGCCACTCGGGCATGGAGAAGTTAATTCTCTTCCCCTCACTCACTTCTCCCAGCTTCTCTTTCTACTCTGACTCTTGAGAAAATGAAAAGGCACTGAGCAGAAGCTACTGATTTGGGGCCAGAAGGGCAGACAGGGAGAAACTGAAGGAGGCATGGGAAAGAAAGACTGAGGTCAGAGGAGACTGCAAAGACACTAATAATTGAAAAGTGAAGCATTGGATGATTGAGAAGTAAGGGAGCATTTCAGACTGAGGGGACAGAAAGGTTCCCAAAACAAAGAGCTTGACTCTGGAGTCTCGGTCCCCTCGTGCAGGGACTAGCCTGTCGTGAATCCACCCTGAGAGGGTGACAAGACACAGCAGAAGGACCTGACCCTCATCTTCGGAAGCTAAGTTTTCCTCTCTGATTTTATTTTCAATCATATTTTTAACAGTCACCAGGAATAGTGGCGATAGGAAATCTGATTAACAGTTAACAAGAATGAGAGACTTCACAGGTAGCCCAGTGGCTAAGACTCCATGCTTCCAACACAGGGTCCCTAAGTTTGATCCCTGGTTAGGGAACTGGATCCCACATGCCTCATCTAAAGATCCTGCAAGCTGCAACGAAGATTGTAGATCCCACGTGTCGCAAGACAGACCTGGCACAGCCAAATAAACAGTTAACCAGAAGGTACTGCAGGCTCACAAAGTGGTGAAGGGAAATCCCTGCTTCGTTCGACAATGGCTACAGCAGCTGCCAATCATGGTAGAGCCCTCTCTTGAGGTAGAGGGCTGGGCTACGAAGCTAAGTGAGAGAGGGTCTGTGTCTCCAGGGTGAGTTGGGAAAATGCACCAGCCCATCATCCCAGGGACGATTAAACAGCTAGAAAACTGGAAAGTGGAGAGGGGACAATGAATAGCCGGAGCTGGGGAACTAAAGGAAGAAGTTGGAGGTCTCAGAACCTATCAGTAGAAGTCTGGAGAGGAAATGAAGGTCAGACTTCCTAGGAGGGGCATAAGGGGCTATCCACGGGGGCTAACCCCCAGGCACCTGCCCTTTCTCCAGACTTCCTGTAGTGCCCTCTTTGGGCAGAACCATCCAGGGAGCCATGAACTGATGAGCAGCAGTGATGTTTGCAGAGTCCCAACCCCGTCAGCAAATATGTACAGAGGGGTATACTGGAAGATGAAATGAAACAGCTGAAGAACCAGCCCCGGGCCAGAAGAGAACTTCACACGCATTGGTACGAGGGATCACAGGAGGTAGAAGGTCACTTGTATGCTGGAAGCTTCTGGAAGTCAGCTTCCATCTGAGGTTCCCTTGCAGCTAGGAGGGTAGTCCTCACAGTTACTGAGCTCCTGGCTGATGTGAAATCACAGGAACACCCCAGTGGCGGAAGCAGGGGACTCCAAGGTCTACTTCCCTGGGAGCACTACTGGGAGGAACCCAAGGGGAGAGAGTTCCAAAAAGACTCTGGATCGGAGAGCTCTTTGCATCCTGGGTCCTCTTCTGCTTCATGGAGCCACCATCCCCAGAATGTCCTGAAGACCTCAGAGGCCTTGACCCTGTCCTGACACAGAGAACTGGAAACCCAGGGGACCTGGATTGCAGTAAAGACCCCACCTCTTGGGAAAGTTATCCAACCTCTAGGCATTTCATTCATACGGGAGAGCCCTTGAAAGCACCTTGCATCTAGTTAAGCACCCACTGCACACAGAAACATTATTGTCATCATTAATGTTATCTTTTCATCGCACTACGGTGGGCTGCTGAGGTCGTCCCCATTAAGATACCTTGTGTATCTTGCTATTGGAGATGTAGCTCTGCAACTGTAGCCGTGAACTTGCTTTGGCTCACTGAAGAATGACACAGAGCCCGCCCGAGTGTAGCCAAGAAAGTGGAACTCAGGTGATTTCCAGTAGCCATGGGCCTTGAATTTTGAGTCAGAAATCCCTGCTCTGACCACTTTTAGAAACAAATACTTCCATACTTATATCATTTGCTCCCTTTATGCCCCCCCGTTACTCCACCCCACCCTCCAACTCATTCACATCATCCTTTTGGGCCAAATAACCTTTCCTGAGAATCTCCCTGGTGGTCCAGTGGTTAAGAATCCACTGTCTATTGCCAGGGACGCAAGTTTGATCCCTGGCCAGGGAACTAAGATCCTACATGGCTCAGCACCACAACGAAGATCCAGAGCAGCCAAAAAAAAAGTAATACCCTTTTCCAAAAATAGGAGGAATATATGTTTAGATCTTCTTCATCTCTCATTGTAATAACTTTCTGGAACCGTAATATTGGATGTTGCTAATTCAAATCCAGTAAATGGATTAAGCATATTACATTCAAAAACAAAGGTCCTTTGTTCTTATATTAGTGAGACGACAGAAACGTGCAAGACTAAACATTTGGAGCTTCGAGAGAGACATTGTTTATGAAGAGTTAAGTGTTTGCAGTTTATGGCAATGATATGTGAGGCTATGAAAAAGAAAGCAGCCATGAAATACATTTTTGCATAAAGGTTTGAAATTTATTAGAAGGTAAAAATAATTGAAAAAGCAGAGCTTTCCTCACCAGGTTATAATAAAACATTATTTATGGGCCATCACTGCATGTGTTTAGGAGCTTGGCTCCTTTTCAGTGGCTGTTCTCAAAGAAACAAAAAGAAAGCTAAGCTCTTAAAGCTGTTCAGATGACAAAACTGATGTGCATACACAATCGTCTGATGACTGGGCCACATTAAAGCAATTGGTGATAATAGTCAAATCACCAGAGTCTAAATTCTGTTATAAAAGCTTAATAGGTACACATGCTAGGTGGGTACTTACAAAATCTGCATGCTTTGCCATGGGTACAATAGAGCAGCAGCTGCTGCTGCTAAGTCACTTCAGTTGTGTCCGACTCTGTGGGACCCCATAGACGGCAGCCCACCAGGCTCCCCCGTCCCTGGGATTCTCCAGGCAAGAACACTGGAGTGGGTTGCCATTTCCTCCTCCAGTGCATGAAAGTGAAAAGTGAAAGTGAAGTCGCTCAGTCATGTCTGACTCTTCGCGACCCCATAGACTGCAGCCTACCAGGCTTCTCCGTCCATGGGATTTTCCAGGCAAGAGTACTGGAGTGGGGTGCCATCGCCTTCTCCGTACTCAGTAGTAATATTCATTTACCTAAGTTCCAGTAAGACCTTCACTGTGGGGTTTAAACCCTCAGCACAGATTTTAGAATTTTCATCTGCCATACACAATACCGCTTAAAGAGCTTTGAGCTTCTTGGCCAAAAGAGTGGGCAAAGCCTTTATGACTGTCTTTTTGGCTAAAGTACCCTCCTATTTATCTTATCAAATCCTTTCAGCCCCAAAGTGAACTTGGGTGCTTTGAAATGGTGTCTAGAAGGCCTCCCTAAAGGCCAGTGGAGTGTTTTAGTACTAAGCAAATGACCCATTTTTAACCTCTACTGGTATGCCTCAGTTTTCTCAAAGCAACTCTCTTCCACACAGTCTTCTCTCCTCACCTTGTTAGACAGGCAGTGAGAGTTACCGGCACCCTTGAACTGACCCCCTTTTTTCAGTTTTTATCTGTTCTAGAGCTTAGAGCTTTACGTAGTGAAAGGAAGATGGAAAGATCTGGTGATTCATTTGAGACACTCCCTGTTTGGTTCTGTGAATATCCACAGGGGAAAGATGGGCACGCCCATGTCCAGTTTTAATGGTCCATATCTCTAGTTTGATGACAGACTGAATTTGCCTCTAGGTTTTCTGTCTTCTTTGTTCATCAGGAATCCCAATGCTGAAGATCGTGTTTGCAGGCCACGAGTACCTCTCTTTAATATCCGTCCCCTTGCTCATCTACCACCCGGTGCAGATCCTCTTGGGAAGTGTGCTGGTGCCAACAATCAAGTCTTGGATGGTGTCAAGGCAGAAGGTGAGACTCTAGAAGGATCTTATTTGGATCCAAGTCACATTGAAATTCTATTTCTGAATCTTAGCCATTCATACATGTTAGCTTTTGCACATATAAACTTGTTCTGAAGTACACATGTTCTTAACTAAATTCAGTAATAATGATGCATTAATCCATTTCAATTTGAACAAAAGAGCTGAGGACCAATTGTTCTACATTGTTATAAAAGCACAATGACACTTAAAATGCAGTCTTTAAAAGCTGTTTTTAATTTGCTCATGTTGAAGGGCATATTACAGTGGAGTAAAGGTTTAGTAAATATACTCAAAATATACGTGCCCCACCACTTGGATGCACACCAGCTTTGCCCCACCTCTTCATTCATCTGTGTCCTGATTTTTCTAAACATAATAGCACTTGGATTTATCTAGAATGTCGCTTTCTCTTTAATTTTCCAGACAGTTCACAACTTCTTTGTATTGCCAAACTGTGTGTTTGGGAGGGAATTAAATAAGAGTTCAATAGCAAATGAGGCCACACAGCGATGTCAATTTCACCACACTCAGCTCAAAAGCCTTCTTACTTATTTGATATTTGTGGATTTATCAAATTGTGTGTGCTAAGTCGCTTCAGTCGTGCCCAATTCTTTATGACCCTGTAGACCATAGCCCTCCAGGTTCCTCTGTCCATGGGATTCTCCAGGCAAGAATACTGGAGTGGGTTGTTATTTCCTCCTCCAGGGGATCTTCCCAATCCAGGGACTGAAACTACATCTCTTATGTCTCCTACATTGGCAGGCAAGGGTTCTTTACCTCTAGCACCACTTGGGAAGCCCCCAAATTATATATCAAATTAAAAACCAAAATAAAACAAAGTGAGTGATTCATACAAAATGTAGATGCAGCACCTTCAGTGGAAGCACCCACAGAGCTGACTCCTTCCCAGTGGCTCAGACTTTGCAAGACTCCTTCCAGCCCACTCACAAGGTGGCAGCTGTCACAGGAGATGAGTAGCAGAAGGAGACAGCCAGTGACAGAGCCCCGTGTCGTGTCCTTCAGTTCAGTTGAGTAGCTCAGTCGTGTCCAGCTCTTTGTGACCCCATGGACTGCAGCACACCAGGCTTCCCTGTCCATCACCAACTCCCAGAGCTTGCTCAAACTCATGTCCATCAAGTCGGTGATGCCATCCGTCCATCTTATCCTCTGTCATCCCCTTCTCCTCCTGCCGTCAATCTTTCCCAGCATCAATGTTTTCCAATGAGTCAGTTTTTCTCATCAGGTGGCCTAAGTATTGGAGCTTCAGCTTCAGCATCAGTCCTTCCAATGAATATTCAGGACTGATTTCCTTTAGGATTGACTGGTTGGCTCTCCTTGCAGTCCAAGGGACTCTCAAGAGTCTTCTCCAACACCACAGTTCAAAAGCATCAATTCTTCAGTGCTCAGCTTTCTTTATAGTCCAACTCTCACATCCATACATGACTACTGGAGAAACCATAGCTTTGACTAGACAGACCTTTGTCGGCAAAGTAATGTCTCTGCTTTTCAATAAGCTGTCTAGTTTGGTCATAGCTTTTCTTCTTTGAGGAGCAAGCGTCTCTTAATTTCATGGCTGCAGTCACCATCTGCAGTGATTTTGAAGCCCAAGAAAATAAAGTTTCTCAGTTTCATGTCCTAAGTGTCCTGAAAACAGAACAGCCCCGCCACCACCTGTTAGGCTCCGTGTGCGCTCAGCATGTCCAGCCTTCACCAGGTTCAAAGTGTGGACCCTCGAGCCCGGCTGCCAGTGCTACCACCTTGCCCATGTGACCCTGGCTGTGTTCCTTCACTTCTCTGTACCTGTCTCTGCCACTCTTAAGACTCACAGTAGGATTACGTGGCAGGTGTTTAACAAAAGCCAGCTGATACAATCACTATCATCATCACTGAAGTTTTGTATTCTCTATGACTGTAGCAAGCTCTGCTAACCCCACTGAACACATGGGAACTAGGCCCAGAGAGCTGAGCAACGTGCCCCGAGTTATATGGGTAGTGTAGTCAGCGCGAGAGTTAGGACTTGAACCTTGGTCCATTTGTCCACCCAGATCTTTCCCCCACACCACGATGATGCTCCAAACAGAAACACAAGATTGCTTTTGTTTAATTTATTGTCGTTCATTTACAACATTGTGTTAGTTTCAAGTGTATAGCAACGTGATTCGATTACATATAAGAATAAGAATATGTAGTCTTTTTCAGATTCTTTTCCATTATAGGTTATTACAAGACATTGAGTATAGTTTCCCTGTGCTATACTGTAGGTTCTTGTTGTTTATCCATTTTATATATAGCAGTGTATATATGTAAATCCCAAACTGTCGTAATTGCTCTCCCCCACTACAAGACTGCTTTTAGAAGGTGAGCCCCAGGTCCCCAGAATTCTGAGACAGTAAAGCTCCAGCACCTTCACTCATCTTGTTACTGAACAAATGTTAGCAGACAGCGTTCTGTGCTGGGGGCCACGCCAGGCTGGTCGCTTCCCACTCAGAGTTGCTAGAGGAGTGGTTTAATAACCTTTTTTTCTTTTACTCTTTTTCCCCTTTGAAAACTTCCGCTTGTATTCATGCTCATGGCTAACAATGTGTATGTACACAATAGACTAGAATTTATACATATCAATTTTGACAAATAATGAAGAAAATTATTTGAAAATCCCAATATTCCATCAATAATATGCAATCCTAGTAAACAGGAAATTACTCAGAATGAAGTTTCCTTCTAAATGTTTAAAAGCTCTGGGATTTATCCTACAGAGTAACAGAAGCATGTCCAAAAGGGAGACTAAACTGGACAGTGCCACTCCTTTTTCCCATTTGTACAAAAACCACTCCAAACCAGGGGGCCACTGGCTGATGTGGAATCATCCAGAAGGCTTGAAACTATTTAGCCATCCCATCTGGCCACAAAAATAAATAGAAGGTGTCCACCATAAGGGTATCCATGAGTGTCTCCTCCACTTTGCTGATAATACTGAGACCCAGGGGGACCATCTAGCGCAGCAGAGATGAGTAGCCCTGCCAGGCGGGCGGACACGCCCGAGTCCGTGGCCAGTGAGGTGGGCAGGTTTGGATCCAGGAGTTTGGATCGTGGGCTGTATAATGCTGTCTAGGCAGGCCTCCTCTTCTTCGTTGTAGCATAAATTATCTGGTGTTAATTGATGCTCTCACATTGTTCATGGATACAGTCCAACTCTGAATGTCATGTTTTCCTTTCTTGCAGGGAGTGAAATTGATGAGGCCAACAGTATAACAAAGGAGGCGGTCGTTCTGCAGCCATGTATATATGTACAGGATTGTACTTACAAACAGTTCTGAAGACTTGTATTTGTGAACGTTGCTTCGATGCATATTTTATTTTTTTACACAAAAAAATATGATATAACTGTTTAAAGTGCCTTAAAATGTATTTGATGAGAGCATTATTTCCAAAACCTACTTCGTTGGTTACTGCCAGGGGTGGCACAGTATTTTGGAGTTGTTTAATTTTCTTTTTTCCTAATGCAGAAAACAGTCGTTGAAAGTGACAGAAAACAAACACGTTTTCCTCATACCACCTTCCATGCGCTACAGCTCTCTCCTAGTTACTGTACTGTTTGAAATGAGGTCACATCGTCAGGAAAATACCCTTCCCATGACAGGGAATATTTCCAAAATCTTATTTGATTTACCATATGATTCTTTCTTTTTCTGCAACTGTGACATGCCTCTTCCTTATCAACTCAGCAGGGGTCATAGATTGAATAGATGCTGAAAAGCATAAGTCATCTGCATTTGTTGATATCATTTTTTAAGACATTCCTTCAAATAGTTTCCACACAGAAATTCCTCAGTTCCATTACAAGAGACTGGTGTTCTGTGTCTTAAATTTATTATAAGCTGCTTCAAAGAAAGGGCCTGATGTTTGAGTTATGAGTCAAAGTACGTGAGGTTTTGAGATAAACTACAGGATTTGGGTTTCAGGATTTTTTCAAATTATATTTCAAATGTTTTCCCTTTTTCTTCCATCATTTCTTTCTTACCTGTTTTCCAGCACACTTGGAAACTCCCAGTAGCCCAATGTGAGACACCGAAATGTTACAATTAGTTTGAGGGCAACAATTAACGATGGATTATTCCACATTCCACAACTGAGATCAAAATTGTTTTCCTGTTACACTGATGTACTGAGCACAAATTTCCCCTTTTAGCCAGAAGCAGCCTGTTACATCTTTGAATCAAGTACACTTAAGGCATGTGAAACGTTATTAATGAGAATTTTCCTTGGCAGATTTGACAAATGTTTGCAACATTTTTTAAAAAAAATTAAATCACATTGCTGTTATGAATAAATGAAACCATAAAGGTCACAGAGGCAAACAAATGTTACACATACACATTCTGTCTAGATGGAGAGAAACAGACACGGAAGATGCAAAGCCATTCACTAACCTAAACAGCAAGTGCAGTTAGTTCCCAAATTGCCATCAGCTTGCCACGGAGTACCCGATATTTGCTTCGACCGTGGCTGGAAGAGCTTTCACGACCTAGTTAGAGAATCAAGTCGTTGCGTTACAGCGATGAGGGGACACTGTTTCTCTGTTTCCTGCACACCACCCTGTCACACCCTCGCTACTTTTCGTGATTTAACAGATGACACTGGCATCCTGAGTTGCACTGAGGCCACATCATACCTCTAGCAGCTGTTTTGTTGTTATTTTATCAATAACAAAAAGTCATTCCTTAGAAGCTCACCATGTTTACCAATATCATAAATTTACATTAGTTATTGCCAGCTCTTATCTTGTGTTACTTCTGAGTCATTTCAATGTCACTGAAACTCATACATTGCACAAGAGTTAGCCTCAGTGTAAGTTTTAAGGCTAGTGCCAGACCCTGCAAAAATCTGTGCTAAACAGGCTATTTGTCAAGAATTCCTATTGTCAAGAAATTCACTTCTGTCTAAAACCACAGTAATTTTGCTTGATATTTTTGATGCTTACATATGGAGCACAGAAAGGTTTTTATGTTTTTTTCCTACAAACTTCTTTGAATTTCAGGGTAAATGGAATTGTCTGTCTGAGCTATCATAAAAATCTTCAGCCTAGTATTAGAATACTGATTTTTTTCCCCTCAACTTATCTACCTCTATTGTCTTTCACCTACAGTAGGTGTGACTATGGGATAAAATTCAACTAAAAATGCTATAACATTTTATCTTTTGCTTAAAAAAGGTGTGTTCCGTTTTCAGATAATCTTTATGTAGTGAATTTTGGTGGCTTTATTGATATGTTTATGCCTATTTCTTTTTTTACACAAATGCTGTGCATATTTTTCCATAAAGGACAAAAAATAAAATCAAATTTTATTTTTAATTCATGGTTACTGGGATTTAATTATTCGTATCTTGAAATATGTTCATGCACTGTTTTATGCATTTGTTTTGTCTAAATGTATTTATGAAAGAGCTACATTATATTTATGTTTGCTCATTTTTTCACCTGGATTTTTTTAAAGGCTGTTATGAAATTTTATTTTTTAAATGGGTGAGAATATTCATCATTTCATGTGCTCTTTTCTAAGTTTTAAAATTTTGTGGGTTCTTTTTATTCTTCCCTCGTCTGGTTAAAACTAACACACCTCTGGCTAATGTTCAATGTTTATGCTAAATACCAAATTTTTTTAAAAGGATTGGTGAAGTAATGAAGTGGATTTATTTATGATGAATGGAAGATGAAAATAATTCTATGATTAAACAAAGATGTTGTAGAAATCACAAGAGAACTTGTGGCTTATTTTTGACCTGGTTTCAGATGCACTCATAATGCCTTTCAAGTATCTGTAGATTTTTTTTTTAATTCATTCCAATCCTCTTATATTATCTGTGGTAAAATGGATATAAGTTCTGTAGTCTTCCCACGTATCCATCTCAGTAACCCCCCACCATGCCATACTGTTAAAATCCAGATGTTAGCCCTTGCTGCTTAGAGATTTTCTCAGCATCAGGGTTGGGAACCAAGAGAAACATACTCAACAGAAGGGATAGAATATAGGTGATCTGAGTTTTTTCCACCCTTGTCAGTTTTTTCAAGGATAAGAAAGGTGGACCCTTCGAATGCAGAATGCCCTTTCCAAACCTGCAGTATCTTTATGGGTGAGTACCTTGCGTAGAGGGTTTCCCAGGTGGCACTAGTGGTAAAGAACCCACCTGCCAGTGCAGTAGACATAAGGGACCCGGGTTCAATCTCTGGGTCAGGAAGATCCCCTGGAGGTGGGAATAGCAACCCACTCCACTATTCTTGCCTCAAGCATCCCATGAACAGAAGAGCAACGGGGGCTACAGTCCATTGGGTCACACAGAGTCAGACGCTACTGAAGCGACTTAGCATGCACGCACCTTGTGTAGAATTCCATATCTTTTTGTTCTTGTTTTGCTGTCTTGGCTTCCCTGTAAGGCTGACGGAAATGTCACCTCCTCCAGGAAGCTTTCCTTCTTGCCCAACCAGTGCTAGACTTACTCCCTGTTGACATGCCCTTAGAAGGAGTCCCTCAAGTCTTCTAAAACCTTTGCTTGTCTAATCATCACTTTACATTTCTGTCTCCTCCAGTGTGGTCCTTGTTTTTTTTCTTCTGTGCCTAACACAGTGCCTGAGTCAGATTTATAACCCCCCAAAAATATCATTTTCCAAGCTGTGACCTTACAAGGTAGGACAAGAACCTTCATAATTATGAGAGCTCTTACCTACACGTAGATCATTGCTAAGTTACAAGGAAAACTGTCCTTTTTTTGTTACTGTTCCTATTCTGTGCTCAGTCGCTCAGTCATGTCCGACTCTGTGACATCATGGACTATATAGTCCACCAGGCTCCTCTGTCCATGGGATTTTTCATGCAATACTGCAGTGGGTTGCCATTTCCTGCTCCAGGAGATCTTCCTGCCCCAGAGATCAAACTTGTGTCTCTTGTCCACCAGGCTCCTCTGTCCATGGAATTTTTCATGCAATACTGCAGTGGGTTGCCATTTCCTGCTCCAGGAGATCTTCCCGACCCAGAGATCAAACCTGTGTCTCTTGCATCTCTTGCATTGGCAGGTGGATTCTTTACCACTGCGCTGGCTGGGAAGCCCCCATACTACACTTGATCTTCACCAAGAGGCCAAGAAGCACTTCCTATCTGGAGTGCTGCTAAGAGAAAGGCATGGCTTTATAGCTGTGTAAATACCAGCTCTCCAAGTTGAGACTGCAGTGTGATACACAAACAGCTTTCATCTTTTATATTTTGACAGAACAATAAACCCTCAACAATTCAGACTAAATCAGCTCAGGTTGATCTGAATTAGTGAATACTTAATATGCATAAAAATAAAGGGTTTTCCTTATCAGAAGTCTGACATACTTACTATAAAGGCTAGATACAAATTATGACTGTCATAGTATTGGTTTATGTAGATATATATGAAAGGTCTTATAAGAGTTTATTCTCTTCAGCAAAGCAACTAATCTTATGTTTGTCTAATGTGAGTAAAATATTAACATCACTTAAAGGGATGTTTCTCATAGACCTAAGTTTCTCATAGACCCTGGAGAACTTACCTGTAGAGCCAACGATGAGAAACTGTATTAAACATTAAATGTCACTCTAACCATGGGTTGGTGCCAATGTGCCTACAAACACAGATGCAGACGAGAGCCCTGAAGTCATAAGGCTGAACCGAGTCACAGGAAGGGGGGGTCACCCAGAATATCCCAGGCCCTCCCACCCCACCAAGGCCTCCAGCATCTCAGACTCCTCACCCACACATGGAATTGTTCCAGTTCCTCGATTTCTACCCAACCCTGGACACACTGAGTTTGGGGGGGTGCACAAACTTAAAATGGAATGTCAGGGGAAAAAAAGAATATTAGACATCCCGTTCCCACCCATCTCCCAGCCAGCCTCCCACCTGGAATTTCTCACTCACCACCCTTCCCAGTAACCCCACCCACCTGCCCTATTACCAGCTCTCCTTCTCTCCCTCCCTTCTCCTTCCTTCTCCCCTCAGACCCCAGGTTCACGGATGTTCAGATGTTTGTTCATTCTCTGACTTCCCGAACGTGCCTTGGGGCCGATGGCTGTGTAACTTTCCTCTTGTCGAGCTAGCTCGCATTCCGACACCGGACATTGGAACCCGGCAATACAAGGATTCAGGTGTGTCCTGACCGAGCTGTAGCCCAAACATCAGGGAGCTATGAAGTCTTACCAGAGACCAGAAATATTCACTTAAATGAGGTACTAGGTTTCACCTACGAGATTGACGGAAAGTTTAAATCTTGATAACATTCAAATATTGAGAAGGGTTTGGGGAGAGGGACCTCATGCCCTTCTAGGGGGAGCATAAATGGGGATGGAATTTTCTGGAGAGCTATTCAATCATACCATCAAAAGTTTAAATATATGTGTTCTTCAGTTCAGCTCTTTCCCTTCTATGAATCCAGAAAGAAGTAAGAGCCCAAGGATCTGTTGACAAAGAAGTTTTCAGAGCATTGATAATGCTAATAGGTCACCCCAATTCCCAAACTCAAGGAAATGTTTAAATACTCAATGGTATGTTCTTCCTATAGAACATGATTTAGGCATTCAAAGAAATAAGGGTAGATTACTGTGTAATGCCATTATATTGTTGAGTAGGAGGAAAAATAAATTTCAGGAAAAAATACAGTTTTGTCATCCTGGTTTTACAGGTTCTATTTTTTTTCATTAATTAAAATATATATTACAGATGTGCAGGGACACTACACATATACAAAGTGTTTAGAAGGATAACTGTAACTAATATTATTGAGCTTTTTCTTTAGGCCGGGCACTATTCCAGGTAGTATTAGGTCGGTAGTATTATCCCCATTGTATAGATGAGAAACTGAGTTCTGGAATAAGTGGCTTGCTAAGGTCACAAAAGTGACCTTAAGTGGGCACATTTTAACCACTTGTGGTCTACTTAACAGTGGTGACTCCTGGGACCAGGAATGCAGCGCTGTTCATCCTTTGAACTGTGCATTTTTTTAAAAGATTTATTTTTTTAATTTTTGGGTTGTGGCGGGTCTTTGTCACTGTGCTGGGGCTTTCTCTAGCTGCAGCGAGTGGGGGCTCCTCCTTGTCTCCGAGCACCGGCTTCTCACTGCAGTGACTTGTCTTGCTGCGGAGCACAGGCTGTAGGCCCACAGGGTTCAGTGCTCGCAGTACCTGGACACTAAGGCAGTTCACTGTGGCGCACAGGCTTAGCTGCTCCCAGAAATGTGGCATCCTCCCGGACTAGGAATCAAACTGATGTCCCTTGCGTTGCAAGGCGGGTTCTTAACCACTGAGCCACCAGGGAAGCCCTGTCCATTTGATTTTAATCACACTTTGAAGGCGTTCTAACAAGCATGAGGGCAAACCGTGGCTACCTCTTCCACATCTTGAACAGACAGCATGATTCATTTCCGTACCTTGGTGCACCTGTCAAGCAAAACAGCTTCTGGCTGAGAAGAGTCTCTAAACACATCCTAGCGGGGAAATCAGGGAACCTGACTGCCCCCTTACTGACATGAGAGGAACTTTGAGCCAGAGTCGACAGTATGAGGAAGGGGACTGAAAGGTCCAAGAATTGGGAGAAGAGGAGGAAACGGGCCCAGCACGTGGCTACAGACCAAAGAGAAAAGACAGCCCAGGGGGATATGTCTGATGTCCTGAGTGCCAGTGATGTGCTGTGCTGGGCTTAGTCATTCAGTCGTGTCTGACTCTTTGCAACCCCATGGACTGCAGCCCACCAGGCCCTTCTTGGGGATTCTCCAGGCAAGAATACCAGAGTGGGATGCCCTCCTCCACAGGATCTGCCCAACCCAGGGATCGAACCCAGGTCTCCCGCATTGCAGACGGATTCTTTACTGTCTGAGCCACCAGGGATAGTGATAGTAGGTTGTTATTATTCTTGTTATCATCATTGTCACCCTTTTTAAGTTTTTCCAGCTTTATTGAGGTATAATTGACAAAACTGTAAGCTATCAGAAGTGTTTGTGAAAGAATTTCCACATTTAAGTTCATCAACATATCCTTCACTTCACATAGTTACTTTTGTGTGTGAGGATGCTTAATATCTAGTCTCTTAGCAAATTTCACAACACAGTGTTATCAGCTATAACAAGCTGTCCATTAGATCCTCAGACCTTATTCATCCTATAATAGAAAGTCTGTATCCTTTTACCAAAGTATTGGAGCTTCAGCTTTAGCATCAGTCCTTTCGATGAATATTCAGGGTTGATTTCCTTTAGGATGGACTGGTTTGATCTCCTTGCAGATCTCTTTGCAATACTTTGGCCACCTGATGGTGGAAAGATCATTGGAAAGGACCCTGATGCTGGGAAAGATTGAAGGCAAAAGGAGAACGGGGTGTCAGAGGACGGAATGGTTAGATAGCATCACTAACCATTGATGCGAACCACTGTCCATGATTCAGTGGACATGAATTTGAGCAAACTCCAGGAGAGAGAGAGAAAGACAGGAGAGCCTGGTGTGCTGCAGTCCATGGGGTCGAAAAGAGTCAAATAACAACTTAGCGAATGAACAACAGTAGCAACTGTTTTACCAACCTCCTCTTATCCCTACTCCCTCAGCCCCTGACAACCACTTTTCTACTGTCTGCTTCTATGAGTTCTACCTTTTTTTTTTTTTTTTGAGTTCACCCATGGACAGAGAAACCTGGCAGGCTACAGTCTGTTGGGTCACAAAGAGTCAGACACAACTGAAGCAGCTTAGCATAACTGATAGCATGCAGTGTTCGTCTTTCTCTCTCTGGTTTATTTCACTTAGCAAAATACCATGTGTATCACTTCTCTGCTCATGAAGCCAAAGTGAGAACTGTGTAACATCACAGGTGTGTTACTAGGACTGCATGACAGAAGCAAAGGGCTTGGCACAGTGCCTGGCACTTGGTAAGAACCAATCAGTGACAGCTATTATTACGTTTCCACATGGATGGGAGCTGGGTAAACTATATCGAATGTGTGAGGTCAGGTGTCAGGGTCTATTCTGCGTGACTTCTAACCTATGCAAATGATCTATTAGGCAGTCCATTAAGAGTCCCCAGTCCAGTCAGGACGTGACCTGGACACGAATCCCTCCGTCAGTTAATGAAGACACCTGATTCTCAATTGTAAGATGGCTACAGCCATCCCTGGCCTCCAAGCAGGAACTGAAAGGCCTTTCCAGCCCACCATTGCTGCCTGGATCTTGCCTTTTTCTACTTACTCCAAAAAACTCCACGCAGAAATTTTGGCCAACTCCTCCAGCAGTGCTGAGTCTGGCTGACAACCACCTGATAATGCAGCTCGCAGAGCTGCCCCATATGGATCCTAGTTTGCTAACGCCCAACCGACCCGAGCTCTGACTGAACAGCTGCTCTGGGGCTGTCCTCCTGTGACTGCGGTGCTCTCAGGGGGCTGCTCAGTTTCACTGGATGCTCCCGTGGCCCTGGAGCATCTGGCTGTTCCGTTCACAGGCCCCTTTCATGTTGACACTTCCAGGCACCCCGGTCTCCGATCTTTCTTCCCACCCCCATGCACTCCCACGGGGAGCCACTCCTGCAGCACCGGCCAGCACTCTGAGTCGGCTAGTGCTCCCAGCCCGGTAGCCCTGAGCTCATCTTTGGACATCCCCCACCCACGGGCATCCTCCAGGCGCTCCAACCCACACGCCCTGAAGGAAGTCAGGAACCTCCTTCCCCTACACACTGTCCTCCCCAACCAGCTTCCTGGGTTGTCACAGCAACTAGGTCCAGGGGTCCTCCCCTCAGCCTTCCTATTTCACTTTTCCTATTCAGCTAATCATCAAATTCCTTTTGCTTCTATCTGCAAAAACCTCTCCTTGATCTCCACCTTCTTCCTCCCACTGCCGCTGTCATTCACTGCTCTTTTCTTCTCCCATCACCCCTTCTCCCTTTCAGGAACCCCTCGCTGACACTTAACAATCATCTACCACATGCTGGGTGCTCTGCTTTACATGAATGGCCCCATGCAATCCTATGAAGATTTTTTATATTGGTATAATTATTCTCAGGCTCCCCAAGTGGCACAGTGGTAAAGAATTCACCTGCCGATACAGGAGATTCAGGAGACATGGGTTGGATCCCTGGGTCAGGAAGATCCCCTGGAGAAGGGAATGGCTACCCACTCCAGTATTCTTGCCTGGAGAATTCTATGGACAGAGAAGCCTGGCAGGCTACAGTTCATGCAGTTGCGAAAGAGTCAGACAAGACTGAGCGCACACACACATACAATTACTCCCATTTCATAGATTAGAAAGTGGAGGCTCCCATGCTGGTAAGTGGCAAAGCCTGCATTTCCACCTGGAGCACTGACCTGGCCAACACCTGTGCTTCCCTCCCCCTCTACACTGCTGACCCCTGATCCACAGGCTCCCGCCATCACCCCACCCCTCTCCCTGCACCATGAGACACAGCCCTCAGTTTTCATTTGTCTACTGAATTTCTTCAATTGTTTATTTATCTATTGTGTGTGCTATGCTAAGTCACTTCATTCATATCCAACTCTTTGTGACCCTATGAACTATAGCCCACCAGGCTCCTCTGTTCATGGGATTCTCCAGGCAAGAATCCTGGAGTGGGTTGCCATTTCCTCTTTTAGGGAATCTTCTTGACCCAGGGATCGAACCCACGTCCCTTAGGTCTCCAGCACTGATGCATTAGGTGCAGACAAATCCTGTTTGATTCCACTTATGGCTCTTGAGAGGTTTTTTGTTGTTTTTTTCCTTCATGAAAACTACCAGCAAAAAAAAAAAAAAAAAAAAAAAAACTGTTGACAATGTCAACCTCAGAGTAGTTAAGACCCAAAGCACCTAGGCCTC
Organism: Okapia johnstoni; assembly: GCA_024291935.2. NCBI lineage: Eukaryota > Metazoa > Chordata > Mammalia > Artiodactyla > Giraffidae > Okapia > Okapia johnstoni. The sequence goes on along the minus strand of CM044310.1, from coordinate 53,719,724 downwards.
AGTACCCCTCCAAAGGTACACTTCTTGCTGTCACCTTTACTGTGGGGGTCATCTCTATATACATGCAAAGTCTTGAGGTCAGGGTCAGACAGAGCCTGCAAGGAGCAGGTGGTTTTTGGTCCCAGGCCAATCAAGCAGGCCTCTGCCCTTCAACTGCTTTCCATCTTCCCTCCACTCAGGACAGAAATGCTTCCCAGCTTGCCCTCCTGGGACAATAACCACTCAGCCCCAAATGTTAAGCTAAAGTGTTGGTCGCTAAATGGGGGAGGACTTTGTGACCCCATGAACTGTAACCCACCAGGCTCCTCTGTCCATGGGATTTCCCAGGCAAGAATACTGGAGTGGGTTGCCATTTCCTTCTCCAGGGGATCTTCCTGACCCAGGAATCAAACCTGGGTCTCCTGCATTGCAAGCAGATTCTGTACCAACTAAGCCACCAGAGAAGCCCAAATGCTAAGCTAGGGTCCAAGCAAAACTCAACTGGATGAGAACACGGGGGAAGAGGAAGCAGAGCCCAGGGGCCAGGCAAAAGGAGGCAGAGGCAGGCCCGTTATTGTAAAGGGAGGCCTACACACCCGGGCCTTTTACCTCTGGGTCACCGGTTCAAATCCAGCCAGGCTTCGCCTGACAGAAAATCATTAGCAGCTCCGTGTCAGGCTGCCTGACAGACGGAAAATGAGCTTCTGTCTCTATGCAGCAGGCAAGTGTCCACATCACACTTGGCGCTAAGCGGCCCCGGACTCTGTGGAGACGGAGCAGAAGTCGCGCGACGGCCGTCGGGGTCTCTGAGGCCAGGCCAGCCCGCATCTCAGCGTTCTCTGCTTGGGAGGCCCGACAGCTCCCTCATCGCAGCCCTTTCATGAGCACTTTATTAATCGAGGTTTGTTTTTCCCTCTGAGGACATTGTTTAGCAAGTGGTCTGAAGTCATGGAACAACTGAGAAATCTGAGTCTGCAGCATCAAAAGAAGAGCGGCCAAAAATCACAACAGAAAAATAGCTATCAGACCCTTTTATCCTCCGCGGCAGATCAGGAGGAGGCTAGGGGCGTGGGGCGGCGGCCGAACGCGTCCCGGGAGGGTGGAGGCAGTGGCTTCACCACCAGCTCTCTGGCTAAGGGGCACGGGGGCACGCCCTCTGAGGGTATTTTCATTTCACCTCCCTTTTTCCCTTTTAGAACCATCTAAGGCATCAGCCGAAGGGCATCTGAAGCTAAGCAAGACCCTTCCTCTTCCTGAGCACAGACCCTCCTTAGAGTGTTTATTGAACCCCACCCCCCGACTGAGCTCTCCTCACCACACCAAGGGGGTGGAATGCCCACCCCCCCTGGATAGTTCTGGCAAATGCACAGGGTGCGGTCGGCCTCGGCTGCGAGCTTCAAAACCCCTCCCCGTGCCGGGTGCTGAAAGCCACAGCGCCGAGGGTCCCGAGTCTGGGCCGCGGACAGTGCCCTAGTCCGAGGTGTACTTCAGCGCCTCTGGGGCATCCCAGGAGCGCCCGGCCCTCCCCCCGAGCCTCGGCGACGCCGGACAGAAGGCGCCGCCCGGGCCGTGGGAGCGCATCCTCGCCGGTCCGCGGCCCGCACCCCCTCGGCCAGCAGGGGGCGGCCCGCACCCACCGCCCCGCCTGAGGACCGCGTCGGCGGCAGCGCCGCAGATGGGGCTTGCGAGCGCGAGTCACGGGTCCCGCGCCTCCGGGGCTCACCTGGCTTTGGGGGGAAGCCGGCCAAGATGTGTGGAGGGACCTTCTGAGCCACCTGTCAGAGCCACGAACCAAGAAATCCACTGCCGCATTTCTGTGTCCGGGGAAAGCCATTTCTTCCTCCACTCTGGGTCCCCCCGGCCATGCTTGTTAGGAGAGGGGCCTGTGGTTTCCAGACCTGAGCTTGACCCCACCCCTTGTTTGGATGGATCCCGGAGAAGAGACCGAAGCTGGGGACCACTGGCAGCAGCCCTGAGCCGCTGCTCCTGTGTCTCTCACTCCGCGCCCCCATCCTCCTGCCCCCTCCTCACAGGGTTCAGAAGCAGAAAGTAGCCCCCCACATACCCCAATTTGCGTCTGTATTGTGTTGCCACTCTTTTAGACAGCTTGGTACTATCAAATGGAGACATTCTATTGTATCCATTTCTGTTCACAGATATCAACAGTTTTGAGATTAGATTCTCCGCTGCATCCAAGTGTGTGTGGGGAGTTGGGAGAATCTTTATGTGTGTGAGCAGTCACCATTTCAGCCTATGTGGCTCACCCTGACAAGCCGCGGTTGTGTGTGCATGCAGTGAAAGTCGCATAATATAAAACACACTATTCTAACCGTATTTAACTATACAGTTCAGTGGCACTTAGCACATTCATATTGTTGTGCAACTCTCATTATCCATCTCCTAGATTTTTCACCTTCCTAAACGGAAACTGTGTCCCCGTTACACACTAAGTTTCCATTCCCCCTCCCACCACCACCACCCCTGGCACCCATCAATGTACTTTCTGACTCCATGAGTTTGTTCTAGGAACCTCCTAGGGCTTCCCCGGTGGCTCAGCGGTTAAGAATCCGCCTGTGATGCAGGAGCCACAGGAGACATGGGTTTGATCCCTGGGTCGGGAAGATCCCCTGGAGGAGGACATGGCAACCCATTCCAGTATTCTTGCCAGGAGAATCCCCAAGGACAGAGGAGCCTGGTGGGCTACAGCCCATAGGGTCGCAGAGTCATACATGACTGAAGCGACTAGGCACGCACAGACACAGGAACCTCATATGTGTGGAGTCAAACAGTATTCTGTACCATATACACTGCGTGTGTGCTCAGTCTCTTCAGACTCTTTGAGACCCTATGGGCTATAGCCCATCAGGCTCCTCTGTCCATGGGGATTCTCCAGGCAAGAATACCCGAGTGAGTTGCCATGCTCTTCTCCATGGGATCTTCCTGACCCGGGATAGAACCGGTGTCTCCTGCATTACAGGCTGATTATTTATCACTGAGCCACCCGGGAAGCCCCACACCATATACACTACTATGTATAAAATAGATAAGGAATGAGAACTTGAACTTCCCTGGTAGTACAGTGGTAAAGAACCTGCCTGCCAATGCAAGAGACACAGGTTCACTCCCTGGGTTGAGAAGATCCCCTGGAGAAGGAAATAGCTATCCAGTCTAGTGTTCTTGCCTGGAAAATCCCTTGAACAGAGGAGCCTGGCAGGCTATAGCCCGTGAGGTTGCAAGAGTTGGGCACGACTTAGCAACTAAACAATAACAACAAATGAGAACCTAAGGAGCTGGGTTTAAAGATGCATTCATGTATGTGTGTGTGTGTTCACACATGCGCACCTGTGTGTTTAGTCATAAACTCCTACAAGCTCCCAGAAAGAAGTTCAGAATGGGCTCAAGGAAAAGCTGACCTGCCGAGCACCTCTTTGGGAACCACTGCCCAGAGCTCTTCTTGGCTCTTTGCTCTCCCATTTTCTCTACAACCCTAGGCCGTAAGCCACAGGGGCGCTCTACGGGAGTCACCACAGTCACCTTGCTTCTTGAAGGCCTTAGGGCTACTTTCAAATTCAGCCAGTCTCCTGACAGAGGAATTAGAGAACAAGAAGGCTGCACAGCAAAACCCCTGGACAGAGAAGACTTCTACAGATTGCCTTGCCGTTTGTACCTTTGGGTGTGCAGAGAGGGGGCTAAGGTCAGCAGGGGGATGGTCCCCAGGAGGACTGGACAGATGCCTGCCTGCCTGGAGCAGCCTGGAGCAAGCTGTGGTCTCAGGCCCCTGGCCTACCTGGATCGACCTGGCATACCCTGAAGGAAGGGCATCCCCTTCTGGCCCCGCCCAGAACCACAGGAGCTCTGACACCAAGAAGATGCCCACGTGGACAAAGGAAGCAGCTGCCTTTGTACTGCCCCCTTCCTTCTCTAGCTGTGCTTCTGGAAGAATGAGGAACAGTTCCAAGTGAAGTCAAAGGCTTGCCTTGACATTTAGAGAACCTGTTTCTGAGGAAGAGCAGGAAGCAGCATCCGGTTCACGCCTAGCGCGCAGCCTGGCACACGACGCATGCTCAGAAAAACCTTCCTGCTGAAACTGACCTGATACTGAACTGCCTCAACCCCGGGCTGTGGATCGCTACTGTGTGTCCTTGCTCCTCCTTGAGTTTAGTTTCCTTCGGTAAAATGGGATGTTGATGGTAATACCCACCTCACAGAGCTGCTTCCAGGATGAAACAAGGTCACTCACAGGAGTAATAATGTCAACCCTAAAAGGTGGCACAAATCTCAGGAATGGCAAAGTTGAGAACTGTATATCAAATATGCTCCAGAATTAAGGTTATAGTGGCTAAAAATCAGCTCTAATTTATTCACTGACATTCTTCTATCCATCAAGTAAGAAACCTATGTTGTAAGACTCTCCTGCCTCCCCACCCCCCACCACACCAATGGAACTCAATGGAACTATTTTCTTTTTGGGTGGAAAAACACTTTTTTAATAAATTGGGCTGTGTGCTGAATAAAGACAGCCCATCCCCACCCCCAGACAGCCCTAGCTGCACAAAATGTGCGCAGCGTCCTCCCAGCACCGAGGCTTGCTCTTCTTTACGCTTATTTACATATCGAGCCAGATCGCCATGGCTGCCTGCCCGGAAGCCCTATTTTTAATTGTTTGACGCCCCAGTCACCCCTCTGACCCTTCCTGGCACTTTTCTGAGGATTTCCGGCCACGGCTGGCTTGTGAGGGAAGGCACCCCACCAGACCAGAGGCCCCCAGATTCAGCATCGGTAAGCCTCTTTCCAAGGGGATTCTCCAGGCAGGCTAGGGCTGGCCCCCTGTGAAGTGGAGGGGATTTGGGGTCGGGTGAGGGGAGCGGGAAGCTACATCCCATGCGGACAGAACGACAGAGGAGGAGGGAAGCAGCTGCCTGTGGGTTCTCCAGCTTCCTTCTCTAGCTGTGCTTCTAGAAGAATCAGGAATAGCTCCAGGTGAAGAAGGCAAAGGGCTTGCTCTGAAATTTAGACTGGGCTGGTGTCCCCCGCCCCCTTCTTTTTTAAAAACAGCACTTCCTAGACAGAGCAATAAAATATATAATTATAAATGTTTTCCAAGGGTGCCCTCTAGTGGAAATCTGAAGGCACCGGCACGTTTGACAAATGGAAGTGACTTGGCTATCAAACTTCGGAATAAAAATAAAGCACCTTTTACCAAGACCTTCTTCACACGTGACTTGAAAACAGATCCAGTTTCTTCCACGAGTCCATAAAAATGTCACATGGCCCTGACTGGAAATGAAGGCTGCCTTAAGTTTTTAAAAGGAAATAGTGCTCCACTTTTAGAACTGGAAATCACACAGGTTGTTTTAAGAACTTGCAGGGCAGGGAAGTGTGTGGAAGGGGACGAGGGGAGCGAGCCATGGGTTGTATTCCTAGGCTGCGCCTGGGTTGCTGGCCGACGGCTTTTATTTTGGCTGCGAAATGAGCCAAGGCTGCAATAACGTCCAGCCCCAAAGGCCACACACACTGCTGGGTTTTTACCTTGGAGGATGTGGGACAATGAGTCATTTGTGCCTCTTCCTGGTTCTTCCTGGCCAAGGTCAGCTTTCCCACTGGAACCGAGCAGCCTGGCGCACAGCCCGAGCCGTCTGGAGCCTTCGCCTGGTGCGGAGCCCAGGAGAGGGTGCGGCCCCCGCCGGGTCCCCGCAGAGGCCCCAGTTCAGGCTCCGAGGCAGCCCTTTGTCCACGTCAGAAAACCGCTCACGCTGCTCAGTTTAGCGGGAAGGGCCCCCTGGCGGAGGCCCTAGGAATCGCCGGCCCTAAAGAAAGGTCTCAGGCAGAATTCGGTGAGGAGGAAACGCAACCTGCTTCTGACCGTTCACTCCCTTTCTGCTCAGAGCCGAATAACTTTTCTCAGTTTGGATGGATTCCAGTTCATCTTGCAACCACTCCTATCACGAATAGTAATAAAATAGCCGCCGTTCCTTCCTTTGTCCACTGTGTGTGTGTGTGTGTGTGTGTGTGTGTGTGTGTGTGTGTGTGTGAGTCACTCAGTCGTGTCTGACTCTGCGACCCCATGGACTGTAACCCACCAGGCTCCTCTGTCCATGGAATTCTCCAGGCAAGAATGCTGGAATAGGTTACCATTCACTTCTCCAGAGGATCTTCCCAACCCAAGGATCAAACCCAGGTGTCCTTCATTTCAGGTAGATTCTTTACCCTCTAAGCCACGAGGAAAGCCCCCTTTCCCCACTAGACCAATGTATTTGAGCACCCACTTTGCACCAGGCACTGTTCTAGATTCTGACCATCCAGACAGACTAGGTCCTCATCTCATGGAAACTGCAATCTAATTCGGAGATAGATGATACACAAGCAGATATATCATTTTGAGGCTCTGAAGGAAACCAGGAGAGTGTAATGAATAACTTGGGGAGTCCTGAGAGGAGGTGTTTGGGCAGACTGCTCTGAGAAGGTTACATTTAAGCATCTATTATGTGTCAGTTGTTTACTGTGTTAGAGGTTAATGATATAAAGATAAGAAGACAATGCTTGAAGCAGGAAATGGCAACCCATTCCAGTATTCTTGCCTGGGAAATCCCTTGGACGGAGGAGCCTGGCGGGCTGCAGTCCATGGGGTCACAAAGACTTGGACAGGACTGAGTGACAGAGCATAAACAAACAAGCCAGGGTCCAGCCTAAATCCAGGGTGATCTCATCTCAAAATCCACAATTACATGTGCAAAGATTGTTTTCCCGCATAGTCACCTTTGCAGGTTCTGGAGGTTACAACCTGGACATACCTCTGGGGTCCACCATTAAACCTACTCAGTCTGGTAAGGAAAAAAAAAATTATGCTGCCTGAACCTTCAAAGAGCTCAGAGCCCAGTGCTGGAATAATAATTGCATAGGATTCAAAACATAGAGGATTTCACAATAGTCCTAAGATCTATTGCTCACGATAAATCTGTCCAGTAAATTGCATCATCCTCATTTTATAGATATGAAAACTGAGTTCAAAGACTTGCCAGAAGTTTTAGGGTTCATCAGTAGCAATGTCAAGTTTGAAATGGAGGCCTGTCTTGCTCCCCAACATTGTCTTTCTTTTCCTATGCCCTGTTTCTTGGTGGAAACGGAGAGATAAACAATGCGATGCTAAACTCTCTCCCAGCCCAAACGTTTCACAGGGGCATCACGCACTGTCTGAAGTGGGCTCACAGTAACGCTGCTCTCTCTCGCAGCCTCTGCTGAAGGACTCTCGGGAATTAGCAGGAGGACCACACACTGGTCCAACGTGCCGCTTCTGCAGCTCTTGTCAGTGGTACACAAGTCTGGCAGCTGATGTCAGAGTCCCTTGGCCTCCATCCCGCAGACATGCTGATGAGACGCTCCTCCAGCAAACTAACTCAGATCCAAGTCCACACACAGGGCTCCTCCTTCACTTCCGTTCGTGAGGATCTTCTCATTCAGCAGCCAGAGACACAGGTCTCCTGACTCTGGGAAAAGGTCACCCAACACTTCTGTCAAACCTTAGGACCAGACCCTGAGCAGGAAAAGTAAGGAAGAAAAGGCCACCGGAAGTGATCCTTGACTCTTCCTCAGTTGCTGGTGGGGAAAGATAACGGCCCACAGCAGACTGCAAGTCGATGGTGGGGTGACAGTTTGAGCCCCTTCTCTGAAAGCCGTGTGGTCACACCAGCACTCCCAGGAGAACAGAGGAAGACAACTGGACCAACTCTTTGGGTGGTAGGGTTGTTGATCGGATGTCAACTCAACAGCCCACATCAGCGTGCAACATCTATGTGTCTGCTTGTGCTGGGACAACAAGGGACAAACATACCCCTGACAGCAGGACTCTTGGAGGGCTGGCAGGTACCACCTCCTGTGCCCTGAACGACCTACTTATATACAGTTGTAGTTGCTGTCATTGTTTAATTGCTCAGTCGTGTCTGACTCTTTTGTGACTCCATGGACTGTAGCCTGCCAGATTCCTCTATCCCTGGAATTTCTCAGGCAAGAATACTGGAGTGGGGTCCTTCTCCAGGGGATCTTGCCAACCCAGGGATCGAACTCGTGTCTCCCACATTGCAGGTGGATTCTTTACTGTGGAGCTACCAGCGAAACCCATACTCGTTTCTAGTACAGAAATGCCTTTTACCCACTAGGATGTCAGTGTTTATACCTAAGGGTCTGGGGCTAGGTGGGAGAGTCTCTCAGGGTCTTCAGAGAAGCGTCTAGTGCCTCCACTGTGCAGTGAACCAGCCTCCCTCCTCGGTTCCTTGTTAAAGCTGGACCTTTTCCCTAGCGCCAGGCTGGGAACACACTCGGGCTGTATTTTCTGCTCCAGAATTTCACTACAGCTGTGTGCTGCACTTCTCTTTCTTAGTCTCCCACTTCAAGAGTCTTTTCTTCTGAAAGTAGGACCTTGCTGGTTCAGGTCCCGAAATCTGGATTCAGAGAGGCACAGCCTTTGCCTTCTATCACCCTGGGCAGCAAATCAACTGCCTCTGACTTTTCCCCTTCTTGCTGACTTCCTTTTCTTTGTTGCTTGATTCCAAGCTCCTTTTGTCTCCACCTCTTAGATCCGGGAGCCTTCTCAGTTTGCTTTATGGCTCAGTTAGATAGCAGGGACTCATGCCTGGGGCTGAAGGATCTTTTCCCCTCCTTAGGCCCTTTCTTCTCTAATCTCATGCAGTAAGTATCCCTCTCTCTTTTCCATCCTCCTCACCATTTTCCACCCCTACATCTGCCCCCATCTCCTGCCCCAGCTTCTCTAAACACCTCTGTCACCGAGGCAGAAGTCCTGGAGGAGACAGGAGAAGAGGCAGCAGCTGGGGGTGGAAATTAGACACTGTGAGACTCTCACCATCTTCGCCGTGCCTGGAGGACACCAGCCCTGGGAAGCACCCCCTCCACTAGCATTAAACAGAGAGAACAAAATTTATTTGTTTATTTGTTTAATATCAAGAAGACTTTGGTTTTCGACCCCAGAGGATCTGAGTAAGTAGAAACTCAGCTTAATCAGAGGGCTCAGGCTTACATCATGCCCTACAAATAATAATAATCATAACATAATAGTACTAATGCTTGTGCTACATTTGGAACCCGAAATGATCAGTGACATTTCCCCTGATGAGGTTAAACAGCCTGGCTCTCGGGCTGCACATTTGCATAATAAAGATCAGAAGTCAGCCGCCATCTACAGCTCTGTCGGCTCAAGCCTCGTGTCCTTGATTCAGGGACGGCACAGCCCGTCTTAATGTACTCTCACATGCGGTCCTGTGCCTTGATGTTAATCTTTGGCTTGCAAGTGAAATGTCAGCTTTTTTTTTTTTGTCTGTGATAACAACAAATGATGTTTCTAAATGAGAAGATGCCGTCTGTAATGGATAAGACAATCTGAAAATGCAGAGGCAACATCTGTGACCCGTGATGCTAACCTGGCAAGCTGTAGTCTCTTTTTCTAGCCTGTCGGTTGATAGGAAAACATCACTTTATATACAATAATTAATCATTAGTCCAAGTGGATATCCCCATTGGTTCCTTGCCTCTCAAACAACCCTGCCTAGCCTGACTATAAATCAGGAAAATACATTCTTTAATATCTAGTGGAATGCATTTCCAGGCAGCTTCTTTCCTCCACAAAGTAACTAACAGAACACTTGGCAGAAACCGTCTCTCTCTGGCTGATGGGGGAAGATTTTCCCCAGGTGCTGTTTGAAGGGTGGAAAATGCAGAACCCAGAGGAAGGGAGGGAGTGAGTTCAAGACGGTGGTTGTAAATTACTTACATTGGCGGCTCCTAGGTGGGTAGTGGGCGGAGACAGCCAGCATATCCCCATCGGGGCCTATTGGTCCTTTCTCCCGTAGCATGTCTCCTCCCTTGGCCCACTGCCGGGCCCTGTCACAGGTCATGCTTTGGCCTGGCCCATCACTGTGGCCAGTCCCCAAAGTCCTGTCATCCCTCTGGTTCTAACGGCAACTGTGTATTAATCTTTCTAGGCCATTTTTCTGTTTGATTCCAGGCTCTCTCTGGATCTATTGAAATATTTACAGCACCCAACATACTCCAAGAAGATAAATGATCTGCCAAGTGTGGTGGAAAGAAAAGTATGTTGGAAACTGGGATGGAAGGCAGGAGTCGAAGGACCACCTAGACCCTCCCTTACTTGTCTCTGATGGCTCGGAGGCCTGGCTGTCCTCATCTGCATGGAGGGGGTGTTAATACTTTCAGTCCATGCTTCTTGGAGCCCTGAGTTTCTGAGGCAGTGCCCCAGGGTGAGGGAGAAGGAGCCGGGGCAGGAGGAAAGGGAAATATACACAGACTTCAACTACAGCATTCAGCTTTTATTGTTGTACCTAATAAAGTGAAAAATCTAAAACCAGTGAGTCAGATTAAAAGCCATTCCCGATTTTTGCATCTTGTAGTTCTCTGTCCCAACGCTGTCCATGCCATCACTGAATGTGGGAATGGTTTAGGAGCTGCTGCTTCATCTTAGGGCCTGTGCTTGCATCTCTTAGCTAGGCCAGTGGTTCTCAGTTGGGGATGACTCTACCCCCCCACCCCGACTCCACCCTCCACAGGGTACATCTGGCAATGTCTGGGAATGTTTCTGGTTGTCACACTAGGGGGTACCACTGTCATCTAGAGAGTAACAGACCAAAAAGTGAAAGTGAAAGTTGTTCAGTCGTGGCCAACTCCTTGCGACCCCACCTATACAGTCCGTGGAATTCTTCAAGCCAGAATACTGGAGTGGGTAGCTGGTCCCTTCTCCAGGGGATCTTCCCAACCCAGGAGCCAAACTGGGGTCTCCTGCATTGCAGGCAGATTCTTTACCAGCTGAGCTACCAGGGAAGCCTTGTAAGAGACCAAAGATGCTGCTCAATACCCTACAATGCATGGGACAGTCCCCCACAGCAAAAGAATGGTCCGACCCCCGATGTTGATAGTATGAAGGATGAGAAACCCTGAGCCAGACCACAGAGACTAAGTAAGTATGCTCACAGGTGAATCTGGAAGACTGTTCAGCTTTCCTTCTGTTCAGCGGAGATGGAGAAGTCAAGTCCATTCTCAACTCCTCCCTGCCAAGAACTCCACGAGCTGTGCATCTGAGACACAGAAGGTCCTCCCCGGGGACAGTGGCATCAGCACTCGTAGTTCACCTTTGGAGGGAAATTCATGTTCCTGACACTCAGGCACCTGCAGAAGCCCAAGACACAGCACGTTCAAGTTCAGTCTAGACCAGGCAGTGCTGACAGTAATATAGACATTGAACTTTCCACTCCCTCATTATTTATTGATGACTTACTACAGGCTGAGAACAATTCTAGGTGCTGGGGAAACAACAAGGAATAAAGCAGTATCTCTGCCTTTACAAAGCATCCTGGTTGAGGAGAGTCAGAAAACACACAAAGGAATGAAGGCATAGACTTGGGAGGTAAGAAGTGATGTCAGTATGAGGAAGCAGGGAGGGGCACAGAGAGTGAGAAGGGGGACAGTGGTCATGAGACAACACGGGAGCGTGATTCTGAAGGCCGTGGGTGTCTGGAGGGAATGGGGTTCCGGACAACAAGAGACGCCAGACCATGGGAGTTGGATGGAGCTGTGCTGCATCCCTAGACCATACTTGAAAACTCTGGGAATGTGTGAGAAGGTGGTCCAAGGACCAGGTCCTATGAGACCTGGTCAACCCAGTTCGGATGTAGAGGTTTTATTCTGAGCAAGATGGAGACCCATTAGGGAATGCAGAGATAGTGCAGCAAAAAAAAGGATTTATGTTTTAAAAGTGAAATGCAGAAACCAAAAAGCATTTGCCATATTTCAGTTCTCTTGGCCACTCCACCCATCTGCTGGAAGGAGCAGAGTCTCAAAATGTTCACCTTTTCTTTTTGCATTCAAAGAATGGAACAAAGCGACCCTGGAGGTCCACTAGTTCAGACTCCGCACTTCCAATGCAGGAAGAGCAGGTTCCACCCCTGGGGGGGGACTAAGATCCCGCATGCCATGTGCCATGGCCCCCAAAACAGAACAGAACAAACTCAAAAAACATCAACCTACTTTTCATCATCAAGGCCTTCCTGACATTCTAAGTCAGAGATGACTATGGCTGGTTTTGCAAACCCCTAAAGGCCAGATTTGGAGAAGGAAATGGCAGCCCACTCCAGTATTCTTGCCTGGAAAACCCCATGGACAGAGGAGCCTGGTGGGCTACAGTCCATAGGGTCGCAAAGAGTCGGACGCAACTGAGTGACTTCACTTTCACTTTCACTAAAGGCCAGATGAAGCTGAATTCTGAAGAGCTTAAAGCAGGGAGAAATTCTCAATAAAGCGAATGGATGTGAAATTAGCACAATAGATGTTTGTTTAAAATAGAGTTTTCAGCAATTGTTTTTCTGTTATTATCCCTGAAATGTGTGTTTAGCCCCAAAACTCCTTCTCCTCCAAGAAGTGGTTGGCTGAACAATTCTGTAGCTGTTCGCACAAAACAAAAAAGGCTATTTTTAAGATGCTGCATTGGAGTCCTCTGCCTAACTTTTCAGGGCTTTGTGCTCTAGTTACTGGCTTCAGGTTAAGTCAACACTTCCTACTCGTTCCTCTCTAGGATTTCTCTGAAGTCTGGCTTAGGAGACCTTCAAGATCACTGTGACACAGGGGTTTTATGTGTCCTGACTTCAGGCCCGGAGACTCCAGCCGCCTTTGCCAAAAAAAGGGTTTACTCAGAATGTCTCAGCTATAATGTCTGACCCCCAGCAGGAACTGTGGCCAGTGGCTGCCATGACAGCCAAAGCAGTGATCCCACCATCGGCTGGGCTGGGGCAGCGGGGCCACGGGGGGAGGAGTTGTCGTGGACCGGAATCATGGTGTGGGTGGCCACGGGATTTCTTTACAGATAGTGCTGCAGTTACAGAATGACCTTAATAACAATAGCAAGTCTATTAGTTAGAGACTGCTAAGTACTTAACATGTGTTTAATCTTCACAACAGCCAGAAGAGGTAAATCGTCCTGTGATCCGTTGATCTTGAGGCGGAAGCAGAGGCTCAGAGGTCTGGCTGACTCTTGTGCACGTTCACTAGGGTGCCTGGTGTGGGGTTCTCTGCCAGGGAAGAGGAGGTGCTTAAACCATAGAGCCTGGGGAATTCCTGGCAATCCAGTGGTTAGGACTCTTCACTTTCACTGCCGTGGGCCTGGGTTCAATCCCTGGTCAGGGAACTAAGATCTTATAAACCTCAAGGCACAGCCAAAAAAAATCGTAAAACCTGGAGACTTCCCTTGGCCCCTTTGAGGCTTTGAAGGGAAGGTGACCCACGGCATCTCCTGGAGATGAGCAGACTGTCCTCTTACGCCAGCCCTGTGGCAGGTCAGCAGTCTAATTGGCGATGCAGTAAATTAAACACATCTTCAACTCCTTTTTCACTTCTCCCTTTGAAAAGTGAAAATCTATTGCCCTTCCCTTGGAAGAATGAGGGCTGTGAATTGCTGTGACCACCAGAATATGGCAGGAGTACAGTCATATTACTTCCCAGGCCTGGCCTTCCAAGATGCCCAGCTTCTGGTTTTGTCAGCCTGGGACACTCCCTCTGGGAACCCAGCCACCAGGCAGTAAGAAGCCACAAAACAGAGAAGCAAATTGCTTCCCAATGGACCCAGTGAGTGCCCAGCTGGCAGCCAGCACGAACTGCCAGCCCTGTGAGTGAGTCACCTGGGATGTTCCAGTCCATCTGACCACACGCAGAGCAGAAGAACTGCCCAGCTCAGCCCAGGCAACCCCAGCACCATGTGAGACCATCAACGGTAGGCACTGTTTCAAAGCACTGAGGTAAGGGGTAGTTCGTTTCATAGTAAGGGATAATCAAAACAGCCTGTTTCCACAGGATGATATCCTCTTGGACAGGAAAGATCTGGAAGGCAGTGTATATGTGATGCACCCGGCTCTGATGTGACGTGGCCAGATGGGAGCTGCCCACTAGTGAGATGGGAGCTCTCCACTAATGAGATGTCTCATCTGAATCTCAGGGAGAGGGCATCTCTGGGAAGGGTGGGGTATGTGGGATGGATTTCTGTGGCCCCCATGGGAGTACAGTACAGGTGTCTCTCTCCACAGCATTTCTAGGACACCTCCATTTGTGAACACAATTATCTAGGTCTCTTCCCTAGTGGCTCAGACAGTAAAGAATCTGCCTGCAATGCAGGAGACAAGAGTTCAGTTTCTGGGTTGGGAAGATCTTCTGGAAAAGGGAAAGGCTACCCACCCTACTGTTCTGGCCTGGAGAATCCCATGGACAGAGGAGCCTGGCCGGCTACAGTCCATGGAGTCGCAAAGAGTCAGACACGACTGAGTGAAGAAGCATAGCACATGCTCCTAGGTCTCTGCGTGCCCGTTGTGGTACTTGCCTGAAGCCAAGGGACAGATGTGTCTACACCAGAATCTGGGAGGAGAGAGTCTTGGAGCTAATGCCCAGTGAGCTAATGGGCTGGAAACACAGAAACAGCCCTTTCCTACACACCTGATTTTTTAAAAATGTTTTTGTTATTGAGTTGCAACGTCATGAATGTCTCTTTCTCTTTAGCAAATTACTGAACTTCTGTCTCATGAAGTTATTGTAGGAGCTAAATGTGAAAATATACGTACAGTTCTTGGCACAACCTACACAATTTAGCTACTCAATCAGGAAACATCATTTCCAAATTTATAGTGCTTTTGTTTCCACATTAAAATGGACCTTGACTCTGTAGTAGGTTTACTTCTGAAAAGGCCGCTAATTCTCATGTGTTACATTAGGTGACCATATTCAAGAGTTATATTCGAACCTGTTGTTTTGATCCCATTTGGTATCTATGGAACTCTTGCTAAATCAAAATGATCTTCATAAAGTCACAAGAGTGGGTGGATGGTCTCCATCCGTCATGCTTTCTTAGACAGATAAAGGCTCTTAAAACTGTGCTGGTATTATCATTTGTTTTTCAGCCTGACCTTGCAAGAAGTCTGCTAGTTGTTGGGATATTTAGTTTCTCATCAAATGTAAATGGATGGGAGATCTCAGATCCATTTACACCTGAAGAGGAGGTTTGCTTACCCCATCTCGGGTTTATGGCCTCGTGCTGCATGTATATTTCCCAGCAGATGTGGGCAATCAAACTCTCTAAAATCTTCCTTCCTTTTGACCAATTTCCATGGCAGATTTGCCACATTTCTGAGTTTCCTAGAAGGCAAAATACCTTTGCACTCACCCAGTCAACGATATCAGAGCCAACTTTGAACTCTAGTTTGGAAAAACAAGACTTCTCTGGGGGTGGCTTGGAGAGGCAAAGGGAGGGCTGAAAGAGATACAACTCCACCGTTACTATTTTTTTTCAAAGAGTTAGAGGTGATGAGGCTGACAATGCTGAGGAGGGACAGAAGTTCTATTTCTACAGGTTCCTTAAGGCAACGGAGGAAGCTCAATGGCCACGGGAGTCTAGTTAATGAGCAGGTTATACAATATTCATTGTGTTGAGTTTAAGTCTTCAAACAGAACGTCTAATTGCGAGAAGAAAAAAAGGCAGCTAAATTACAGATGTTAAGACAACAAAGCTGGGGAAGAATTCCCTCTGTTGATTAAACTGTCCTTGTGCTGCTTCCTCCACTAGCTGCTCCCTGACAGGGGTGGGGTGGGGGTGCACAGTGAATCCCTGTCCTCATTAACTATTCTCAGTAGCTCTGTTCTGGCTGAGACTCTCTACAGGGTCCAAGGGGAACCCAGAGAGGCCTGGGACCACTGATTTCTCAGAGGACTGTGTTCTTGCTACTCATAGAGGGAGAAATCCAGTTGCATTCCCCTTCGACCAAAACGAAACTGTTGTCTCCAGTTCTCCGGACGTGCACGATCTCGCCACCATCACCAGTGGCTACTGCATCCCCGGCAGGCTCATGAAAGGATGCTTCCGTCCACCTGTGGCAATACTGAGTATGCAGGTAACGAAGGGCAGCAGCCACGGCCATGCCCAGCACAGCCAAGAGGCAGAGCAGGATGCCAAGCTGCGGAGTCCTGAGCTGGATCCCCCACAGGGCCCTGGCCCCATCCTGCCCGAGCTCAGGTCTTGGGTTGGTCTTCCAGGGGTCTCCCACCCCAGCCTCTCCATTGCCCTCCTCCACTCTGCGCTCCTTGTGCTTTGACTGAGGCAAGAAGCTGGCAGAGGGTCTTGATGCCTCTGACTGGCCATCAGCAGTGGTGGGCCTGGAGGTGGCAGAGGTGTAGAGGGCAGGAGTTGGGGGAGCTGCTCTGGTCCCATGTCCAGTGAAGGCCCCGGAGGACCAGAGGCTAGGATGGGAGAGATGGACAGTGTACAAAGGAGGCCTCATCACTGTCCTGTTAGAGGCCTTCATCTTGTCCTAGAAAAGCAAAGGGAAAAAGAAAAATCAAAGGAGCTAGTCTTCCCCCTAAGCAGCTATTGAACTTTGCAACTATCTCAAGTTCCTTAAAGAACCCCAGGCAGCAGCTGAAAACCCAGGCTCATGCCTGCTCTTAAAAGAGCTCAGAGGAAAACACCCAAGCTGATAAATATGCACTTGTTATTGATGGGGACAAGGAGACTAATGGAAACCCCACCAAGACAAGATGGAGGCCAGTTACGAGAACAAACATCGGGTCTTATTAGAGGATCCAGGACAAAATGGGTGACTGTCATCTCCAATGGCTGAAAGCTCCGAGTGTATCTTCTTATGCTAAGACCCATGCAAAAGGGACCATTGAATCTTGCTGTAGGTTCCAATAAATTTGAGTAAGGATATTATACCATGTTTTATTTTTTGTTCCTTTTAAGACTTCAAAGGAATAGTAAATCATTGAGCATGTATATTTTATACTGCCCATTGATCTAACCTCTGGGACCATACATGGTATTTTGGGCTCGATGTTATGAAGGAGATGGTGGGGGAAGAGGAGAGAGGCATTATTAACTGAAGCTAAGTGGGAAAACATATCACGAAAACCACCAGTTTCTGCAATTGCCAATAACTTCAGAGACACTGTGGATAATGGAAAGGCCGGTATTGACTGAGAAGAAAAATGCTGTGTATATATCACACCTTGGCCTCCTTGTCACTGATTTTGCCTACTAGTCTAATAGCTATGATCACCTATTGTGGAACTTCCCACTCTGGGATCAAAAATATCATACTCACTGCCTGTGTACAACGTGGCTGTTACCTGCTCATCCCTGTCCGAGGGCAGACAAGTTTCTAGTGAATCAAAGCTTGGATCATTCTGAGTCCTAGAAGGAAGAGAAAAAAAGCTGAGAAGGAGTCACTAGGTATTTGGGTTTTTTCCTTACCTTTTATTATAAAAATTTTCAGAATAAAAATGTAGGATAATATAATGAACCCCCAAATATTTACCACCCAGGTTCAAAAATTATCGATTCATGACTGATCTTATTTTCTCTCTTCCTACCGACCTACTCTGCCTCCATGTTTTATTGTTTGTTTTTTCCTTTAGAAATGTGTTTACTTATTTGTTTATTTTAATTTGTATTCTGTATTGGAGTAGAGTCCATTAACAGGCTTCTCCGGCAGCTCAGCTGGTAAAGAATCTGCCTGCAATGCAGGAGATCTCGGTTTAATTCCGGGGTCTCAAAGATTCCCTGGAGAAGGGATAGGCTACCTACTCCAGTATTCCTGGTGGCTCAGACAGTAAAGAATCCACCTGCAATGCGGGACATCTGGGTTCTATCTCTGGGATGGGAAGATCCCCCAGAAGAGGGCATGGCAACCCACTCCAGCATTCTTGCCTGGAGAATCCCCAGGAGCCCGGCAGGCTATAGTCCGTGGGGTTCCAAAGAGTTGGACACGACTGAGCAACCGAGCACAGCACAGCACGCAGAGTCTATCAACAGTGTTGTGTTAGTTTCAGATGTGCAACAAAGGGATCCAGTTATACATCTATCGGTTCCTTTTCAAATTCTTTTCCCATTTAGATTATTACAAAATACTGAGTAGAGGTCCCTGTGCTACACAGTAGGTCCTTGTTGGTTTTCTGTTTTAAATACAGCACTGTGTACATGTCAATCCCCAAATCCCAATCTATCCCTCCCCTCACCCCACACCCCTGGTAACCATAAATTCATTTTCTAAGTCTGTGAATTTGTTTCTGTTTTGTAAGTAAGTTTGTTTATATTACTTTTTTTAGATTCCACATATAAGCAATATCATATGATATTTGTCTTTCTCTGTCTGACTTAATTCACTTAGTATGATAATCAAAATCTATGCTTCCTATCACTGTTGTGTATAGTGATAACATTATATTTCTTGGAAACACTGGAGTTTGCAGTTGGGGGCTGGAGAGGGAATGGGTCACCCAAACACTGGTAGGAACAGGACCTAAGCTGTCCTCTTCTGCAGCTCCAGTTATGGCCACAGCAGAGACATCTGTGCGCTGCTGAAGAAGAGTGATGGGCAGACTGGGAGCCAAGTGGAGGCCCAGAGACACTGCCAAGAAAGAGGGGGAAATCATCCTGTGTCGATTCGCACACAGCTGGGACCATGGGCTGAATGCCAGAGTCTTCGAGGTGCCTGAGGACAGACCATCAAGTGTGAACCACTCAAAAGCATCAACTAAGGATTGTCTGGAACTTCCCAGGTGGAATTAGTGGTAAAGAACCCACCTGCCAATGCAGGAGATGTAAGAGATGGGGGTTCGATCCCTGGGTCAGGAAGGTCCCAGGAGAAAGACATGGCAACCCACTCCAGTATTCTTGCCTGGAGAATCCCATGGACAGAGGAGCCTGGTGGGTTATAGTCCAGGGTAACAAAGAGTTGGACACAACTGAAGTGACTTAGCACGCACAAAATATCCTCTGCTCAGTAGTAGAAACCCTTGACTAAGCACCCAGCTTTCCTTTCTTTCTTTTTTTTTTAAAGAGTAAGCTCCCAGCCCTTCCGGGCTTGTGCATCCTTTTAAAAAAAAAAAAAAATATTATTTATTTATTTATTTATTTGGCTGCTTCGGGACTTAGCTGCAGCATTCAAACACTTAGTTGCAGCATGTGGGATCTAGTTCCCTGACCAGGGATCAAACCCAGACCCCCCAGTATTGGGAGCCTGGAGTCTTAGCCCCTAGACCACCAGGGAAGTCCCTGGGCTTGTGCATTCTTAACAGTCACCAATCAGAGAAAATAGAAACCACTGTGACCACTTTGTTTTCTTACTTCTGCCCCAAACTGCTTATTGCTAACAAAAAAGGTGGGATCCTACAAAAAACAAGATTTCTTTTTAAAGCTCTAGGTCTTTCTTGCCGTGGGATTAATGCTAAAAGTTTCCCCTGTGATGATAGGAACTCCAGTCCCTGCTATGGGCAGAGGCGGGATCATGGCCCTCCGCTGTCTCCTCTCCCGTCTGTGATGAGCGGACATGACGGCCCAGAGCATCAGAAACGGGGCAGCAAACAACCAGGCGCAGGTTTTGGAGTCATTGTCTGGGTCCATCTCTTTACTCTGCCCATTCCTGAATAGGGGCAAGTCCCGCAGAGTGTCAGTTTCTTCTTTTGCAAAATGAGACCAATAATAGTACATGGGGTGTAGAACTGCTGAGAGGGGGAAAGTGAAATCATTGATGTAGATGCGTAAAGCGCGGTGCCTGTGCTCAGAGGCAAAGTGCACTACATGTTCACCACGATGGTCAGCAGGGAGACCACGATGCTGTTCACAAAACGAGTGCTGGCAGAAGTTTCTCTGGCCAGGGCATTAACTGGGTTGACTTGAAAAACAATAACAAAAAAATTGTGACACTTTGTTCTTATGCCTTTACTACTCAAAAATAGGGAGACTGAAGTGAAAAATAAAGAAAGCGTACACAGACAGACAGAATTTAGCAAAAATCATGACACTTTTAACTCCTGCCTGAACTCTGAATGCATTCAGATGCTTCCTGCAGACCCTGCGTGCTGGGCCTTGTTCTGGGTGCTGGGGATGCAAAAGTGATGCAGGTTGCTAACTGTTGCTTCTGAACTCAAAACCCAGGAGGACAGACTCCTACATGCCCAACTGTATAAATCACAGTGTGGTCAGAGCTTTAATACCAGAGCTAAAGAAAGCAATTGCATTTGCCTACCAAGAAGCAAGGAGGAAAGGTTCACAAAGGATCAAAGGAGACATTGGAACTGCCCCTTGGAAGGTAAACAGTTCATCATGAGGAACAGTTCTGTTTAAGGAAATGTCAGGAGGCGAACATGGAGACATAAAAGTAGGCCATGCCCAGTGGCGTCAGGTAGGACCCTAAAGAGTCCCAGAGCTCTGTTGGAAAATAAGTTTGAGAAATACAATATGCCATCTTCCCATGGGAAAACTCATCATTCCAGTTGACCCACTAAAGTCTTCTTATAGTTAAACCAATCCACTCCACTTTGTTAAATGACACTTCTCTCAATGCATGTGCGTGTACACACACACACACACGTTTTTCCTTTGGGAAACACTGGGGTTTGTGTAGAGGAATGGGTTGGATAACAGGCAGGAGCAGAGGGAAGGAGTGTGAGCAACTTGATGAAGCGTTGACCCTGCAGCTGCTCAGACTAGAGTCTGCCAGCTCCAGGGGACAAGGTGCCCAGCAGGGTCACCCATCAGAGAGACTTTGCAAAATCAACAGGACCCGTCTTCCTGAAGCCTCACTTTCATTCCTATTCATCTTCAAACAAACATGTTAGTCACTCAGTCATGTCTGACTCTTTGCAACCCCATGGACTGTAAACCGCCAAGCTCCTCTGTCCATGGAATTCTCCAGGCAAGAATAGTGGAGTGGGTTGCCATGCCCTCCTCGAGGGGATCTTCCCGATCCAGGAATTGAACCCAGGTCTTCTGGATTGCAGGCAGATTCTTGACCATCTGAGCCACCAGGGATCCCCACCCATGCTTGGGATCCAAATGCAATATTTGCTTGATTGATAACATGATACTGGAGACTTCAAAGCCATGTTGGGTTTGCAGGGTCTTCTTAAGGCCACCCTCTCAGACCCTGAGAGCTTTTCTCTGGTTTTGGGAGCATCTAGGTGGAGAGGTTGGAGGAGCTGTGCAGGGCAGTAGGAAGAAGACAAAGGTTTTGGTCATAGGCAGAGGGTGGCCCTGGGTTGGCTCTGATCCTGGATCTGCTGGACTAGCAAAGTCAGGGATTCAAATCCATGTGCTGGCCTTATTATGTTAGCTCAGAATAAAAGAAAGAATACAGGAAGGTGGGATCAAATGGTTTAAGGGTTGGATCTTCTGTACAAGTGATTAGATGCCTTTATGAAGGCAAATGTTCAGAGCACTTAACTAGAAATAAATATGAAAATGAGTTCCATTTCAGCAGGAATTTTCAGGTAGGTCAGACATTCTCTAGCTGCTTAGATTTGGGTTTTTGTGTTCTTTTTCATTGTCTATTTTTATTTGTTTTTTCAGAAGTTCATGGGCCAATTGAATCTAAAGTCACGTGGTGAGTCAGGAAAACAATCCATTGACATGACAACAGCCTGATTCTGTTCTCCAACCCAAGCTGCAAAGAGCCATCTGCCTACCTCAGAAAGTAATGATCAAAATTGGATGAGCTTTTATTTTAAAAAGGAAAGGAAAGCATTATTTCTGGTGCTCCCCATTTAGTCTCAGGGGCCCAGGAAAAATGGGTGAAATATTGTGGAAACTGATTTGGTGTGGGAGTGGTGGAGGTGTGTGGCTATTTTTTGATTTTGCAGCTCGGGTGCAGCGCTCCAGGACCCAGCTTCATCTGTGAGGTCGAGCGGGACAAAGTGTGTTCATTGCAGTGAACCCTGAACTTGCAGGCACCCCCCCCAACCCCCACCCACAGCTGTGCAATCACGTCCCCAGGAACTGTTGACACTCCCAAGACAGCTGTCTGTAGCTTGTGCCCCAGGAACTGAAAACTGGCAGGAGTCACTTTTAAGTGAAAGTAAAGCACAGTGAAAAGAACGCTGCCAACCAGGCTGGTGAGTGCAGCGGGCAGCGGTACCTGGGATGGTTCCTTCCACGTCCTCCAGCCTCTGCCCGGAGGCTGGCTTCGGCGAGCCATGCTCCACGTGGCTGTCAGAACGGGCTCTACTGAGTGTCTGTTGAGACACGACAGATGATTCAATCCTCACCCAGTAAACGAAATATGACTGGACTACAGATAAACTGTGGAAAAAGAAAGCAGAGTGGTTGGAGGATTTGGTCTCCCTTAAGTCATACCTTGGGCCATCCTAATAGAAAGGAGAGAACAAACAAAAAGTTAAAGATGTACACAAGTCTATAGGGATAGAAAAACTTAGAGAGACATGATCGTGTTACTCCCTTAGACGACTTCATTCTTTTTAGAAACAAAAGCTCAACAGCAGCAAATAATTAAAATAGGAGACAACAGATACAAATCAGTTACTCTCTTGAACAAATATAATCATTAAGAATCATTTTGACTAAAAGGTATCTTCTAGAACTGTCCTAAAACTTCTAGAATTTCGGTCTAGAATTGAAATTAAAAGACCCTTGCTCCCAGGAAGAAAAGCTATGACAAACCTAGAGAGCATATTAAAAAGCAGAGACATTATTTTGCCAACAAAGATCCGTCTAGTCAAAGCTTTGGTTTTTCCAGTGGTCATGTATGGATGTGAGGGTTGGACTACAAAGAAAGGTGAGTGCTGAAGAATTGATGCTTTTGAACTGTGGTATTGGAGAAGACTCTTGAGAGTCCCTTGGACTGCAAGGAGATCCAACCAGTCTATCCTAAAGGAGATCAGTCCTGAATATTCATTGGAAGGACTGATGTTGAAGCTGAAATTCCAATACTTTGGCCACCAGATGTGAAGAACTGACTCACTGGAAAAGACCCTGATGCTGGGAAAGATTGAAGGCGGGAGAAGGGGACAACAGACGATGAGATGGTTGGCATCACTGACTCGATGGCCATGAGTTTGAGTAAGATCTGGGAGTTGGTGATGGACAGGGAAGCCTGGTGTGCTGCAGTCCATGGGGTCGAAAAGAGTCGGACATGACTGAGCGACTGAACTGAACTGACTGAGAACTGTCCACTCCAAAGGTTTCATCTTCAATTGTGCTCATTCACCATTATTGGTGTGTCATAAATCAAATTACACTGATCACTGAAAATTTTATAATTCTGTCGTACAATGGTATAATCCTATTGGAGTTGTAAATGCTATTGAAAATGAGAGATAAATCATTCATAGTCTAAACAATATTTTGAATACATAATGCCCCTCTTCAGTAAAAACCATCTGTACCTACTTGATCTTATTCATCCTTCCCCAAATTTCACCAAAGCAGGGATTACGGGCAAGTAACATCTTTCTCACTGTAAGTATTCAGAAGACAGTTATAAAAATGTGATGAATTTAGCTGAAGTCACCCAGAGAGTGGGCAGGTAAAGGGGTCATCAACACATCGATGTTAGGGTGGGGAAGGATCCTGGGGTGACAGCGTGTGGGGGACTCAGAGATGCATCTGATACGTGAGGCAGCTCCTTTTCCTGTCAATGGAGATCGTGGCTTTTGAACTACTTCCACTGCTGCACGGAGAAGCTACTATGGTAAATCTAAAGATAGAGGAAGATTGGGATTGACATATGTACACTATTGATACTGTGTGTAAAATAGATAACTAATGAGAACCTGCTGTATAGCACGGGGAACTCTACTCCATGCTCTTTGGGGACCTAAATGGGAAGGAAATCCGAAAAAGAGGGGATATATGTGCACATATAGCTGATTCAGTTTGCTATACAGCAGAAAATAACACAACATCGTAAAGCAACTATACTCCAATAAAAATTAATTTAAAAAATACAGTAGTCCATGAAGAGCAAAAACATTTGAAAAACTAGAAATGGAGGGGCTTTGAGAAATAAAAGTAATTGTACAGAGCCAAGGGTTTCATACACCACCTTGCACTGGAACCAAAGTCCTGGCAGAAGCCAGTTACACCAACAGTCAGGGGGATTCTGGCCTTTCCAGGTGGTCAGAGTCATCAGGGCACGGGTGTTTTCCTCCTTGTTAGTCCTGCTCGCTGTTAGGGCACCAGGAAGGGATGGAAAAGGGACCCTGATGGGTGGGGGCCACACAACTCATCGCTCACATTCCCTAGTGCCGAGGGGACACCCTGCAGGGGAAGCCTGGGGTCCGGACACCCCCACCCTCCGGCACATGCTCCCCTTCTGTACGTGATGGTGTGAGAAAGAGACCAAGGTGGACAACGACCACCACCACCTGTGTGTGCTCTGTCGTGTCCGACCCCTTGTGACCCCATGGACTGCAGCCTGTCAGGCTCCTCTGTCCAAGGATTTTCTTGGCAAGAAAACTGGAGTGGGTCTCCATTTCCTCCTCCAAGCAATCTTCCCAACCCAAGGATCGAACCTGGGTCTCCTGCACTGGCAGCGATTCTTTACCACCGAGCCACAAACCCCCTTCTAAAAACCAAACCAAATCAAAAAAATTCACTTTCTTGATACATGTGAATGTTTGAAAAGAAGGACAATGCCAGTATCTCCCTTTGAGGAATGATGCTGTTTGTATAAAGCTGATAGTTGCCAGGAGCTTGTTCACGCACTTGGCACACACTGGCTCTTCGACCTTATGCAACCCCACGAGGCGGGCGTTGTCACGATCACACCCACGCGATGGACAAGAAGCTGAGGCACAGAGCTGTCAGCAGTTCTCCCCGGGCCCGGCAAGTGTCCACCGTCTGCTTGCCTCTGTCTCTGGGCTCTCTGCAGACTTTCCCATCTGCAGCTCTTTTGTCCCCTAGTGAGAATTTTCTGGAGAGACTGGCCAAGGTCCATCTGTGCCCCCGGTCAGGGATTTCACACACTCCTAGACCATGGATAATCACATAGAATAGAGCTGAGGGTAATTTTTAAAAAACTCATCACCTATATAGACTCTCCAGTAAGGGCAGTCCCAGTGACGCTGTCCTTATTATAAGGTGGGGAGGGGGTGGGAGGCAGGAACCAAGGAAGTGTGTGGAGAAGTCCCCTCCCTTCATAGTGGAAGTTCATTTACCAAGACCCAGAACTTAACTCTCTTACAAGAACCTGATGTTCCCCACGGGCTGGGCAGGGGCCCGCCACTCGAACGACAGGTTTTTCTTCCGGGACTTGTCCGCGTGGGTGACCGTGTCAGCCTCTTCAAAGCAAGTTATCAGTTTGGAATGAGGAGGAATGAAAACAAAAGTGCCAGCTGTCTGATGATCAGACACTCTTCGGGCCTGGAGTAGAAAACCCATGAAATCACGACTGCTCCTCACGGCCACTGCAACAAAAAACATCCACCGAGGTCAACATTCTGGAAGGAGCAGCACTAGACGACTTTATAGGAGTATTTTTCGAAACAAAAAGTTTAGGACCAGTCCAGTCCCCAGAAAGTAAACAATTCATTAGGTGGGGGGGAAATGTTGAAGTGCTATTTCACACCCCAAATAAATTCTGTTTGGAACAAAGACATGTGAAAACGGAGCACAAGAGAACTAGAATCAGTGGTTTGCTTTTTGCTGTTTTTGCTGTTATTGCTTTTAATACTGGAGTTAGGAGTGTCTCTCTAAGCAAACCTCAGTAGCCATAATGGAAAAAAATGATTTCTTAAAATTCTCAACATAGAAGAAATCAGAACACAAAGGATAAACTGAGAAAGATATCTGCAAGATATAACAGGCAAATATGCAAAGAGTTATAGTGAATTAACAAAAAGATGACCAAACTGAAAATTATCAACAAACAGAGATAGAAAATAAAACAGGCTCAAACACAATGGTTATAACACCTATAAATGAGACACTACTTTATACCTATCTTATTAACAAATTTCAAAATGGTGTAAGCATAACCAGTATTGATAGCACAACAGAAAAACTAGGACATTCATTCAGAAGCACTAGAACTGTATACCATGCAACTCTTTGCGGGAGTGCCTTGATAATATTTTATGTGGTTCTTTAATCCCCACACTAACCAACAGAACAATGTGATTGGATAAAACCATAGCGAGAGAATCGATTTTATTTCCATTTTTCACCTCTAATTCCCATCTAAAGAGTTAGCATCCATCAAAAGAGAGTGGAGCCAACAGCGTTGATGTGCTTGAGTTCCCTGCAGCTAAATAGATAGTGTCCTGTCTACACTTAGCTACCATCTTCAACATCAGTGACTTTCTCTGCTGCTTTCTTCCAGCTCATACCTTGGGAGCTTGGCCCAAGGTAGGCAGGAGTGACTCTGGAGTGTGTGTCTGTGTGCTGGGAGGGCGTGGGGTGAATGGTGGAAAGGGTGCCCCTGGGGGACGATCCTCAATCACTGACTACCCTTCCTCCATCCTCCTGAGGGACGATTCAGAACTGTGTATCATGCGGTTTCTCAAAGGGCCATCACTGGAGTCGGGTCCCAGTGTGTTTCCCACAGCAGCAGCCCACTCTATTTCACACCCCGTATTAGTGTTTCTTTCTTCCCTATCACCCTATTCTCTCTTTTTCATCAATGCTTCTTGGGTCATTTCCCAAATAAACCACCTGCACACAAGTTCTCGCTCTGCTTTTCTAGGCACCTGAACTAAAATAGCAGGAAATGCTCTTTTCACCGCTCAAATAACTTTGGTTTTAAATAAGGAGGAAAAAAGTCTATTTCTCACACACATTTGATATGGGGCGTTTGTTCAGTGTAACTATATTTATATCTTACAATAAAGACAAAAAATTTTTATAAGGCCATTTGTACCCTCTTCTACTATAAAGATTAATATCAATATAAGATTAGTTATATGATTTTAAGTATATCATGATTTATGGCTGCAACTAGAGACCATCATACTGAATAAATGGAAGTGAAAAGCAAAAGTGAAAGTTGCTTAGTCGTGTCAGACTCTCTGTGACCCCATGATCTATAGAGTCCATGGAATTCTCCAGGCCAGAATACTGGAGTGGGTAGCCTTTCCCTTCTTCAGGGGATCTTCCCAACCCAGGGATCGAACCCAGGTCTCCTGCACTGTGGGCAGATTCTTTACCAGCTGAGCCACAAGGGAAGCCCAAGAATACTGGAGTGGGTGGGCTATCCCTTCTCCCGCGGTAAGTCAGAAAGAGAAAGACAAATACCACATGATATCACTTATATGCAGAATCTAAAGGAGGGCACAAATGAAACGGTCAAACAGATTCACAGACACAGAGATCAGACTTGTGGTTGCTAGGGGAGGGCAGGTGGGGAAGGGATGGGCTGGGACTTTGGGGTTAGCGGATGCGAACTAATACATACAGATGGATAAACAACAAGGTCCTACTGCATAGCACAGGCAACTGTGTTCAGTAGCCTGAGATAAACCATAACGGAAAAGAATATGAAAAAGAATGTATATACACATGGAACTGAGTCACTTTACCGTACAGCATAAATTCATATCACATTGTAAATCAACCATACTTCAGTAAAAAAATACACTAAAAAAAAAAGAAAGATCATAAATATTTCATGCTTTCTTGGGTACACAATTTCTTCTTAGGATTAAACCAAACTGTAGCCCAGGAAACTCCTGCCTGGGACAAACACAACTTGGAATTTGTCACTAGGACCTTGGGGCTCCTGGTGGGCGTCGGGGGATCTCTCAAAGCCTCTCCTATACATACCTGAAACCGTGGCACCCGGTGAGTAGGAAGAACTGCCGGTGAGGACAGTGATGTGGTGGGTCTCGGGGCTCTGCGGCCGGGCTGGAATGTGCTTGGGCTGCATGTCCACACAGGCCACCGAGCCAGCCCCGTGGGAAAAGGCGGAGGCGCTGGACACCAGGCAGAGGGCAGCGCAGGCCCAGCCTATGAGGGCGGCGGGCACCCCCATCCTGCCCTCTCCCACGTCCCAAGAAACAGCAGCTTCAATCCAGAGGCTGTTTAGGAAAAGGAGGTGATGTCTTTCTGAATGTGCCTGACCTGACTGAATCCCACACTGCCTTTATACCCAAAATACCTTTGGTGCCCCCTTCCCAGATTGCAAGTGCTCAAGATCAAAAAGATGTGCCACATTACTATACAGAAAATAGATGACCAACAAGGACCTACTACAATAGCACAGGGGATTGTACTCAACATTTTGCAATAACCTATAAGGGAAAATAATCTGAATAAGAATACATATATGATATATATATATATACACACACATATATAATATACATATATATATATATCTCTGAATCACTCTGCTATATACCTGAAACTAACACAACACTGTAAATCAATTATACTTCATTTTTTTAAAAAAGAATATCTCTTTAAAATAGCATTTAAAAAAATCAATGTGGAAATGACCAATAAATATAGTTAGAGCAACTTGTTAACTAAAAAAAATCAACTAAATTAAAATTTAAATGTGAAAAAAGGAAACTGCAAGAAAAAAGAAAAAATATGTGCCAGACTATAGGAAGTGCTTCATTTCTAAACCCTTTTTTTTAAACTCTCATAATTTTTTTGTAAGAATGCCTCTTTTTAAAGAGAGGCTATGCTAATTACATCAAAGAAATAAGACCAGAAAATGTTTGAATCCTAATGTGAACTCCTTACAAACTGCCTGATATCCAAGGACAATGTGAGCTGTAATATATTATAGCTGAAGTGAGACACCCGATGTTCCAATATGGGCAGGCAGCCTGGCATATGGTGGCTTGGTTTAGCATCTTATCTCTCTAATTGCAAATTACAGAGTTAAATGCTACATATCTTCTGCCAACTATCAATTATTTAGGGAGATTGTTAAATTTGCAATGCTTTGATAGCTCCTGTCTTTTCTCCTATTGACAAGTTTTAGATATTTCACTCCTTTTTCACAGAGAAGATGAGCAAAAAAAGTTATACCCAAGCCCATCCATTTTATGCCTTGCTAAGTATAGTGAGGAAACACACACACACACACACACACAAAACTGGCTCAGGAGTAGAATAAAATATTTGGGTAAAAATAACATTTACAGAGTAAATATTTTTGTTTATACCGTGAATGCCCATCAACAGAAAGAATTAAGAGTTGACTGTCAAAGAAGTTCACAGATGAAAATAAAGTGAGAAATAGCGAGTAAGACAGATGAAAAGCTCTCTGAATAAATATTCAGAGCTAGCAGGCATTTTTTAAAAAATAGCTGCTTGTTTTTATAGTTCTATGCACATAAAAGTTCTTTTAATACTGTGATCTAAGGAGCAATGCGAAGCAACACCAGTTCTTCGCTTCAATAGTCTGGTTTTAAAAGGTACAAATAAAATGTAAACATATGGTGGAATTAGCTATGAAATCAGTAGACTAAGGAGGTGAGCCATACAACCAAATCATCAAGTGTCACCTACCACCATCCTTTCCTTAAACCATCAGCATCGCCATCCTTTACACTGCCCAGACACAGGGGGTGCAGAGTATGGTCTATATATAAGGTGACTTTCTTAGAAGTGTCCTAAGAGTCCTTAAGACAATGCCTTTCTCTGCTAGGTTTTTTCTCCATAAGAAAGTAAAAGCCAAAATCCCTGCGCCACCAAGGGCCATTTTTACAGATTTCCAGACACATTAGAAGATGAACAAGGAGCTGTAGAAGTACATTCTCAGCTGAGGGGACTCAGGGCCCTTCTGAAAGACAGCAAGCCTGTACACAGACAACACTCTAGGGGACTCTGTTATTGGCAGAAGGTGGTCTCCTCCCCACAGAGGCAGACCAAGCACAGAAGTCTCTGGAGGAGGCAGGGTGAGTACCAGGTCCCACAGATCAGGGCCCAAACCATACATTTCATCCTTATCCTCCTTCGATCTTAAAATGTCTTTATCAGCACCTTGTCTATCTGAACCAGAAAAACATCCACTTACCTAGGAACACATTTTCCTTGAGGCTTGATGGAACAGTTTCCCCTTCGAGAGCTGCACAGACACATCCTTTAAACAAGTTCATTCTTCTCTCTTCAGTTGCTCCTCGAATGGGCAGGACAACAGCTGTTACTGCTAATCCTCAGCGTCCCCAGGAACTGTCCCCTGGAGTCCAAATCCAGCCTTAATCACATTGGTTTTCCCCTAAGGTCACATACACATCCTCAGGTACAGTTTCCACGTCAACATTGTTCAAGCCTGTGTGAAGATCTGGACAGAACTGGGGCTGGTTTTGCACACAACCTCCTTTGGAATCCTCAGCAGGAGCCCCTTGCCTAGGGGAGAATGCTCCAATCAAACAAACCTCAGAAATCTCTGCTTCTGAGTCAACATAGGCTGAAGAAGGTGTCCCAGGAGAAATGGGGTTGAGGCCGTGGCCAGAGTGCAATGTTTGGGACAAAGACGTCCCACATAGCGTACTCCCTTCCCATCAACTGCACTGAAGCTGGGATTCACCCGTGAGCATGCAAACAAGAATCACCCAAGACCCTTGATAATAGTGTAGAGCCGTGGATCAGTTGTTCTCAATGTGGGGTTCCGGGAGCATGACATCAGCATCAGCATCACCTGGGAGCCTGCTGGAAGTGTAGGTTCCTGGACCTCACTCCAGACCCACTGAAAAAGCAGCTCTGGGATGGAACTGAGCCATCTATGGCTGAGGTGGTTCTGATGTGAGCATGGTCTGAGAAGCACTGATACAGATTCCTCAGGTTTCTTTCCAGACCTGTGAAATTGGACTGTACTAGAGGGAATTCTGGAAATCCGTATTTTTTATTACACACCCAGGAGACAGGAGATTCTTGTGACCAGGCAAATTAGGGAAACACTGAGTTGAAAAATCACCACCAAGCATCTTGGAGGACCCAGCCCACTTGGAAGTTTGTTAATAGAGTCAGGCTTCTGAAAGGACTTCGGACTCACTACGAGTGTCATGAACGTGGGTATGTGAACACCTCCTTTGTGTTAAGCACTTTGTGCTTGTGTGTGTGTGTGCTCAGTCATTCAGTCATGTCCAGCTCTTTGTGACCCCGTGGACTGTAGTCCACCAGGCTTCTCTGTCCATGGAATCCTCCAGGCAAGAATACTGGAGTGGATTGCCATGTCCTCCTCTAAGGGACCTTTCCAACACAAGGAGCAAACTCGCATCTCCACACATGTATAGGCAAAAACAAAGATGACTCAGACACGAACCCAAGCAATAGACACAGCAAAATGGAGGAGACTCACAAGGCTTCAGAGTGTATGATTCTATTTATATAACATCCTGAAAAAGGCAAATTATACAATAGGAATAGGTCAGTTGTTGCCAGAGGCTGGGGTTGTGGGGAGAAGTGACTCCAAAGGGCTGCACCAGAGAACCTTTTGGAGGATGGAAATATGTGAACTTGAATGGATCATGGTCATAGTTACACAACCATATGAGCTGGTTTAAACCCACAGACTGTGCACCAAAAAGTGAATTTTACTGTATATACATAAAAAAGAGAATAAGCAAAAAATGACATGGCTAACATACACAAGTAGTGAAGTGTTAGTCACTTAGTCATGTCCGACTCTAGCCTGCCAGGCTCCTCTGTCCATGGAATTCTCCAGACAAGAATACTGGAGTGGGTAGTCATTCCCTTCTCCAGGGGATCTTCTCGACCCAGGGATCAAACCTGGGTCTCCTGCAGTGCAGGCATATTCTTTACATTGGAGCCACCAGGGAAGCCCAGTATATGTAAGTAACTATTAGGCAAATGACAAGTGGGATACCATAAAGGAATTATGAGCTTCATTCTATGGGAACTCAATATCTTTCTAGAGCTTACATGTCCCCTGCCCTGGCAGGCGGGTTCTTTGTCACTAGCGCCACCTGGGAAGCCCTCAATATCCTATAATAAACCATAATAGAAAAGAATATGAAAAAGAACATATATATGTATATATATACACACACACACACACATATATGTATATGTGTGCATGTGTTCTCAGTTGTGTTCAACTCCTTGTGACCCTATGGACTATATGGACCCTATGGAGCCTGCTAGGTTCCTCTGTCCATGGGATTTTTCCAGGCAAGACTCTTGAGTGGGTTGCCATTTCCTTCTCCAGGGGATCTTCCCCACCCAGAGACTAAACCCTAGTCTCTGCTTTGACAGGCAGATTCTTTATCACTGAGTCATCTGGAAAGCCCATGTATGAATATATATATATGGGAACCCACTGCAGTATTCTTGCCTGGA
Source organism: Okapia johnstoni (assembly GCA_024291935.2). Classification (NCBI taxonomy): domain Eukaryota; kingdom Metazoa; phylum Chordata; class Mammalia; order Artiodactyla; family Giraffidae; genus Okapia; species Okapia johnstoni. The sequence goes on along the minus strand of CM044310.1, from coordinate 53,687,647 downwards.
GAACATACAACTGAATCACTTTGTTGTACAGCAGAAAATCAACTATACTGAAATATATAAATTATACGTCAATAAAAATTTTAATTAAAAAGATAAATGCAGGATGTCCTAGAGAGACTCCGAGCATGGACAGTGCAGGGCAACATGGGGTGGGGGCTCCGGAGAGAGTAGTAGGTGGACCATCAGGCCTCATCTCCACTCCAGACAGTCCAAATGAAATGAATGACACAGTGGGCAAAGCATCAATTCAGAGACCGCAGGTCCAGCCCCATCATGTCGGTTTGGGGTCCAAGTTGCTCAAGTTGTCTCGGCAAGTGTGAGACCCTCTGCTCTGCGGACAGCAGGGGAGGCTGGCTTCTTCGGCCAGGACTCCGGTGCCCCCTGTGCTGGGGAAACCACACTTGTCAAACCCGGCCCCTCCGAGCCTCCGTCTCCCCAGGAAGGAGGAAATCTCAGTCTTTTGTTAAGTCAGAAAAGAATCTGGGGGGCCCAGAAAACTAGGCTGAGGGTCTTCCATCGCCTTCATTATCCTGGTTTTTCGAGCTCACAATGTCACCTGAAGGCTGTGGCTTAGATGCTTTGTTGCAAAGAAAGTCTCAAGTCTCCAGCCAGACTGGGCCTGGACCTCTCCCAGCACACTGCACGGCTTTTGCCCTTTGAAGTTCTCCCGGCTTCACCAGGTCCCACATGAGTGGGGCACAGATGTCTGATCCTGGGAAAGAGAGGGTGTGGCCACCCTTCCACAGCTCTCTCTGCCCCCTTCCTAGTCTTGGGGACAACTGGCTCTCCCCTCTCACAGCCACACTCCCACCCCTGCACCCAATCAGGTTACCTGGCACAATCTACCCACCACAGAGAGAGGGGTCATGTGCCAACACTACTGCTTTGGCCCCATAATGAAAACAGCCCTGATGTATGATTCTCAAGAGGCCACTCTCCCGGTTACAGAAGGGGTGGCAAACAGCTGAAGGGCACACAGGTGGCTCCACAGATAATCCTGCTCTTCACCCAGGCTGATCCTGTTGTTGGAAACCAGGAGGCATGATCTTCATTGCATGCCACACCCACAGCCTCTGCTGAGTTGACAGCATCCCCTGTGCCACTCTGGACAGTTGGCAAATGAGCATTGACTTCACCAGCAGCACCACTGTTATCCCATTTTATCTTGGGAAACTGTCTAACTTGCTAAAGGTCCCAGAGCTTCCCAGCAGTGATGGAAGTGGCTTCTCCCCACAGCTCTGCTCCGACTGCCTGTGTAGTCTCATTTAAACATGAGGACAGCTGTCATTTTTGTGACACCAGGGCTTTCCAGGTGGCCCAGTGGTAAAGAATCTCCCTGCAGTGCAGGGGCTGCAGGAGACGTGGGTTCAATCCCTAGGTTGGGAAGATTCCCTGGAGGAGGGAATAACAACCCACTCCAGTATTCTTGCCTGGAGAGAGGAGCCTGGTGGGCCTCAGTCCATAGGGTCACAAAGAGTCAGACTCGACTGAAACAACTTGGCACGCACATCATTCTTGTACCTGTATTGCCATGCTCTTGTGAGGTTCCTCTTTCCTCGGGGGCTGCACCGAGTCTTCATGGTGGTGTGGAGGCTCTTCATTGCAGGCTTCTTTAGTTGTGGCCTCTGGGCTCAGTAGTTGTGTCACGGGGACTTAGTTGCAGTGCGAGGGATCTTAGTTCCCCGATCAGGGATCGAACCCGGGCCCCTGCATTGGGAGCTCAGAGTCTTATCCACTAGACTACCAGGCAAGTCCTCTTGCGAGGTTTCAACAAGGTGATAGAAAGTAAGCGGGGTCGAACCCAAAGGCAGGGCTCAAAGCCTGTTTGTTTGGGGAAGGAGAAAATGGGCTGAGTGGCAGAGAGGGCGGAGCTGGTTCACCAAGAGGGGAGATTTCATGCCAGGTGGCCCTGGGGTGGCGGGGACTTGAGAGGGTGTGATTGCGAGGAAATGAGAACCAAAATGGAGGTGAGAAAGAGGGCATCTAGCATCCCAGGCTCCATGAGCATTCCAATCCCCATTTTGATCTGGGTGCACAAGGAAAAGCAGAAAACATTGCTTTTTGCTTACATCTACTGGAGTCATTGCACACTAGCAATTTGGCTGGACTTGATACATTAAGTGACTAAATAGTTACATTGACATCCCCTGACTCTCCAACTGGAACAGTTACATTAATGTCGCACACAGGAAAATTCTCTTTCATGTGGGTTTTATGGTTTTAAATCAACAGCTCTGTGTCCTTTGGTAATTCACTTCACTTCTCTGGGTTGCCACTGGTATACAATAAAAGCCTTGAATTAAATGGTCCCTCAAATTTCTTCCAACTAGAAAATTATACATATGTTGAGTTTTATTTTAGCCGTGAAGGCATAGAATGGGCTACTTAGGACGCCAAACATCTCAGGACGACGTGAACCAAGTCCGCCACGAGATGGTGACCGCAACCACATCACCTGCGTCCCTCCAGGTTCTAAAGCAGCCTTGGAAGAGTGTTTCTCAACCTCTACGGAATCCTCAGAGAGGAAGGACCAGCCAAGTTCACCAGCCCAGTCCGTCCTGGGACATTTTCTTCATTTTTAGAGGTCTCTGAAAGGGAGATATGGAGAATGTGCCTTTGGTAACTTATTAACAACTTTTGTCCCTTTTTTAGGCCTTGTTCACAAGTTTCAGTTGACATTGACTGGTGTTTGTAGGTAGACATTGGCTATACTAAAATTGTTATTGTAGTGAGCATTGTAATACTGCAGAGACAAAAATTTTTTAAAAAAAATCTACAGATTTCTGGAGTTCTGGGACAGTCAGTATAAGGAAAGAGAACACTTTCACAATTTTCTTTGAATTCAACTTTAATTTACTTTAAAACGGGAAATTGATAGACATTTACATACATGTAGCAGGCCTGCTGACCTGCTTCCTTCTCTGTGCTTCCATGTACTTTCTTCCATTAGAAAAACAGAATGCTTTGGTGCTTGTTTTTCTACCCAATTATACTTTCCTGCATTCTCCCATTAAAGAACAGTACAGAAAAACAGGACTTTAAAACAAACAGTTGAATGCTTACTATTTGCAAAAAAAAAGTGCTTATAGAGTTGGATGATGCAAGAAAATATCAGCAAGATCTCTCTTCTCTAGGAGTTAACATTTTATTTAATACTTGGGGTGAGGTGGCAGGAGGTAGAAGAAAGAAGTCAGACAGCAAACAAGTTGTATAGCCTTGGCAAGTTAATTAATGTTGATGAGCCTCAGTTTTCCCATCTATGAAATGGGGAGATGATTGCATTTCTCACAAGGATATTGTAAGGACTGGTGTCTTTGTATAATCATGTATGTATATGTTATTCACTCAGTCATGTCTGACTCTCTGCAATCCCATGGACTATAGCCCACCAGGCCCCTCTGTCCATGGAATTCTCCAGGCAACAATATTGGAGTGGATAGCCATTTCCTTCTCCAAGGAATCTTCCCAATCCAAGGATCAAACCTGGCTCTCTTACACTGCAGGCAGATTCTTTACTGTCTGAGCCACCAGGGAAGCCCATGTATAATGTATAATGTATGTATGTATAATGATGCATAGCAATAAATCACAGCTATTTTCAGAAGGGAGATTAAAGCCAGGTTATTAGAATTTAGGGCAGAGAGAGGTATTTCAACTAGAAGCAAGAAAAGCTGGTAGATTTTAGAGATTAGGTGTACTTTGGGCAGATAGAGAGGGATAGCTGAACATCCAAAACTAGAGAGACAGATTGAACAACGGTGTGAAGTAGGAAGAACTATGTTTGTTGTAATAATCCAGAAATAAAATGAGGCATGCCTGAAGTAGGGTGATGGAGCCAGTGATGTTGATGGGAAGAAATAGAAGTAAAAGGAAGAGTCAATAAGATTTAGAAGTTGTTTGTATGGAGGCAAAGGAGTAGTTTTTAAAGACTTTCTAAAGGTATTAATGAAAAATATAACCTGTATCTAAAACAGGGAAGATAGCGATCAATCTTAGACATGTTGGAAATGCCCTTTTAGCATCATCCACTCCTTAGCCAATCTTTTCTACACGCCAAGTGCAGCCATGCACAGGGCTGGGCTATCAAGATGAATAACATGTAGCGTCTGCCTTCATAACTGGAAATGGAAACTAAAGCATGAGCAGGTAATTACAAAACTATGAGATAAATGATTAGCAGAGATAGAATCACATATGACTACAGAAGTACAGAGAAGGAGTATATGGGGGTTGGTTAAAAATTTCCTTTTTTCTTTTCAAAAAACACAAACATTCCTATCTTGTGATTGAAAGCCAAGAATAAGTCTCAAAGATCAGTCTTCAAATAAGTCATTTAGGACTGTTTTGTAGCCTTTGTTTAGGATTCTACACCATGTATACTCTTTATCCTTATGTGGCCACTTGGTCCCCCCACTGTCCAGCATTGCAACTGATCAACTTTATGTATCCTGTCTTCTCTACCAACCTAGCTCTAAACCCCTGGAGGGTAGGATTCATCTTATATTTGCTAAGCTCTGATGCATAGCACAGTACCATGCTTTTTGTTAGGCTATCTGTTAAATAATTTAGCAGACAGAAGCTAAGGAAGATCAAGAAAGGGTACCTCACTACTGAACCCTGTCAAACATTTCCCTTCCATCCATGGTAGACTATTTTCCAAATTAAATAACATTTTAAAATTCTAAGGTTGTATTTTCTTCTTCCCTTTTCTCTCTCCCTTTTGAAAATGAAGAAAGTGGGACTTCCTGGTGGTCCAGTGGTTAAGACACCACGCTTCCACTGCAGGGAGCCCAGGTTCGATTCCTGATCGGGGAACTGAGATCCCACATGCTCCTCTAAACGGCCAAAAGATTTAAAAATGACGAGTATGTTTATTCGCGTACCTAAACATCATCCTTCACTTTTTTACTCTTCACACTGCCTTTTTCTGTCCCATCTCAGAGGCAGTCATGACTAGTATGGTTCTGTAATTTTTCCCCTATAGAAACGACCCAAACCTCTTATTCTATCTGCGTCAAAAACAAGCAGATTGTTTTCTTAGGATCCCAACCCTACCCTCCCTTGATGATGGAGAATACCAGAATCCTTGTACGTGAAGCCCCTTCATCAAGATTTAGACATTTTTTTTTATATTGATGAACCTATTTGCAGGGAAGGAATAAAGATGCAGCTGTAGAGAACGAACTTGTGGACACAGAGGGGAGAGGAGAGGGCGGGACAGACTGAGAGAATAGTATTGATGCAAACACACCACCACGTGTAAAACAGGCAGCTAGTGCTCAGGTACCGTGTAGCACAGGGAGCTCGGCTCTGATGACCTAGAGGGATGGGATGGGGCGGAGAAAAGCTCAAGAGGAAGGGAATATATGGATACATAGAGCTGATTCATTTTGTTGTGCAGCAGAAACTGATACAACATTATAGAGCAATTATCCTCCGATTTTAAAAAAAATAATGTCATCATTATGGCAATAAATGTTTCTAATCAATTTAAAACAAATTAGAGTTTTTTTAAAAAATATGTTTCATGGCGCCTACAAAGACCAAAGTCCATAGATGATTCTCTGGCTCACTTTTTATAGACCATTTCTGTAGAACAAATTCCTTCTTTTGCTTTATGACCCTCAAGTCCAGAGCTGGGCCCACGTTCCCCCCAGATCCACAGAGTGCCGTCACGATCTGGTGAAACAGCCCTTTCTCCTAATAAACAGGCCCCTGAAACTGACAGGCCTTGTTCACTGGCTTCTGGTTACATCACAGGAGAAGTTAGCCTCTTGGGCAGCGCCCCTCAACCCGGAGTCTGGCCAGCGTTCTTACCAAAGTATTAAAGCCCTCGGCACACACCTCTAACACGTGAGGGGGCCCAGGTCTGTGTGAGTCTGAGGCATCTCAGAGAAATGTATTCATTTGCTTCCGACCAGGAAGCTAGAAGGAGAAATCCCAAGGCCAGTGCTTAATTCTCCCTTCACATAAAAACATCACAGCAAAGGGGGCAAAATTCATGTGGCAATAGCACCTTTAAACGTTTAATAAAAGGTCTATCAAGTGGGACTTCCCTGATGGTCAGTTGGTCAAGGATCCCCCTTGCAGTGAATACAGGGTATGTGGTTCCGATGCCTGGTCAGGGAACTAGGATCCCACCTCCCACTGAACAACTAAGCTGCTGCACGACAACCAAGCCCATGCACCGAAACTAGAACGCCCACGGGCCTCAAGGAAAGATCCCCCATGAGGCCACAAAGATCCCGTGTGCTGCAACCAAGACCCCGTGCAGCCAAATAAACAAACACTTTTTTAAAAGTCGACCATGGGCTGAACCAAAATGCCACTTTAACTCCATCATTTCACAAAAATTTCTGTTGGCTTCTGTGTTTATCCTCCATGGTAAGATGGAGCATCAGTACCAATTTCTCCACCAAAGCACCTCTGTCTTCCTCCCAAAGCCAAATGTACACCTGTGTTAGTGAAGGATCTATAGTTAAGCAGAATACATTAATGATTTGAACAGTTTTACTTGAAACAAAATTCAAATACAGCAGCTCCTTCGTGTTTTGCTTTTCTGTGGCCACGTGTATAGAAATAACGCCATGTGAAATATGCAAGATACAGAACAGTCCCAAGTAAAATTTATGTAGCCCAAATTTCAAACTACATATATTATAGAAACATATAATTCTTAAAAATTTTTTATGGACTTCCCTGGTGGCCCAATGGTTAAGAATCCACCTGCCAATGCAGGGGACATGGGTTCATTCCCTGGTCTGGGAAGACTCCACATGTCATGGGGCAGCTGAGCCCATGCACCACAACTACTGAAGCCTGAGCTCTAGAGCCTGCGAGCTGCAGCTACTGAAGCCTGCAGGCCCTAGAGTCCATGTCCCACAACAAGAGGGACCACCTTGCTGAGAAGCCTGTGCACAGCAGCAAAGACTCAGCTTAGCTAAAAATAAATAAATACTTTTTTTTAAGGTTTTTTTTTTTTTTTAAACCAGAACTCGCTTCCCAGGGCGGGAGATTTAAGAGAGAGATGCTGGTTCAATCCCTGGATTGGGACAATCCCATGGAGTAGGAAATGGCAACCCACTCCAGTATTCTTGCCTGGAGAATCCAATGGACAAAGGAGACTGGTGGGTTACAGTCCATAGAGTCAAAAATACTCAAACACAACTGAAGTGACTTAGTACACAAACCCATTAAAAAGGGATGATTGGCCCAGGCCCTGGGCTTCCTGGCAGCTAAGTAAGAAAAGTAAATACTGGTTTGGCCAAAAAGTTCGTTTGGGTTTTTCCATAAGATCTTCTCATTATCTTTATGAAACATAGAGAGGAAAATGGGCTAAAATAACACAAGTATAACTAGGATGACAAACTGGCTGAAGGATCTCCCCCAAAATGATGCTGATCATCAGCTCCTTCATGTCTCTAGAATAAAAAAGAAAAGATTTGACCGTCACATTACATCTGGAAAGCATTATTGCTTTATTAGCAGTGATATTTGTGTTTTTGCAGATTAGGATATTTTGGATGAAAGATGTAAAATGGTTTGAGTGAGATCACCTAGCCAGTATGTGGTAGAGCTGAGAGACAACTGATGTGCTCAAGTTTGAGAAATTTAAATTCAGTATTACTAGAACAAAATCCTCATATGAGTCAGATCAGTACAAAGACAAAGTAGAAGTCTGCAGATTTCCATGTAGACAGTGTCTTATCAATGAAAGAAAGTTATTTAAGAATGGGCCATAGCAGTGGCTTTCAAAATTTTCAACCACAATCTATAGAAAATTATATATACATAAAACCACCCCCAAGAAAAAGAAATGCAAAAAAGGCAAAATGGTCGTCTGAGGAGGCCTTACAAATAGCTGAGAAAAGAAGAGAAGCAAAAGGCAAAGAAGAAAAGGAAAGATATACCCATATGAGTGCAGAGTTCCAGAGAATAACAAGGAGAGACAAGAAAGCCTTTCTAAGTGAACAATGCAAAGAAACAGAGGAAAACAATAGAATGGGAAAGACTAGAGCTCTCTTCAAGAAAATTAGAGACACCAAAGGAACATTTCATGCAAAGATGGGCACAATAAAGGACAGAAATGATATGGACCTAACAGAAGCAGAAGATATTAAGAAGAGGTGGCAAGAATACACAGAAGAACTGTACAAAAAAGATCTTCATGACCCAGATAACCACAATGGTGTGATCACTCACCTAGAGCCAGACATCCTGGAATGCAAAGTCAAGTGGGCCTTGGGAAGCATCATTACGAACAAAGCTATTGGAGGTGATGGAATTCTAGTTGAGCTATTTCAAGTCCTAAAAGCTGATGCTGTTAAAGTGCTGCACTCATTATGCTAGCAAATTTGGAAAACTCAGCAATGGCCACAGGACTGGAAAAGGTCAATTTTCATTCCAATCCCAAAGAAGGGCAATGGCAAAGAATGTCCAAACTACCACACAATTGCACGCGTTTCACATGCTAGCAAAGTAATGCTCAAAATTCTCTAAGCCAGGCTTCAACAGTACATGAACCAAGAACTTCCAGATGTTCAAGCTGGATTTAGAAAAAGCAGAGGAACCAGAGATCAAATTGTCAACATCTGTAGGATCATAGAAAAAGCAAGATAATTCCAGAAAAACATCTACTGCTTCATTGACTATACTAAAGCCTTGGACTGTGTGGATCACACAACCTGGAAAATTCTTCAAGTAATGGGAATATCAGACCACTTTACCTGCCTCCTGTATGCAGGTCAACAAACAGCAGTTAGAAATGGACATGGAACAAACAGACTGGTTCAATATTGGGAAAGGAGTACAGCAAGGCTGTATATTGTCAACCTGTTTATTTAACTTATATGCAGTGTACATCGTGCAAAATGGCGGGCTGGACAAAGCACAAGCTGGAATCAAGATTGCTGGGAGAAATATCAATAATCTGAGCTATGCAGATGACACCACCCTAATGGCAGAAAGTGAATAGGAACTAAAGAACCTCTTGATGAAAGTGAAAGAGAAGAGTGAAAAGCTGGCTTAAAACTAAGCATTTAAAAAACTAAGATCATGGCATCTGGTCCCATCACTTCATAGCAAATAGATGGGGAAACAGTGGAAACACTGACAGATTTTATTTTGGGGGGCTCCAAAATCACTGCAGATGGTGACTGCAGCCAAGAAATTCAAAGACACTTGCTCCTTGAAAGGAAAGCTATGATGAGTCTAGACAGCATATTAAAAAGCAGAGACATTACTTTGCCGACAAAGTCCCTATAATCAAAGCTGTGGTTTTTCTAGTAGTCATGTACAGATGTGAGAGCTGGACCATAAAGAAGGCTTAAAGCTGAAGAATTGATGCTTTCTAGTTGTGGTGCTGGAGAAGACTCTTGAGAGTCCCTTGGACAGCAAGGAGATCAAACCAGTCAATCCTAAAGGAAATCAACCCTGAATATTCATTGGAAGGACTGATGCTGAAGCTCCAGTACTTTGGCTACCTGAAGTGAAGAGCCAACTCATTGGAAAAGACCTTGATGACAGGAAAGATTGAGGCCAGGAGGAGAAGGAGGTAACAGAGGATGAGATGGTTGGATGGCACCACCGACTCAATAGACATGAGTTAGAGCAAACTCCGGGAGATACTGAAGGACAGGGAAGCCTGGTGTGCTGCAGTCCATGGGGTTGCAAAGAGTCAGATACGACTTAACAACTAAACAACAATATATTATACTATAAAAATATATATACTATATAAATATATACACTTATATTTTATAAACAATTATATTAATATAAATGATTATATTAAATACAAGTATAATTATACTATATAAACATATAGTACATTATACTAAATTATATAGTAGCATGTATGTGTGTGTGCTTAGTCTCTCAGTCGTGTCTAATTCTTTGCCACTCTATGGACTGTAGCCTGCCAGGCTCTTCTGTCCATGGGATTTTTCAGGCAAGAATACTGGAGAAGGTAGCCTATTCCCTCCTCTAGGCGATCTTCCTGACCCAGGGATTGAACCCACATCTCCTGCCTCTCCTGCATTGCAGGTGGATTCTTTACCGCTGAGCCATTGGAAAAGCCAATAGTATCATATATAGTATGTATATTATACTGTATAATCATATATAGTATAATTGTATAATATATACTACATATAGTGTGTATAGCCAATAGAAAATATATTTTATATCACCACCATATAGATGTAAACATGATTGAGAATAAAATGGAAACAAAAGTCTAACTACTACTGTTAATAATTGCTATAAATGGTGCACTTGGGTTTTTTTTTTTTTCTTTTTTAAAATGATGAACTTTATCCACTAAACTGATTTCATTTCCAGGGCCATATCATGAGGATGGAAAACTAGTTCTCTAGGATGGCCTAGAGAACTACTGACTGGGACTGCTTGGATGAGCTAGAGAGCCAGAAATTCCTTCTCACAATGAGATTCAGTAACTCAATAATACAAACTGTGTTATGTAGCTTAAAAAAAAACACCCAATCCCTAATTGAAGTGCTTTTTGTTTCTAGTTTATTGCTTCCCTTCTCTTGTTCTAGATTATTGAGCTTTTTCACTCGATTCTATTTCTAATATTATCTGTCCCTACTATTATACTACATCTGAAAAATCTTTGATTCCTTTGAGTAACTGATGAAAATATGAAATTGTATATAGTAACAAGAACAGAAGGCTGCAACTCTTTTTAAGTGTAGTTGCTCACCCAGCTGTGTTTATTTAGGTACAGTCTCTTTTCCAAGAATCAGTTACAAATCCTCCAATCATACCAACAATTTCTCTATTTTATTTTTGTCCACAAAGTTGAGAAATTTTGATCAGTGTGTTAAGATTGAGAGACCATGGAAAGACAAATACCATATGATATCACTTATATGAGGACTCTAAAATAGGGCACAAGTGAACGTATCTATGAAACAGAAACAGATTCACAGACATAGAGAACAGACTTATGGTTGCCAAGGGGAAGGGTGGGTTGGAAAGGGAAGGATTGGGAGTTTGGGATTAGCAGATGCAAGTGTTATATATAGAATGCATAAGCAACAAGGTCCTACTATACAGCATATGGAACTATATTCAATACCCTGTAATAATGTATAATAGAAAAGAATAGGAAAAAATGTGAATATGTGTGTGTGTGTGTATATATATATATATATATATATATATATATATATATATATATAACTGAATAGATTTGCTGTATAGCAGAAATTAACACACTATGAAGCCTGGAATGCTGCAGTCTGTGGGGTTGCAAAGAGTCAGATAGAACTGAGTGACTGAACTACAACAAAACAACCACACATCAGTAAAATATATATTAAGGAAAGAGAGAGAGAGACAATAGTTATGCCATAGGATGGTTGGTTCTGCGGATGAAATGCAGCCATGTAAACTGAGTGCTTGAGATAGCACCTGGCTGGATGACTGATGGCTATTCTCTTGAGTATTTCAAGGTGTTGACCTCAAGTCAGGGATCTGTTGTTTTCCTAACCTTTTCTTCCTTTGTTAAAACATCGAGGGCACTTGCTTGCCTCTCAATTTCTTGGATCTCAGCGGCTCTTACAACGTTTCCTCAAGGTCTCCAGCAAGCTGTTTTGTGCAGGGGGATGTAATTCAGTGAGTTAAGCTGGACAAGCTACAGTCTTCTGGAGGATTCTGTTTCTCTCCTGGGAATGTTTTCAGCTTGGAGACTTTTTTTTCTTAAAGAATAAAGAAAATTAAACGAGACCTGAGCAACCTGGTCTTCTTGCCGTCTGATAGCAACCCATGAACAGGTGGCCCGCCCCTGGGCTGTTCGCTTTATTCAGAAAGGCCTCCATTCATGTGGGGTTTGGGCTTCTTGACATATTCAGGTGGTGGTTTAGGGTCTTTGAAAATGAACTACTGGGTGGAAAACCAACCCCTGCCACTTACTAGCTGGGTGATGTCAAGTGGGTCCCTCTTTGTGATTCAACTTCCTTGTTTGCAAAAGGAAGAATAATACCTATCTCGTGGGATTGTCCTGAGGAGCTTAGACCAGTGATCAACGTGACATCAGCTGCTGTTGGCATCCTTATCATGGGGAACTCTGAAGGCCAACCCTTCACCTCCTCTTCGGAGTTTCTGCACAGGAAGGAATTTTACACGTGTTTCTAACCTTCTGAAGTCTCTTCCCACAAGACGATGTTTTCTCTCAACTTTTGGATATCTGCCTTCCTAAAGGCTGGGACGCGTGTCTGACCATATTCATGTTTATTTTAGTCAGTGTTACACATGCCAGGGAGACAAAGTCACTTCCCCCAATTCCCATCCCTTCTCTGTTGGTGAGCATTTCCTCCTCTGAGACAAGTATCAACCCACCTTGGCCTGTCTTCTATTTCTAAGCTTTGAAACTGTCAGCCGGGCAAGCCAAAAATATGTCAGGTGGCCTCCTTGTAGTGGGGTAAACCGTCAGCAGATGTTAGAAAGTCAAGGTCCCGCAGCACTGTAACCTTCCTCCTTGCATGTTTTCAAACTTTCTAATAATAATAATGCATCTGATGCTGAGAATAAGAGCAGGTCTGTCTGGAAGCAAAAATGCTTGCCAATGACCCAGGTGAATTATTTAAGAGCATCAGGATGGTGTTTCTGTGTGGTTACTCATCATCAGGAAGACAGCAAATGAACATCAAAGAGCCAGATACCTTTCAGGCACTGGAAAGAAAAAGAAGTGTTAGTCGCTCAGTCATATCCAGCTCTTTGCAACTTCATGGACTGTAGCCCACAGGCTCCTCTGTCCCTGGAATTCTCCAGGCAAGTTTACTGGAGTGGGTTGCCATTCCCTCCTCCAGGGGATCTCCCCGACACAGGGGTCAAACTCAGGTCTCCTTCATTGCAGGCAGATTCTTTACTGTCTGAGCCACCAGGAAAGCCCAAATGCCAGGCACTGGAAATACAAAGCCAGACACAACCCTACCTGCAAGGAGCCTCCAGTAAACAACAGCTCTAAAATCCATCTAGTCTCCTCATGTTTTCCATCTAAACTGGAGTGACGTGGCTCTCATGAACGCAGACACTCCAGAGAGAAACTTCTTTCTCCATGTTTTGTTAAATTCCTAAAGCACCCATGTGACTCTGGCACATCTCCTCCACCCCCACACACAAGGCTCAAGGAAGGGTTCAGCTCAGTTCAGTCGCTCAGTCGTGTCCTACTCTTTGCGACCCCATGAATCGCAGCACGCCAGGCCTCCCTGTCCATCACCAACTCCCGGAGTTTACCCAAACCCATGTCCATCGAGTCGGTGATGCCATCCAACGATCTCATCCTCTGTCGTCCCCTTCTCCTCCTGCCCCCAATCCTTCCCAGCATTAGGGTCTTTTCCAATGAGTCAACTCTTCGCATGAGGTGGCCAAAGTATTGGAGTTTCAGCGTCATCAGTCCTTCCAATGAACACCCAGGACAGATCTCCTTTAGGATGGACTGGTTGGATCTTGCTGCAGTCCAGGGGACTCTCAAGAGTCTTCTCCAACACCACAGTTCAAAAGCATCAATTCTTTGGTGCTCAGCTTTCTTTATAGTCCAGCTCTCACATCCACACATGACCACTGGAAAAACCATAGCCTTGACTAGATGGACCTTTGTTGGCAAAGTAATGTCTCTGCTTTTAAATATGCTATCTAGGTTGGTCATAACCTTCCTTCCAAGGAGTAAGTGTCTTTTAATTTTATGGCTGCAATCACCATCAGCAGTGATTTTGGAGCCCCCAAAAATAAAGTCTGACACTGTTTCCACTGTTTCCCCATCTATTTCTCATGAAGTGATGGGACCAGATGCCATGGATCTTAGTTTTCTGAATGTTGAGCTTTAAGCCAACTTTTTCGCTCTCTCACTTTCATCAAGGGGCTCTTTGGTTCTTCTTCGCTTTCTGCCATAAGAGTGGTGTCATCTGCATATCTGAGGTTATTGATATTTCTCCCAGCAGTCTTGATTCCAGCTTGTGTTTCTTCCAGACCAGCGTTTCTCATGATGTACTCTGCATATAAGTTAAAGAAGCAGGGTGACAACATACAGCCTTGTTGTACTCCTTTTCCTATTTGGAACCAGTCTGTTGTTCCATGTCCAGTTCCAACTATTGCTTCCTGAAGGAAGGGTTAGCTTGTTCCAATAATTAGAAATTGATATGACATTCAAAAGAAGGGCAACTTTAAAAAAAAATTGCTTTTAACTTTTTATTTTGTATTGGGGTATAGTTGATTAATAGTGTTGCGATAGGTTCAGGTGACAGTTTCAGGTGAACAGCAAAGAGACTCAGCCAAACATATACATGTATCCATTCTCCCCCAAACTCCCCTCCCAATCCAGGCTGCCACATAACATGGAGCAGAGATGCATGTGCTATACAATAGGTCCCTATTGGTTATCCATTTTAAACATGCGTACGCACCATGGGGGTGTGTACTTGTCCATCCCAAACTCCCTAACTATCCCTCCTCCCAGAGAAGAAGGGCAACTTTGAGAGAAATGAAGTCTGTATAAGTTGGGAGGGGTGGTGGTGGCAACAGGAATTGTAGTGTCTAAAGGCTGGTTTCTCCCACAACACACAAAGAGAAGAGATGGTGCAAGGAGAAAAGGCCTTAGTTTGGGGAAAGTTTTAGTCCATTAAGGGCTTCCCTGGTGGCTCCGGCGGTAAAGAATTTGCCTGCAATGCAGGAGACCTGGGTTCTATCCCTGGGTCAGGAAGATTCCCCTGGAGAAGGGAATGGTTACCCACTCCAGTCTTCTTGCCTGGAGACTTCCATGGACAAGGAAGCTGGCGGACTAAAGGCAAATGAATGACAATAACAAAGGGAATATGAAGAGTTGGGATAATATTAAGACATATTAATATCTTAATATCTTGATCTTTTTCTCACAGTTCTCACGATGATCAGTTTTGATGAAAAGGTTTTTAAAAACATTTTTTTTATGTTGTATAATGAAAGGAGATGGTAAGGAGAAGAGCCAAAGAGGAGTGATAAGTGAACTTGTTGAATACAATGTATCTACCAGGAAACACAACCTGACCTGGTTGGATTTTGAGCCCCATGTGCTCAGGGTTGGATGCAGTGGTTTCATGGGGGTGGGTCCTGCTTCAAGAAGTTGGGGTAGGGGAACCTCGAGCACATACGGTGGGGTTGGGGGGAGTGCAGAGGAGGGCGGTCAAGTGGCACAGTCAGTCTTACTCTAGAAGGGGCACCAAAAGCTTCAGTCTTTATTAGATGTCTGAGCACCCGGGCCTGTGACCAAGGACAATGGATCCAGAGAGAGTTGGGCCAGGGAAGCACAGGAGATCCTGACTCACACACAACCTGTCTCCATCTCTCTCCTGTACTTACTGGGTTGGAAGCTGCTGCTTTTAACATGAAGAAGCAGTGAAGGTCTGCTGGGAAAACAGCCTGTCATGTAGTAATTAGGATTCAGGAGACTTGGGGGGAAAAACAAATTCTAAGAGACAGTCATCTCAGAAAACTCTAGATGCAGTGGCCGCGGACACAGCCAAAGGGCAGCTTGTACCTCAGCCGGGGTGTAAAGGGCTGTCGGCCGCCTATTGATCTTTCCTGTCACACCCAGGCAAAGCGCCAACAAATCACTGTCAGCAGCAGCATCTTTGAACGCAGAGGACAGCAGTCAGTGCACACCTTGGGACCTTATTGCGACTGTTGGGAGGATGAGTGGCAGAGAACATTGATTTATTGATTAAAGGCGTAATCAACGGGGGAGTCAATGGGGCTCAGCACTGAAGAGCCTGATCAAATAGCAGCGGGAACTGTTATTCCGGTTGCAGCCACTCCCCACGTCACCCGGGCGAGTCACAGAACTTCTTCGCTTCAGCATCTGGGAAAGGGCACTGCCTTGTTCGGTGACCACCAAGGGAAATCAAGGCTGAAGTGTGATCCTACGGGAGGGGAAATGATCCCAGAAATCTCTGCATCTGTGCTCACGCCAGAGGGACTCAGAAGAGGATATGAGGCAGGCTTGGCCCAACTGAAAGATCAGGTCCTACTAACGGGACGTCTTTAACAAGTAGGCAGCACGTTCACTTTCTCAGAATACAGATACTTCAAATGGTCTCAAATATATCGAAAGTGTGTGCGTGCTCAGTCACGTCAGTCGTGTCTGACTCTTTGCGACCCTATGAACTGTAGCCCACCAGGCTTCTCTGCCCATGGGATTCTCCGGGCAAGAACACTGGAGTGGATTGTCATGCCCCTCTCCAGGGGATCTTCCTGACCAGGGATCAAACCCGCGTCTCTTAGGTCTCCTAAGACTTGGAATTATGCAAATCTGCTCTATGGAAAAGATTTTCTTATCTTCTGCTTTTTCTTTTAAATCTAGAAATATAGTAATTGGGAATTTGTAAGGTATCCTGCAAAGCAATCTATCCAGACCCAGCTTTGGAAACTACAGAGCAATCACTATTTTCCTTTGGAATCTCATGAAGAAGTGGGGAAGGCATCAGGAACACAGGTCCCTCAACGTGACTTAAAGAATAAACCCTTTTTTCAATGCAATAAAAATCTGAGACTCTGCAGTTTTGAATTCGGTCTACTTCTTCCTTTCTGTATGAAAAATTCATAATACAAAAAATACAGTTTAACATACTGTGAAGGCTAATTCTATGAGACAACTTGGCTAGGCCACAGTACTGAGGTTTTTGGTCAAACATTCTAGATGCTTCTGCAAGGGTATTTGTAAGATGAGATTAACATTTAAATCAGCAGATTTCGAGTAAGGCAAAATTTCTCTCCAATAATGTGGCTGGATTTCATGCAATCAGTTGAAAACTTCATTAGGAAAAAACTGACCTACCCAGGAGGAAAAATTCTGCTGGAGACTGCCTTTGGATTCAAATTACAATTCTTCCCCTAGGTCTTCTAGCAGCCAACCCTGTAAATTTTGGACTTGCCAGCCTCCACAATTCTGTGAGCCAGTTCTTTAAAATAAAAGCCCCCCACTCTCCAGCAGACAGACAGACCGACATGCACACACACATACCCTATTGGCTGTGTTTCTCTGGAGAAGCCTAATACACACACTGTGGTGATATTAACATCGTTCACCAGTATTTCTGGTTTCTTCTTCTTCAAGGTCCATGATTATACTTTCCTGAAAACGTAAGGCAAACTGTGGTCATGTAAGTTGCTTTGACTAATAAGATGGGAGTGGGAGTGATGTGTGACTCCTAAGCATTTAAGAGCCAGGCACGACGCCATCCACTCTTCCCCCAGGGCACCGAGCCTTGGGTCATGTTGAGGTGGCGGAAACATAAGGGGTGCACCCTATGCCTGGGCCCCCAGGTGATCTCATGAGTGGAGTCTCACCTGTGAGCCCCTGTGGTTTCACAGCAGGAGTGGAAATCATTTGTTTCAAACCACTGGAATTTGAGGGCTGTTTATGACTGACACACCGCCTGGGAAAAAAAAAGGTGTCCAGTATCCTAGCACTATCCACTCAACCAGCTGATTACAATTTTTTATTTTTTTCATTATTACAAGTTTAGTAGGACTTCTGTAAACACTGAATAGTGATTTGGAATGCTGTATGCACATAATGGTAGTAAAGCAGTCTCTCTAAAATTATCTTATGTAAGCTTTTCACCAACTGGCCTCTTCTTTAATCCAAATTATTGGTAGACTATTTTGCCAAACCCACGGGCATCCACTCCATTATAAAACTTGGAATAAATGGAGTCCATATGGATTTGAGAATTTTGTAAACAAGACCTCGACAACTAGTCTATTCCAACTGCACCAATGTTTTATGATTTTATGAAGATCCTAGAATATGTCCACCTTCTATCTGCTATAACTCCCAAATTACTACTAAGAAGAGACAATCTTTCAGTGAGACAGATGACTCAAAACTGAAAATCTGGCTTTTGCTACATGGAAAAAAAAAAAAAAAAAAAAAGAGTATGAAGATGGGAGTTTGAACCATATGGGCCTGTGAGGAAACGGGATGAACAGATGGAGATAATCAGATTTCAAAATTATCTAGTCCTGAGGTTATCTGGAATTCAAGATATGAACATATAGTTGAGATGATCAAATCCATCTAAAGTGCTCAGATTTTAAAAGAATTCTCAAACACTTGGTTCAGTTAAAAGAAAGGATAGTGCCATTTTCTCCCACAAACACCTAAACCTACAAACTTATGGAGAGCATGAACAGGGTCACATCTATTGACACTTCACCATCCCCACAGGGCCTAGCACAGTGCCAGCCTACACTTAAAATTCAATACACGTGAAACTGACTTCTACCACTTCCTCCAACCCACTGCCTGGCCCCTTCTCCCATCTCCTAAATGAGGGAATCAGGCTGAGAGGGGGGTCACAACCATAGACTATCAGGGTCGCAGCCAGTGTCCCACCACTTGGCCTGTGCCCTTCTTGCCCATCTACTTCTGTGGTCTCACCCCCTGTGGCTAACTGGACTCCAACTGGGGAATTGAAGCTGGTCAGTTTACAGAGACATGCTTGGGTGCACTGCCATGCCCTCGCACAAACTGGAATAGAACTAGCTGCCAGATATTCAGACCCTGGAGGTTTAGCCTAACTCCAACTTTTACAAAATATTTACTTATTTTATTTATGGCTGTGTCAGGACTTAGTTGCAGCACACAGGATCTTTCATTGCAGCTCGCAGGCTTTGTTGCCCCATGGCATGTGAGATCTTAGTTCTGTGAGCAGGGATTGAACCCACGTCCCCTGCACTGGAAGGCGAATGGTTAACCATTGGACCACCAGAGAAGTCCCTCAAGGCTATTAGCTCTTAGATGGAGTCCAGCTCAACAATGATTGGGGCCGTCTTAGTAAAGGCAGTCAGAGACAGGCTGAGAAGTGCAGGAGCTCCAGAAATAAGGTCACAGGAGACAAAGACTATAGTTTGTCTTCCTTTTACCAACAATTTATTTTAGTAGAGAGAAGATGGGTTAATGCAGTCTGGCTGTGGAGAATGGTCCCGGCCACAGAACGAGCTGGGGTTTGCCTCTGAATAGGACAGCTGGCCAATACTTTGAGGGTCATTTCCTGAGGACAAAGGTCAGTGTCAGCCCACAGTAAGAGGACAGACTGGCCCTGTGGCCTGGAATGCTGTACTGAGGTCACTCGTGAGTCAGTGTGATTATCAAGGACGGTGCTTCCCCTCAGAGGTCGCTTCTATTCTTATAGACTGTTACGGCCTCCACAGTGATAAACCACACACAGCAAGTCATCACTGCCGAGTTCTCAGACCTCACACAAGTCCCTTCAACGTCAACTATTTGTCACATAATGAAGCACTCCCAGCAAGCACTCCACATCGCTCTGAATAAAAAGGCTGAGGACGTACAGAATCTCTCAATAGCATTCCCTTCCTGAATGCTGCGATGTGAACGTGGAAATCGCAGCACATGCTTGCCATCTGTATTTGTACTTGTCAACAGCTCTGTTTGGGGATAAACAGTTTTGAAGTAAGAATCAATTCAACTTGTTGGAAGATTAGCCAAGAAACAGCTCAGAAGACCAAAACAGAACAGGAAGTCAGAAAGTTTTTAAAAAAAAGAGTCAAGCACAATTTTCTGTTTCTCACTAAACACTTTTGTCACAACCCAAGATAAAGAGCTGGATGCTGGAGTTTGGGGGCAGAGAGACAGGGAAAAATGTATTTGCTCAAGTGAAAAATTCTTCAACCCAGGACAAATGTCTTTGCTACAATGTAACTGGAAATCATTCACTGACCTCTAGGAGCCTACAGTCAAGAAAAAAGTAATTTTAGCATTTACACTTTGTTTCACAGTTCCACTCTATGAAGGTATACCCAGGGGGCAACTTGCATTGGTACAGGTGAATAATACAGTCCTTTATTACCATAAAAACGGCAGCATTTCCCCAAGTTGATCTTGATTAAAAGTAGTTCCATGGTTGGAAACACTACTCCACCATAGCGCTATCAGAACAGAGAGATGGCAAGGGGAAAATAAAGACATAACACCAGAAGGGGAGTCAGGGGAGAAGCTAGTAAAAACAGCATGCTACAGACTGGTGGGCGGTAACTACAGAACGGCTTTGAGAAGCAGCCGATGTGAGCGAATGAAGGGGTGAGGGAAGCCGGCAGCCCCACCTTCTACAGAACAAATGAGAACACGTGTGCTCCACTCGGAGGGACATTCATTTGCCCTGAGACGAAGTCATTTACAAAAGAGCAAATTGGTGATGTGTGCTTACAGACTGAACCCTTTTCAAGCCCCTGTCAGGGAGTGATAAATTATTGATGCATGCTTTTATTTTTGGTGTGCACACAGTAAGACCTTGTGAAACGCTGCTGTTCGCTTTCCCGGGTTATTAATTAAAAAATAATTGTTTCCAATTACTCTGTGATCTTTAAGCTAAAACCAGACAAAATATCACACGTGCCTCTCCAGATGTTTCTCTCCTCTCCCTCCTCTTCCTGGCCCCACATCCTTCAGCCAGGAAACGGGTGCAACTTCACAGGGGGCTCCTGGCACAGGCCTGCCGCTCAGAAGGGAGACGGCTGCAGGAGGAAGACCAACATGACGGGCACACCATCGTCTCAGGTGCCTTCGACCGCAGTGCCCAGATATATTTGCTGTTCTGAGAGACAGTGTAAACGGTTCAGGGAAACCACATGAATAGAGCGGGAAACCCTCTCAGCGGGAGCCACATGAACAGGAGCCGCCCTGTGCCAAGTGATGTGGATGCTCGCGCTCCGCTCCTGGACGAGGTACTCAGCTGGAACTGGAGAGAAAGGCTTTCCAGAAGCCCCTCCCTAAGCAAGGGCTCCGAGAAATCCTTCCCATCACAGTGGAGCAACTGGAACCTGAAACGAGTTTACAAACTCCAGGCCTCCCTTTCATGCAAGTGACGGTCAGACTGTACAGGACTGGCTCCTCCCCGCCAGAGGACAGCGTGGGTGTCCAGCTTCCGGAAAGGGAGCAAGAAAACCTACCAGGTGAACCGCATCCAAAAGATGCAAAATGACTGTGCACAGGCTTGGTGCCAAAGGAGTGTTTCCACCTACCGGGCAGGTTGTAACCCTTAGAATCTCCCCACTCTTTTTGTGGAAGTGCCACTATGAGACCCCCAATTCTATTTCCTATCGAGGCGATGGAGCCAGAGGCTGAGTGTCTGGCCTTGGGGAAACTTTGCAGCCTCAGACTGGAAACCAGACACCTGGTGGAACATTTTCCCCTGAGCACCTTGCATGGCAAACGTAAGAGGACACGAGAAGGCCATCTCTACAGTCTTTTAATCATCCTCACGTCCATCATTTCAGTCAGTCCCACAAGCAAAGCAGTCAGACCAAGTGGCGTTGCTTGCAAACTTCAGTGTAGGCAGAAAAAAATTTTCTTTCCACTTAAAAAAAAAATTGTTTTGCTTTCTGCACACTGACCTAGAGGTAAAAGAAAATGACTGCAACTTAAATATGAAAAAACTCTTTACAATTAAATCCACAATTTTACACATTTATCTCAATCATGTGTCAGTGAAAATCACCAACTATTACAAAATAGGAAAAATTATATGACAGAAGAAACAAAAAACTTGATAAAAAATATATCTCGGTATGAAAAGTCCTGTACTCTTGGTGTCTTCACATCCTCCTCTTCTGTGTACTTATATACAACACTGAAAAGAAAAAATGAACAAATTGAAACAAACTGCTCTTAAGGATCATAACAGCCAGTTTTAACAGCACACAGATTTCAGCCTGATACCTCTGCAAATTTCAAAGTAATCTTCAAACCACACAATAAGTTCTAGAACTACTGTAAGGCTAATTTTATGATTTGAGACCTGGGTTTGATGTCTCAGAGGACCGTGTTCTGGTCTTAGCCAAACGTCTGACTGAATTTGCAAATCATGAACAAGGGGATAAAATAAAATGCATGTGAAAAGTCTCTGGAGTCTTAGAATGGTTTATAAATTGCAAATACAACAATTATGCTTATAGTCAAAGTGTATTAGTAAATCTACCAGGCCAGACTTCAGACTAAAAACACTTAGTTTCATTCATCTCTTCAATATAATCACTAAACTTCCTGTTTACTTTTTTACATTACATCAGGGTAGATAACAGCTGAGGAGTTTCTAATTTTTGTTCAAGACACCAAAGTCCTTATTCTGAGTTCCCTGTAAAGGGTCTGCCTTTGGTGTTACCCGAAGTTTACTCAGCTAGTCCTCTCGTGAGCACCCACACAAACTCTTCCGGGTACACGTGGTCCATTAGACCCAGACCACACTGGGCGGCTGGCTCACTGCAGGCGAGTTCCCACCAGGGGTGTACCAGCCCTGCCACCCCCACATCTACTCCGGTTCTGACAGGTTTGTTCACGGTGAACATTAACAGATATCTTCATCAAAGGATATGGTACAGATTAATCAAATAAGCCAGGATCCTCTTTAAGAGCCTAGGATGTGAATTATGGAGTCTAAAGATAACTAAGCACCACTAATTACCCCGAGGAAAGTATCAGAAGGACAGTAGAAACACCCCAAGGAAAATGGCCAAGTTTGAGATGTGGAGTGTTATGTGACAGGATCCACCTTATCACCTCTCACAGAACCCATAGCTGACTGCTGTTATCAGCTGTCTTGAGATGAGGAAAGATCATTAACATTTCTCCGTGAGGGGAAAGAGTCAAATAAAAACAATATTAAAGATAGGAGGCCTATTCTTCTTCACACTGGAAGAACTAAAAAGGGATAAATATATATAAAGATATGATGTGACCCAAATGTTCATAGCAACACTATTCACAATAGTCAAGACATAGAAGCAACGTTAAGTGTCCACTGACAGATGAATGGATAAAGAAGGCTATGTGGAATATTATACAATGGACTATTACTCGGCCATAAAAAAGAACAAAATAATGCCACCTGCAGCAACATGCATGGACCCAGGAATTATCATACTAAGTAAAGTAAGTCAAGTCAGATAGAGAAAAAGAAACAGCATATGGTATCACTTACATGTGGAAGCTAAAAAAATGATACAAATGAACTTATTTATAAAACAGAAGCAGACTCACAGATACTGAAAACAAGCTCGTGATTATCACAGAGGAAGTGGGAACAGGTAAATTAGGAGTTTAGGAAGAGGAGATATAAACTACTGTACATAGATAAAAACTATATAGAAAGATATATAGTTTTATCTTTATGTAGATATCTCTATATATAGTTTTTATTCATATAAAGGCCCGTATAGTCAAAGCTATGTTTTTCTAGTAGTCATGAACAGACTTAAGAGTTGGACCATAAAGAAGGCTGAGCACCAAAGAACTGATGCTTTTGAGCTGTGGTGTTAGCGAAGACTCCTGAGAGTCCCTTGGACTGCAAGGAGATCAAACCAATCAATTCTAAAGGAAATCAACCCTGAATATTCATTGGAAGGACTGATGCTGAAGCTGAAGCTCCAAAACTCTGGCCACCTGATGTGAAGAGTCAAGTCATTGGAAAAGATCCAGATGCTGGAACAATTGAAGGCAAAAGGAGAAGAGGGAGGCAGAGGACGAGATGATTAGATGGCATCACCAAGTCAATGGACATGAGTTTAAGCAAACTCCAGGAGATGATGAAGGACAGGGAAGCCTGGTGTGCCGCAGTCCACGAAGTCGCAAAAAAGACACAACTGAGCCACTGAACAACAACAACAAATATAGATAAACCACAAGGTTCTACTGTAGAGGACAGGGAATTATATTCAATTTTATAAACTATAATGGAAAAAAAATCTGAAAATAATATATATACATTCAGTTATATATGTGTATATGTATATATAAATAAAAATATGTGTGTGTATGTATATAACTGAATCACTTTGCTGTACACCAGAAACACAATATAAGTCAACTACTTTAATAACAAATTTTTAAATAAAATGAAGACATAATGTGAAGCAATATGGTACTGTAGGGACAGGAGATAGAATACCATAAAAGTCAGGATGTTTGGTTCATAGCAGAGATCCAATTGTAAGGAAGTGGAAGAACTTATCCAGAACTGGAGGATGCCCAACAATAAAAAACCAGAAATCAAGAGCCCCAGAACTCCATTTGGGAGACGAGACCAAAAAGCAGGGATGGGTCAAAGGATCATCCCCACAGTTTTGATGTCTTCCCTTGAGCACCTTCAGAGCCATATTTCCTCTTTTGTCATCTTTGCCAAACTAAGGGATACAAATCTCCCACAAGAAAAGCATTTCAAAGCTTAACAGAGAAACAGGACAAGTTAACTGCCAAATGATGCAAACCAAAGGTAGCAGGGAAATAGCGGCCATTCTCAGAGCCCGAGTTCCAACTGCCAGGTGAGAGACCGCACTGGGGGAATATAACACATTGTATCCGAGGACAGAGGTCAGCGTCAGTGTACTGAGGCCCTCGTCAGCAAAGGGAGGGAAGAAGAGAATTTCTAGTTCCAAAATGCCATGAAGCATCTAAAAGAAAAAATGGCCACACCGAAGATTTGAGAGGAAATCAGAATTTGAAAAGCAACAAAACAAAACTAAAACTGAATTATCCAGAAAACCTGCTGGTGATCTGATTATAAACCAAGAGGCCTACTGTGCATGCTATATAACTGTAGAGTGAAGGGCTGTTACCATTGTTTCCTCGGATAAATGCATCCCCGTACTTATTCTTCAGCTGTCCGTTTACATACTCCTCTGTCTGCTCCAAGGCTATGTTCATGTAGCCATCCAGGCAAGCCAGGACCCCTGCAGACGGATTCAGGCAAAGAGAAGACACACAAAGCAGAAGAGTTGAAAATTAGAGGGTATATCTGAGAGCTGACAATCTCTTCATTCAGTAGCTCTTACATGCTTAATATAAAAATTCACACTGTAAACGCAACTCGGTAGAGGGAAGCACAAAAAGTCTTTGCTCTCTGTCGGTCTGAATGGATGCTAAGGCCCGTGCAGCATGGAGGCCATCATATACCCACGACTGCTGGCAGGAAAAACAACGAGCTGTTGTCTGCCTCAACGGATGTGTGGCAACAACGGCAACTTTTAAAACCCTCACAAAAGTAACACAGAGAGAATACTCCAAGTCAAATACCATTCTCTGAAAGCTAAAGTCAGGAGCAGGCAGTTAGGCAGGAACAGATGACCACGAGCCACGCCTGCTCACGTCCCCTGGCACGGCATTTCTGACTTTGGCCACTAAGTGAAATACGGGTCTGGCCGGTTTATCTCGTTCTGTCACAACATCTCGTGCAGCAGATGAATGCAGTCCAGGGTTAAAAGGAAGTCTCCACAACGTGTTAAAACAATGGAGAAGAGGAGACAACAGGTGTCCTGAAAGAACATCTTAAAGCTGTGACTCCCGGTGAAGCGCAACGTGAGAAGACAGGCACCACACTGCTTCATAGCACATCCCTCCCCGTGTTGTGCCACTCAGAACACCTCCCAATCCAGGCCGATACAGAAACACTGCCAAAAACATCCCAGGCTTTTTAGGACATTGTTCAAGGGAATCTTTTCAATTGTGTTGAGAGGGTATCAATTTTGCAAGATTTGATCTGATGGTCCTTTATTTAAAAAGACTAAGATATGTAAACCACGGACTCTGAGTTTCTAATTTCAAGTAGCATTTTCCAGAAAAACAATTTAAGTAAAAACAAATACTACAAATTTCATTCGATTAACCAAGTCGACAGCTCCATTTAGTCTCAACTTCGTTAGTATGCTCCTCACTCTCTGCCTTTGCCCCCATTATCCTCTCAACAAAAAGTTTCTTTTCAAAATTGTGTGTGTGTGTGTGATAAGAGCACAAGACAGTAAGCTAACAAACCCTGCTACAGGCTGCAAACTTTCAAAGCATCAGCATGGATTGTGAATAATTAATAATTATTTCCTATCAAAAGAAAGCTGAAGCTACAACTTCATGGACTCTTTCCTGCTGTATTATATGTAAACCACAATCATCAGAGAGCAAGAAACTTCTGAGACAAGCTATGCAAATGTTTGAAAATTAATTAAAAGCATTTAAAATAAAATCTTTCCTTCTAATAAAAATATTCTCACAGCAGAGGATTTTTTCTTTTTTTTTTAAGAAAAAGGTTCCTAGAGGTTGTAAATATGATCCTCTCCTGTATTTTAATCTAAGGGATTAAAATACAAGGTTGAAGGGAAATTGATAGAGAGCTGGCTTTTCCCCCCAGTATTTTTATTTAACCACATTCTTTATAGTATGTCCTCAATAGTGTACATTTTCTTTTAATATATAGAAGCCATGGCCAGACATTCATAAAAGGAGAAAAATTACAGTTACTACCCATATGAAAGGTTGTTGTAACTTACTAATCAAAGAAATATAAATGAAATGAGTTATTACTTGCGGCCAGCTAGAATGGAAAAGTCGAAATTAAGGCTAGCCCAAGAATTGAGGAGAACATAGACAAGAATAAACCATCTGCCCTGATGGGGCCAGTTGGTACCCTCTCTGACTCTGACACCCTAGCGCTAGCCCACAAAAATAAAACCATGGTCCATACGCTCATGGTACTCCTCTGTAGCCATTAAACAGTCTAGATCATGAGAGAACTGAAGGCATTTATCTAATGTTAAAAAAAAAAAAAACCAGAATGCACATACAACTGATCCTACTTACATAAAATTGTGCTTATATGGAGACAGATCCAAGTGGGTAAGGCTGATTATCTCTGGATGGTAGAATTTGGGGAGATTCAGCTTTCTTCTACATATAGGCTTCCCCGGTGGCTCAGGGTCAAGAACCCGCCTACCAACGCAGGGGACGCAGTTTTGATCCCTGGGTCAGGAAGATCTCCTGAAGAAGGAAATGGCAACCCACTCCAGTATTCTTGCCTGGAGAGTCCCATGGCCAGAGGAGCCTGGCGGGCTACCGTCCATGGGGTCCCAAGAGTCAGATACGACTTAGTGACTAAACCACCACCATTCAGTATAAAGCCTCTAATTCCACTACAAAAATCAAAATACACTGGAGATATGTTATTAATGTCCAGAAACTAATACATAGACAGCAGAGTATTTCTTAACAAGGCTTTTGAGTCAAGCTTGAGTCTGAGTCCTAGCTCCTCCCTTACTAGGTGGGGATAATCAACAGAGATCTCAAAAGGATTTACGTGATGACAAGATAAAGATTACAGTGATTCATGTACACTGGACCCATAGTAATCTTTCAATAAAATTAAGTTTGCATGTGTGGAAAGTGGAAAAATCTCAAGAGACTAGGATCATTATTCAGGAGAGTGATCAAGAAAAGGCTTTAAAACTCTGCTAATGAATTAGTTATCTACAATTGTGAAACATTCCCAGTAATTTAACGTATCTTAATTTTGGAAGATTAGGAATTTAGTTATTTCAGAAAGTGAAACTGGATACCTTTCTTCCACAAAGTTAGTTTCAGTAGTGTCAGAGCCTCTTAAAAAGGGCACTTCATTCCCTACAAGAACAAAAAGACGGCTTTGGACACCCCGCATATTATGTGAGTGGGAAGTTCACGCTGTAAAATGATCTGCCTAAATAGCTGCTCGCCAATCTTGATGCCTCCACAAAAAGCAATGCGGCTGGGCCAAGGCGTTCTTCAGAATCCAGTCACTCAAGCCTGGCTATCACCGGAGACGCAGGCACACCAATCCCAAAGTAGAGACAGGAGCCCCAGACTGGGCCAGAAATCACAGACACACGCTCTGTGACCTGTTACCTCTCTAAAATGCACTGTCTCAGGGGCAGGAAAAGAAGGGGGCATAAAATCTGTTGACAACCAACGCTTTTTTTGGTCTACTGGGTACTCTGTTACTTCTTTAGCAAACACCAGTAAGGATGAAGCACGGAGATCTTACCTCGATAATCCACTCCCGAATTTAATTTCACCACAACTGGTCGCCCGATGATTTGCTTCAGGAAGTCACTGGGTGTTTGCTTCCGAAGACTCATTTTAACAATCCTGATCAGAAATCTGAAAAGAAGCAACAAAGGTAATGCCGAAAGTTAATTAGTCAGCAAAAAAATAGGAAGCCCTTAGGGTATTTATAGGAAATCAAGTGTCAAAGGACCACATGTATAGAATCAACATTACTCCACCACCATGCCCATAACAAGAGAGATAACCAGATTCCAGTACCTTCCAGAAGCCAGATCCTAAGCTAAGCATTTACACACATTACCTCATCCACTCTCACAAGAATCCTCAGACACAGCCTCATCACAGAAGAGCCCTGGGTTTCCAGAGTCCCCGTTTCTAATCACTTGTCACCACTGTCCCCCACACAGTCAAGATACCCATTCCCACCAACACCACCACTCACCCAAAACTTATTTTATGGTGAGTGCTCTGCTAAGATCCTTTGGAACCTATCAAATGTAATCTTTACAAGAACCCTGGGAAGAAGGTTTTAAAGTCCCCATTTTGCTGATGAAAATAAAGGCCCAGAAAGATGAAATAAAGTGCCCCAAATGTGGCAAAATCAACATCCAAGTTTGAACCCGTCATGTTTTAAAGCCACTGTTTATATAGTATTTATAACTGCTGATGTCAAAACAGTATCTCTAGAGAGAATTATAATCATAATTGAAAGCTAATATTTGAATGTACTGCAGGCCAGCACTCATGTAAGCACTTCACATGTATTAATCCACTTAGAGCTCACAGAGGTAGGTGTTGTTTTAACCTCATTTTACAGATGACTAGAGACAGAAAGGGCTAAACAGCCTGTTCAAGGTCACATAGCCAGTAAGTAGACGCCCAGCCCATGTCTTAATCACACCTTTATGTTGCCTCCTGAAAGCTGCTAATGTAGCCAAAGATTTTTATTTATCCTATTATAGCAAATAAACTCTCTATGACAAAGAAAAAATCTTAAAAATCAAGTATAATAGGGATCTGAAGTAGGGAAACAGCATTTTACACCCAAATCAATCAGACATACATAGCTACCCATCACACCTTTCAATATTCATCCTGTTTTATAAGTTCTTGCTTTCAAAATACTTCGGTAAACAAATATAACAAAGCTGCAGTTACTTAAACAAAACTTGGGAAATTGATTTTTCTGTTTCAGTCACATCCGATGTCACTTGTATTCAGTAGCCATATAGCATCACACTGAAAGAAGCATGGGTACAATACGTGAAGGACTTGCCTCAAGAACTTGTGTTGGGTTTTCTGTTTTCAATCAAAACTTTTCATTAACCATTCTTCCATAAATAGCACTACTTATTTCATTCCAAGTCTATCCACTCAAATGATCTGACTTCAGGCTTAAGATCACTGTATGGAGATTTTCTCAGCATGAATCTATGTAGACTCAGCAGCAGTCTGGACAAGCTAGAATGCTAGATTTATTGACTCTTCCTTGTTTAACAATTATGTGTATGGACACACTCTGCAAGATAATTCAAAAAAGGTACACACAGGCTCTCACCTTATAGATTTTAGAATCTAGAAGAACTTAAACTCTTGTTTAAGAGCATAAGCACAAAGTAGTTTTGCTTAGTTTTCAGTCGTGTCTGACTCTTTGAACCTTACAGATGGTAGCCCGCCAGGCTTCTCCATCCATGGGGATTCTCCAGGCAAGAATACTGGAGTGGGTTGCCATGCCGTCCTCCAGGGGAATTTTCCCAACCCAGGGATTGAACCCAGTCTCCCACATTGCAGGCAGACTCTTTACCATCTGAGCCACCAGGGAAGCCCAAGAATAATGGAGTGGGTAGCCTATCCCTTCTCCAGGGGTTCTTCCCAACCCAGGAATCAAACCAGGATCTACTGCATTGCAGGCGGATTCCTTACCAGCTGAGCTACCAGGGAAACCCTCTTGTTTAAGAACATGAGCAAAAAGTTATTGTAACAAGTAAAATAATTTTCTTTAATCAAGAAAAAAAATCTCAAATTAAATAAAATACAAATTTCAAAAACTATTCTTGAATTTGGGGCTGGTACTTGGTCCATCCATCATTCATTCCACCTCTTTAAGGGTGAAGGATTTTTTTTTTAATGTGATCAACTAATTATTTTGCTCAGTAAATCTAACCTTTTCCATTGAATTTCCAGTTTATTTTTTTTAGCTACACAGGCTCAACAGATAACTGAAATTTCAATTACTATTCAGGACAATCACTATTCATTCATGACTCAGGCCACATAACAAAGTTATTAATGCTGTTTTGAGCCTAATAAAAAAAAAATTACAAAGTAAATACTGTAGCAGATTCAGTATCTTTAGTAAGTTTAGTAAAAAGAAACAAATCTTCCCATTTATCTATAAAGTGCCTTATTTCTGTAGGGAACATGCATTGTTCTGTGGCTGAGGGGCTGAAGGCCCCATAGAGACTCACTCATTGAGTCTTAAGCTCATTTCCTGTCAGATGCTAAGTCCCATTATGCCAGCTTCTTCACCTACGGTATTGAGCGAAAACTAGCTGTTTATTTTCTGCTTAAAAACCTCACTAAGATGCATTGTGACATGAAAATCTGTTATTAACTACCTTGTCTGAAGTTAGAAGTCAATACAGAAAAGTTCTCATTGCTCTTCTTGGGTTATGATAATCAAATTTGACTCAAAATTTTTTCATGTCTTAAAAAAAAAGTTAAAGATAAATTTTAACCTAGACTGACAGTTTGCCCAACTGATATTAGTTTTATTTTTTAAATGTTACCGTCTTTCCTTGCCTTTTAAAAACGCAGATACATTCTTCTTGTAAGTTCACTAAAGATTACACCTCTGCCATTAAGCCTCATTTTAGACTTCCCTGTAGCTCAAAAGGTAAAGAATCTGCCTGTGAGGCAGGAGACCAAGGTTCAGTCCCTGGGTTGGGAAGTTCCTCTGGAGAAGGGAATGGCAATCCACTGCAGTACTCTTGCCTGGGGAATTCCATGGACAGAGAAGCCTAGTGGGCTACAGTCTGTGGGGTCACAAAGAGTCGGACAGGACTGAGTGACTAACACAGTCACCCCAATTAACACTGATCACTTCCTGAAGGCATTCAACACTTCAGATCTTCATGCGGCACCAACTGGGGACCTAACACCAATAAGACCCGGCCTTGGGCCCTCAGAGCTGACACTCCAAAGGGGGCAGAAACATGCAAAAGGACGGTTTCTGTGTTTTTAATACTTCTTTTTATTTATGTATTTATTTGGCTGCTCTGGGTCTTAGCTGCGGCATGTGGGATTTTTAGTTGCAGTATATGGAATTTAGTTCCCCGACCTGGGATCGAATCCCAGCCCCCTACTTTAGGAGCCCAGAGGCTTAACTGCTGGACCACCTGGGAAGTCCTGGAGAAGCTTTTAAAAGGCATATGCATTTGGATAAAATTAGGCAGGGAACAGCACATAGCGAAGACTCATTTAGCCCAGGCCTGGCAGATCAAAGAAAGATTTCTGGAGGTGAACCTGAGCTGAGTATGGAGTAAAAGGAGTCCACCAGCCTAAAAGGAGAGAAATCGGAGCAAAGGCATAGGACAGTGTTTCAGTTTGAAGGGAAAATGCTCCCCTACGCATGGAGGACAAGCAGCAGCTGCAGAAGGGAGCAGGGCCACCGATGCAGGAGCAGGGCAAGTCAGGCTGACAGACAGCGTGGCCCTGAGCCTGCAGGTCAGGGCCACACGTGGATCACCCACATCACTTAGATATCCTGATTCAGTAGTGCTGGGGCGGGACCCAGGAATCTTTGCCAAAGCCTAGGGGACTCTTCTAAACTGGGCAGCGTGGGAAATACTTGTGTCAGTGATGGGGACCCTGGGAAGCTTTGAAGCAGAGATCTGATCGACTACAGATTGCAGACAGGCCCTCTCACTGAGTCCTGGAGTCACAGTTTACCATCTGGTTGTTGTTTAGTCGCTATGTCATGTCCAACTCTTTTGTGACCCCATGGACTGTAGCCCACCAGGATCTTCTGCCCATGGGATTTCCCAGGCAAGAATACAGGAGTGGGTTGCCGTTTCCTCCCCCCATTTGGTTCAGTTCAGTTCAGTCATTCAGTCGTGTCTGACTCTTTGCGACCCCATGAACTGCAGCACACCAGGCCTCCCTGTCCATCACCAACTCCTGGAGTCCACCCAAACTCATGTCCATATAGTCGGTGATGCCATCCAGCCATCTCATCCTCTGTCGTCCCCTTCTCCTCCTGCCCCCAATCCTTCCCAGCATCAGGGTCTTTTCCAGTGAGTCAACTCTTCGCATGAGGTGGCCAAAGTATTGGGAGTTTCAGCTTCAACATCAGTCCTTCCAATGAACACCCAGGACTGATCTCCTTTAGGATGGACTGGTTGGATCTTCTTGCAGCCCAAGGGCCTCTCAAGAGTCTTCTCCAACACCACAGTGCAAAAGCATCAGTTTGGTTACCTGTCATTATTTATTCTCTTTCATATACTTTTTTTTTAACGAGTCTTTTCTCCCTCAAAAGACTGGAAGTAATGCGAAAAAAGAGACTGCTGCTGCTGCTGCTAAGTCACTTCAGTCATGTCCGACTCTGTGCGACCCCATATACAGCAGCCCACCAGGCTCCCCCGTCCCTGGGATTCTTCAGGCACGAACACTGGAGTGGGTTGCCATGTCCTTCTCCAATGCATGAAAGTGAAAAGTGAAAGTGAAGTCTCTCAGTCGTGACTCTTAGCGACCCCATGGACTGAAGCCCACAAAGCTCCTCCGTCCATGGGATTTTCCAGGCAAGAGTACTGGAGTGGGTTGCCATTGCCTTCTCTGAAAAAAGAGACTAATACTCATTTACTCCCCAGAACATCAATATTGTGCTAAATCTCTTTAAAAATTTTTTCTAAGTTCCTTGTAAAGAGGATGGTTGCTTCAAACACATTTTATCCATCACTTTAGGAAAGTGTATCTTTCACATTCGTCTTCATTAGGCTTTCCATGGTACTCTTGGTTACTTAACGACTCACCAATAAATCCATTTTGTGTGAGTAAATTGGTCTCGACACCACAATTTTTCCCATGACTTGGCTCATGTAATTTTAAGTTTTCATCTTTTAAATTGGATAAGGCAAAAGGAACAGTTCTGTTTCTGAAGGAAGAAAAAAGCCTCCTGAACCATAAATATGTAAGAGGAAAAAGGCTTCCTTGCTTCAGGGTCACCTTGCTAAAATTTCTGTTCAAAATTAAAGCCCTAATCACCCTCTAGGCCTCCTCTCCCTCCCGACTCTTACTCAGGCTTGTTTTAAACGACCTACTCTCATAAATGGCTATTAACTCAAAAGCAGTATATTTCCTGGCAGAAGCTCCTGAGAGGTCTGGTATGAGAACATCTGCCGACTGCCCTGGCAGAGGATTTTTTAGGTAGAAGAATGGGGAGTGGGGCGAAGAACCCAACTCTATTCATCCCACTAGGTGCCAGGCCACGTGAGATTCCTGAGCAATTCACAGAGTAACCCTGGGAGGTGGTAAGCAGGGCTGAGGCTTGATCCCAAAGCCGGGGCACTTGCAGAGGTACAGCTGCCCTTCTGAATCAGTCAAGGTCCTCCTGTTAAACCTGAGGAATGGCTGGAGACACAGCGGGAGGTCTACTTGGAGAACAGCCACACAGGGGAAGGGAGAGGCCTTCCACGGTGGCTCAGACGAGAAAGCACCTGGGTTTGATCCCTGGGCTGGGATGATCCCTTGCAGAAGGGAATGGCAACCCACTCCAGTATCCTTGCCTGGAGAATTTCATGGACAGAGGAGCCTGGCGGGGTACAGTCCTTGGGGTCACAAAGAGTTGGACACGGCTGAGCAACTAACACACACACAGCACTGGGTGGGGGTGGGGTGGGGTGGATATCTAAAGTGACAAAGGATTATAAATTAGCCTGCGGAGATACATAAAAATGGTCAAACAGAAAAAAATATATATATTTAATACGACTGAATTATGTCACTGAGCAAAGACATCCAACTCCTTGTTTCCTGGCAATGTTCACTGTAAACATTCACCCATTTACAGTCTAGGGTGGAAAAAACATTGAAAAGGAAAAAACTGCAATGAAACCTAGTACTACAACCCAAGTAAACATCGCTGTAGACTCCTAGGTGAGGGTCAGGGAGGTCATGAGACACGGTGAAAAACAGCTCTCCATGGATTTCCCTTAGGAGACAGTGGATACATGACCCTCTCTGAAGGCTTCAAACCAATCCTCCTCCCCACCTACAAGAGGCTACCTTCCTCCCTGCTCTCCTAGGGGCCAGACTGAGTTGGCCCTCTGCACACCCAGAGCGCCTCTGGCCAAAAATAGGAACAAAAAGTGGTGTATTTGCAACATAGTGATTATCTGGCTTTGTAAACACTTGGAATTTTATTGGCTAGGGAAAGAGCACCACTTTCAGGCTCCATCCTGGGGTATCTAGCACACCCAGCCCCTACCTCTGTTGTGGAGAGGTGTCCTTGTTGCTGTTTAGTTGCTAAGTCGTGTCCAACTCTTTTGCAACCCCATGGATTGTAGTCCATCAGGTTTCCCTGTCCATGGGATTTCCTGGGCAAGAATACTGGAATGGATTGCCATTCCCACCCTTGTTCTCTGATCTTAAAGCAACAAAAAGTTTTAAAACATCTTCAAGGGTTAACATGAAAACCAACAGCGAAGTATTAACCATGTGTCAGAGTATAAATTGTAACTTATTAGGTATTTTATTCCAACACATAAAGAATCTGAAAACAACAGTCAAAAAAACCTTGAAGGGACTGTGACTCTAAATAATGAATTTCTAGTCCTGGCCATGAAAACAGTCACTTTTCCCATTTTTCAGTGCTACAGATCACTCAGGATTACAATCTCTGTTATGTGGCACAATTCTAAAACAGTAGACTATGGAAATATATACATACATGTAAAATATCACACTTATATTATATACACCTATTACATACATACATGTATCTAGGTGAATTACTTTGCTGTACAACTGAAACTAACACAATATTCTAAATCAACTACAATAAAAAGAAGTAAATAAAACAACTGAGTAATCCAAGGGGCATAAGTATCTTTTAAAATTCTAACCCTGAGTATGTCATTGCTCAGTGCGAGACCGCATATGTAAAGACTACACACTTGGGATGCGGGAAACCGAGTTCTAATCCCAGCTCTGCTACTTAATTAGCAGTGTGGTTGGATTACTCACCATTCCACCTCTCCAGGCCCCTGAGTTCCTCATTTGCAAAATAAGGGAGTTATGCCAGAAGATCACTTAAGACAGACTATCGCTTAAGGGATCATCCAGCTCTAACATTCAGTCCAGGCGGATGCAGTAACTCCAACAATACACATACACACATACTAACATCCTCTGACGTGCACAAAATCAAGCAAATGGAATCGTCACATATCACTATTACATTACAAAAAAAAAAAAAAAAGGCTCAACCTTGCTGGTTGATATCCTAAAAAAGAATTACTTTTGGTGAAAAAGGTACAGTCAAAATGATGGAAACCACTAAAACTTTTTTGGCAAACAATTCGGCCATGTGTAAGAAGATCTAAAAAGACCCCATAAGATCACAGTATCTATTTTAATAATTTCACTTCTCAGAATTAGTCCAAGAGAAGAAAATGGCAACCCACTTCTGAAAAATCCCACGGACCGAGAAGCAGGTGTTTGCAAAGGGTCTGATTCGACCTAGCGACTAAGCACGCATGCAATCATCTTAAATATTTTTTTTAAAGAAAGGTTTATCAAAGTATTGTTTGGAACATTAAAATGACGCAAAAACCCCACAAATACCCTAAATGCCTCGGCTGCCTGGTAATCGTTAAATAATTTATAGGACCTACACAACGATGGTTTAGGCAGCCAATAAAAAGAACATAATTAGAAGTGATATTTAGGAATGATTTCTAAGTGAAAATGAAAAACTAAATATACTGTTAAGTGATACAATAGGTACAGGCTTAGCTTAAGTACAAACTAGCCCACACAAGAGTAAAATTCTGAGACTGTAGTGTCGCGAACATTATTTTCTTCGGTCAACTCTTCTGTATTTCCAACTTCTCTATAATAAAGGGTGGGGAAAGAACCGAATAAATCGCTCTCAGTATCATCTATATCATCCCAATTTCAGATACGGTGATACATGCTGACCACGCGTGCACACCCCTGCACACGAATGCCGCCGCGACAGGACTTAACACCGCGCAGCCGTGGGCGTCCCCAATCTGACGACTCCGCAAGGTGGGCTAGCGCAGCCCTTAAGGCCCGGGGGTCAGGCGCGGCCACGCCGAAGCAGCGGAGGCCGGGCAACTCCGGGAGAAGCCTGGCCCCGCGCACCGCCTTCCCCGCCGAGTCCCCGGCGCAGGTCGGGACTTGCCTGCGGAACCGAAAAACCACCAGGAGCGGTATCGGAAGCCGACTTGGTGACGCCCCGGCCGGTGCCGCTCGTCCCCGCGCGATCCAGGCGGCTCTCGGGTTCGGGAATCCCGGCGCGCCAGCGATCCCGGATCTCCCGGCAACGGCAGGTGTCGAGGACCGAGCCCGGGCGCCGCAGCTCGCGCGGACCCGCCACCCGCTGGCCCGGAGAGAGCGCGCTCGCTCCCGGCCCCTCCAGGGACTGCCGGCCCGGCCCGGGGCTGCCGCTCCCGAACTCTACCCGGGCCGAGGGAACCACTAGGGCCTCGGATGGCCGGCGCGGCCGTGCAGCTCACCTCGCGGCCGGGATCCGAAACCCTGCTCCGGGCAGCCCACAAGCCCGGCCTCCGCGAACAGGAGGAACCGAAACTGAAGGGACCAAAACTGAGGAGGAACCGAAACTGAAATGGCCGAGGCAGTTTCGGACTCAGCCAAGCGTGGCTTTCCGAAGCTACGGCAGCCCGCGAGGACCGAAAAACCGCACCGCGACGGAGTGCGCAAATCCCAGAATCCTGATTTGCCCGAAGATGAAGTTGGTGCTTGGAGTCAAAGCGGAAAACACTGTTTCTCTCTTCTAACAGAAAGCAAACACCACCATACCTCCCTCTCCCACTCCCTATAAGAAAAAAAAGCAACACTGGAAGTGAACTTTTAATCAGGATTTCTTTTAGGCAGAAATGTTAAAAAACAAAAAACAAAAAACAAAAAAACCTTGAAGTAATAGGAAACTGGAATTCACTGCTAAAGTAATGAACGCATACTTAGAGATGTCCTGAAATTGGATCGGTTCAGTTCAGTTCAGTTGCTCAGTCGTGTCCTACTCTTTGCAACCCAATGAAATGCAGCACGCCAGGCCTCCCTGTCCATCACCAGCTCCCTGAGTCCACACAAACCCATGTCCATCGAGTTGATGATGCCATCCAGCCATCTCATCCTCTGTCATCCCCTTCTCCTCCTGCCCTCAATCTTTCCCAGCATCAGGGTCTTTTCCAATGAGTCAGCTCTTCGAATCAGGTGGCCAAAGTATTGAAGTTTCAGCTTCAACATCAGTCCTTCCAATGAACACCCAGGACTGATCTCCTTTAGGATGAATTGGTTGGATCTCCTTGCAGTCCAAGGGACTCTCAAGAGTCGTCTCCAGCACCACAGTTCAAAAGCATCAATTCTTTGGTGCTCAGCTTTCTTTATAGTCCAACTCTCACATCCATACATGACCACTGGAAAAACCATAGCCTTGACTAGATGGACCTTTGTTGGCAAAGTAATGTCTCTGCATTTTACTTTTGCTTTGCAAAACATTTTTCAAGATCACAAGATGTTAGAGGCAGAAGAGACCCCAGGGAAGTCCAAAGTCCTCATAGTACAGATAAGAAGTGTCTCTGCATTTTAATATGCTGTCTAGGTTGGTCATAACTTTCCTTCCAAGGAGTAAGCGTCTTTTAATTTCATGGCTGCAATCACCATTAGCAGTGATTTTGGAGCCCAGAAAAATAAAGTCAGCCACTGTTTCCACTGTTTCCCCATCTATCTGTCATGAAGTGATGGGACCGGATGCCATGATCTTAGTTTTCTGAATGTTGAGCTTTAAGCCAACTTTTTCACTCTCCTCTTTCACCTTCATCAAGAGGCTCTTTAGTTCTTCTTCACTTTCTGCCATAAGGGTGGTGTCATCTGCATATCTGAGGTTATTGATATTTCTCCCAGCAATCTTGATTCCAGCTTGTGCTTCATCCAGCCCAGCATTTCACATGATGTACTCTGCATATAAGTTAAATAAGCAGGGTGACAATATACAGCCTTGACGTACTCCTTTTCCTATTTGGAACCAGTCTGTTGTTCCATATCCAGTTCTAACTGTTGCTTCCTGACCTGCATACAGATTTCTCAAGAGGCAGGTCAGATGGTCTGGTATTCCCATCTCTTTCAGAATTTTCCACAGTTTATTGTGATCCATACAGTCAAAGGCTTTGGCATAGTCAATAAAGCAGAAATAGATGTTTTTCTGGAACTCTCTTGCTTTTTCGATGATCCAGCGGATATTGGCAATTTGATCTCTGGTTCCTCTCCCTTTTCTAAAACCTGCTTGAACATCTGGAAGTTCACGGTTCACGTATTGCTGAAGCCTGGCTTGGATAATTTTAAGCATTATTTTACTAGCATGTGAGATGAGTGCAATTGTGCGGTAGTTTGAGCATTCTTTGGCATTGCCTTTCTTTGGGATTGTAATGAAAACTGATCTTTTCCAGTCCTGTGGCCATTGCTGAGTTTTCCAAATTTGCTGGCATATTGAGTGCAGCACTTTCACAGTGTCATCTTTCAGGATTTGAAATAGCTCAACTGGAATTCCATCACCTCCACTAGCTTTGTTCGTAATGATGCTTCCTAAGGCCCACTTGACTTCACATTCCAGGATGTCTGGCTCTAGGTGAGTGATCACACCATCGTGATTGTCTGGGTCATGATGAACTTTTTGTACAATTCTTCTGTGTATTCTTGCCACCTCTTCTTAATATCTTCTGCTTCTGTTAGGTCCCTACCATTTCTGTCCTCTATTGAGCCCATCTTTGCATGAAATGTTCCCTTGGTATCTCTAATTTGCTTGAAAAGATCTCTAGTCTTTCCCATTCTGTTGTTTTCCTCTATC
Source organism: Okapia johnstoni (assembly GCA_024291935.2). Taxonomy (NCBI): domain Eukaryota; kingdom Metazoa; phylum Chordata; class Mammalia; order Artiodactyla; family Giraffidae; genus Okapia; species Okapia johnstoni. The sequence continues at coordinate 53,648,663 of CM044310.1, read as the reverse complement.
TCTTTGCATTGATCACTGAGGAAGGCTTTCTTATCTCTCCTTGCTTTCTTTGGAACTCTGCATTCAAATGGGAATATCTTTCCTTTTCTCCTTTGCTTTTCGCTTCCCGTCTTTTCACAGCTATTTGTAAGGCCTCCTCAGACAGCCATTTTGCTTTTTTGCATTTCTTTTTCTTGGGGATGGTCTTGATTCCTGTCTCCTGTACAATGTCACAAACCTCCATCCATAGTTCATCAGGTATTCTATCTATCAGATCTAGTCCTTTAAATCTATTTCTCCCTTCTACCATATAGTCATAAGGGATTTGATTTAGGTCATACCTGAATGGTCTAGTGGTTTCTCCACTTTCTTCAATTTCAGTCTGAATTTGGCAATAAGGAGTTCATGATCTGATCCACAGTCAGCTCCTGGTCTTGTTTTTGCTGACTGTATAGAGCTTCTCCATGATAACTAAATGCAGATAAATAAATAAAGCAAGTAACCTCGAATCTCTAAATCCACTTTTGGATTTTGCTTTAATGTGTGAAGACGAAGTCGTTATAAGCAAGAGATTGTCTCCATAGCGACGTTAATTGACACAAAAAATTAAAATCACGAAAGTAACTCATATTATAAAGGTATAAAGTGCGTTGTATTACAGACTAGTTCTAACTTAAATGGTGTACAGACATTAATTAAGTGCTGCTATGGGATATCGGTTTGGAACTTCTCGTGAATTCTCAATAGTCTTGCTATTTGAGGGAAAGGAAAAAGAAGAAAACTGTTATGCCAAGACTTGATTCCTTTTTTCGCTAAACACATACCCTCATCTAATTAAAACTTATACTTGAATTCTATTCCAAATTTGTGATGCTACAAATAAAATGATGATATGATCATTTCAATTATTCAAAAAAGAATTTTTATTCATAGCCTCTTTCCCTTTACCAAAGAGCCTTCATGGAGTCATTATGACTGGTGATGGGCTGGGGATAAGGAAGAATTTTAAGGACATATTTCATCTGCAGACAGACTGTGACCTTCTCCAAGGGGCATAGATCTGTAAGGGCTCCATGAGACAAACAGGCTGGACACCATAAATTAGTTCACAAGCCCAAAAGGTTTACCAAAATGTGGCTGTGCCCAGAACTCCCTCAAAAGCTTAGAACTGGCTTACCTAACCCACAGAGTAACTTTCCATATTTTACAAGTCCCCCCCCCCACCCCACCCCCCCACCCTGCTAGCATCTTTTATTAAACAAAGAAAACATGCGTAAGACTTTTTTGGAATACTAATCCAGTAAGATGAGGGGAAGGAGTAGGTCAAGGCTGTTTATTGTCTCCCTGCTTATTTAACTTATATGCAGAGTACATCATGAGAAATGCTGGGCTGGATGAAGCACAAGCTGGAATCAAGATTTCCGGGAGAAATATCAATAAACTCAGATATGCTGATGACACCACCCTTATGGCAGAAAATGAAGAACAACTAAAGACCCTCTTGATGAAAGTGAAAGAGGAGAGTGAAAAAGTTGGCTTAAAGCTCAACATTCAGAAAACTAAGATCATGGCATCTGGTCCCATCACTTCATGGCAAATAGATGGGGAAACAGTGGAAACAGTGGCTGACTATTTTGGGGGAGGCTCCTAAATCACTGCAGATGATGACTGCAGCCATGAAATTAAAAGACGCTTGCTCTTTAGAAGAAAAGCTATGACCAACCTAAATAGCATATTAAAAAGCAGAGACATTACTTGGCCAACAAAGGTCTGTCTAGTCAAAGCCATGGTTTTTCCAGTAGTCATGTATGAATGTGAGAGTTGGACTATAAAGAAAGCTGAGCACTGAAGACTTGATGCTTTTGAACTGTGGTGTTGGAGAAGACTCTTGAGAGTCCCTTGGACTGCAAGGAGATCCAACCAGTCCATCCTAAAGGAGATCAGTCCTGGGTGTTAATTGGAAGGACTGATGTTGAAGCTGAAACTCCAATACTTTGGCCACCTGATTTGAAGAGCTGACTCACTGGAAAAGACCCTGAATCTGGGAAAGATTGAAGGCGGGAGGAGAAGGGGATGACAGAGGATGAAATGGTTGGATGGCATCACCGACTAAATGGACATGAGTTTGAGTAAACTCCGGGAGTTGGTGATGGACAGGGAGGCCTGGCATGCTGCAGTCCATGGGGTTGCAAAGAGCTGGACACAACTGAGCGACTGAACTGACTGAATCCAATGAGAACAAGTCTTCAAAACGCTGAACACAAACATTAATTTATTAAGGAGCTTCAAAGTCATAAAAGTAGTATGACATGATTTATTTTGGCTCACAGAGTTTAGTTGCAAGAATTGATGAACCTACATTGACACGTCATATTCACCCCAAGTTTATAGTTTATATTAGGGTTCACTTTGGTGGTGTATGTTCTGTTGGCTTTTTTTTTTTTTTGGATGTGGACCATTTTTAATGTCTTTATTGAATTTGTCACAATGTTGCTTCTGTTTTTCATGCTGTGGTTTTTTCGCCATGAGGCATATGGGAGCTTAGCTCCTCCATCAGGGATGTCCCTATTTTGTGGGTTTTGATAACCGGCATCCACCACTATAGTATTATACAGAGCAGTTTCACATCTCAAATCATCTATGCCTTGTCAATGTATTCATCCCTCTCTCCTTACTGACACCTAGCAACCACTGATTTTTTTACTGTCTTCATGGTTTTGTCTTTTCCAAAGCATCATAAAGTTGGAATCAAATGGTATGTAGCCTTTTCAGATAGGCTTCTTTCACTTAGTAGTATGTATTTAGGGTTCCTCCATGTCTTTTCATGGCTTGATGACCCATTTCATTTTAGCTCTGGACAGCGTTCCATTGTCTGGATATATCACAGTTTATTTATTTGTTCACTTACTGAAGGATATCTTGGTTGCTTCCAAGTTTTGGCAGTTATGAATAAAGTTATTATTAAGTGTCTGTGTGCAGGTTTTTGTATAGACATAAGTTTTCACTTCACTTGAATAAATACCAAGGGGTGCAATTGCTGAACTGCATGATAAGTCTGTTTACTTCTGTAAGAAACGGCCAAATTGTGTTCCAAAGTGCCTGTACCATTTTGCATTCCCACCAGGAATGACTCAGAGTTCCTATTGCTCCACATCTTTGTCAGTATTTGGTTTATCCAGTATTTTGGATTTGGACCATTCTAATAGGTATACAGTAGTGTATCTTTGCAGTTTTTCAGTTCAGTTCAGTACAGTCCCTCAGTAGTGTCCAACTCTGCGACCCCATGGACTGAAGCATGCCAGGCCTCCCTGTCCATCACCAACTCCCGGAGTTTACTCAAACTCATGTCCATTGAGTTGGTGATGCCATCCAACCATCTCATCCTCTGTCGTCCCCTTCTCCTCCTGCCTTCAATCTTTCCCAGCATCAGGATCTTTTCTAATTAGTCAGCTCTTCACGTCGGGGAGCCAAAGATTTGGAGTTTCAGCTTCAGCATCAGTCCTTCCAATGAACACTCAGGACTGATCTCCTTTGGACTGGTTGGATCTCCTTGCAGTCCAAGGGACTCTCAAGAGTCTTCTCCAACACCACAGTTCAAAAGCATCAATTTTTCGGTGCTCAGCTTTCTTTATAGTCCAGTTCTCACGTCCATACATGACTACTGGAAAAACCATAGCCTTGACTAGATGGACATTTAATTTGCATTTAGTGACATATCATCACATGCTTATTTGCCATTTGTACAACTTCTTTGGGGAGGTGTCTTTTCAGATCTTTTGCCCATTTTTCATTCAGATTGTTCATTTTTAAGATTGTTTTAAGAGTTCTTTGTGTATTTTAGATAACAGTCCTTTATCAGATGTGTCTTTTGCAAGAATTTTCTCCGAAACTATAGCTTGTCTTCTCATTCTCTTGATGTGATTTTTCTTTTTTTTGCCACACTGCGTGCTGTGTGGGATCTTAGTTCCCCAACCAGGGAGCAAATCTTCACCCCTTTGGAAGGCAAAGTCTTAATCCCTGGACTTCAGGGAAGTCCAGAAGTTATTAGTCTTAAGATAGGCAAATTCTAGGATAAAAATACTGAGATGAACTTTTGCCACTTTTTTTATTCCAGACTTCTATAGTTCTTTGTACCTATGCCTTTGAAAGATTATGTTCTTCAGTGTTCCATGTGCATAAAAGAAGGTATGGAAATCAAAGACAGTCACCAGTTAGCCATTAATAAATGAGAAAATGTAACCTACCTTCATCGACCAAGCTTGCTTTGTTTTTAAGTTTGCATGTCCTCCAGATGTCAAGCAGCCTAAACAGTAAGATGTTTAGCCCAGTTGTTTTTTCAGAAACTCAGAGTCAGCTGTGTTCAGTTTGAGTAAGCTAAGACTGGTTAGGACCACTGACCTTCCCATTAGGCGTGCACAAGTTTCCAACTGGAGAAGAAAATGGCAACTCACTCCAGTATTCTTGCCTGGAAAATCCCATGGATGGAGGAGCCTGGTGGGCTACTTTCCATGGGGTCAAAGAGAATTGAACACAACTTAGCAACTGAACAACAACAACAAAAGTTTCTGATAGGTGCTCTTTCAACATCAGAGGACCCTAAACTCCACCCTCCAAGCATGCTGGTGCTGCTATTCTCGGAACAAGTGTTTCATGAAGAAGTCTGTAGTTTAGCTGCACCTGTGGAGAATAACCGTTATCTCAGCTTGTTCTTATCTCTGATCACCTCTCCCCAGGGTCCCCGTGCCTCAACTTTATCCCATAAATACCCTGAGTTTCTCACCTTTGAGGGAGGCAGTTTTGACATTTGTTCTCCCTTCTTGGCTGCCTTGTGAATAAACCTTTTCTCTGCTGGAAACCTCAGCATCTCAGCATTTGGCTTGCTGTGCCTTGGGCAAACCAATCCAGTGGAGTAACGATATCACATCTAGCTTATTTTATGAAACACCCGACAGCCCTGTGCACGTGTGGGTAATTGTATTATGTTGATGAGAGGGATGATGAGAGATGCAAACATGAATCTGGGTTGGGCAACAGTCTCCAGAGCAGATTTTAATATCTACATTAGCATTCTGCTTCTAGTAATGTTGACCATCTTGTTACAGAGATACATTAACTGTATCAGGTGCTGGCTTGCCCTTGCAGCTTCAGGGTAGACAATAAAAACACCTGTCACCTCCTAGTGTGGGGTATTTGGACCACTGTCATCTACCTTTTGTCATGGGATATGAAAATTATTAAAGCAACAAGAAGAAAAATATGCTAGTTGTTGAGTATCTTCTGAGAAGTAATAGAAACATATTGACTGATGGACAAATTTCTCAGGAAAGGCAGTGTGCCTTCTATTCTTACCCAAAGATGGGAAGTATGCTACATCATGGGAGCTTGGTTTCAGATATAACACTTGAGATGTTTAAATAAATGTTCCTATATCATCGGCCATCATTTTGATATAACTTGAATTTCAGAGGAGATGGGCTCAGGAGATGAACTCCTATGAGGAAAGTCTTCCAAATGCTGTTATGCTTTATGCTTCACTGTGAACTCTAGAAAACCTCTCTCAGCTGTGAAATTCAGTGAAATCGGTGTGATGCTGCCCTTGTATTTTAATCAAGATGAACTTGAAAGGTGAACCGTATAAGTGGGAGAAATTATTTATAATTTGGTAATAAAAGTTTATGTCTAACACTCCAAATTTCATACATCTGCTTTGTGCTGGCCCTGAGATATAAAACAATTGAAGTTGCCTTTACATTTGGCCTTATATGAAAGGTCATAAATTAGAATGATAGTGTTCGTCCTCTTTCCTCACTCACAAAATTTCCATATTAACATCTTCACCTCAAACATAAATGGTTACCCAGCTACAAAGAAAAGAGTTGTATTGGCCTTTGATGAATTACAGTTTATGTTGGAAATCTGTGGTCCATAAGGCTGCTGTTCATCTTGCAGTGGAGTGAATCTACTTCAATGAAGCTAATTCTACCATAGTGAAACTAATTAAAACTGTACAGTCACTTCTAATAAATGAAGTACAATCTATAAAAATCTAGGAATAGTTTAGATATCAGCAAATGATCTCCAAGGTATGTGGTTCTTTTCATTCTTAAAAATGCACGTCTCCCTCTTTGAGGAATTTTCTCTGCTTGAATTCTTGCCACCGTGTTTATTTCAAATAAATTCAGTTTTCAAAATGTTTCTTACTAATGTGATTTTAACTGATAATGTGAAAATTTTTATCTTTTCAACTACAAAAAAAAAAACCCCACAACCCATTTCTATTGTGACATAACTAAATTCTTTCCAAAATATTAATGAATTGGGCCAGTGCTTTATATTTAGACTTTCAAGAAAATGTTTAGAGCAAAAAAAAAAACAAAAAAAAAACAGATGTCCTTGATTTTCCAGGGTGGGTTATCGAATCCATATGCTTCTTTGATGGAACGGTTTCTTTCACCAGCCCTGTGGTGTAGTTAAAATAGAGCATTTTATAAACTAGCAGGGTTAAGTTCAAGAACAACTTCAGAATCTCCAGCCTTCAATCCAGGAGAAAGGAAAAGTTTAAGACCAACGCTACTTCTCAGTAACTTTTAGTTTTTAGAAGCTATTTTTCCCAATTCTGGATTAGTGAAAATAATATAGCTGGAAATTACCAATAGCATAGCACAAATTCTTTCTTTTCAACTTTGGTTTTCTTAAGCAGTTGCCTTTTTCTTTCACTGAAGTCGTTACAATAAGAAACACATCTGGGACTTCCCTAGTGGTTCAATGGTAAAGAATTACCATGTCTCCAATGCTGGAGACATGGGTTTGATCCCTGATTCAGGAAGATCCCATGCCACAGAGCAACTAAGCCCGTGCACCACAACTATGGAGTCTGTGCTCTAGAGCCCCGGAGCAGCAACTCCTGAGCAGGCGTGCTGCAGCAACTGAAGTCCAAGGGCCCTAGAGCCCATGCTCTGCAACAAGAGAAGCCACTGCGATGAGAAGGCCACACACCACACCTGGAGAGTAGCCCCTGCCCCCGGAAACTAGAGAAGCCCTCACAGCAATGAAGATCCAGCACAGCCAAAAATAAATCAATTTATTTAAAAAAATGCACATCAGTTGTTACCTAAAACTCTCAGCTGCAGAGACTATCTAGTTCTTTCTCTCGTGACAAAAGCAGCACCAATGTCTGGACGCATTTCTAAATGGTCACCCATACGTAGAGGGTGATAAAAACACAACATTGTCTTCTCTTTTTTTAAAAAAATATTTACTTATTTGGTCTTGTTGCATCGTAGTTGCCGCACGTGGGATCTTCACCGCGTCGTACAGCAGCTTTCGCTGCGGTGCACAGATGCTCCAGTTGTGGCACATGGGCTCAGCAGCTGTGGCTCGAGGGCTTAGATGCTTCGCAGCATGTGGGATATTAGCTTCCCGATAAGGTATCGAACCCATGTCCCCTGCATTCTTAACCACTGGACCACCAGGGAGTCCCTTTCCTCTTTTTGTAGCTATCCCCCCCTCGAAAAATTGGGGGGAACTGGCAGCCATCTTCATAAATTGTAACTAGAGCAAAGAATAATACCGTCTTTCCTTGTTGCTGTTGTTCAATCACTGAGTCGTGTCTGGCTATTTGGGAACCCATGGGCTGCAGCATGCTAGGCTTGAGGATATTCTACTATACAAACTTAATTGAGACGAATCCTTGCTGCTTGTTAGAAGGAAAAGCAAGGCCTTCTGATTCATGCTGAAGAATTGAAACAAATATGTTGCAGAGGGCATGAAACATGGTGAGGACAATTACAGCTTCCAATTTAGTCAAAAGACGGGATAGATGCTATGATTGCTGTGTTTACTGTACTCACACTGGGTCGGGGAGGGACTGAAAAACACAGTCATTTGCTAGATTAGGATCCATCTAACATTATATCCAAATGACAGCTTGTTCCCTTTTAAAGTTTTCTGTATTTATTCAGTGTCAGGCAAGGAAAGGTACTCTTAAATATACATGGATGAATAAATGAGTACATGGACGCATCCTCAGTCGGTCCCAGAATAAGACCCTCTGAGAACCACAGCTCAAATAAATTCTAAATAAAATATAAAAGGGGCTTCCCAGTGGTGCTAGTGTTAAAGAACCTGCTTGACAATGCAGGAGATGTAAAAGATGCGAGTTTGATACCTGGGTCAGAGTCCCTGCCAGAGGGCATGGCAACCCATTCCAGGATTCTTGCCTGGAGAATCCCATGGACAGAGGAGCCTGGCAGACTACAGTCCACAGGGTCACAAAGAGTTGGACAGGACTGAAGCAACTTAGCATGCATGGAAAATATAAAAGACAACAAAGTTCTTTGATGTGAACTCTATAGGATTTAGAATTTCAATACTTCTTGAGCCTTATTCTTCCATCCCCAATCATGCAGTTAATTAATAAACATTTCTTCATCCATGATTAAGTGCCTGAAAAGGGTTGTTGTTGTTCAGTCGCTCAGTCATCTCCAACTCTTTGTGGAAGACCAACCCCGTGGACTGCAGCACACCAGGCTTCCCTGTCCATCACCATCTCCCAGAGCTTGCTCAAACTCATGTCCATTGAGTCGGTGATGCCATCCAACCATCTTGTCTTCTGTCGTCCACTTCTCCTCCTGCCTGCAATCTTTCCCAGCATCAGGGTGTTTTCTAATAAGTTGGTTCGTCTCATCATGTAGCCAAAGTACTGAAAAGGGTAATTGTTTTCAAATCTGACTTTTTGCATCCACGCCTCCTCAGGGGCAACAAAGCTCTCAGAACCTTCAGTGAAGCTTACTTTTCACTTTTCTACCTGGACAAAGGCCACATCAGTGCCTTCTTTAGCACATAAGTGAGTGAAAGTGAAGTCATTCAGTTGTGTCCGACTCTTTGTGACTCCATGCACTGTAGCCTACCACTCTCCTCCGTCCATGGGATTTTCCAGGCAAGAGTACTGGAGTGGGTTGCCATTTCCTTCTCTAGAGGATCTTCCCAACCCAGGAATTGAACCTGGGTCTCCCACATTGTAGGCAGACGCTTTACCATCTGAGCCACCAGGGAATTACTCCCTAATCACATGTGAAGGAAAACTTAGAGTCTTATGGATGCCAACTCACCCACCCCCAAATAACTTAAAAATGATTTTCTAGAATAATTCAGTGTGAGCAAAATTCAACAGAACACTCATAAAGATTCAAAAGTCAAGACAGAAAGAGATTCTGGAGGAAATCTATAATAGAGAAAATTGATTGCTCTTTCAGAATAGAAAGGCAGATAACTTTTGTATTCTTAGGGTGTATGCATGTGCTTTTAAAAATAATATTTTCTTAGTCTCTACTAGCTGGAGCAAAGGAAAGTTTGGCAAAGCTCTGTGCATGGCTTTTTTCCATCTTTGAAGTTCCTTCTTCCCCAAACCACTGGCAAATTGCCGTTGGCCCAAGAGCTCTAGCCTAACTTCGGGGTATGATTGACAAAGTACCAGATCATGAATTTCATACAAAGCTGCACCAAGTGCCATATTAGAAAGAGTGAAACCTTTTGCCTGGAAGAAGCTGCTTGATATAACTCGAGCAGAGATTATTTTCCTTCTTTGACCATTTGCAAGACATATCCCAGAACTAAAGCTGAATATTTACATCTGACAGGGATTTGCAAGCATCGCTAAAACGGTGGCAATGGTTAAGTAGGCTGCCATAGCTCACCACCCTTCAGTGTGAGAGGGACACGGCCAGTCAGATACTGCTCCACAGAACAAGAACGTCCACTGAAGGACACACTAGAAGCAAGGGTATGAGGAAGGGGTGAGCCTTGCCTCTCAGCTATGGAAATTGCCTTCCAACGTAGGGGCTGAGTGTTCGATCCCTGGGTGGGAAGCTAAGATCCCACATGTCTTGCAGTCAAGAAACCAAACGTAAAACAGAAGTAATATTGTAACAAATCCAATAAAAACTTTAAAAATGGTCCACGTGGAAAAAAACCTTTAAAATGGCACCCTCGGCCTCCCATGTGGAGAGTGAGCGCCAAGGGAAGAACAGTCTGAAGAAAGTAGTTGTCTTTGACGTCTTTCCAAAGTTACCTTGCCAAGATGCTCCTCATTCTGGTCTCCAAGGTCATCCCTTGATAACACTGGAATTCTCACAGAGGGAGACTGTTTCTTTCAGGTGTCCCCAGGAACTGACCTTGGGTCTGAATTTGCACTTCTACCAGCTAAAGTTTCCCTAGAGTAAATCTGATGCTTTTGGTCTCTTCTCCAGTTTTTCAGCTAAAGGTCATCATGACAAAGACCTTATAAACTCATTTCTGATAAAGTGATCAGAGCAGATCCAATGTGTGATTTTGCTCATGTGCATTTTTAATAAGGTGCAGTTCCTTAATAGCTTATAGTCATAAATCTCTTATGAAATGTTGGCATCAGTGCCAGGTATGGGGAGAGAGTGCAGGTATTCACAGGTGCAAATGGACTTGCCAGATAAGCCAGAGATGTGCCCGCTTGCCCAGAGGTGCAGAGCAGCCTGACTGCCTAGTCTTCCTGTTGGATAGGGCTAAGAGTGGACCGCACTGGATTCTGTCCATCTCATTCAAGTCAAGGAGTAAAGCCAAGTCAAGAAAACAGCACCTGTTTGAAATGACAGAGAAGTAGAGAAAGAAAAGAGGAAGGACATGAAGGTGGCATGTGATGTAACCTACCTAACTTGAACACTTTCAATATGTATAAGCCCCAAAGTTAAGCCTCTTATTCCGTCCCTGAAGCATGAAAGGCTTCTACCCTGCCCCCTACCCCCATCAGTTAGAATGGTGGCATGGGTCACAAGGGTGAGAGCTGCAAAGACGACTGAGGTGAACACGATGACTTCCAAGGACCTCGATCCACTCAGAGCTGACGTGTTATTCTCCATCGACACTGCTGGCATTTTACACCACTGCGGTGGTGGCTATGCTCCATCCATGGATCTGGTTGTGGAGGGGCAGGAGGCTTCCAGGAAGAGCATGCGTCCTCTCAGCTCATGGCCCGTCCTGGCTGACAAGCTTGCACTTCACCTACTCTCCCAACACAGCTCCATCCAAACCAGAAGGTGATTCCAAGTCGGCACAAATGGGTACTTTGTCAAATACATGTTCTTATTGAAGGTGCACCAGGAAGTGAGGGCAAATAGAAACATCTAAGGAGATGGGCTTGTTACTCTTCAAGAAAATGGCAAGTCCTGAGTGAAATGTAGTTGTTCTTTTTAAAAAGCACAAATATGACATTCTCTGTAGATAAATTCAGATGACAAGGGAAGAAAAACCTCTCAAAATTTGACTATGATTTCAGCACTCTGAGCAAAACGCCGTGCCAGGGCGTGGAGCTCTCTCTCTCACTCGGGTTGTTTCCCATTCTCTTCACTTGGGTTGTGCTGGGTCTTCATTGCTGCGCACGGGCTTTTTCTAGTTCCAGCAAGTGGGGGCTGCTCTCTAGTTCCTCGAGTGCGAGCTTCGCATTGGGGTGGCTTCTCTGGTTGCGGAGCATGGGCTCTAGAGTGCGGGGACTTCAGTACTGTGGTGCACCGGCTCAGCTGCTCTGCGGCAGGTGGGATCTTCCCGGACCAAGCATAGAACCCATGTCTCCTGATGCAGGCAGATTCTTATCCACTGTACCACCAGGGAAGTTCAATACTGACTCTTGTATGATCTCTTTTTCTTATTTAACTAGATTTAGAAAAGACGTTTACATGGTAGTGAATATAAAATCATTTTAATAACAGCATAATACTTAGCCACAATTTAGCTAAACTTCTCATTATTAAGCAACTTTGTATTTTAAATTATTTGCTACAATAATAACATATATCTAAATGTGTGTGTTTTCTGAATGCTTGTCTATACCTTTAGATAAATTGCCCAGTGTAGAATCATTATTTCCAACAATTCGCACATTTTAAAGGATATTTGGCTATAGTTGCTGCCAGATGTCTCTCCAGGAATACCAGTTTATACTGGTATTAATGAGAATATTCTAAAGACTGGTGTCTTAGGCAATGAATGAGAGTATCCTAAAGACTGGTGTTTCTGAAAATAATCTGCCTCATTTGTAAATTCCTGTTTATTTCCCTGCCTTCCTTTGTGGTGTACAAGCTCCTGGAAGACAGGGAGAATGCCTGGTTACTATTATGTCCCTAGTATTTTTTACTGCTGAGTCAACAGGGAAGCCCATATTGGGGTTTAAGAGAAACTAAATTGTATATGCTTTAGGCCCTTATTTAACCTGGAATTCTCCTACTAACACTTACTCTCTGCCAGGTACTCTTCTATACATTTTATGAATATGAATTAATTTAATCCTCACACGGACCTTGTGTGAGGTTACTACAGTTGTCATCACCATTCTGTAAATGAGTTGACTGAGGCTCAGGAAAAGAATTTGCTCAAGATCATATGGTTGTGGATCTGAGATTGGAACCTAGAGTTCAAGGTCTTTTAACCACCTTGATTTCTTTTCAGTTACGCAGATACCCAATCTGTGCACAGAGTCGTCATGAGACAAATTGCTAACTTCTTTTTCATTATCTATTGATTCCTAACAAATCACCCCAAAACCTAGTTATTTAAATAGCAATCATTTTATCTTCTGCAGTCTATGTAGGTGAGAATTTGGCATGGATCTGGTTGTTTCTCACTCAGGGTCTCCCTCAAGTTTGGAGTCAGATGGTGACTAGTGCTAGAACAAACCACAGTGGGCTTATGCAGCTGGCAATCAGCCAGGCATCTCTCCTCTCTCTTTCTAGATAGTCACAGGACCACTCTCTAATGGCCTCTTTACATGGGCTAGCTGTGTATCCTCGCAGCATGGCAGAAATCTTACAGGGTGGTTAAAGACTTTTTGAGTGAGTATCCCAGCAAGCAAGGCTGAAGACTTTTATGAACCAGCCTTAGAACTCAGGGCCACTAGTCTATTGGCCAAAACAGTCACAAAGTGGGGAATTCCCTGGTGATCCAGAGGTTAGGACTCTGCACTTCCAGTGCAGGAGACTCTGGTTTGATCCCTGATCAGGGAACAAAGATCCCAGACTCCTTCCCTCAGTGGGACGTGTGTCAAAGTTACACCGTAAGAACACATGGGATGGGAAATTTTGTTGCTGCCCTCTTTCAAAAACACAGTCTGTTACATACCAAAACATTTCTTTATCCATAAAAGGTGCTTTAAAACTCATACTTCATATGGAGCTGATAGTGTGTGTGCCAACTCATTCTTATTTGTCAGCAACCCGCTCTTCCTTTATTTATTTATCTATCTATCTGTTTGAGAAATGGAGTATTTCCTGCCATATCAATAAACAAGGATATCACAGCCATCAGCGATTCCGGCCCAAAGGAGAACAATACCTGCTATCCGGCAGCCATTAAGCTGCAGCTGCTCCCTACAGCAGTCACCGAGGATCCGGGGGCGGGGGGATGTGAAAAACACAGGATACTGGCCCCAGATAGCCGAGATGAATATGAAAGGAATGATTTCAGGGAGCTCAGACTCTTGCGTCTTCTAATACATAGAAGAGCACTAAATTTCTTAACTTGAGATATCTGGTTTTCCTTGCTGTTGTCCAGTCACTAAGTTGTGTCTGACTCTCTTTGACCTCATGGACTGCAGCACACCAGGCTTCCCTGTCCTTTACTATCTCCTGGAGTTTGCTCAAACTCATGTCCATGATGTCAGTGATGCCATCGAGTCATCTCATCCTCTGTCATCCCCTTCTCCTCCTGCCTTCAATCTTTCCCAGCATCAGGGTCTTTTCCAATGAGTTGGCTCTTCAATCCCATGGATAGGTGGCTAAAGTATTGGAGCTTCAGCTTCAGCATCAGTCCTTCCAATGAGTATTCAGGGTTGAATTCCTTTAGGATTGTCTGGTTTGATCTTGCTGTCCAAGGGACTCTCAAGAGTCTTCCCCAACACCACAACTAAAAAGCATCAGTTCTTTATGGTCCAGCTCTCACATCGGTACATGACTACTAGAAAAACCATGGCTTCGACTATATGGACCTTTGTCAGCAAAGTGATGTCTCTGCTTTTTAATACACTGTCTAGGACTGTCATATCTTTCCTTCCAAGGAGCAAGCATCTTTGAATTTCATGGATGCAGTCACTGTTCACAGTGATTTTGGAGTCTAAGGAAAGAAAATCTGTCACCATTTTCGCTTTTTCTCCTTCTATTTGCCATGAAGTGATGGGACTGGATGCGATGATCTTAGTTTTTTGCATGAGTTTCAAGCCAGCTTTTTCACTCTCCTCTCTCACCCTCATCAAGAGACTCTTCAGTTCCTCTTTGCTTTCTGCCATAACGGTTGTATCATTTGCATGTCTGAGGTTGTTGATTTTCCTTAATTAACAATAGTCTTTTGATGTTTAGACTACCTGCCCCTTGTTGCAAATTTCTCTGTAACCTGAATCCCTCCCCTACATGCCCACCCCACCGCCCGCATCCTCAGAGCAGTTCTCTCAGGGTTACTTGATATGCTGTCTTCTGGGCTTGAAGTCCTAAAAATTCCCACCAAATAAAACATAACTCTCAATTTTTAGACTGTGACTATTTTTTAAGTTGACATATTTATTTATTTTTGGCTGCACTGGGTCTTCATTGTTGCATTCAAGCTTTCTCTAGATGCAGTAGGCAGAAGCTACTCTCCAGTTGCAGTGCATTAGCTTCACTGAGGTGGCTTCTCTTGTTGCAGAGCACGGGCTCCAGGTGCACAGTCTTCAGTAATTGCATCTCGCAGACTCTAAAGTATGGGCTTTGTAATTGTGGTGCCCAGGCTTAGTCGCTCCTCAGCATGTGGAATCTTCCCGAACCAGAGACTGAACACGTGTCTCCTGCATTAGCAGGCAAAGTCTTACCACTGTGCCACCAGGGAAGTCCAAACTCATGCTCAGTTGCAGTTGTGACTCTTTGACCCTAGCTGCGATTTCACTTACCAAACATGGCCGATTTAGGAAGACGTTTGAGGGCCAGGCAATGACTGCTAGAGGTTTCAGTCCTTTTTACTTTTTGGCTGTAGGTAAAGAAGATAAAAGTCTCCAACAGGGACACCAACTCAGAGTGATTAGGTCAGTTCTTCATGGCTTTGAGGACATTGGATTCTTACTGTTTGTTTGTTTTATAAAGCTTGTCATTAACTTCAAACTCATGGAGTCGAAGGACACTGCATTTCTGGGTAGGTTAGTGTCTCTGGCTGATAAGTCATGACTGGTTGCCTGGGCTAAATGGTCCCACGTGTCTTGGACATGTCTGAAACCACTCTAGTGCCAGACTATGTTAAGTGGCACAAAGTGGCTTAGGCACTGGCCTATCCTATGTGAGTGTGTGACTGTGACTTCAGAAGGAACCCACAACCAGTGTCTGTGAGTACAGAGTGCCTGTAGCACAACCAGGAAGAAAAGCATGCCAGAAATCCCCAAGAGACCAAAATCTTCCCTGTCCTCCTTCAACAGAAGGATCATAAAGTCAGAGATTCCCTTAAAGCCTCATTGGGTCTGATCATGAGTGAAGATCAGTTTCATTTTGAATTGCAACCACCCCTTACCCTGGCCCAAGGCGCCCCTTAGGTAATTTTCCAGGCAGTGGAGTCTGAACTGACATTTTGAACCTGAGGGCACCTGCCGTCAGCTTCCTCCCACTATTAGCTATTAGTTGTAATTGTTAACTTTTGAAACAAGGTTTAAATTTTCCAAGAGTGAGAGCTAGGGGTAGAGAAAGGACAGGGCTGCCCTTGAGAATTTTGTTGATAAGTTAAAATTGGACAGTTGAGTACCCCAAATTCCTTAGCTTATAACATTGCCAAAGCCAATTCTTTGAGGCTAGGAACTCCAGGGGTTTTCCTGGTGGCTCAGTGGTAGAGAATCTGCCTGCTAATGCAGGAGACACAAGTTCAATCCCTGGGTCGGGAGATCCCCTGGAGGAGGAAATGGCACTCCACTCCAGAATTCTTCCCTGGGAAATCCCAGGGACAAAGGAGCCTGGCTGGCTACAGCTCATGGAGTTGCAAAAATTTTTATACAACTTAGTGGCTAAACAACAAGAAGGAACTCCAGAACCTGGCTTAGCTTTATTTCTAGGTATTTGCAATCATTGATTCATCTCACCTAGGTTTCCTTCTCTACTGGGAAAGCCACAGAGCAGGTCCCAGCAAGCGAGGCTGGAGTTGAGACACACTACATAGAGCACGGCAAACAGGAGTAGAGCAGGATGTCCAGGTTTCAGTCACTTCCCTGGAGGTTTTCCTTTTTGCTCATGGCAATTGGATAGTTTGGAGAAGACGATGGCAAGCCAATCCAGTACTCTTGCCTGGAGAATCCCATGGACGGAGGAGCCGGGTAGGCTGCAGTCCATGGGGTCGCAAAGAGTCGGACACGACTGAGCGACTTCACTTTCACTTTTCCCTTTCATGCACTGGAGAAGGAAATGGCAACCCACTCCAGTGTTCTTGCCTGGAGAATCCCAGGGACGGCGGAGCCTGGTGGGCTGCCGTCTATGGGGTCGCGCAGAGTCGGGCATGACTGAAGCGACTTAACAGCAGCAGCAATTGGATAGTTTGTTTCATATCCAGGCTTTTTCTGGGATTGTTGAGTGTGGTTATTCTCATTCGAATGAATCTATAGAAAGTCACCAGTCACAGGGCCTACACTTACTGAATTACAGATAAACACCATCCATAAAATCATTCCACAGCTTACCTTGGAAAGTGATAATGTACAATCCACAGCAGTGTGTCAAAACCAAAGAGAGGAAGCATTGTGGTATTTCTATTCATTTGTCAGTGAGATGAATATAGAGATATCGATATTTTAGCCTCTTATGAATGAAAGAGAAGTTAATTCCGTCCTATGAAAAGTTCTTGTTTTGTCAGCTTTGTAAGCTGTGTTATCTGAGTCTTTACGAATCCACAGAGTAAGCTGACTACCAAAGACAGCTGAACCACTTTTTTTTTTCTTTCACTTAATGGGATGCCCTGAATAACCCACATTGATCTTCATGATCATTTCTGTAGAAAGAAATAATGGTATCTGAAATCTTAGTTCCTCTTCACAAACTACCAAGTAAGAATAAACTTGAGATGAATCTAAAAACTCGGTGCTTCCCTGGTGGCTCAACGGTGAAGAACCTGCTTGCCAATGCAGAAGATTCAGATTTGATCCCTGGGTCAGGAAGATCCCCCAGAGAAAGAAATGGCAACCAACTCTAGTACTCCTGCCTGGAGAATCCCACGGACAGAGGAGCCAGGCAGTCTACAGCCCATGGGATCTCAAAAGAGTCGGACGTGACTTCGCGACTTAGGAACTATGACGACAACAAATTTGCTTCACAAGCCCCACTCCTTGAATGCAGCAGTGTTTGAGAGTTTATTTATGTCTTTGATTGTAAGACTTTTTAGAAAAGCCCAATGTCTCTGTCTGGAAAGGGTTAGTTTAAAACCTGACGCCTCACAGAGGCAATGAGCTGTGCTGTGGTTTCTTCAATCCTTGTTCTCTATTTTTATGTGGTTAGGTAGGAAGGAAATCCCATCTTCCACGAATAAGACTCCTTAGACTCACCTTTGTCAATTAAAAAAAAAAAAAGCACAACATGAGAGTAATGAGCTAAGTTTTATTTGGGACAAAATGAGGACTATAGCCTGGGAGATAGCTCTGAGAAATTGCTCCAAGGAGAGGGGCGCTGGGGGTGGGGGTGGGGCATACGGTTCAGTATATATGTGATTCTGGTGAAGGGGGAATCAAACATGCAATCAAACACATATTTTTTTGCAGAAGGTTGCTGTTTGTCATAAAAAGCAGACTTCACCATGAAGGATTTAAGTGCTTTTCTAGATACAGAGAGATGCACGAACTGGGCTCATAAAATCTTCTCCTGAAAATGTCTAACTACCTAAAGAACTGTTCTGCCAGTTCTTCCCAGAGTACAGAGTGCCTTGTTCCTAATCTCTACCCTGAACTCCTTTCAGGGAGTGTTGAAGGTCAGCAGCTGCAGTACCTCATGATTTAATCCTTGTAGAGGTAGATGGCAAATGCCATCCTGAAGTTGGCACCTGCTTTATCCCAGTGTTGGCGAGAGGTTGTCATCAAACAAGTTCTGTTAGCAAGAGATGATGTGGTGAATCTTTAAAAATGTTAAGACAAAACTTAAATCCAACACAACAGCTAGTTTATTTGTGAATTACAAGTGAATGGCGGGTTAAGTATTTTTTTGTCACTTTCTAGGCTGGACAACAAAAAAAAACATCTAATGATTTACTCTAAGAGCAAGTGTGAAAAGCATGCATTAATAAATCTTAGTCCAGCTGTATTTCCTATCTGAGTTATGCCAGCCTGCTTTGTAAGCCTGAAATTTTAAAACTTAAAAAAATGGGGGGAGCTATCTTGTCCAAATGTGCTGCTATAACACTCAGCTAGGAAAATATATATTTATTTTTTTTAAGTAATGTCATTACCAGAAGACTTATGTCTTTCCCTTTGACAGGGAAACAGAGTGCTTATCTTCATATTTTCATAATGAAAACTCCCCAAGCTCAGGCCACTCTGGCAGATTTACAACCTTTGAGCAGGAGAGCTGACAGGCATTTTAATACGAAAGGAGATATGATGTCTTTAATGTACAGTGATGTCACTTCTAACAAGGGAGAAGCTGCTTTCTGCAGCACCAGCCCCATAATAAGGCCGACCTGGCCGCCTCACAGGGGACCTTCTCACCTAGAGCAAGGTCACAAACAAGACAGAGGGAGGGGACTCTCCCGATTTAGGTGGAAGGCGCCCTGAGAGATCCTGGGCACAAGCCTATTGTGAGTGTGCTTTCGCTGCCGGAAGTTGAACTGTCTAGACAGAGCTGACCTTGAGAAGGGAAAAGGTAAGGCCTGATGCTGAAAGGGTAATGCAAATCCTCCGGGGAGTGTTAGCATGAAAGCTGGATTGCCTGTTGACCAAGTCTTCTCCCCCCTCTCTCCTACCCAGCAGAGGTCTCATTGCTTGGAAGTGATATTGACAGTCCCTCTATTCTTAGGAGGCTGTCTGGTTATTGTGCCTGGAGGAATGATAGTAAGCAAATACCAGAAATTTGCAATCTCTTATTTGCAAATGAGGCCTTAAAGGTATAGCATTTGGTGTAGAAAATACTGGTTCTGGTTTTGCAAAGAGCTTTGCGCTCTCAGAGGCTGATATTCAGATGTCCTTGTCTTAAGTCCTCTAAGGCAGGGGTCCCCAACCTCCACGATCTAATGCCAGATGATCTGAGGTGGAGCTGATGTCATAGAATAAAGTGCCCAATAAATGTAATGTGCCTGAATCATCCCCAAACCACCTCCCAACCCTTCACCCCCACCATCCGTGGAAAAATTGCCTTCCACGAAATTGGTCCCTGGTGCCAAAAAGGTTGGGGACCACTGCTCTAATGAACACTGCTACTCTCTCCTGACTGAGCCAGAAGGATTTTTATCAAATCGTCTGAGAACTGCTACATTGCTACATCCAATGTACCTGGGAAAGAGGGGAAAAGGCCTCTTGCAAGCTGCTTCCTGTGTAATTCCAAAAGCACCCTCCACCACATCAGAGAAGGAGCTGCTGCGTGGTTATCTGGGAAAATCCTAAAAATCCCAAAATGGGGAGACTCTCACTATTCAAATAAGCTTTCAATCATCTAGCAAAATTTCTGGAAGTCCAAGGGTTAACTTAAGAACTTAGAAGGTTTTGCTAGCTCAGAGGGTAGCTGAGCATTTAAAATTTGCCGTCGCAATTAAACATACTTCTTTTTAATTAAACATAGCACCTTCAGCCATCTACACTCTCAAAATTAAGTACCAAAGATTTATCATGTAAAAGAGCCAAATAGTAAAGGCAAGGGTTGGAATTGACCAATATCACAGAGGACTATAATTTTTAAAAATAGGTTATTATCTAATTAATTTTACTGCAGTGAAGCAGTGGTTATGAGCCTGGGTAGGCAGTCCTGGGCTGGGTTCTGTCTCTGCCACTTGCAAGTTATATGATTTGGAAAATTTACCGAATTTCTTTTGGCCTCAGTTTCATTATATGTGAAATGGGAATAATTGTTTTACCTACCTCACAGTTTCTATAAGAATTAATTGAGATAGTCAATGAAAACCACTTGCCACTATGTCTAAAGCATGGTTAAGCACTCAATAAATGCTAGCCTCTATCACTACTACTATTATTATTAAAATAATTAAATTAAATATTAGTTCTAATCAATTTTATTTGTTAGATAATGAAATAAGTTAAATTGTTTAAATATTTATCACAATTAAAATAATATAAATATAATATTTATCCTAATTAAAATAAGACTAATATCTGTATTAGTCATGTGTCTTGAACTAAAATCTGATTTGTAATACTTCAGAATATATAAAATTAACTTATGTGTATAGTTTGTAATGGAAATTTTCTTCTTCACATCTTTTTATTCGAGCTCTAAATAACTACACATGACCACAGGTCCAGGGACTACTGATCCTTGAATGACAGATTTGACATAAACACATGCACTCATTCAGATATTAATGGTGGCTACTACAGCATATACCTGACCTCCCACCCACATGCTCCTCTAACTCAGTGGCTCTCAAATTCTCTGTGCACAAGAGAGTCAGAGGAGTGTATTATTAATGTAGACATTGTGGTTCGGTAAACTTGGACAAAGATCTAGGCATGCGCAATTTCAACAGGTAGCCTATTGATTGTGAAGCGTGGTACACAGGGGTCCTAATAGCTCACCAGAGAATGACACCTTGCCTCCTACTTGTCAGGAATGAGAGGATGGACTTTTGGAAGGATATGCAGTTTGTTTACTCTTTCTTGGTACGACTTATACTATCTTCTGCTTAGGCGGTAACTTCAACTCTAGAGAATTGAAGTGGGCCAGGTGAAGGCCAAGAGGAAAGAGAAAAGGCAGATGATTTCTCAGGCCACCTCTTTCCTGTGATCTAAGGGAAAGAGATGAATGAGTTCTTGATGTTTCACTGAAGTAGGAGAGGAAATGAGGACACAGTTGGAGCCTCGGCACAGTATTTGTGGCTGTGCACATGCCTGGAGCATCTTTTGTTGCTGTCCCTTAGTTTTTAAGTATGATAGGACATAGTGGGTGAGATTTCAGATTTAGTCAAGGCATGAGAGGCAAACAATATCTTTGGGACATAGGCAGCAAGGCCATACTGTACTACAGGAGCTCTTAAATTTGGACCCTGGTTCACTCTGGCAGAACGCAAGACCTCATGGCACACGTACCATACCAGTTCTTACCTTTCATGCTGTATTAGTTCCATTTTCTCTTTTTTTTTATCAGCTGTGTATATGTATATACACCAGGAAGTATTTTACAATATTGCCAGGCATGGTCAACAGCCTTTATTAGTAAAATATTGAGTCAAAACATCATTAAACTTTATTAACATAAATAAAGCAGAAGTCATCATACCTAGCCACAAAGCAAGAACAAGTCTGACCAAACAGAAAATCAACAACTGTTCTTAGATCCATCAGACAATTGAGGTCACAAGGTATACCTCTGCCCCTAAAGTGGGAAAGACAGACAGATGGATACAGAGAATCACCGCTTACTGGAGCAGAAGGATTTGTGGAACCAGTGGCAGAGTCAGAGAACCTAAACTGTAATTAAATAATTGCTGGAGTCTCAGTGTGGACAAGTTTGATCGTTAAAAAGGCCAGGGGTGCCCCTTCTTAGGTGGTCTCTACACTTTGGTGAGTTTCACCTGTGGGAGACCTACCAGTTCTCATAATGAAGAGCTGAGAAAAATCCCTTTGTGCTTCCACCAGGAGGAAGGCAAAGTAGCCATTTTGAAACTGTCCAGAACTCCTTGTTCTCAATAAAACCTGCCCTGAAGAAAACTATTTTACAGAAGCCTAAAATACGTGAGTTTTACCAGAGCCTAATGACCTTGGAGTAAAGAAATACCCACCTACCCTTTCTGTTTCATCTAAGAGGAAAAAAACAAAACAAAACTGAATAGCCCCTGGGAAGATCACAGCCCAGAGGTACGGACTCATTAAAAGGCTAAGATCTCTGAGCAGGAATAGAGGATATGTGGACACAGAAGGGGAAAGGGAGGGTAGGACAAATTGGGAGAGTGGCATTGACATATATCCACTACCATGTGTAAAATAGAGAGCTAGTGGGAAGCTGCTGTATAGCAGGGTTGCTCACCTCAGTGGTCTGTGATGACCTAGGGGGTGGGATGAGGGTGGGGTGGGATGAGAGTGGGGTGGGAGGGAGACTCAAGAGAGAGGGGATGTATGTATGATATAGCTGATTTATTTTGTTGTACAGCAGAAATCATCACAATATTGTAAACAATTATACTCCTATTTAAAAAAAGACCAAGACCTAATCCTAAGACCGTAGAATGCTTTTCCTTCCCCCACATTTTACCAACACATCAATAGGACTCCGGTGTATATCAGGGGATTACATCAGAAATAACTGCATACCTCAGACTTTATTTAAGAAGTCACTAGGGTAGCACAATGACATCAGAAGGGAAAGAAAGAAAGAAAAAATCACAAGAAATTTTAGCCTCTAACATCTACAGGATAGCAAACAGTATACAGAGGCTTACTCTTAGCCAGATAAACATAAAGGTTTGTACAAAAGACCTATTTATTTTAGTCCATTTTATCCAGTAAATTATGTTCCTCTTTAAACAAAAAAATTACAAGGTATACTAAAAGATAGCACACCATAAAGATACAAAACAAGCATATCCACATTCAACTGTGGCAGAAACTTTGGAATTATCAGACCAGTAATTCTGAACAACTATAATTAATATTCTAAGGGCTCTGATGGAAAAGTGGACAACATGCAAAACAAGGTGAGAAATGAAAGCAGAGAGATGGACATTCTAAAAAAGAAGCAAAAGGAAATGTTACAAATTAAAAACATAGTAACAGATATGAAGAATGCCTTAGGCTTAGCAATAGATGGGACAGAGCCAAGGAAAGAATCAGTGAGCTTGAAGACATGTCAATAGAAACTTCTAAAACTGAAATACAAGAAGGGAAAATAGTGGAAAAGAACAGAATATCTAAAAACTGTGGGATGATTACAAAAGGTATGAATGTCAAGCATTAGTCACCATGGTGAAAGGAGAATAAACTCCCCTGACCTCATGTGTCCTTAAGGTGACATAGGACAGAATCCCTGCGGGACTGTAATTGCCCCTTGCTCACATCTCCCAAAAGAATAGGAGTAATTAACTACAAGGTGAGTTTGGGAGAAGGAATTAAGTACACCAGTTCTTTCCATGTTCTACACTTTCCTACCATGCAAAATGATGGCCTGTCTCAATTGGCAATACCATGTTTTCCCACTTTTGCTAGGTGGGTAAATTTTATTCTGATAGAATTATCCAGAAACTTATTTTTGTTGCACTTTGTTTTAGAATAAGTTTCCTAGCAAACAGAACCTGAGATGAAACCAACATGCTAACTTCTACTGGGAAGGGATAAAATCCCAGAGCAAATGGAATGAGGGAAAACGTGAGGAAGGGAAGAATGGAGAGCAAACATAAAGTGGCCATGGCTTTACCAAAAAATTAGAGCATAATTAGTTACCTTGTCACTTGAGTTAACCCCTTCCCATTCTGTATACTATTTCGTATTGGTCAAAGTTTGCTCCAGATGGCGTGTGCCCCCTTACACTTCCGGGTTGTATCACTCAAGATTTCCAGGCAGCTGATGGGGAAGTCAGATCCCACACCCACTGAGTGGGAAAAGCCAGCTCATCACTGAGTCCTATCCCTCAGTCCCAGGGACCAGAGCTGCTATGGCTTTCACTGGGATGTTCATGAGAGGCATGCAGCTGTGGAAGACACCACATCTTGCGCAGTAGCTGCGCTCTATAGTTAAATGTGCAGTGGTTCACTACCATGCCCTGTGATCGCTCTGATTTTCACAGAAGCCAGAGAGTTGACTCAAAAGAGAATACTATGGGGACCTCTCCAACTTTAACAATGGTGTTAATCTCGGTCATTTTTCAAGGAGGATGGTATTACTCCTGCAAATGGCAGGAGATCAGGGAGTTTCAGGAGCTAACACATAGCCAGTGGTTGTTAATCAGGGGCGATTTTGCCCTCCTAGGGAATAAGGAAGATCCCTTGGAAAAGAAAAGGGCAGCCTGCACCAGTATTCTTGCCCGGGAAATCCCAAGGACAGAGGGACCTGGCGGGCTACAGTCCATGGGGGTTCCAAAGAGTCAGACACAACTTTGACGCAACTAAATAACAACAGCTACAAGGGGATATTTGGCAATGTCTGGAAGTGGTTTAGGCTGTCACAACAAGAAGGTGTTCCTGGCATCTACTGGGGGGAGGAGAGCAATGCTGTTGAGCATCCTAAATGCCCAGGAAATGCCCCACAGCAGAGACTATCTGGTTCCAAATGGCGATAGTGCTGAGTTTAGACCTTCCTACTACAGTGGCCCCAATCCACAGGACAGGTAATGGATTTGAGGATGCTGCCAGAAGCTAAGTACCTCTGTCTTGATTATACATTCAAGAACCAAGGAAATAATCACAAAGCAAGTATCCAAAACCTCTGACCCACAGTTGGATGAATTTGGTCTCTGTAAGCCTCTGTTTTAACCAGAAGACTGTGTTGGTGTTTCAGACCTCCTGCTATCAGTAACATCTCATACACTGTAACTAACAGCCCTTGAAAAGCCTAGGTTTGATTCTTACCCTGGCGTACAGTTACCCAGGCAAATTGCCTCAGTTCCCTTCCAGGGAAGGATCAGAGGAAAAATTATTGTCTGCATTTTCAGTGGCATTAGAGGGTCCTTTCTCAAGGGGATCCATCCATCAATCCTTCAATCAATGAACTCTGGGTTTGTTACCTGACTTAGATCTAGAAACTCAGTGATAGAGTACAGTTTTCCATCAAGGGAGGCAATGATGGCGTTTTCCTCAACAATTCTTGATTTTTAAAAATTATTTAAATCAAGTATCACCCTAGTCAGCTTCCCAAGGCCATATATCCCTGAAAGTAGGCTCCCTCACTCATATGAAGGCCTTTCTGCTCTTAATGTTACTTGGGGCTTGCTTTCCTTTGATGGTAAAGCACCACCACTTGGTTTTTGAAAGTCCAGATACCTTTTACCACCGTGGATTAGAGGTAACCCAATTCCATAGTAGCATCTTCCACTGTGATCCTTGGCCTACAGAAGGCAGCCACCACTGAGCTTCTCAAAGATGCTGGTACCACTCCCTCCGGTTCCCCATCATTCCTACCATCTCCCTTCAGGCCTGGGAAACATAGTGAGGTGGTAAGTCTTAGAAAATGAATCCATTGTTACATGCCCACCTTCTTGAGATTTCTGGCTCCTTTATCTAAACTATGTCAAGGAAGTTCCAGTATCACCCCATCATCTCCTTCTGGCCATTGCGGTGACTAGGCTGGAAGGAGCTGTCGCAGCAGTGAATAAGAACCAGCTCCAGATGTCCTCACCAGAACCCTGAGTCCTGAATCACAGGTAAGTGCCTGCTACAGTCCATTCTCATCCATCCAGCCTCTGTCTACCTCCTCTGGTCAAAGCATCTCAAGACACACACTCACGGTGTTCCCACAGTTCCTTCCAGGTTGTGTCATCAGGCTTGACCTTTCCTTTGGCAAACAGGCTATTTCTTCCCTAGCAGGATTTGTACTTCCTCTTGGATCATTATTTGCATGGGGGCAGGGAAGTGGGTCAGAGAGTGGGTCTTGGGGAAAACTTGAGAATGAGCATCATTTGGGGAGCCACCTGCTTCTGGTGATGTCATTGCATGCCCTCCGGGCAAGGGGGATTCTTCACCTCTGACTGGAGAAACAGGCTGTTTCTGCCAGCAAGGGAGATTCAGGTTTGTCTGCAACAATGTCTCCACCCTGAGGTTCGGTTTCCCACTCTTTCCTTATCAAAGTCCTGATCTTGACCTAGAGGCATGTTGAGGCTATACTCTTAGTTTTCTTTACAGCTCTGCCACCCGGAACTGACTTTCAGTATAGATACCTTTCAATGGCAGGAGATGCGAGCCTCATTTAAAGCAACTCTCAAGGTCCTTTGACCCTCAGAGCATGACTTAAGTTGGTAATAGGTGCCCCGAGCCTAACATTTTATCAAAACTTCAGATTCCTTGAAATCAGCCACCCTTACGCCACAATCGTCGCCCCTTCCTTATCAAATATGGTAGCGCCATGATATTCCCAAGTTTAGCCATTCACCTGTACTTCATCCCAATTAACCATGGGTGAATGAGTTGGTTATTGCAATGCCACTTCAAAGGGCTTTTACCATTTCACTTCGCTGATTCATTTCAGACAATCAAATACAGAATCAATTCCAAAATCTGACTCTGAGGGTCTTTCAAGGACCCTTCTGCTAACTTTCTCTGTAAACAAAGCCTGAGGCAAAGCTTGCGTGTGAATGCTTTATTTACTGGTAGTTTAATCCCAGGACAGTGAGAGTCAAAAAGGCGAAGTGAAGCAGAGAAGGAAGAGCAGCAAATACATGGAAGGTGGTCCATAACTGAACCGGCCACAGCTTTGCAGGAAAACACAGCCAGCTGTTTGATCTAATGAGAAGCATCCACGTTAGAAACACCTTCTAAGAACAGTCCATTGAGGGGAACGTTCCTGTTTTCTATTGCTATGTAACAGGCTAGTGAGAGAACCCAGTGACTTAAATTAATCGTTTCGTTTCCCTCACTTTTAAGAGAAATCTGGGAAGAATGGGACTGAGAGGTTCATCTCTAGTCCATGTGACATCAGCTCTGGTGGTTGGGACAGACAATCCATTGTCAAGATGGCGTCTCCCCTGGGACAGCTGGCAGTTGATGTGAGCTCTTGGCTGAGAGCTCAGCTGGGGCAATGGCACGTGGATTCTCCATGTGGTTTGGGCTTCTCTCAGCATTGTGGCTCCGTATTCAGTGACCATCTCAAGAAAAGGCACTCCAGGGAAACAAGGCAGAAGTTGTAAGACTTCTTACGAAGTCCAAGAGTGCTGCTTCCACTACCTTCTATTCATTAAGCGAGTCCCCAAGGCCAGTGTCAATTCAAGGGGAGGGGAAGTTAAACTCTACCTCTCAATGGAAAGAGTAACAAGACTATGCCGCCATCTTTAATTTACCACAGTCCACAGGCCAGGAAAGAGGGCCAGCAAATATTAGATGCTACATGACTGAGCGGGCCGGCATTATACAAGAAAACACAGCCAGTTATTTGAACATTTCAGTCCCAAATAGGATGTTAGGGAAAAACCACCTCAGAACGGTCTATTGAGAAGAAAGAAGACTTTATCTGCTAGTCCCTCACCCCCATGCCGTGTGTTGTCTCTCACTGTCAAAGTCTGCCATATAAGTTGGCAACTCCTACATTCCTGAGTTGTGTCACTTGCCCTTCTTCTTCCCAGGTGGCTGCTGGGGAAGCCATATTCCATAACCCACTATGTGGCCCTTCATCTGAGTCCAGAAGTAAGTGGGATGATCGACTCAGCACCTCCAATCCTTGGTGGGAGGGCTGCTGTAGCTCTTGACAGTGGTAGGTAGGCTGGGTCACGCTATAGCCAGATCTTAACCTGTGTGTGTGTTTGGGGGGGCGGGGGGGAGGGGGCGGATGGGGGGGAAGTGGAAAGATAACTAGTGGTGTTAGAAATCGGTGCTGGTTAACTTAGGTGACAGTGATGGTGAGTAAGACTCTCCAATGAGAGCACGTGAGGCTGAGTGAGTCTGGGGAAATGCATAAATCTAGTCTGGTGCACACATTTAAACATTGCCGTTCAGTGCAACTTTCACAAGTAATCAAGTAATAAAAGAGATGCTTTTCTATCCATCTAAGGTCTCTCGTGGTTGATTTAGAACCATCTGTGCCTCTCTCAACTGGTTCCAAACTTGGGAGGGGTAGTTGGATATTTTCTGTTGCCTCTCTAGATCTCCTACCCACGTTCATCCACCTGTCTGAGCTCTGGGAGGCTGCCTTTATAGACTCTATATAGACGTTTCCAAGTTTCTGTCTTTCAGTTGGTTTAGCCAATAGGATGCACCAAAGGTCAGAGGATAAGACTGGAGTAAGGTTACACTGTTGGCTGTGTCCGTTTAACAAAGAGCACAGCTCGTACCAAACAATCTTTTCCTACAATAACTCTCACATGACTCCAAAGCCACCTCCTCCCTTTTCCTGTCTGGCCCAGGAGCTCACTGCTGCTGCTGATCCTGGGATACCCACCACTCTTTGTAGGTTTCCTTTAACACAGCCCACACATTTGGAGACCTGGGTTCCATCCCTGGGGTCCAGAAGATCCCCTGGAGAAGGGAATGGCAAGCCACTCCAGTATTCTTGCCTGGAGAATTCCATCGACAGGGGAGCCTAGCAGGCTACAGTCTATGGGGGTCGCAAAGAGTCGGACACAACTGAGCAACTTTCACTTCACTGCTTCACACACTTATAAAGTGTCTGTTTTAATTAGCTTTCTTTTTGGTTGCACCGGGTATTCGTTGCTGCGGGCTTTCTCCCGTTGCGGCAAGCGGAAACTACTCTCTAGCAGCGGTGCATGGGCTTTTCATTGCAGTGGCTTCTCTTATTGCAGAGCCTGAGTTCTAGAGCATGGGCTCAGTAGTTGTGCATGGGCTTAGTCGCTCTACAGCATGTGGGATCCTCCGGGGCCAGGGATCCCACCCATGTCCCCTGCATTGGCAGGTGCCCTCCCAACCAATGGACCACCAGGGAAGCCCAAAGTGTCCTTTTTTAAACTCTCTTTAATTACAGGCTGGAGTGTGTTTTCTGCTTCCTATGGGTATCCCAACTAATACAGGTGGGGACAGGAGTGTAGTTAATTACCACGCTTAGATCCACAAAGTAAGCCCTACTAATGGTTAGTAGATTACTAGTAAATACTCTTTAGTTATGGATAAAAATAAATGTTTTATTATTGGTTCATTGTGCTCCTATAAGCAGCAAATAAAGGACTTTGGTTTTTAATCAGTCTGACGCTTATCAGGAGAGCCCCTAGGGCTCAACCAGACTATTAGTGGGATGGAGTGAAATGCCAGCGCATTCTCAGGGGAAATAGATGAAGCTCTCATTTCCTACCATCTGCCAGATAAGAATTGGAAGTAGAGAGCTAATGAAAACAGCTAATTTACTCTTTTTGGGAAATTAGGCAAGGCCCAACATTGATTTTATTTAGGCAAAAGGAATGTTACTAAGTGGCAAATATCCATGAATACTTTTGTCTGGATATGATTCAGCTGATTATAACTTTAGAGCTATGAGTTCAATCAGTGGCTGTTGCCATGTGTGGCCATTTAAATGTGAATTCACTAAGGTTAAATAAAATTTAAAATCATCTTCTCGGTCACCCTAGCCACACTGAAAGTGCTCAGCAGCCCTGGATGACCAGGGCTACGGTATTGACAGCACAGATACAGAACTTTCCCACCATTGCAGAACACTGTGTGGATAGCATTGCTCTTAAGAACTAAGCCTACGTTTCTATGTTGCATTTTTTTAAAACTACCATATTGATTGAAATTTGGGAGCACTCAGTTATCAGATGCCTGAGAACCTGAGAACTTTATTAAGTGTGTTTTATATTACTTGGAGAAGTAAAAAGAGTTGTGATCCTTTTGAGGAGAAAAGACTTTGAGTTACTTCAGAAGTTTTTAAAGGATGCATTTTAATTCTGTTAAATTTATTAAACAAAATAGTGAAATAATATATTCACCCTAATTAAATGAATATGTGTGCTTTCTTTTCCTCAGATACTGGGATCAGCATTATAGCAACTTAATTGATTTTAAAATAAAAAAATCTTACAAGCCTTGTATAAAAGATTCAGAATTATTTTTGGTTTTAACATATTGCAAAGGAAAGTATTTATTAAATAAAAATGTGAAAAGAAATAAAAAAGACATACGCCCACTCCCTCCAAGTAAGGTAAAGAAAAATTAACATTTTGGATACTTACATTTGAAATCTATTTGAAAAAAAAAAAAGATAAAATTAATCATGAAGCATTCCAGCCATAATAAGATCTACAATATCTAGGATATTAGGATGGGTTGGGTAGACAAATAAATCCAAATATATAGTAAACAGGGCTTAGAAAAGAGGTTTTTAAATTATTTTTTTATGCATGTCAGTGTTCATCCTTTATATATTTTGAGATAAAGCCAGTTTGCAATTTTTACTTTTAAATTCTCAGAGTAGCCAGGGCTTTCTTAGAAGGGCTGTCATCATGGTTGTGTTGTACTACCTTCTCCTGGAAAATATGTTAAATGCCAGACCACATAGATGAGCACTGAAAGTACGCTATTGACTATTTTAAATTGGCATGCTGTTCTGCTGGAAGAAAAACAAAACTGAGGGACTTGGAAAAAAGGTAAATTTAGGTCATCTTGGACATAAGTAGACTAAGATCAGTCAGTCTAGTAAGTTGCCAAGATTTGCAAAGAATTTTTTAAAGCCACACTTTTTTTTCTTATTACAAAAATAATTCATATTCATTGTAGACATGTTAGAAAACACAATTAAGCAGATAGAAGAATATGACAATGACCAATTTATTCTCCCTAGAGATAAACTCTATTAATAGTTTGGGATGCATTCTTCCAGAATTCGTGTTTCCTTGTATGGAAAAATATACTAGTTTCACCACTTGAGGGTGTCAAGGTGAAACTTTTAATTTGCAATCTGCTCTTTTTCATATTACAACATCTTGTATCATTGGAAATTTTTAAAACATCTTTTTTTTTTTTTTAAGAGCAGCCGGAATTTTTCTGATCTGTGAAGTCCACTTTAGTAGTATTGAGTATCCCATTTCCCCAGGTCAGTCAACTGCCTGATTCAGACTATTTGATCTAGTGATTCCCTAAACAGTCAGCTCTCAATTTTCCATGATCAGAAACAAATGACCAAAAAAGAATTTTTTTTTTACATCAATAATACTCCCTACTTTTCTGCTTCCCAAACCTCACTTGAAGACTGTCAATGCCTTTTCAAATCCAACAGGGACACATCCACACATCCAAGGAAGGTAGAGGAGTTTTCTTTAAGTTACTCAGGAGCAACTAAGAAAGCTTTAGTGCTTTATCTTAAATGTGTAACATTATCCAAGATGAGAGCTGTGACATTACTTGGAGTGAGCAAGGAGCCACTTGGTGTGGACCACAAGAGTCATGTCATCATTTTGTGTTTGAAGACCATCTTTCTGGAGGCAGTGGAAGCGGTGAGGAGGTTATTGTTACAGACAAAGGGAACGTGGCAGGCAGAGGAGAGGCAGAAGCCACTTGGGTGAAGATGAGGGGACGTTGCGGCACGCAGGACCTTCTGAGAAGGTAGAAGTAAGTAAACTGGTAAATGGAGAGCCATGAGGGGAGAGAGAGTCCACGTGGTCTTGTAGGTCTTTTTTTTTTTTTTTTTTTTTTGGACAACTTAGGCACCAGCTATGAAAGAAGATAAGAAAAATAACATAGGAGGAAATACTTTGGATCAAGCAAAATAATGTCAGTTTTGATCATGTTACCTTTGAGTTGCATGGGACATATCTCAGTGTAATATATAGTTGGAAACACCATTCTGAAACCTGGGCTGTGGGCTCAGAATGAAGATTTAGGGCTGTGTTTTCCCTGTTTCTGCAGGACTTCGCAGAGTCTTTAGTTTGACAATACAGATTGCAAATTTCCAAGAACAAGCAATCTATAGCTGGCATTTCTCTCTACCGTTTTTGTACATGGAATCTAGAGTGCCTTGAAACATTATTTTGGAGACATGGGTGTGCTGGTGTCACTGAAGGCTGGGCATCATCAGATCCCCAAATAGACAGCGCTGCACAGGAAGAAAAGAGGTCTGAAGATGAGACTTGGGAGTCTCTGAGACATGCCATGTCCAAAGAGTGCAAGGAGAACAGACAGTGCCTTATTTTGATTCCTTATTTTAATTTTCTATTCCAGTGAAAGCTACGCTGCCTCAGAACAAAATATTATGTCTCAAGTTTCACCATTTCATAGGTATATTATGTGCTTTTCACAGTTTTGTGTCCATTCATACATTTATAAAATTTCTTTTAACTCTTAAAAACTGTACCGCAAATTCAGATGGATACTGGAGAACATCAACATTTAAAAGAGACCCAGCAGAAGAAGAGACTGGCAAGAGACTTGTGGGGAAGAACCCCAACGGTCAAGAGGGAGGTTTTGCTTGGAAGCTGTGATGGTTAATTTTAAGTCAACTTGGCAAGGCTGTGAAGTCATTGTTTGGTCAAACACTAGTCTACATGTTGCCAAAAAGGCATTCTGCAGATGTGACTTATCTTTACAATCCTTAAGCAAAGGCGATCACCCTGGATAACATAAATAGTTCTCAATCAGATTTTTTTAAGGCCTTTCTTAAAAACAAAGACTAAGGTTTCCTAAACAAGAAGACTAACATAGAAGTCCTGCCTGAGTTTCCGGTTTGCCGGCCTGTCCTACAAATTTCAGGTTTGCCAGCCCCCTAGTCCTGTGAGCCGACTCCTTAAAATAAATTCTTCCCTTCTTCCCTCCCTGACTGATACAGAAGCTGAGTGAGGAGAATATTTCAAAGAGGTCATGACCAGCACTATTCAACTGTCTGATGCCCTAGGAGGTCAAGATAAGGAGCAAAAGAAATGCCATCCAACTGAACGGACATTTAAATTTTTCCTGTGCTTTTTTGGAGGTGAGATACTGCCTGCCAGTGCAGGAGACATAAGAGACAAGGGTTCAATCCCTGGATTTGGGATGATTTCCCCGGGAGTAGGAAATGGCATCCCACCCCAGTATTCTTATCTGGAGAATTCCATGGACAGAGGAGCCTGGCAGGCTACAGTTCACAGGAGTCGCAAAGAGTCAGACACAACTGAAGTAATTTAGCACACTTGCAGCATGGATAAAGAAAATCAGTTATTTACTTTTTAAAAAATTTGTCATTAGGGTATAGTATAGTTGCTTTATAATATTGTGTTAGTTTCTACTGTATGGCAAAGTGAACAGCTTTTACATATTCATACTCCCTATAGTATTAATAGGGGGTTGTTTTGAGAAGTATTTCAAGCCAATATTAACACCTTCACACTTTGATCATTGTCATGTCTTGTTCTTCGGATGGCAAATGGAAATGCTGTACTCCCGGGTATGTGTTCTGACAGGAGTTATTCTTCTCTGTAATCCTGATAGTTCTTAGTAAGGTCAAAGATTGTGAAAGAGAGTTATCTTGGACACAATCTTCTCTTTCATCACCTGTAACTAGCGAGATATAAA
This sequence comes from Okapia johnstoni, assembly GCA_024291935.2. Classification (NCBI taxonomy): domain Eukaryota; kingdom Metazoa; phylum Chordata; class Mammalia; order Artiodactyla; family Giraffidae; genus Okapia; species Okapia johnstoni. The sequence goes on along the minus strand of CM044310.1, from coordinate 53,615,399 downwards.
GAGTCACCATTTCCTCCTTCTTGCTCAGATCTGTCTTGCTTTGTTGTTTTCTCTTTTGCTCCCATTGGCATCACTAGTTCGACCTCACCTTCACCCCTCACCTCCGAAGCTTTGAGGCTAAGCAGAACTTGAGGCCTGGGGGACAGCGTGGGTACCCACGGGGACCTGAAGAACCTCCTGGGGAAAATGGCTCTAAGGGAGGAGACAGCAATGCAGAGTAGCTCAGGGTCAGCCCCTCGGGTTCAGACAGACGGCGCTCCGAGGACATTTTGGTGTCATTTCCCACCCTCCCACCCCCCATCATCACAATGGTGCCCAGGTCCTCGGGAGAAAGAAAAGACTGCAAAGGCCTTTTCCACCACCCTTTTGAGGCTCCGGAAATCCAAAGCAAACCTCAGCTTTGGGAAAATGCTGTCAAAAAATGTAGAAAGTGGTGTGAATCGAGGCTGGCCACTTGATTACAGCACACAGAAGCTCGGCTCGTGTGGACTTCAAGCAATGGTGTGCTAATAAATATATTTGAACAATCGGCTCACTGGAAAATAAAAACAATAAAAGCCACAATGTGCAGAACTTGCTAGTTTTCAGGGTGTAAACATTCCCATCATGGCCAGTTTCAAGCTGCAAATGTGATGTCGTTAAATAGAGCTGGGAGGAGATACAGAAACATCCCCTACCCACCCCCCACACATAATAATTTCAGGCACAGATTCAATCCATCCATCTGTCCATCATGCTCAGTCATGTCCAACTCTTTGCAACCCTATGGACTGTAACCCACCAGGCTCCTTGTCCATGGGATTTTCCAGGCAAGAATACTACAGTGGGTGGTCATTTACAGATTCAATAGAGGCAGGTAAATGCTATGATCATAGTAAAATAATGAGGAACCAATGACTTTTGAGAATGAATTGCTTTTTTTTAATATTATTTATTTAATTATAGTTTATATAACTTAGATTTTGGTAATGTCTGTGCTTGATGACCACAGGCCAAATTCCTGAATATGTCACCAGCAGCTATTGTCAGTCTATCCTGCTCTAGCACACCACTGACTCAGGGCCCAAGGCACAGCCCACTTGGGGCATCAGGGTGCCACAGCCTCAGGAGCACCCAGAATTGGGGCACAGAGAGCTCCCGATGCACAAGGTTTGCATTGGCAAATATTTCCCAAGGATAGCCAGAAATACTCCTGAGCTGGGTCAGTGGCTCTGATTCTCATTCACCTCTGTGAACAAGGGCTCTGTTATCTCTACTCTATGACAGACAGCAAGCAGCAAGCTCTAGAAAAGTCTCATTGGTGATCCCTCCTCTTTGCCAATCTTCCTTTTATCTGAATGCCTTTTCTTGCCAAAATGCTTTGTGACCTTTGTCCCTACCTTCCAAATTCCTTTGACTCTAGTTTGTCTTGCTTTTACATCTTGCAGTCTTAATTTTTCTAAGTGATATTTTTTTGTACTTTTTTCCTTGTTAAAAAAATCCTGCATTTATTTCAGGGAAAAACAGGAATATAGAGTTAAATGAAAAATTTATAAAGCAAACCTCTTCACTAAAATTGAAAGCACTAGTAATATTATTACCCTTGTTTTCCTGCATCCAAAGGTATCTGAACTAGTCTCCCTACTAAAAAAAAAGTTCATTCCATCTTGAGCACAGTTCTCACGTGGGTGAGCCCTTTTGTGTCTTTTGGTGGAGAAGTGGGGAGCAGTCAGAGCAAATATTGTTTCACAGATTTTTTTTCTTTAAACATGACTTAAATTAATGAGAGTTTACCTTGCTCATTCTACTCCTAGATTCTACCTGTTTTTCCCACTATTTCAGCATCTTAATTCATTCGAGGCTTTTCTCCATGAGCCAGAGGGAACTTCTTAGGAAAGGACAATTCTACAGTGTTTTTACAATAGTGTTTCTCTGTTCTCTTAACACCACCAGAGTCACCTTTCCTAGGTAACAACACCTGCTCACAGAGGGTTTTGCTCTCTGTGATCATGTCTTTCTGTCAGGACAGTTCTCAGATTTGGGGAGGAAGGACGGCCCCAAGCTTCTTACTGCACCCTTCCATGCTTGATAACACTCACATGTCTATCTTCTGCTTGTAAAGTGAAAGTGTTAGTCACTCAGTCGTGGCCGACTCTCTGCTACCCCATGGACTGCTCTGTCCATGGAATTCTGGCAAGAATTCTAGAGCTGGTAGCCATTCCCTTCTCCAGGAGGTCTTCCCAACCTAGGGATCAAACCTGGGTCTCCTGCATGGCAGGCAGATTCTTTACCATCTGAGCCACCAGGGAAGCTGACATCTTCTGCTTGAACAAGAGAATTTTTCACTTTAAAAGAAGAATCCTGGATCCACAGTATCCAAGAATGCAGATTTCTTCTCTAACAAGACAGAGAATAATCTGAGAATGATGTACAGTGATTAAAGATTTTCACGGCAACGGTTCCCTGGAGAGAAACACGAGGTCCCACTTTGGCAGCTCTGTCCAGCAGGAAGGATCTCCATGGACATGCTGTGTCATTTGCTTCAGTCCCTGTCTGAGCCAGGATGGGACTGGCACGTCGCCTTGTTGAAATTGGCTCCACACCTTGTTGAAGTGGGCATCCAGCCATACTAATTGATGGGTATGAGTGCAGACATGTCAGAGAACCTGAATGAACATCAGATCGGGATAGGAGAAGGATTTCAGGCCAGAAACATCAAAACAGTCAGTTGTGCTGAGTTCCTCTGTCAGAGAAAGGGAGAAGATGGTATCAATATGACGGCTGCAGTCCAGAGTTATATTTATTTTTAAATGCCCCCAAATAGCTGACAAAACAAGGAAAGTGTGGGCCTGAGAGGCAGCAGGAAGGGGCAAGGTTATTGACTTTCAGAAGATATAGCTATTATCTGCCAGCTGGGATGCAAGAAGGTTTTTTTTTTTAAGGCAAGCAGGAGTTCTTGATAAGAGTAACTTTCTAGCTGAGTACTTTGGTTAGCTTTAAGGAATCAGAACCACTGTATGGAGGGTTTCTGGGTTGATTGCAGTGAGAACTGCTGAGGATGAATGCAGATAACCACTCCCTACCTAGGGAGTGACTCTTCCTGCTTCTCTGTCCTATGGGATCCACCGTCTCCCCAGCAAGTAGGTCCAGCGAGCAGGCCAGCCCTCAAAGCATAGCCATCAAGCCTGTCCTCCTGTTAATTGCATATTTGATACAGAAGGGTCCCTCCAATGCAAAGGCAGCTCAGTTACAACCCAATTTTAGTATATAAAAAAGAAACTTTCCAAGACTTTGGGAAAGGCTCTAAAGGTATGTTAGCACAGACTACCTGTTTCTCTCTACAGCTGGCAGGGACCTTCTTCAAATTACTTGGTGATAAACAGCCTAGGGGGCTTCCTGGGTGGCACTAATGATAAAGAACCCGCCTGCCAATGCAGAAGACTTAAGAGACAAAGTTTCGATCCCTGGCTTGGGAAGATCTCCTGGAGGAGGCAACCCACTTCAGTATTCTTGCCTGGAGAATCCCAGTGGACAGAGAAGCCTGGCGGGGCACAGTCCATGGGGTCGCAAAGAGCCGGACACAACTGAAGCGACTTAGCACACGGCACACAAACAGCCTAGGAGAAACTTAAGGTGAAGGGCTGCAAGGCTGCAACACGTAATAACAGAGTTGGTGGGTCATCAGATGCAGGACCTAGGTGACAGCTACACAGCAAACCAGTGAAGATAAGATTTGTACTTAAGTGTAGCTATATGTCCCAGGATAGCAAGCAAAGTCAAATACAGAGCTCTGATTCGACGTCAAGAAAATGCCTGTCTAAAGACTTTAAAAATGCACGCTTTGAACTGTCACGTCATTATTTAAATTCATTTACAACGAACCAGAATGTGGACCCATCACTTGAGCCTCCCTCAGTTTTTGAACTGACCCCACTTTATTAACAACTGAATTTTCTGCACAGAGCAAGAGAAGAGGAAGCCATCACTCTGAGCCCGATTTTATATCATCTCTCCCTTCCTGACTATAAAAATGCTCCACGCTTTTCTAATATGTAAGTCATGAAGTTAAGATGAAAAATTTCATCATGATCAAAAGAAATGTGATCATGTTTAACTCACATTTTTACTCCTGGGTGTGTGCTTTCTCCATGCCAAGTGAGTAGCAAGTTTTTTTTTTTTAATTTATTTTTTTGTTGAAGTATAGTTTTGATTTACAATGTCCTGTTGGTTTCAGGTATACAGCAAAGTGATTCAGTTATATGTATATATATTCTTTTTCAGATTCTTTCCCATTATAGGTTATTTTGAAATATTGAGTCTGATTCCCTGTAATATACAGTAAATCCTTGTTGTTTATTTTATATATAGTACTGATTCTTTACCATCTGAGCCACTAGGGAAACCCCTAAATATATAGTAGTGTGTATTTGCTAATCCCAAACTTCTAATTTATTTCTATTAACTCACTTTAAGCTTCCCCTACTTTTTTTTGTGTAGTATTTTTTAAACATCAACCTACAAAGAACAAAATCAGGATAGGGTAATGGGAATGAAACCAAAAGCTTCTTAACCTCAGCTAAATTAAAATTATTGAAACTAAGTTTACTTTTTCTCCCCAGTTATTCACTTGTAAGCAATGGAAAGGATTGCATTTGGAAACAAAAAACAAAAGAAAACCCTCTGGATTATACCTGGAGATTATACTTGGAGATGGTACTGAAAGAACAGACTTTGACTGCATTTATTGAAAGGTAAACAAAATCATTTGAATTGAATGATTCTACTTCTAATGTCTTCTAATGGTGGATGTATTCTAAGCTTCTTGCATAAAAGCGTGCGTCCATAATTCCCAGTGGTGCTCATTAGAATGACTTATGTATGTGGATATTTCCTTATCTGGGATTCAAATCACATAAATTTTGACAGTCCAATCAACTATCTAAACTGACTGTCAGGGAATTCCCTGGTGATCCAGTGGTTAGGATTCCACTGCAGAGGGTGTGGGTTCAATCCCTGGTTGGGGAACTAAGATCCTGCATGGATCTTAGTGCGATCCAGGCATGGCCAAAATAATAATAATAATAAATAAATAAAAATAAACTGCCCATCACTGAGAATCTCTCCACACAAACAGCACCGTTCATGGGGTGCTTTGAAAAGTCCCAGTTTGGTGGGGAAAATATGGGATTTTTTCAAGCATCTATTCATGGCTAATTAAGATCAGAGGTAGGGGAAACAACCTCATTTTCCTCAAGTAATCTATTTAATTTATCCTGCCTAAATAACCTTGAAAATTCTAATTCCACAATCACCTCTGACATGGCAGATGCTGTTCAAAAGAATGCATTGGGTGGCTTTTTCTTTGATCATTTCTACTTCTGAAACAGGGGCAGTGTGTGGTTGATTACTCACTCAGATCTGGGTGTTTTCCTTCACAATCCTGACTTCTCAGACACTCAGCAGCCAATTCTGTGCAGAGTAAAAAACTTTCTTTTTCTCTTGAAGGTGCCCTCCTCCGCGGTGCTGAACGCAGTGGTCAGTGGTCAGGCAGGGTGTTTTTCAGGCAGAGCACCTTGGGTTCCCCTGTGTCTCTTACCTGCAGTTTCACGCTTGCAGTTCCTGAGTCTGTCTTGACTCAGGAGCCGCCGAGGCCACCCGTTGTGGGGTCCGTGATTACCTTGTAGACATGCACGATCTGGGGTACTGTTGTTGTTTAGTCATTAAGTCGTGTTCGACTCTTTTGCAACCCCATGGACTGCAGCCCGCCAGGCTCCTCTGTCCTTGGGATTTCCCAGGCAAGAATAGTGGGTTGCCATTTCCTTCTCCAGAGGATCTTCCTGACCCAGGGATCGAACCTTGTCTTCTGCACTGGCATGAGGATTCTTTACCACGATACTCAGGGTGAACTGTGGATCTCCGGTACCTGAGACCCACTGAGTGGGCGGCCCCATCCTCGTGTTAGTTTCTTAGGGCTGCCGTAACAAAGTGCCACAAACTAGGTGCCTTAGAACAATGTAAATTTACTGTCTCCTGATTCCGTGGGCTAGAACCCCCACATCAAGTTACCGACAAGGGCACGCCTGCTCTGAAACAGGGAAAGGGTGTCTCCTTGCCTCTCCCGGCTCTGGTAACCCCTGCTGTTCCTTGGCCCATGGCAGCATAATTGTCACCTGGAGCTCCGTGTCATCACATAGCCCTCTGTGTGTATTTCTGCTTGTGTCCAGTTTTGCCCATTTTATAAGGACACCAGCCATATTGGATTAGGGCTCACCTCATCCCAACTTGGGCTTCCCAGGTGGTGTTAGTTGTAAAGAATCAGTCTGCAATGCAGGAAACATAAAGAGAAGAGGGTTTGATCCCTGGATCAGGAAGGTCCCCTGCTGGAGGCCATGGCAACCCACTCCAGTATTCTTGCCTGGAGAATCCCATGGACAGAGGAGCCTGGCAGGCTACACAGTCCATAGGGTCGCAAAGAGTCAGACATGACGGAAGTGATTTAGCACTCATGCATCTTAACTTACTCTATCTGCAAAGATCCTATCACAACATAAGATCACATTCTGAGGTATTGCACATTAATACTTGAACACATCTTTTTGTGGGGACACAGCTCAACTTATAAGTCACCCCTTGACCCTCCACTTCTGAGGTATTGGGCATTAATACTTGAATACATGTTTTTGTGGGGACACAACTCAACTTGTAAGTCTCCCCCTTGACCCTCTACCATGCTGGTCCAGTTCATCTGTTTTTGTTCCACAAATATGCTTAATTGCGTACCTACTATGTGCCACACAGTGGTAAGGCAGTGTGTGCCACATAGTAACGCAGTGGAGAACAGTGGGTCCAGTGCCCTCATCAGACTTACACTGTAAGGCCAAGGCAGACATAAACAAACTGCCATGTGAGGGAAAGCCTGTGAATAAACAGGGTTTCCGATTGGAAATAACAAAGGCATGAGGAGAGGCTGCTTTAGAGAAGGAGTGAATTAAGGGCAGGGGTAGACCAGTCTTTCCTCATGGTTTGGTTTTTATTGCTTCTTATGAGAAACCACATAAATTTTCCTTTGCACATAATCTCATTTGAGCTGCCTTTTAATTACAATCCAAAATGCGAACTACTATGAGTGTGTTGTCCCGTTTTACAGATGAGGAAACTGAGTCTCGGAGGAGTTAAATAATTCGCATGAGGTCACATGGCCAGTAAATGGTGGAGCCAAGATTTAGATCTGGGAGATGCCAGAAAATTTCATTACATGCTCTGTGGTCTTCTTATAGCTCTTAGACTCAGCTATGCACTATTTCTGTGAAACACACTCAAAGCAGACTGTCACTGGTTGGACATAAAAAGCAGGCAATGCCAGCCAAGTGTAAACTAACTGGCATGTAAAAGCATATCTGTCACAAATATGGATTTTAATGCAGAAGTCATTAATGCAATGGGAGATATTTTATAGTAATTTAAAAATACAATACACAAAGAAGATAAAAGAGCCAAGAACTATTTTATTCTAAGCAATGGTAATCAAAATATATGTAAAAATCCAAAAGTTAGAAATGCAAGAATTGTCAAAACCACAGTTGTAATGGGAGAATCAGACCTCCAAAATTTGGCAGATCGAGTAATCAAAATCTAAAACATTATAGAGAATTTGAATCACAAACCATTAATAAGCCAGGCAAGATACAAAAACTACACATTCTTGCCAAATCTCTATGGGATATTTAAAAATTTTATTGTATATCAGACCATAAATTCTCAATAAACCCCAAATATTATATACAGCTACATTGTCTGATCATTGTGCAAGAAAACTAGATGTTAGGGACAAAATGCATTTAAAATAAATCAAAATACATGGGAGGGAAAGACCGTCTTAGTTATGCTTTAAAAGAAAATAGAAAGAACTGTTGACAATGAGGTACATCTATGTGTGTGGCTATAAATACACATCCAAGTTAAGTGAAATTAAAATATATAGGTCATAAAACATTATATAAAGCAATTTAATTTTTATTTTTAAAAGATATTCACATATATGATATTAAATACATAAATATTTTTCTGAAATTATGCACTAGAAACTGTTGACATTGGCTATCTTAAGAGAAAGGAGATATAGGTCAGAGGCAGGCAGGGGAACATTTTAGAGAATTTAAGCCACACACAATTAACAAGCTACCCAATATACAAAATTACACAATCTTTCCAAATCCCTGGTGAATATTTTTTAAACTTTATTACACAGCAGACCATGAAGAAAAACTTAATAAATTCCAAATACTATATACAGGCCACATATTTTAAATGAAGTGAGCATAACATAGAAAGTCTAACAAAGATTGGACATAAAACTACAGACCAAATACACTTGTCAATATCAATTAAAATATCCTAAATAAAATATTAACACATGAAATACAACATCATACTGAAATTAGGATGCACGAGTAAGTAAGGTTTGTTTCAAGAACATAAGAATTCCCCAATATTAGAAACTTTTTATGTACTTTCCCATGCTATTACATATAAGGAGAAAAACCATATGATTATCTCTATAGTTACTCAAAACATTTGATTAAGTTCAAATACATTCTGGGCAAAACAAGATTCTTAACAAAGCATAGATGGATAACTCTTAAGCATCATTACTTTTCTGTTTATCAATAGAATAGATAATAGATACAGATTTCTTCTCTCCAAAAACAAGGACTAGATTCAGCTGTTTGAACTGACCTGGGGCCTCTTAGGTTTACCATTTGGCTAGCAGGCCACATTAGAAGCATTATCAACTTGTGCACCCAAATGATGTAGGTCTCCTTGGGGGTCCCCAACAATTGCAAACAAAACTTTTTTTTTCCAGCCCACCAGGCACCCCCTCAGGATTGTACTTTTTGTGTGGGATTCAAACATTAATTTGCCTCCCTTCTCAAAATATGATGACTTGCACTTTGGGGGCAGAAGCATATCACAGAGATCTTCAAGTGTTTAAGAAAACACCATGAGTAGATCACACCACCCTCAGATGGCTGCAGAGACCCTTGGTTACTTGGGGTTGCTTCTAAGGTAGATAGATGTCTTCACATCTGTGCACATTTTGCAGGCAATATATCTAGGATCGGAGATACGAGTGGTAGAATTAGAAAAGGTAGTAGAAAATTTGCCCTTACTTTAGCTGAAATCATCAATGACACCACCCAGGGTCTGGAAGACATGTAGGTCAGACCTGTTATGGATGATAGAATTGCTGTAAACTTCCTCCTCATGGGTCAAGGAGAAATCTGTGCAATCGCTAATATGGTCTTCTGTACTTGGAGTAATGCCAGGGCCAGGTAGAAAGGTCAATGCTGAAACTTAAGGAGAAAGACACCCGGATTTCTAAGGTAGAATCTGATGGTTTATGACATTCGTTAAGCTGGTTGACCCAGAACTCTGGGCAGCGTGGCTGAAGTCAGCATTGCAGGTTGCCCTCATTCTGCCGCTTGAAATTCTGTTAATAGTAACCTTAATTGTGACAAGCTTCATAGTAGCCTCGTAAATGCTATAGGAGACAGAGTCAATGGATTTGGTTCCAGCCTTCATCAGTCAGGTAACCGAGAGTAGCCAACAGAAGGGCATACTGGTGGGAAAACTCTCCAGAAAACAAGATAGTATTATATAAAATAAGGGGTGGATATTTTTTTAATTGTGCAAAGCACGTTTTTTCTTACAATATTAGTTTCAGGTGTACAACATAGTGATTCATTTTGCTGTACATCACAAAATGATCAATGCAATAAGTTACCATCTGTCACCATACAAAGTTATTACAACGTTATCGACTCTATTCCCTATGCTATACATCGCATCCCCGTGACATTTATTTTATAATGGGAAGTTTGTCCCTCTTAATCTCCCTCACCTATTTCACTTATCCCCCTACCAACAGACCTACATGCTTTTCTGACAATCGCCAGCTTGTTCTCTGTATCATGAGTCAGTTTCAGTTTTATTATTTGTCCATTTGTTTTGTTTTTTATTTTCCACGTATAAGAGAAATCATGCAATATCTGTCTTTCTCTTTGTGACTTATTGCACTTAGCATAATACCCTCTAGGTCCATCTATGTTCTTGCAAATGTTAAAATTTCATTCTTTTTTTATGGCTGAGTAATGTTCCATTGTATAAAAATATGTAAATATATATTTCATATGTGTATATATATATGTCACATCTTTATCTGTTCATCTATCGATGGATACTTAGATTGCTTCCATAGCTTGGCTATTGTAAATAATACTTTAATGGATATAGAGATGCATATATCTTTTCAATTTTTCTGTTTTTGTTTTCTGTGGGAAAATATGCAGGAGTAGAATTTCTGGATCATATAACAGTTTTTCTTTTAATTCTTCTGAGGAAAACCCATACTGTTTTTCATAGTGGCTCTGCCAATCACCGACTCGATGGACATGGGTTTGGGTGGACTCCGGGAGTTGGTGATGGACAGGGAGGCCTGGAGTGCTGCGATTCACGGGGTCGCAAAGAGTCGGACACGACTGAGCGACTGAACTGAACTACCAATTTGAATTCCCATCAACAGTGCGTGAGGGATCCCTTTTCTCCAACACTTGTTATTTGTTATCTTTTTGATAATAGCCACTCTGATAAGTGTGAGATAATATCTTATTGGTTTTGATTTGCATTTCCCTGATGACTAGTGATACTGAATAGTTTTTCATGTGTCTATTGGTCATCTCTATGTCTTCTTTGGAAGAAAGTCTATTTAGATTCTTTGCTCACGGATAAATTGGGCTGTTTGTTTCTTGATGTTGAGTTGTATGACCTCTTTGTGTATTTTGTATATTGACAAATATTATGTATTGGTATTGCATATTCTCAAGTGGCACTAGTGGTAAAGAATCTGCCTGTCAATGCAAGGAAACATGAGATGTGGGTTTGATCCCTGGAAGATCCCCTGGAGGAGGAGATGACACCTCACTCCAGTATTCTTGCTGGAAGAATACCATGCACAGAGGAGCCTGGCGGGCTACAGTTCATGGGGTCACAAACAGTCAGACACAAGTGAGTGTTTGAGCAATACCAATATGCATACCATACAGTAGGCAACCTCTTTGGTTCTTTTTTGAGTTTCCTTTGCCACGCAAAAGCTTTTTTAGCTTGCCATAGTCCCATTTGTTTATTTTTACATTTGTTTCCCTTGCTTGAGGAGACATATACAAAAAATATTGCTAAGACTGATGTCAAAGAGCATGCCTTTCTTTTCTAAAAACTGCCTATGTTTTCTTCCAGAAGAAAGAGAATATTCTCACTCTCTTGAGAGTATTTGTCATACATGAATGTTGAATTTTCTCAAAAGCTTTTTCTACACCTATTGAAATGATCATATGATTGTCTTTCTTCAATTTGCTACTCTGCTATATCACATGGATTGATTTGTGGACATTAAACCATCCTTGAATCCCTAGGATTAATCCCACTTAGCATGGTGTATGATCCTTGAAATATATTGATAAAATCTGTTAGCTAATATTTTGTTGATGATTTTTGCATCTATGCTTATCAATGATATTGGCCTGTAATTTTCTCTCTTTTTTTTGGTATTTTTGTTTGATTTTGGTATCATGTATTGGGCTTCCCTGATAGCTCAGTTGGTAATGAATCCACCTACAATTCAGGAGACCCTGGTTCAATTCCTGGATTGGGAAGATCTGTTTGAGAAGGGATAGGCTACCCACTCTAGTATTCTTGGGCTTCCCTTGTGGCTCAGTTGGTAAAGAATCTGCCTGCAATGTGGGAGACCTGGGTTCGATCCCTGGGTTGGGAAGATCCCCTGGAGAAGGGAAAGGCTACCCACTCCAGTATTGTGGCCTAGAGAATTCCATGGACCACAAAGAGTCGGACACAACTGAGTCATTTTCACTTTCACTTTTCGTGATTATTTTAAGTTGATGATCTCTTAAGTTTGAACACATTCTAACAATCCAGTGTTTTTACTCCCATGCTCACAATATTTAATGTTTTTGACATTATATTTTATATTTTTTGTTTTGTGTATCTCTTCACTACTTATTCAGAGATCAAATTGCCAATATCCACTGGATCATCAAAAAAGCAAGAGAGTTCCAGAAAAACATCTATTTCTGCTTTATTGACTATGCCAAAGCCTTTGACTGTGTGGATCACAATAAACTGTGGAAAATTCTGAAAGAGATGGGAATACCACACCATCTGACCTGTCTCTTGAGAAACCTGTATGTAGGTCAGGAAGCAACAGTTAGAACTGTACATGGAACAACAGACTGGTTCCAAATAGAAAAAGGAGTACGTCAAGGCTGTATATTGTCACCCTGCTTATTTAACTTATATGCAGAGTACATCATGAGAAATGCTGGGCTGGAGGAAGCACAAGCTGGAATCAAGATTGCCGGGAGAAATATCAATAACCTCAGATATGTAGGTGACACTACCCTTAAGGCAGAAAGTGAAGAAGAACTAAAGAGCCTCTTGATGAAAGTGAAAGAGGAAAGTGAAAAAGTTGTCTTAAAACTCAACGTTCAGAAAACTAAGATCATGGCATCTGGTCCCATCACTTCATGGGAAATAGATGGGGAAACAGTGGAAACAGTGTCAGACTTTATTTTTGGGGGCTCCAGAATCACTGCAGATGGTGATTGCAGCCATGAAATTAAAAGACGCTTACTCCTTGGAAGGAAGGTTATGGCCAACCTAGAGAGCATATTTAAAAGCAGAGACATTACTTTGCCAACAAAAGTCCATCTAGTCGAGGCTGTGGTTTTTCCAGTGGTCATGTATGGATGTGAGAGTTGGATGGTGAAGAAAGCTGAGCGCCGCAGAATTGATGCTTTTGAACTGTGGTGTTGCAGAAGACTTTTGAGAGTCCCTTGGACTGCAAGGAGATCCAATCAAGCCATCCTAAAAGAGATCAATCCTGGGTGTTCATTGGAAGGACTGATGTTGAAGCTGAAACTCCAATACTTTGGCCACCTCATGCAAAGAGTTGACTCATTGGAAAAGACCCTAATGCTGGGAAGGACTGGGGGCAGGAGGAGAAGGGGACGACAGAGGATGAGATGGTTGGACGGCATCACTGACTCGATGGACATGGGTTTGGGTAGACTCCGGGAGTTGGTGATGGACAGGGAGGCCTGGCGTGCTGCAATTCATGGGGTCGCAAAGAGTCGGACATGACTGAGCGACTGAACTGAACTAAACTCAACTACTTATTGTGGATATGAATGATTTCACTACTTTAGTCTTTTAACCCTCCTGCTAGCTCTGTAAAGGGGAGATGGATATTGTTGAGAGGCAGGCATCATTTTTCCTGGGGCCATCTTTCTCCATCAGTCCCTCCATTGACCCCGAGAAGGTTCCCCATCTTAGCGGCTTTCACCAAGACACTTGATCACTGAGGCCCATGCCTCTCCCTACTAATCTGCATACCCTGAGCCCAGTTACCTAAGTAAGCTTTATTGGTTACTACCTCTGTATACCTCCCCAGGTTCTCATTGCGATCATCCCTCAAATGACTTTAAAGAAATGAGAGTCACGGTAAGCTTTACCATACAGCATATCTTAAAAAGACAACAGAAATAATAGAGCTAGAAAAATAGGATGCCAACTCCTTACAGGGTTATTTGTGAGCCCAGCAAAGTATTGTACTAATTGACCTGGTATTTTCCTGAACAAATTAAATAGAGAGTTAGCCAGCTACAAAGGAATGTATGGTGGCCAGTGAAAGGTCTCATTTGTTGCAGTGAATCTTCTACCTTTAATCATATTAAAGTAGTTGCTGTCTTCTCTTACAAGTGTTGGCACTGCAAAATAGTGCTTACCGATCACTCTGTAACAAAGCATAGACATGTCAGTTCCTAAACATCCTCCTTAATCATTTAGATCAGAAGAGGGATGGGACTTTGAGCGGAGGAAATATGTGACCAACACTGAACATGGTATAAGCTTGTCTCATATGAACTCTGGTATGGGACTGGGGAAAGTACCAGTTCCGGTCAGTGCCAGCCACATTTGCTGTCACTAGTATGATAAATTCATGACAGTGTAAAAATTGCTGTCTACTACAGAAAACTGCTTCTTGTTAGGGACATTACTTTGCTGTTCTATGACCTGCTTCTAGGGGTGATGAATAATATGACAGGCTTTTTGTGTGCTTGTCCAGTAAAATTTGTAGTTTCTTGCTTCCCAGGTGGCACAGTGGAAAAGAATCCACCTGCCAATGCTGGAGATGCAGGAGATGTGGATTCAATCCCTGGATTTGGGAAGACTTCTCCTGGAGTAGGAAATGGAAACCCACTCCAGTATTCTTGCCTGGAATATTCCATGGACAGAGCAGAGTGGCGGGCTACAGTCCATGGGATCGCAGAGTCAGACTCCACTAAGCGAATATGCAAATATGCATGCAGCAAAATGAAACTGAGTGTTGAAGCTATGTACCATACATAGGTTAATATCTTCTTAGATAATAACTTGAATTAATACTGTGATGATGATACTTTGATTTGAAACAAATAAAACATGATTGCTTTTCCAAGATATGATTTCTGAGTCTCTGAGGTATACTTCACACAGTCTTTCTCTCTCTCAATTATAAGTTCAACACTAAAGTCAGTCACTCATGAGTGTTTGAGAACCTCATGTCTAGGGAGTTTATATCTAAAATTTTATAGATCTTTAGTTTCAAAGTTGCAAACAAAATAAGTGCTAATGTGAGTGGTGATTGAACGATGATTCCATTCAACGTTCTCTTAACTTTAATATGAAAAATGACAGGAATGTGGGCACAACAGGTGATGAATGAGTGTTTCCAGGTCTAATGAGAAATATTGGTGAAACTTATTTGTTGTTAAAAAGATAATCAAAAAACCTTTCCCCACTAAGGAAAAAAAGAACTAGATGAGGAAAAAGAATTGTTCTTCTTTTCACGTTGACTGACTAAGGAGAGAGTTTCAGAGAATTGAAGCGAGAAGAATCCGGGGGTTGATGGTGGTGGCTGCGACAGAAAGCCAGAGACAGAATCTCGGTGATGCTCTTTCATCGCTCACGGCTTGCAGAGCCCTGCAGGCTGCGCCAGAGATGGTCTGAGGAGTGACGGAGACTGAGTGCTGTGACTCAAATATCAAACCGACTGTGCTGAGGGTTTGGAGGAGCAGGTTTCCATGAGCAAAAACACAGTCACTAGGTTCAGGTTAATTTTTTTAAAGGAAAAATAAAGACAAGCAAATAAGCTGATCACTGTA
The DNA here is from genome assembly GCA_024291935.2 of Okapia johnstoni. Classification (NCBI taxonomy): domain Eukaryota; kingdom Metazoa; phylum Chordata; class Mammalia; order Artiodactyla; family Giraffidae; genus Okapia; species Okapia johnstoni. The sequence goes on along the minus strand of CM044310.1, from coordinate 53,600,145 downwards.
CCCAGGACCCAACCCAGGCAGGGACTAACAGTGTACCTGCTGAGATCTAACTGTATGGCTTTCTATAACAGTATGGTGACCACCAGACTTCTGGGTGGGGTTTGGAGCCTCTGTGCTCCTTTCTTCCACATCCCTACTCATATTCCCACCATAAACCAGGAGCACCCACTGGGAGGAAACCCTTCCACAAACAAACAGAGAAAAGGAAACAGAAAGTGTGCCGGTGACTGGCCACCTCCCAGGGCACCTTCCTCTAGATCAAAACTTTCTAACTCACCTGCCAATTTGAAATAAGAGTTTTAATTTTTTCCCTTAATTCTTTTCTAAAAATATTTTATTTATTTGACTGCACCAGATCTTAGTTGCGACATGCGGGCTCTTTAGGTGTGGCATGCAAACTCTTAGTTGGGAACGAGTTCCCTGATCAGGGATCCAATCCAGGCCCCCCGCACTCGGGGGCGCAGAGTCGCAGCCACAAGACTATCAGGGAAATCCCTCCCTAATTCTTTAAGATGTTAAAGTTTGGGTTCAAAATGGCAAAGTAAATTGTCTGGCCAGGCCAGGGAAAGCGTCTGCTGGATATAATGTCCTCATTCTGAGAAGCTTTAGTGTGCCCGTCACAGTGACAGCCTCTTCTGCGTAGGTCAGTGGGTTCCTGTGTGTATCGGGTGACATCACAGCCATGGCCAAAGCCGATTGGACCAGGGGCTGGCATTGGTAGGCCATCTACAACTTAGCTAGGGGCCTGTGAAAGAATCTAGCACAAGAGCTCTGCCATAAAAGGGCACTGGATGGGAGTTAAGGGTCCAACCAGAAACCTCTTTGAGAGATTGAGTGCAAAGCACTCAGAGAGAGTCAGCAGGCAGGAGAAGCCAAGAGACACAGGCACAAAAAGAGGGCAGTAAGCAAAAGCTGGGTGGTAGCAAAAGCTCTGAGTAAACAGAAATATTGAGATAAATAGAGGAGATTAAAAACTGCTATTTAACTATAGTAGTTACAGGAGCAGAAACAGAAGCCAAGAGAAAGTAGAGAATTAATTATAGGAAAAGCAATAAGTGAATTCAGTTCAGTCACTCAGTCGTGTCCGACTCTTTGCAACCCCATGGACTGCAGCATGCCAGGCTTCTCTGTCCATCACCAACTCCCAGAGCTTGCTCAAACTCATGTCCATCGAGTTGGTGATGCCATCCAACAGTCTCATCCTCTGTTGTCTTCGTCTCCTCCCACCTTCAATCTTTCCCAGCATCAGGGTCTTTTCCAATAGTCAGTTCTTCACATCAGGTGGCCAAAATATTGAAGTTGCAGCTTCAACATCAGTCCTTCCAATGAATATTCAGGACTGATTTCCTTTAGGATGGACTGGTTGCATCTCCTTGCAGTCCAAGGGACTCTCAAGAATCTTCTCCAATACCACTGTTCAAAAGCATCAATTCTTTGGCACTCAGCTTTCTTTATAGTCCAGCTCTCACATCCATACATGACTACTGGAAAAACCATGGCTTTGACTAGATGGACCTTTGTCAGCAAAGTAATGTTTCTGCTTTTTAATATGCTGTCTAGCCTGGTTGTAGCGTTTCTTCCAAGTGAAGTAGAAGATCTGACTCAGGAGCATGTCTGATGGCTAGGGATAACTCTTAAGTTAGTAGACATAGGATGGGAGCTTTCAGTGCATCTTAAATAGCAATAATGGGGCTTACCCTGGGTTATTGTGACTTCCTCTGGTCTTTTTTTACTTTTCTTGTAACCTAACAATAAATCCTGTTAACTGAGATAGTAGGCCATTCTATATTCCTTGCATCCTATAAGATCCTAGCAATTCTTCAGGTTGTCTTTAAATGGTTCAGGGCAACCCAATCAAATGCAATAAAATTCGAAGAGCCCCGGATTGTACCTGTTGTGATAAGCAGGTGCTACCATATGTTTCAACCTATCATTCCCTTTAAAGAAGATATTCCACTATGCGCTGGACTCAAAAACTGTTGGAAACTTCATTGAAGTGGTATGTCTCCTCTGTTTTTATGGGGTATATATTTCCTTCCCACCTATAGACATGTATCTTATTAAGGTATCCCGTTACCTCTTAATTTCTTCTCTTTAACTCATGACAGCAGGATGTCACCCATCTACTGGACCACAATGCTGTCCTATGGAATAATGGGATGGTCAAGGTATTGGTGTACTGTATGGTTGTGTAGAGCCCCAAAACTGGCATAACCCTGCGGCAAAATAGTAAAGGTGTTCTACTATTTCTGCCAGGTGAACGCAAAATTGACTGTTTTTTCCACTTAATGGCCTAGAGCAGGAGTCAGCAAAGTAGAGTCTGAAGGTAAAATCCAGCTTGTTACCTTTTTAAAAGCTTATTAACAGACTTAATTTTTAAATTCTTTTTTATTGAAGTACAGTTGATTTACAATGTTATGCTAATTTCTGACATGCAGAAAAGTGATTCAGTTAAACAAATATAGATGTAGGTATAGAGAGAGGTCTATTTTTTTTCAGATTCTTTTGACTATAGTTCCCTGGGCTATAAAGTAAGTCCTTGTTGTTTATCTATTTTATGTATAGTAGTTTGTGTCTGCTAATCCTACACTCCTAATTTATCTCTCCTCCTCCTTTCCCTTTTGGTAATCATGAGTTTGTTTTCTAGGTAATAGACTTTAATTTTTAAAAAGAGTTTTAGATTTAGAGAAAAATTGAGTGGACAGTACAGAGAGCTCCATTATAAATCCTTTCTCCCCATGGTTTCTCCTATTAATAACATCTTAGGTTTCATTCGTCCTAGTTAATAAAGCAACATTGATACACTGTTACTAAAATTCATAATTTTTTCAGACTTCCCTCATTTTTTACCTACTGTTTTTCTTTTTCTGTGCCAGGATCCTATCCAGGATACAACATTCCATACCATTGCCATGTCTCCTTAGGCTGCCCATAGCTGTGACAGTTTCTTAAACTTTCCCCAGTTTTGATGACCTTGACAGTTTTAAGAAGTTGTGGTCAGGAATACGGTAGAATGTCCCTCTATTGGAACCTGATGATTTTCTCAGAGACTGGGGTTATGGATTTGGAGAAGAGTACTATAGATGTAAAATGCCCTTTTTATCACATCATGTCAAGGGTACATATTATCACCCTGATTCATAACTGTTGACGTGGACCTCAGTTACCTGATGAAGCCATGATTGTCAGGTTTCTCTACCATAAAGTCACTTTTTCCCACCTTCCATAGAGGACTCTTTGGGAAGAAGTCACAGTGCACAGACCACACTTGAAGAATGGGGACTTACGCTCCTCCTTCTTTAGGATGGAGTGTCACATAATTTATCTAAAATTCTCCCGCATGAGGAATTTGTCTCTTCTCTCCATTTACTAATTTATTCAATCATTTATTTTTATCGGTATCAGTTCATGGATATTTACTGTATCTTTTGGGCTATAATTCAGTACTATTTTAACTTTTTGCTAAATTTGTTCCAGCTTTGGCCATTGGAAGCTCTTTTAGTTGGCTCTTTGACATATCTCCATTGATGTGATTTATTTTTTTAGTGCTTTCTTACTTTTTGGTTCATCTTATATATTTCTTATCCCATTTCCCCAAGAAGCCCTAGTTCCTTTTATTGGGGAGATCTGGGACTTCCCTGGTGGTCCAGTAGTTAGAAATCTACCTGCCAACACAGGGGACACAGATTCAATCCCTGGCTGGGAAAGATTTCACAACTAACTGGAGAAAGCCCAGGTGCAGCCATGAAGATCCAGCACAGCCAAAAATAAGCTAGTTAATTAATTAATTTAATTAAAAAAAAAATCAAGATCTGGGCATAGCTTGTTTCTATGGGCACTTACAGCTGGCTTATTTTTGTAAATAAAACTTTGTTGGAACGCAGCCATGCCCAGTTGTTTATGCATGCTTTATGGCTGTTTTCATGCTGCCCTGGCAGAGCTGAATAGTTGCAACAGAGAGCATGTGGTCTGCAAAGCCTGTAATATATACTGTCTGGAAAAAGTCTTCCAAACCCTGGGACAGAGAAAAAAGAATAAGTAGTACCTGCCCACATGGGCTCTAATAACTGCCTCCATTAAGAAGATGACATCTGGAGTAGAAGTTGCAATTAGAGTCATCGCCTAATTGAGCTTACAACAATCCACTGTACTGTCTAAGATCCATCCAGGTTCCACTCCAGTCAAACCAGAAAGTTAAATGGATAACTAAAACACTTTATGCCTTTAATATTTAATTTCATCATTAATCAGCAATTCCCTCATGAATGTTAGGTTGGTTTGATGAACTCTTTTTAGATTGAACCTAGAGGAAGCCCTGAAAAACAAACCCCTACCAAGATAAAGACAAAAATCTTTAATTTAAATGTATGTTTCCCCCTCCTTGACCTAGCACCCCAGAATCCATTCCCCAATCATATTCCAAAAATATTTTTGATATTACAAAATAGGAAAAAATTACTCTTTTGTTCTAGAAAGCCTTTTCCCTTGCTACTTGACTTTGTAATTGCTTTCCTCTCCCTCCACAAGGCATGCTGGCATTTTAATTATAGGTCTGCAGCCAATGAAGGATATTGAGTGTGGAAATAAACAATTGACATTTCCTTGTAGAGTAAATCCTCAGAAAGGTTATTACAGGGTTTTCAAATAAGCAAGAACAACCTCTTCAGAGAGTTGATGCTCATCAGGATGTAGACTGAGATCTTCCCCCTCTTTATCTGTTAAAATTCAGTAGAACTTCCAACAGCTGATTTCTGCAGTGTCTCATAGTCTGTTACCTATGGGCATATGTTCCTTGGTGACCTGTAGAGGCCCAGTGGCCAGTGGGGGATCAGAATAGTCTGAGGCCTCTCCATCATCCTATCCATCCCCCCATTTCAATTCTCAAGATCCTACGCATTGATGTGCAGTGTTCTACTGGTAAGGCCATGGATTCTACAGATAAAAGCAAACTTCAGAATTAGCCATTGCCTTTGGTCTGCAGTCAAGCTGGCTCCATTGCAGGAGATTATATTAACATAGTTATACATGATCCTGCTTTTTGTGTGTATGCTATTTGAGCTTAGAATTTAGTGATTCAGGTTTGTTATTTTCTTTTCTTAAGCTACTTTTTAACGTTAACAGCAATCAGCCCATCCTTGGACAGCAAGGAGATCAAACCAGTCCATCCTAAAGGAAATCAGTCCTGAATATTCACTGGAAAGACTGATGCTGAAGCTGAAGTTCCAATACTTTGGCCACCTCATGCAAAGAGCCAGCTCATTGGAAAAGATCCTGATTCTGGGAAAGAGTGATGGCAAGAGGAGGAGGTGGTGACAGAGGATGAGATGGTTGGATGGCGTCACCGACTCAATGCACATAAATTTGAGAAAGCTCCGGGAGATGGTGCAGGACAGGGAAGCCTGGCATGCTGCAGTCCACGGGGTCTCAGAGAGTCGGACGCGGCTGAGCAACTGGACAACAGCAGCCCTGCCCCACAGTCCTCTGTGCTTCTCCCATCTGTCCTGTTTGATGGCGGTGGCTCTGCGGATCCCCAATACTTGGTTGTTTCACCGCTGCACGCTACAGCCTAACAAATGCCCATTCTTATATACTGTGACTGGGATTTTACTGCCCTTAGTCCCAACTTCCCAGATAATTAACGCCAGCATTCTTTCCTCTCCCCTTCCCTGAGGGACTGGGATTACTCTAGGCTTCTATTTCTGAACTAGTCAGGGTTATGAGACAGAAACTGCCCGTTTCCATTAAGTACATTACTTTCACTGTTTTCACTCAACCTGTGATAGACGTGGTCGCTTTCAGAAGAGAACTTGAAATGCAGGGGCTCAATCAATACAAGGCTTATTTCTTTGTCCCTAGCAGTCCGGAAGAAGACAGGAAATCGGAGGTGGGCAGGTCACTGAACTCTGTGAAGTCACCCAGGGATCCTGGTTCCTTCTCTCTAACTGCTCAATCTTATTCACTGAATCAAAGACAACTCTTCAGTACCACACACACATCTAGCGCACAAAGGAGAGGGAAAACGAGGAAGGGGAGTCAAACAAGTCCCTTTGGAGGAAGTCATTTGGGACTGATACGCATGCCTTCTGCTTACATTCCCTTGAAGACAATTTAGCCACTTGGTCATGCCTGGCCACAAGGAGAACTGGTTAGGCTCTAGCCCTGTGGCTACTTGCCCAGGTGAGCTTTGGGGAAGAGATTCTATTATTAAAAGAAAAGGGGGGAAATAGATTTTGGGAAACAACAACTAACCACACTGCTTCCTGTTGATTTAAGAAGAAAAAAATATACTAAAATGTGAACAGAAGGCTTCCCTGGTGGTCCAGTGATAAAGAATGTGCCTGCCAGTGCAGGAGACATGGGTTCGATCTCTGATCCGGGATCGAAGCACGCCACATGCCACGGAGCAACCAAGTCAGGGCACTGCAAATACTGAGCCTGTGCTCTAGAGCCCATGGTCTGCAACGAGAGAAGCCCTCACACCACAACTAGAGAGAAGCCCTTGCTCTCCACAATTAGAGAAAAAAGCCTGCACAGCAACAAAGATCCAGCACAGTCAAAGGGGAAATAAATGAACAATTTTTTTTGAAAAGGTGAACCGAAATAGAAATCAGACTAACAAAGTTTAGGATTACCAAAGGGAAAAGGTAGCAGGGGAGGGATAAATCAGGGGCTTGAGATGAACATACACACACTACTATATATATTATCTATCTATATAAGATAGATAACCAACAAGGACCTATTGTACAGTACAGGAAACTATGCTCAATACTCTGTAATGACCTGAATGGGAAAAGAATTTGAAAGAGAATAGATATGTGTGTATGTATAACTAAATCACTTTGCTCCACATCTGAAACTAACACAGCTTTGTAAATCAACTATATTCCAATATAAAACTTTAAAATTTTTGAATAAAATATTTATTTTTAGAAAGGTGATGAAGAAGCCCACAGAAACGCAAGGAAGCATTGAGAAGAAAGCTCAGAAAACAAGTAGAAGAGAGTTGACGTATTTAGAACCAGAGAGAAAATCATGCCACAGGGTTATAAGCAGAGGACTCTGTTTCTAGTGCCACTGACCACTGGACACCAGAGTTTGCACTCTTGCCACCAACACAGGAAATCAGATCGACTATGAGGCATCCACAGAGTGATGCTGCTCAGACTCCCTTTCAATGGAACCTGCACAAGGGATGGGGGCTGACTACGAGCATCCAGACGCTGACCTGTCATCACTGAGACCAGACTTCCTCCCCTGAGCTGCTCCCAGCCAGTGGCTGAGCCTCTCAGGGATACCAGTGCTGGCCCATTCCTGCCCAGTGCAGGGCTCCTCTACAGGCCAATCATGGTCAGCTGAAAAATGGTCTCCTCCCAAATGTCTGTATCCTAATTTGCAGAATCTATAGATGTTACTTTATATGGCAAAAGAGATGTGATCTTGAGTAATGAGATTATCATGGATTATCTGGATGGACCTGATGTAATCATGAGGGTCCTTATCAGAGAGAAGATGAGATCACAGCAAGGAGGAGATGAGATGACAGAAGCAGAGGTTGGGATGATGCAGTCACAAGCCAAGGAATGTTGGCAGTCTCTTGAAAGAGACAAGGAGCATCTCTCCTAGAGTGCTCAGAAGACCCAGCACTATCAACACCTTGAGTTTAGCCCTATAAGATGCATTCTAGACTCATGACCTCCAGAACTGATAGATAATGAATTTGCGTTGTTTTAAATAGCCATAGGAAACTCATACAGAGCTTTTCCTTGGGACTCTACACTGGCCAAGCCAAGATTTTTGCAGAATTGTGCTGCTGTCTGAGACTCTTCCCACAAATCTTTTCTTCCCTTTCTCCTTTCGCAATGGTCACACCTGCATCTCAGTCCAAGGCTCTCTCCACCACCTTCCACTCACTCCTTTATCCTCCAGAGCTGCTTTCTCTAATAAATCTCTTGCACCTCTAATCTTATCTTAACATCTGCTTATTGGAGAACCTGAACTGATAAATGGTACCAGCCCCCTCTCTCTCCTGTCCCAGGAAACTGGAGATTTTAGCTGTCCCCCATCCCCCACCCCACTTCCCAGAATAGACTTTTCACTGCCCCTCTTCTTTGGCTCATGTGTGTTTGCTCAGTCATGTCTGATTCATTATGACCCCAAGGACTGCAGCCTGCCAGGCTCCTCTATTCATAAGATTATCCCAGCAGGAATACTGGAATGGGTTGCCGTTTCCTCCTCCAGGGGATCTTTCCAAACCAGGGATCAAACCTATGTCTCCTGAATTGGCAGGTGGATTCTTTACCACTGATTCACCTAGGAAGTCCTTCTTTGGCTCACAAGCCCCTAATTCAGCGTCCTGAGTGGGTGCCTGATTGGTCAAGCCTAGATCACATTGCTCATCTGGGCTTAGGTGGCTGAGTATGCAGTCTCTGAGCTGCTTGGGGGCCATGGGGGAGCTGGGCTCTAAGTCTCATCAAGGCTCACTGGGGGTGTGTCTGGGGGCTTCTATAAACATTAAAAGTGTGTTCATGAACCACACAGTAAATATCTATGACAATATCCTCCTTCAAATAATCTGAGCCCATTTTGTGTGACAAAGAGATGTCCAGTCTTCCTTCCCAAGAATTTCTGAGGAGGGCTTTTGCTTAGTTATCTCTACCAATCAACTGTTCTCATCTGACCTCACTTCTCTGTGACTTGTCTGTCCTGTGTGGACAGCAGCTCCTCCCTTTCTTCCAACTCAAGTGACACCAGCCACATTGTTGTTCAGTCACCCAGTTGTGTCTGACTCTTTGCAACCCATAGGCTGCAGCACACCAGGCCTCTCTGTCCTTCACCATCTCCCCAAATTTGCCCAAATTCATGTCCATTGCATCGGTGATGCCATCCAGCCATCTCATCCTCTGATGCCCTCTTCTCTTTCTGTCCTTAGTCTTTCCCAGCATCAGGGACTTTTCCAATGAGTCAGCTGTTTGCATCAGATGACCAAAATATTGGAGTTTCAGTCTTTCCAATGAGTATTCAGGGCTGATTTTCCTTAAGATTGAGTGGTTTGATCTCTTTGCTGTCCAAGGGACTCTCAGGAGTCTTCTCCAGCACCACAGTTTGAAGGCATCAATTCTTTGACATTCTGCCTTCTTTACAGTCCAGCTCTCACAGCCATATGTGACCACTAGGAAGACCATAGCCTTGACTATATGGACATTTGTCGACAGAGTAATGTCTCTGCTTTTCAAAACACTGCCTAGGTTTGTCATAGCTTTCCTGCCAAGAAGCAAACGTCTTCTGATTTCATGGCTGCAGGCACCATCTGCAGTGATTTTAGAGTGTAAAAGAGGAAATCTGTCACTACTTCCACCTTCCCCCCACCATTTGCCATGGAGTAATGGGACCAGATGCCATGATCTTAGTTTTTTAATATTTAGTTTTAAGCTGGCTCTTTCATTCTCCTCTTTCATCCTCATTAAGAGGCTCTTTAGTTCCTCTTCTTTTCTGCCATTAGAGTGGTATCATCCACATATTTGAGGTTGTTGATGTTTCTCCCGCCTATCTTGATTCCAGCTTGTGACTCATCCAGCCCAACATTTCTCATGATGTGCTCGGTGTATAGATTAAACAAACAGGGTGACAGCAGACAGCCTGTCATACTCCTTTTCTGAATCTTGAACCAATCAGTTGTTCCGTCAGGGTTCTAACTGTGGCTCCTTGACCTGCATACAGGTTTCTCAGGAGACAAGTAAGATGGTCTGGTATTCCCGTCTCTTTAAGTGCTTTCCACAGCTTATTATGATCCACAGAGTCAAAGGCTTTGGTGTAGTTGATGAAACAGAGGTAGATGTTTTTCTGGAATTCCCTAGCTTTCTCTTTGATTCAGCAAATGTTGGCAATTTAATCTCTGGTTCCTTGTACTTTTCTAAACTCAGCTTGGACATCTGGAAGTTCTTGGTTCACATAATGCTGAAGTCTAGCGTGCAAGGTTTTAAGCATGACTTTACTAGCATGGGAGATGAGTGCAATTGTCCAATGGTTAGCACATTCTTTAGTACTACCCTTCTTGGAAATTAGGATTAGGATTGACCTTTTCCAGTCCTGTGGCCACTGCTGGGTCTTCTAGATTTGCTGACATATTCAATGAAACACCTTATGACATCATCCTTTAGGGATCTGAATAGTTCTACTGCAATTCCGTCATATCTACTAGCTCTATTAACAGCAGTGCTTCCTAAGGCCCACTTGACTTCTCTCTCCAGAATGTCTGGCTCTGGGTGGCTGACCACACTATCGTAGTTATCTGGTTCATTTGGATCTTTTCTGTAGAGTTCTTTTGTGTATTCTTTCCATCTCTTCTTGATCTCTTCAAAGTCTACTAGGTCTCTACCATGTATATCCTTTACTGTGCTCATCTCTGAGTGAAATGTTCCTTTGACTTTCCAGTTTTCCTGAAGAGATCGCTAGTCTTTCCCCTTCTGTTGTTTTCTTCTGGTTTTATGCACTATTCACTGAAGAAGGCCTTCTTGTCTCTCCGTGCTGTTCTTTGGAAATCTGCATTTAAATGGTGTACCTTTCCCTTTCTCCCTTGCCTTTTGCTTCCCTTCTTTCTTTAGCTATTTGTAAGGCCTCCCCAGATAACCACCTTTCCATCTTGCTTTTCTTTTCTTTGGGATGGTTTTGTTCGCTGCCTCCTGTACAATATTATGGACCTCCATCCATAGTTCTTCAGGCACACTGTTGATAAGTTCTAACGCCTTGAATCTATTCATTACCTCCATTGCATATTCATAGGGGATTTGCTTTAAGTCATACCTGGCTGGCCTAGTGGTTTTCCCTGATTTCATTAGTTTAAGCTTGAATTTTGCTATGAGATGTTGATGATCTGAGCCACAGTCAGCTCCAGGTCTTATTTTTGCTGACTGTATACAGCCTCTCCATCCTCGGCTACAAAGAATGTAATCAATTTGATTTCAGTATTGACCATTTGCTGATGTCCATGTGTAAAGTCATCTCTTGTGTTGTTGAAAAGGGGTATTTGCTATGACCAATGCATTCTCTTGGCAGAATTCAGTTAGCCTTTGCCATGCTTCATTTTGTTATCCAAGGCCAAACTTGCCTGTTACTCCAGGTATCTCTTGACTTCCTACTTTTGCATTCCAATCCCCAATGATGAATAGAACATCATTTTTTTGGTGTTAGTTCTAGGAGGTCTTCTAGGTCTTCAAAGAACTGATCAGCTTCAGCTTCTTTGGCGTTGGAGGTAGGGGTATAGGCTTGGATTACCATGATGTTGAATGACTTGCCTTGGAAACGAAACAAGATCATTTTGTCATTTTTGAGGTTGCACCCAAGTACTGTATTTTGGATTCTTTTGTTGATTATGAGGGTTACTCCATTTCTTCTCTGGGATTCTTGCCCACAGTAGTAGATATAATGGTCATCTGAATGAAACTCCCCCTTCCTGTCCATTTTAGTTCACTGATTCCTAGGATGTCTATCTTTATTCTTATCACCTTCTGTTTGACCATATCCAATTTATCTTGATTCATGGACCTAACATTTCAGCTTCCTATGCAATACTGTTCTTTGCAGCATCAGATTTTACTTTCATCACCAGACACATTCACAGCTTAGCAACATTTCAGCTTTGGCCCAGCCGCTTCATTCTTTCTGGGACTATTGGTGGTTCTCCTCTGCTCTTTCCCAGTGGCATATTAGACACCTTCCGACCTGGGGACTCATCTTTTGATGTCATATCTTTTTGTCATTTTATACAGTTCATGAGGTCCTCACAGTAAGTATACTGGGGTGTTTGCCATTCCCTCCTCCAGTGGATCATGTTTTGTAGAACTCTCTGCTATGACCCGTCTGTCTTGGGTGGCCCTACATGGCACGGGTCATAGCTTCATAGAGTTATGCAAGCCCCTTTGCCATGACAAGACAGTGATCTGTGAAGAGGGACACCAGCTCTAGAGGGTGACAAAACTTTACCAAAAGTCCAGGACAGCCTGAAGAGTCACAACGTAGACAAAGTAGATAGAAAACTTGATACCATCGCTTATTAAGCCCATTGGTCATAGTCCTCTCAAAGGAATCCCTTACAATTAAACTCCATTCTGGACCACTGCCGGCTACTCTGGTGTGAGACTCTGCTTCCCTGCTCTCTGGGAGCTCCCTTCCCTCCCTCTGCTCTGCCCTACCTCTCTCTCTTCTGAGGAAGTCATCAAATCTATTAGAGGAAAAAAAACCTCTGGAGAGCAGTTTAGCTTTTCTCTGTCTTAATCTGTCTCTTCCAGAATAGAAGCATGCTCCCTTTTTGTTTTACCAAAAAGCCTATTACAGTGTTTTCCCAATCATAAGGATGATGTCCCTGAAGATGAAGTCTGTCTCCACCTCTAGACTAATGGGTGCAAATTATAGGTAGGTTTTAAAATAGCAGTGTCTCTAGAAAATAAGGGTTTGGGTAGACTCCGGGAGTTGGTGATGGGCAGGGAGACCTGGCATGCTGCGGTTCATGGGGTCGCAAAGAGTCGGACACGACTGAGCGACTGAACTGAACTGAACAACTAGAAAATAAACTTATAGCTACCAGAGGGGAAAGGTGGAGGGGAGGGAGTTGGGAGTTAGGAGTTTGGGATTAGCAGATACACGACTATATATAAAATAGATACACATCAAGGTCCTACTGTATAGCATAGGGAACTCTATTCAATACCTTATAATAAACTATAATTTATAGTATAACTTATTATAAAAAGTATCTGAAAAAGAATGCATATAAATTATATATAATATGTATATATTATATATTTGAAGTGGAATCACTTAGCTGTACACCAAATACTAACACAACATTGTTAAGTCAACTATACTTCAATTTAAAAAATAGCCAAGTCTCCAAACTTACCTTACACCATCCCACCTCCAAACATACACACATACACAGATGTGTAGGTAGGTAGATGATTGATTGATAGATAATAAATAGATCATAGGTAGATAGATGAGTGACCCTAGATTAGGGCTCCACAGGTGGCACAGTGGTAAAAACTCTGCGTGCCAATGAAGGAGACACAAGAGACACAATCCCTGGGTCAGGAAGATCCCTTGGAGAAGGGAATGGCAACCCACTCCAGTATTCTTGCCTGGAGAATCCCCATGGACAGAGCCTGATGGGCTACAGTCCATGGGATCGCAAACAGTCTGACATGACTGACCAAGCCCACAGCAGCAGCAGATAGATATATGCTAGAAAGAAAGATAATAGATACAGATAAATTGTGAGCATCATTTCCGAAGGATAACTGCCTATTTCCATATTGGCTTGCCACAGCGGCCGGCATCCTCTCCCCTCCCTCACACCCTCTGGTCTCTGCTCTAGGTCAAGTGGCTCCCTCTGTGGCAGCACTCCTTGAGGACGATCACCCTTCAGGGCTGCAGTGCTTGCCAGCTTCCCAGGCTGGTCTGCATCCGTTATAGGGACACGGTGTGTCAGGAGCTCACACTGTTCCTCAGTTGACCACCCCCCGCCAGCCCAGATCATCTCAGCAGACAGCAGCCATTGGATGTTTAGCTATAGAGCAGGTTGAGCTCCACTGAGCGCCATGACAGGGCAAAAAAATCATCAAGGGAACAAGCAGGTAACTTTTAGGGACAAGCCGCTCCAAGGGGACTTGGAGGGGTAAAGCACACAAGGAGCCTCCGACTCTGTCTCCTGAGTCTCCCCCTTTCTTTAGAGTCCTTACATTCTCTCTCGTCACCCCTGGGGCATGCGGTCCCCATTTCCCCTACCGTAGACATAGACAAAGCGCCTCCCAAACAGGCAGAGGAAAGACCAAGGGGAATTCTTCAGAGGTGAGTGGAGTTAAGAACCTGACCCCAGACACGGCTGTTCTTTTCTTTCACAAAGCAAAACGAGCTCAATGAGTAGAAATTCAAGTCCCTTTCCCCTTCTTCCTCGGCCCAGTGAAGACTGGAATCTTCAAATGGACTTTACAAGGGCTTCCCTGAGGGCTCAGGGGTGAGGAGTCCGCCTGCCAATGCAGCAAACGGGGTTTGATCACTGATCCAGGAAGACTCCGCATGCCACAGAAGCAGCTCCGCCTGTGAGCCACAACTATTGACTTGTGCTCTGGAGCCCGTGCTCTGCAGCAAGAGAAGGTATCACAATAAGAAGCCCCTGCACTGCCACTAGAGCGTAGCCCCCACTGGCCATGACTGGAGAAAACCCAGCAATGAAGACCCAGCACAGCCGTAAATAAATAAAATTTAAAAAAAAATAGACATTGGTGAAAACAAGATAATAGTCAAAGATGCGATTTTAAATATCTCTAAAGGCCAAATTTATAGCGTAGAGATTTTTGATAATTAAATTCTGGCAACAAGTTGGCTAGGGCCAGAATTGACACATGGGCCTTAACACTGAGTTTTTTATGCTACTTTTGGTTTTCCTTGACATTATTTCCTACTCTAAATTCAAAAAATGATCACTTACTCTTTTTATCATATTTTAGTATGAGTGATTTAATGCCACTGATGCTCAAAATAAGCCTGCACACACCCCTTATGTCAGAGCTTCCTTGGTGGCTCAGGTGGTAAAGAATCCACCCGCCAGTGCAGGAGACACAGGTTCAATCCCTGGGTCGGGAGGATCTCTTGGAGAAGGAAATGGCTACCCATTCCAGGATCCTTGCCTGGGAAATCCCATGGACAGAGGAGCCTGGCAGGCTATGGTCTACCGGGTCACGTAAGAGTCGGACATGACTTAGCAACTGAACAACAGCAACAACCCCTGTGTCAAGCACATGGATTGAGGTTTTTATTCCTGGAACAAGCCAGTGAACTAGAGGCTGCCTCAGAGATGACGAAACTGAAGTTAAGAGAAATCAAGTATCTTACCCCAAATCTCATAACTAATAAGCAGCAGAACCAGTTCTGTTAGATTTCAAAGTTGATGGAGAAAATCACAAACTTATCAGAAGTCTACTTTCCTTGGGGTTTTGTTTTGCTTGGTTTTGTCTCTTTGGTTCCTTTCTTCATCAGCCTAAGAGCTGGCTCAGGTCTAGGCCTTCCCCTCCTCCTGAGCATCTGTCCTGTTCCTCTAAGATGGGTCAGGGGGCCTCCTCCGAGATCCAGAGTGTGCCACACAGCTTGGTCACGGCACCTGGCATGCTGAGTAAAATTCACAGTCTTTGCTTTCTCGGGTGCCCGTCCAGGCTGAGCACCACAGGACAGCATCCTCTTTCCTCCACAGCACCTCACACGGTGCTTAGTACTGCAGCAGCGTCTCGGGGCAAATCTCTGCCCTTGAACTACCAACAGAAGCCATAGGTTACTATAAGGAATAACTACTAATACTTCTGCTAATGTAGAAACCTTAAGACACAAACAGACCACTTATTCCCAAATCTGTTTGCTGTGGAGCCTGTGTGTAAGTTTGTATATAAAATTTGAGTCTGTACCATGAGCTTTCTCTCTCCTTCTATCAGACTGTCGTGCCCAGCATCACCTAAAGTCATCATTCCTACGGAATTTCCATTTCTCTCCCTGAATATCAGACATTTCTGTTTCCTTTAAATATAATCCCCCGTTTTACCTCTCCCCTTCTCCTCCTTATCTCCTTTCCTTCAGACAAGCTATGAGCTCTAACCTCACCTTCATTAAACTCAAAATGGACTGCCGTTCGTTTCATGTCAGAGGTAACAAGAAGGTGCTGATAAGACCTTGATTTGAAATGAACAATCTAACCCCATTGTTCTTGGGAAATAATGACATAACTAAGATTACAGAACATTTCCCATGTGCCAGGGGCCATTTGAAGCACTCTGCTTATATTCACTCATTTACTCCTCACAGCATCTCTATGAGGTCAGTGCTATTAATACTATTATTATCCCCAATTTACAGATGAGGAAACTGAGGCAGAGACAGGGGACGTAACTCGCGCAGGGTCACACAGCTAGTAAGCTAGTTGATTCCAGCTGGTAGAATCAACTGGTAAAACCAAGCAGACTGGCTCAGGTTCCAGGACAGTCCACGAATGCTTCCCATCACCAGGTCCTTCTATTTCACTATGACATGAAGTCTATGAAACACTGACCTCATATCAGTTGTCCAAGCTGGAAATTATAGAATCTTCAGATTAGAAAAGACCTTGTGGTCCAACCTAACTCAATTTCCTACCCACTGTAAACTCCCTTCTGAAACTTCCCAGACTGATGAGCACACATACATTCAACTCTGCTTGAGTGCTCTCAGTGACAGGGGAGAAACGCTGTAATATGGAGATGAAATAGAAACTGTTCATGGATAAATTATTGCGTAATAACAACATGCCTAATGGCCACGCTCCCCTAATACGTTCATTTGCTAGTTATGTTTTTATACGCAAACTCATCTTGATAAAATTGTTTCTTAAAAAAAACTTGGAGTGTAATTTGTCTTGAGACATCTGCATTTGCCTTTCATACCTCCTTATTAATGGGCTTATTTTCAGAGAGGAAAGTGTAACAAAGATAATAGCAAAAACAGTCATATTTGCTCCAATTGTTGTTTGGGGATTAAAAATGAATGCTGACAGTGCATGAGTGATCTTTTTAATACTTGCAGTTAATTTCCCACATAGACTTTCAAAAGCTACCATGATACTGTTTCCTCCCACTATTTAAAAAATCTGGTTGAAACGAACTACTGGAAAAGTTAGGACAGAATAAATCCTTCTAAATAGAACAATTTATTTGATATTTAACCCACAATTATGATGGAAATATCAGTGGCAGCTGTTCATTAGGTATGTTTGTAGTCTGTGTTTATGCCCCAGCAGGGGAAGAAAACTTAGGATCCCTTACTTTTTAAAAAGAACATATCTTTATTAGTCTTTATTTTTCTTTTATTTTTTGGCCGCACTGCACAGCACGTGGGATCTTAGTGCCCCAACCGGGGATCGAACCCACACTCCCTTCATTGGAGGCACAGAGTCTTAACCATTGGACCGCCAGGGAAGTCCTAGGATCCCATACTTTTCAAGGGAAGTCCCAGGATCCCATGCTTTTGAAGAGATATCTAAATGCTATAGTTACACAAAACTCACAAATATAGTCTTCATGAAAGACAATGGTACTGTCCCATCTAGGACTGTGGGTTCTGAACTGGATGGTCTAAGTTTAAATCCCTACAATTTCATATCTGGTTAGGATATTAAGAACATTCGATGTTTTCAGCATCATACCTAACACTTTAAGTGCCTGCTAAATGCTAATGATATTGTTTTCCTATTAGAATGAGATGTTTTTCAGATTTGGACAGAGGGTTGGGACTGAGAATCAGGCAACAAGACTCAAAAACTTGTGGTCCAAAGTTTTCTCTTTCCTCCAATTTATCCAAAAATTAAAACTGGGGCAGTAAGGTAGCCCATGATTGACATTTCAAAGGGCCAAAAAGACAGACCAGTGCACAGGGAAGGAAGTGCGTGAACGTTGTAGGTAAGACATGGGCATGACCCATGTTGGGTAAGATGAGAGCAGTCAGGAATACCCAGAAGCCAGAGACCCGCTTCTGGGGTCATCAGGGGAACAGGCATAGAAATATCTCCCATCCCTAAGGTGACTTAAGACTGAACGATCTCTACATGTCCTTCCTTGCCATGGAGGAATAGCCCCAGACTGAGCTTCTGATAACCTGGATTTTAGTCCTGGGGCTGCCCTCTGTCAAATTTCAGGTCACTTACATTTTCTGAACCTCACTTTTGTCATAATAATATTGTTTTCTGCCTCCCTTAGGGTTACTGAGATAGTGTGGAAAAGTGCATTGAAACAAGGTTTCAGAGTACTATCAATACAAATGTCACATTTTATGACTGTTACTGCTGTCTGCTAATACAATTACTGACTTCCCAGGACCTAGCAAGCAGGGGCCAGGAGACAGGCTGAAGCAAAGGCAACTGAGCACGTGTCAAAGAGACAGGCACAAAGTTTCTTTTTGCCCCTCACAAGCTGAGCTTAAGGCTGGACCCAAAACCATTGCTAACCAAGCCTCACATGTTGATTTGAAAGTGCTCCCTTGACCTTGCATTCTTTAGGAAGCTCTTAGCACTTTTTCAGTGGGTGATGATATTAACATCAAATGGTCAGTTTAAAACATCATTCCAATAATGGGAAATGCATTCTATAAACTAGAATGGCAGAGTTTAAAACAGGGCAGTTTCTACACATGCCTCAGTGCAATGACACAACAGTTTGCTCCCTGATATAATTAGAGTTAATAGGTAATTGCAGATGGCTCTAGCGCTAAAGAACCTGCCTGCCAATGCAGGAGACATAAGAGACGTGGGTTCGATCCCTGGGTCAGGAAGATCCCTTGGAGAGGGGAATGGCAACCCGCTTCGGTATTCCTGCATGAAGAATCCCATGGACAGAGGAGCCTGGAGGGCTGCAGTCCATAGGGACGCAAAGAGTTGGACACGACTGAAGTGACTTAGCATGCATGCAAATATTATACAATAATAGACTAGTTGCTTTTCCTCATTGGGCAAATATCTAAGATCTCTTAATATTAAAATTTTAACTATAAAAGTTTCCCTAAAGTGAATAAGGCCTGATGTCATTTTTAGTAATGAAATGTGGCACTTTCTCCATCTTAATGAAACTATTATTTTTGTTCATGCGAGTGATTTTATTCATTAAAAGGAACGACAGGGGTATGGTTAATGGTCACAGAGTCCTTGGAGAGTCCCGGCATTTTAGAGCCAGACCAAATCCCAGGCTGATACTCACAGTGTACATCCAAGGGTCGCCATCTGAGGGTTTAAAAGCTGCTTTCCTGTGCCACTGGGTCCGTTATATAGCTGTGTGACTCTGGGTAAGTCATCCAAATGTTCTTTGACTCTATTTGTCAGTCGGTACAAATGAAGAACTTCCAGTTCCACCATACTTTAAGTTTACTATGCTGGCATCTGTTTATATAATTTTTCAAGCAAATAATAATGTGTTTCAGCAGAGTATGGCTTTCTTTCTATTTTTGACCACAAATGGGGGGTGGGTGGGAACTGGCTGTATTTTAATTTTCTCTGTTATTGGGAAAAACCTAGAATTTCTTAATACCCTGAAGATGGGACCTGGGGTTGATTATTTTGTATTTCCCATGGTGCCTCTAACCTACTAGGTACTTGAAAAGAGTGACGAGCTGTAGAATTTCATCACTGCGTATTTCATTGTACTTTGGATAAAAGCATCCTGATCAGAAATACCACTGGGGAAAAAATCTTAATGTAGTATACGCTTCCCACAAAGTGAGTTTTAATTGTGTTGGCCAGTACCAGTTGATTAATGCCTACTGGCATACAAGCACACTCTCACACATAGTTCATCTAGAGTTTGGGGGAAAAGTATTTCGTTTTCCCCCCTACCCTGTGCTTTTGGGTCGGTGCATTCCATTGTTAATTTGTATTCAGAGCAATAGTTCCCAAAGCTATTCTCCAGCAACATAAATGTTGACATGCCGGTTAAAATGGATGATGTAAATAGAGCCATTGAGAATATTCTGGACATTCTATTTTATGATTTGGAACCTGCAAAATGTCCAAGACGTGACAGACATTACAACCTCTCAAGGGAGTCACAACTAAGCCAGTCTGTGACTGGTTGACTCAAGACTGTCTAATCTCAGCTACAAGATCAATCGTGTCACTCTCTGGAGTTCTGTGCTCCAGAGGGGATATTTTAAAGATCCAGTGGAAGTTCCCACCCCTCTTTGCTCATTTCTGTCACACAGGGTCACCCACTCCCCCGGAGCATGTAGCTCCCTGCCGTGGCGGCCACATAAGGAAACCATGGCGCTCAAGGCTCACAACACGTGTAATTCATTTTCTTCACGGAATGACTCAAGAAGAGATTTTTTAGAATTCAGTCTGAGTCTCGGTAATTCAATTTGTGGAAAGGAGCAAGCAAAACTTTAATTCTATCATAATGAGTTTCATGTGTGAATGTATTAACTAATTTTTTTGCTGGGAAACACATTAGGTAAATAGAGTGGGGAACGTGGTGAATGAGTACGGCCAAAGCATCTCCCTGAAGGCTGGGGACTGTTCCCCTGTGTACACCCAGGAAAGGCTGCACAAAGGCAGACAGTCTGGGGCAAACCCATCACTGGTCTCCATGCCTAAACTTGAAAGTCCGTCCACACCCACGATTTGTTTCTTCTTAAGCAAGCAGGGACTGGTTTTGCATGCCCTACCCACACACAGCTTGATGAAAATGTAACCTTTTCACTCACTTTCTGGGCTCTACAGGGAAAAAATCAGCTTTCTCCTGTTAGTAATTAAACCAGCTGTCGTAATACTTAGACTGGGTTGCAGTGCTTTTCATGTGAGCTGCATGGCTGACTTTTTGCTTCAGAAACTTGGCTGGTGCTTCCAGCAACCACTGTGAAGTTGGTAAAAGATGGAGGCTACTCCTGCTGTATCTGACCCTTGACCAGAGAGGTAGAAGATTTCTGTGGTTGCCACGAGGTTGTCTAGATTATGTAATTTCATCTTTGCCAATACAATATTACCAACGCAAGAGACAGAGAGAACTCCCTAGTTTATGAATAGCATATTGACTGTTATTTCCTAAAGAAAATCACCCAAGGCTTCTGTGAGATGTTAGTATTGTGCGAAGTGAGGAACTGGTTAAAAACAGATTGTGTGTGTGTGTGTGTGTACACATATGGGTAGTGGCAGGGTGGCAGGGGTCCTTGTGGTTGGAATTTTTGTAAGCCCACTTTTGACTGTCTTTCATACCAGCTTTATTCTTCCCTTTGGACATTTTTCCAGTCACTTCTGACCTTTGTTGATTTAAAAGCAGGGGAAAGATCTGTAAGAACAGGAGAGGAATATATTTGCCCACAAATGGAATCAATGCGTCTTTTTTCTTTGTTATACAACAGCGTCACTTGCTATTATAGCATTGGTGTTCTTGGTGGCGTTGGATGGAAGAAATGAGAACCCCAGATTACAACAATAGTTATGAAACTGGTACATCTTAAAGGCCTTGATGGGAAAATGTCTAAACATATAGGCATTCTTGGGCACGTCCGTATAATCAGTTATTGGGAAGAAAGTGATTATTAAGGCAGAGAAGGGGACAGCTACCTCCGCCCACGAATCTCAAGGTCAGTGAGTAGCCCAGGCCATCCTAAAGCTAGGCTATTTGACTTTTAGGAATATTATAAGAAGGGCCCTTGCTCTTTGAGAACCACATAGACTACAGCTGTGTTATCAGCCCTGGGGAAGGGCACCTGCCAGTTGGTGGTGAGGATGCTTGGTGTGAAAACAGGTGGGTGGCCCAACACCCAGGAGAATGCAGCACCCAGATTTTAGATGTGAGAGAAAGTTAGCTCTACCCTACTCATGGCACTCCCTTGTCCTTGTAGATGCTATAAATATGAGCCAGGCCCTCCACTGAATGTTTCACACAGATACTTTTTAACAATCTTTATCACGTGTGTATGTGTGTGCTTAGTCACTTCAGTCATGTCTGACTCTTTGCAACCCTGTGGACTGTAGCCTGCCAGGCTCCTCTGTCCATGGGGATTCTCCAGGCAAGAATACTGGAGTGGGTTGCCATGCTCTCCTCCAGGGGACCTTCCTGACGCAAGGGTCAAACCCGCGTCTCCTGCGTTTCCTGCATTGTAGGAAGATTTTTTACCCACTGAGCCACCTGGGAAGCCCAATCCTTATCATAAAGTTGGTAATTTTCATGAAAAAAAACTGAGGCTCAGAAAGATACAGATTCCATGATGAGATTGCAGAGTAAGATTCAATCCTGTGTTTGACCAGAAAACCCTTCTCTGATTCACCTCATCTCACCTTTATTTACACCCCTTGCAGTTGGTGTTTACCTCTAACTTCCCCATTCCTCCAGCCATATTTCTATGTTCAGTTCAATTCAGTTCAGTCGCTCAGTCATGTCCAACTCTTTGCAACCCCATGGACTGCAGCACGCCAGGCCTCCCTGTCCATCACCAACTCCCGGAGTTTACCCAAGCTCATGTCCATTGAGTCAGTGATGCCATCCAACCGTCTCACCCTCTGTCGTCCCCTTCTCCTCCCGCCTTCAGTCATTCCCAGCATCAGGGTCTTTTCAAATTTCTATGTTAACTATTGCTGAAAATTTCCACCCTGGGGGATGGGAGCTGGAGGAAGAAAAGGAGTTAGTTGCCTCCTTCCTGTTTGCATACTTATTTCACTTTCCCACGCACAAGTTCATTTAAGTCTTAATCACCCCCAAGCGAGAACATTTCAGTGTTGCGATCTGCCACAGAATAAGGACGTTTTCCTCAGCTCGATGTTCAGAGGTGATTGCCCAAGTTAATCAAGCTGCCAGAAGCCTTGATTGTGTAGAAAATTTCAATGGAAAATGTTCCATTTTGCTCTCTGCCCACCTCTTTCAGCACATCGATGGGTCCTCATAGAATGCCTTACTCAATTATTCTTTTGATTTCAGACCTAGTAGAGGAGAGAAGGGAGAGAGCCTTTTGGAGATAATTTTTCAAATACACAGGGAAGAGTGTGGGGAACAAGCATTTTCCAACATTGCTGTTGATTAAGAAGTGTGAAAAGACCTCTCTAGCAACTTGATGATACATTTCAAGAATCTGAACAATATTTATTGCTCTATGATCAAACAGTTCTGCATCTGGCAATTTATTCTAAGTCAATCATCATAGACATGTACAAATATTAGTATGCACAGAATTGCTTATCACAGAAATGGATTATAATAGTGAAAAATGGGGAATAATCGGTGTCAGTGATAGGGGCTTGGTTAAGAAAACCATGACACATCCATCCATTATAATATTATACAATCAGAAAAAGGGGCTCTACAAAGAATACTTAATAATTGGAAGAAATGATCATGAAATATTATGCAAATAAAAACATTTCAGGAAAGTTCTTTTGCTTTCATTCCAGAATCACATTTTTTTTTCAGCTAAGCAATTTTGCTTCTGCACCTCATTCATTCTCTCTTAATTTTTAAAATTTTTATTGAAATATACTTGATTTATGTTGTGTTAGTTACAGGTGTACAACAAAGTGATTCGCTTATATATATCAGTATATTGATATATATATAAATTTAAATTCTCTTCCATTATAGGTTATTACAAGATGTTGAGTAGAGTTCCCTGTGTAATACAGTAGGTGCTTATCGGTTATCTATTGTATATATAGTACTGTGTATATGTTAATCCCAAATTCCTAGTTTATCCCTCCCCATTTTCTTTTGGTAACCATTGCCTTATTTTATATGTCTGTGAGTATTTCTGCCTTGTAAAAAATATTTCAAGAAAATTCTGTTCAGTATGGCACCTACTAGCCACATGTGGCAATTTAAATTTTGTTAAACATAATTAAAATTTTAAATTCAGTTTCTCAGTTGCACAAAGCACAAGTATTCAATAGCTATCATATTGGACACTGCAGACATTTGCAGCAAATTCTGTTGCAGGATGCTAATATAGACTATG
This sequence comes from Okapia johnstoni, assembly GCA_024291935.2. NCBI lineage: Eukaryota > Metazoa > Chordata > Mammalia > Artiodactyla > Giraffidae > Okapia > Okapia johnstoni. The sequence goes on along the minus strand of CM044310.1, from coordinate 53,576,646 downwards.
ATTTTATTTTTTTCCCAATGTATATGTGCACACAGAAAAATTAGAAAAATAAATATGCACAATAGTAATTGTGATGATCTTCTTTGGTGGGACTAGATAAGAGGTAAGCAAACTTTTTCTGTAAAGAGCCAGATAGTAAATATTTAGACTGTGTGGGCCATACAGGCTGTGTTGCAACTATTCAACTCTGCCATTACACTGGCGTATATAAGTGGGTGGACGTGACTCTGTTCCAATAAAACTTTATAAACAGAATCAGGTAGTAGACTGAATCTGGCCCAGAGGCCATAATGTGACCTCTGGATTAGATAATTGGTGATGTTTGGGTTTTATTTTTAATTTATTTCTGTCTGTGCTGGGTCTTTGTTGCTGCGTGCAGGCTTTCTCTAGTTGCAGCGAGTGGGAGCTGCTCTCTAGTTGTAGATGCCTCCGTGGCTTCTCTGACTGCAGAGCACTGGCTCCAGGCGCATGGGCTTCAGTGGTTGCTGTGGCAGGTAGGCCTAGTTGCCCCATGACATGTGGGATCTTAGTTCCCAGACCAGGGATGGAACCCATGTCCCCTGCATTGGCAGGTGAATTCTTAACCACTGGACCAGCAGGGAAGTCCCAACGTTTGGGGGTTTTTGATGTACATATTCATATTGAATTAGAAAAATAATTTTCTTTTTAAAAATAAAACTCACTGGAAAAATTATATAATATATTTAAGTTTATACATATATTTCCAGACCTGAGGCATCTGGGTACAGATATATGGAATTCTTTGTGAAGTAATGATGCCAATTATTGATTAGTTCAAACTGTCATACACCAATGATTCCATGTTCTCCTTCCAACTTCTGCCATCAAGCCTGTCATGCCACACTTTCCAGCTCCCACAACACAACAAACACCTGTTGCTCCCCTAATTCATTTGCTGCTGGTGTAGTTTATATTTTATAGTAGAATACAATCAAAATACACTTGATAAATAGCACCTTTTTTTTTTCTTTTTTCTTTTTTTTTTTTTTTTTTTTTTTAGGTGGAGGGCAATCTGAGATGCTAAAAATGATCACGTGCTTTTACCTGCACCTTTTTGATTCTTGGTGAAATTGAATATCTTTTCATATGTTTATTGTCCATTTATATTTCTTCCTTCAATTGCTTTGCTCATTTCCTGTTTCCACTTTCCTACTGGAATGTTTTTCTTACTGATATGGGAGAATCTCTCGGTACAATGACTATTAAATTGTGTCTTATGTGGGCTGCAAATATTGTCTCCAGGGCTACCATTTGTCTTTTACCATTGCTATCTGCATATATTTCTACCCAGCCATTAAAAATTTTTCTGCTATCAAATCTGTCTTATAAAAATATGGATTGCTTCATGAATCTGCATGTCATTCTTTTTCAGGGACCATGCCAATCTTCTCTGTACCATTCCACTTTTAGTATATGTGCCAAAGCTAGCACTCCCCTAATTTATTAATTTAACTTCTTTGGAGGATAGTGCCTGGGTGTTTGTCACTGAGATTGCTGAGATGGAAATGCACCTCTTAGAATACAGTTTCTTGGCTACACCAGTGTGTGCATCCTTTGCCTCACATGTTGCCATCAGAGTGTCCTACATAAAAGTCTTTCAGGGCACGTTTGGTGATAGTGAAGGTGGTGATGACCTTGCCAACCAATATTCTGTCTGTTAACAGAGTCCCCAGTGACTCTAAATAAACAGAGAGCTACCGCAGACGCTCAGATGCATGCTCTCTGCACCAGCTGCTGATGCTCTGCAAGAGGCGCGGATGAAGAATTCAGGCGGCTGGCCTGTCTCTCCTGCAGAAGAGGTTGTGCTCCTTTCTTGGTTTTTAAACTGTGCTTCTTGAGTCCTGGGCGAAGATGGAAAAGAGCTGAATTTTAGGGTCTGGCCCCTTAACTTGGCTCCAATCAGAATATTTCCCCAGATACAGCTTCTGAGTTCAATTTGGACTAAAGATTTGCTGTGCGGCTTGAGGAGGATGAGGAGGCTGGGGTGGGGAGGGGAGAGGAGAAAAAAGACTGTGAAAAACGTGGCTAAATTCATCATCACAAACTGGCGGGCGGTGGGCTCTAGCCATGCCTTGTTGGTTCCAAATGGGGTTACCAAAAGTTAAAATTTGAAACCAACAGTTAAAAAGCATTTTCACATTTAAGAGCTTAAACAGCGAGACACCTTGTATCTCTGGATTCTTTTACCTCAGCAAAGAGATTGCTTGCTTGGAGAGGTTGATAGCACGGATCAGCTTTCTAATATTTTGCACTTTTTGAAACGTTTGGTCTTCTGTGTGATTGTATTAAAACTTTAGTAAATGCTGAAATAAAACCATATTGACCAGTTTAAAAATAAAGCAGAAAATCTGGCAACAGTCACCTCACAATCTGTCATGATGACCATTAGCGGGTGCTGAGAAACAGCTGCTGGTTTTAGCCAAGACGTGTCCTCTCTGTCGCCCCCCCACCCCCTCCTGCATGACTCTGGGCCCTCCCTGCGCATCCACACAGCCTGCCTTGACCCTGGAGCTGTTCGAGTTCACGATCCCAAGGCGAGATGCCTGTTAAGGCCCTTGCTATTCCCATCATCTAGTGGATCTCCATTACATCTACGGCAACTAGTACTGAGATTAAAGCTAATATCCTTTCTTTAAAGTCATCCTCAGTTTATGAACATCTCAGCCACAGATGTTCTGCTCACGTTAAGTGCCGGGGTCAGGAGCCAGTTTTTTTCATGAACAAAGAAGGTGTGAGACCTCCAACCAAGCAAACAAGATTCCCCTTCCAACAGGTGCCATACTGAGCTTCATGGGAATCACTAGGAACGTTCTCCGTATCTTTTTGTTCCTGCCTCACTTTGGGGAACAGGGTAAGATTGGGCTTTCTGAACGCTTGACGTGTCCTAGCCAGGGAGTAGTAGCAAAAGGACTTGTGAGACTTCTGGACCTTAACATTTTATACGATCTGAAACCCTGGGCGCTCTCTCTTCCCTTTCGAACGGAGATTGGCCGAGTTCAAGACGGTGACTGTGACACAGGCAACCTCACTGCCTAAAGTGACAGTGAACAGAGGACCTAAGGGCTTGTGATAGATCTCCGCTGTGAGCAAGAAGTAAAATCGCAAGTTTCTAGATCCTGAGGCTTGGGGCTACCAGTTACTGCTGCAGAACCTAGCGTGTCCTGCCTACTCCGGTGTCCCAAATGAAAGCACCATTCTCAAGCCCTCAAGACTGGCACTCCCACCTAGCCAACATCCCTCTTCTCTCTTTGAAGTCCCTTCCCTTGACCTGAAGCACAAAGTTAGAATATTATTAAGCAGTACCTACTGCCACAATGTCCTTACTTCTTGGCGTTTGGCTCTCCGCTTGATCTTTACTGCCATGTCCCTCTGTTACTTAATAGATTAGAGGTCACATGTGTTTCCAACTCTGAACAATTCATCTTCATGAAATCTCAGTATTTCACTTAGGACATTTATTTCTTTCATTTTAATTTTTTATCATTTTTGTCCTAAATGTATGACCTTAACTGGTTGCCATGCATTTTATTTCTTCTTGCCTTAATATTTTAAAGGTTTCAAAGTACAAACGCTTCTCATTGGGAGTGTAACAAAAAATTTGCTCAGTTTTAGTTCTGTATTACTTAATTGTAACGGAGTGTCATTCACATGATTGTTTTCTGATTTCTTTCTGCTTTAGCTTTGTCCTCATCTTTTCCAGAGTAGTTTTTAAAATAATTCTATTTATTTTTTTATATTTGGCTGTGCTGGGTCTCTGTTGCTGCACGGGCTTCTCTCTAGATTGGGAAACAGGGGCTTCTCTCTAGCACCTTCTCGGGCTTCTCAATGCGGTGGTGGTGGTCTTGTCTGACTCTTGCAACCCCATGGACTGTAACCCACTAGGCTCCTCTGTCCATGGGATTCTCCAGGCAAGAATACTGGAGTGCGTTGCCATTTCCTTCCTAGGCTCATTGCAGCGGCTTCTCTTATGGAAGAGCACAGGTTCTAGGCGCATGGACTACAGTAGTTGGAGCACGTGGGCTCACTAGTTGCAGTTCCCAGGCTGTAGAGCACAGGCTCAATAGTCGTGGCGCGGAGGTTTAGTTGCTCTGCTACATGTGGGATCTCCCCAGACCAGTAATGGAACCCATGTCTCCCACCTTGGCGAGCAGATTCTTTACCACTGAGCCACCTGGGAAGCCCCTTTCTTGGGATATTTTAATGCTTGGCATTTGGCCACAGTGCCTACAGCTGAGAGGAGGACTGTACAGCATTAAGAACTCTGGGTCTTCTTTTTTATGGCTGAATAGCATTTGCAGCAACATGGATGGACTTCACTATTATGCCAAGTGAAATAAGTCAGACAAAGAAAGATAAATCCTGTATGATATCACTTATATGTGGAATCTAAAAACGACCCCACCCAGCAAACTAGTGAATATAACAAAAACACTCAGAGAACAAACTGGCGTTTACCAGTGGGGAGAGGGGAGTGGGGAGGGACAATCTGAGGTTGGGGAGTAAGCGATATAACCTATTACATATCAAATAAGCTACAAGGATATATGGTACAACACAGGGAATATAGCCAATATTTTATAATAACTATAAATGGAGTATAACCTTTAAAAATTGTGAATCACTCTATTGTACACCTGTAACATATTGTACACCTGTCACATAATATTGTATATCAACTATACTTCAATAAAAAAATAAATAAATAGAATAACAAAAAATCAGTTAAAAAAAGAACTCTGGGTCTTTTCCCACAGTAGAGCACCAAGGTTTTCTTCAGAGCTGGCACTTTTGATTGGTGTTCAGACTCTGTGATAATGTCATTCAAATGATTGTTTTCTAATTTCTTTCTGCTTTAACTTTGTCCTCATCTTTTTCAGAGTAGTTTTTAAAATAATTTTATTTATTTTTTTATATTTGGCTGTGCTGGGTCTCTGTTGCTGCACAGGCTTCTCTCTAGTTTGGGAAACAGGGGCTTCTCTCTAGCGCCTTCTCGGCATAAAACACAAGATGAGGAAAATTGAAACAATAAGGATGATGTCTCCTTCTTCTGTTGCTACAATAGAGAGTACTGGACTAGGTCGTTTAAAGTATATACCAGCTTTACTGAGATGTAATTCACATACAAAGAACTGCACATATTTAATGTGTACAACTTGATGAGTTTAGACACGTGCAAACACCCATTACATCATCACCACAACCAAGGTAACAGACGTATCCAACACCTCCCAGACTTTCATTGTGTCCTTCCTTTTGTGCGTGTGTATGTGTTAAGGACACCTAACATGAGATCTCCCCTCCTAAATGTTACACTGCACAATACCATGTTGTTAACTGCAGGCACCGTGTTGTAAGGCCCATCTCTAGAACCTGTTCATCTAGCATAGCTGAAACTTTATGGCTTTTAACTAACAGCTCCCCAGCTCACTTTTTAAGGATAATAAGAAGTAACATTTTTCTATATTCAACCATATGATAAGAAATATCTAAAGGCTTTCTATTCACTATCATCATGTCTTATAGGGGAGGCTCCTTTAAGTCCCCATTTCACAGATAAGGAAACTGAGGGGGCAGTTTCTCCTTTATTCATTTTCCCTAGCCCTTCAAGCTGCAGGGAGGTCCTGCTAAGAAAGATTGAGGGCAAGAGGAGAAGAGGGTGACAAAGGATGAGATGGCTAGATAGTATCACTGACTCAATGGACATGAATCTGGGCAAACTCTGAGAGACAGTGAAAGACAGGGAAGCCTGGCGTGCTGCAATCCATGGGATCACAAAGAGTTGGACATGACTTAGCGATTGAACAACAGCAGAGTAAGTGTGAAGGGACTTCGCTGATGATCCATGGCCAAGACCTCTGCATCCAATGTAGAATAAGTGTGATGTGGCAGCTCTGCCATCCTCTAGCTAGATGGCCTGTTGTCTGCTCTAAATAAATGACAACAGTAAGCCAGTGGTGTAATTCTCAACCTCATAATTTCTCACGGTTCCTCCTTCATCTTTACCCCCAATTTCAAACATGCCAACGAGACACAAGGCACCATCCCTTCAGGGTTTGTCCTAAAGCCTGGATCTCCGGTCGCGAAGCACGTCATGCATTAAGAAACGTGACAGAAGATTTGACAGGCCATGGGAGAGACAATAATGAGGATTGCTTCACTCCCTACCACCTCACTAGCGTCTCTTCCTCTGCCTTAGGGCCCTCCCCAAAGACCCACCCCCACCTTACCACCCACAGTACAGACTCTCTAGAATGAATGGCCCAGTCCTTGCCGAACAAAACCTCCTAGAAATTCTCATACCAGCTGCAACAGAAGTAACATTTTCTGTGTATCATTAGATCCAGTAACAGACACTTTTTTTCCCAATTGAATTATCACTTGAACCTTGAGTGGCGGGGCAATACCTAAGAATTATACATATTTGCCCTTGGTTAATTTTAGAAGATATCTAAAGCAGGAATTCTATAACTCAGACAAAGTCTAATAATCCAAAGATAATGAAGTATTCATGCTCAATTGTGATGAACTTTGTGGAGACCAAAGAGAATTACAACACTAAAATCAGTAAAACTTGGAGTTTGAAGGTCCAGATTATTGAAATGTTATACCTTTGGGCGTCAGCAGGCGTCCTGAGTTACAACACAGTCAGAAAGACATTCCTCTCAAACCACAGACATTGCCAACTATTTAAGGCTCTCATTTACCAAGGGAAGAATCAGTAGTTAATTTCCTGAAGCCAGGGGATAATTTCGTTTTAAGTTCTTTTCTATTTCCTCTTCGTTTCTTGACCTTGTGAATCTCTTATCTCCATTACTTCTTTATCCCAAGGCTATTAGACTGTTTCCTTTCCCCACCCTTTCTAAAGCTTGCCCTGAGCCTGCTGACTTCCCTTATCTCCATCTCGGTCCCCATCAAAAGCCTTTCATGTACAGGTTAAGTGAAATCTGCTCCTTTCTGATGTTACGGTGTAGTTGGAATCTAGCTGTAGGTCTGTGTCATACAAAACACGAACTGTAGCGTGGCAGTGCGGCCATTCTTGTTCTCTGCTGGCTGGTTTAAAAATTGGCAAGGCTGTACTGATTGAGGAGATTGAGGGCAATGAGCTGAAGCAACTAGTTTTACTGCACTGTAGTGTGAGTCAAACGTCGGAACACGGCCAGCACCTTCTTTCTTTATAGCCTCCTTAACATCTGTCTATAAAACTCGTTCCTGTCTTGCTGGACTTCCTGCCTCACTCCTTCACCCACTACTCTGTCCTAAACACAATTTTTGATCTCATTGCTTACACCCCTCTGAAATATGTCCTTTGCAGAGTGAAGACACTAATCCAAAGTAAGACTAGAAAAAACATCTTTGCAATTTAGCATGGTTTATGTGAATTAGAGAGTGAAACATTAGGTAATACTTTTGGAAAGTAACATATAAATAATAATATCAAATCATACTCTTCCAGTGCTCTCTTTGAGCTCACATTTCCCTTTTGTTTAGCTTACATTTCCATTTTGGCAATGTCAGCTTAGATTCGACAACTTGACCTTTTTTTTCTTAGTCTTTCAGTTTTTAAATTTATGCTGACATAGTTCATTATTCTATTTTCCCCAGTCTTATTGAGGTATAATTGACAAATAATATTGTATTAATTTAAGGTTTACAACATAATTGTTTGATATATGTGTATATTGCAAAATAATCACCAGAATAAATTTAGTTAGCATCCATCACCTCACATAATTACAGATTTTTTCTTTATTGTGATGAGAACTTTTTTTAGTGTTACAGCCTTTATTTATTTATAAAACATTTATTTTATATTGGCGTATAGTTGAGTAACCATGTTGTATTACTTTCAGATGTACATCAAAGTGATCCAGTTATACACACTCACGTATCTATTTTTTAAAAATTCTTCTTCCATTTAAGTTGTGGGCATGTGTCTGTGCTCAGTCGTGTATGACTCTTTGCAACCCCATGGACTGTAACCCACCAGGTTCCTCTGTCCATGGGATTTTCCTGGTAAGAATACTGCAGGGGATCTTCTTGACCCTAGGCATCGACCCCACACCTCTTGCATCTCCTGTATTGACAGCTGGATTGTTTACCACTGTGCCACCTGGGAAGCCCCCCATCCACCCATTTAGGTTATTATAGAATACTCAGCAGAATTCCCTTTGCTATACGGTAGATCTTTGTTGGTGATTTATTTTAAATAAAGCAGTGGGTACATGTCAATCCCAAATTCCCAATCTAACCCTTCACCTCACCCTTCCCCCCTGGTAACCATAAGTTCATTTTCTAAGTCTGTGAGTTGGTTTCTGTTTTGACAGTTTGACCTTGAACCATATTTGTTCCATCATCTAATGACCCCAGTTAGGACTGAGTGTAACTTTGGTTTGTGTTCAGTTATCTTTCTAAAGTCTACTATTTCTCCTAGCCCATTCATTCTCAAAGGCTTTCACCCTTGCCACATGAGCTATTTAAAAGTAAAAAGCCTGGTAAACCCACCCACATTATTTTCAGTTCACACAGCTATTTGAAAATTGAATTTTAAAATCTATTCAAAATCACATTTAACGATGATACAAATGAAATTACTTACAAAATACAAACTCACAGACCAGAAAACAAACTTATGGTTGCTGGGGTTAGCAAATAGCTCAGGACTTTGGGATGGTCATGTACACACTGCTGTATTTTAAATGGATAACCAACAAAAACCTACTGTATAGCAAATGGAACTCTGCTCAATGTTAAATACCAGTCAGGTTGGGAAGGGGTTGTTTGGGGAAGAATGGATACATATATATGTATATCTGAGTTCCTTCGCTCTTCACCTGAAACTACCACAATATTGTTAATCGGCTATACCCCAATACAAAATGTTTTTGGTGTTAAATAAATAAATAAATAAAATGCTTAAAAAAAAAAAGAAAGTCCCATTTAAGTACAAATTTTAATTGCTCTACACCGCCATCTAGTGACCCTGAATGTTGCTCCGAGCATTGCAATTCATGAACCCACTGGAGACAGGGTTTTCCCTCAGGGTTTTTAGGTCCTAAATGGCCAGGTCGTCTAAATGTTCACATGCTCACACGTCCAAATAAAAGTCAAATAAATAGGACATATTTGACTGTAGTCGATGGAAGTAGACTCAGTTTAGTACCAATGGGTACAATACCTTCCTTTTATTTAAAAAACTTATTACAATGCTTTATTCTTACTGAACTTTTTTCCCAAGATGGGCATAATTTCTCTTCTCAGTTTTTAATTTTCATATCATGTCATATATATCACTTTCAGATGTTGGCTCTGTATTAGGCACTGGCGTAAGTGCTTTAGCAAAATCAACACAGTTGGTTTTCATGATAACCCAACAAAATGGTTGCTGTTAATATACATTTAGCTTTGTGAAAAAAACTGGGCACAAAGAGTGACTAAAGTGACACAGTTCGTGAGCACTTATCTTCCTGAGTACGTGTGCCTTTCATTTTATTCATAATCCTTTGCAAAGCTTATTTCCAAGGAATAAGAAAGGTGATTAGGAAGGCTACTAAGTTCTTTAGTATTTCATGGAATCAAACACTATTGGCCTAAAAAGAAAAATGATCTTACCTCTCTCAGGTCAGGTTGGAGGGCATTAGAGTGCCTTCTGTAGGCATAACGAGGACTACAATGAGAGGTATTTTATCACGTGGAGTTAAGGTCATCTTGGAACTTAAGGCCTGGGAAGTTCAGAACATCTGGTCAGGAAAGTTCACCACGTGTAACTGTTACCTAAAGATTATTATCATAGTTGAAGAGACATGAAACACCCAAGATTAACCAAACTAATACGATTATACTGGGGGACATAGCCCATGAAATGACGGAAATCTAAGAAAATTATAAGCAGGTTGGTTTCACTGTACCCCGCCCGAGTAGCAAGACGGTTATCAGTGATCTTAGGAAACAAGACAGGAATTGGATGGTGCTTATCCATAGCCTCCCAGGAGTGACGATCTGGAACCCATAAACACCTTCCTCGAACAAGAGGACTATGCTCTGTTTTAGGACTGGGAGAGCTTATTGAATTTTCCTTGGCATGAATGACATATTTTTCAAAATTATCTCCCTTTCTATGAACTAATTTCATGCTGACTGACTTGGTAAGTGTGCCAGTCAGTACTGGTCAACATATTGCCTCTCGGCTCCAGACCCACCATCCACTACCTGCTCTAGAGCACTGAGAAGGGCCCCGTAAATATTTTTCCTTTCCCATCTGTCAGGATGTTATGCCAGGAGAGGGTAAGGAGGGATAGCCGTGGAGGGGGAGGGCCTCTCCTGTTGTGGTCTGCCCTCTTCCCCAGATTCCTTTGCTATGTGTGGCCTCTGCCCTGCCAGGCCCCTGTAGCAGGCAGCAGCCCATGGCATCCGGGGCCCAATAGCACCTCCCTACGTGGCTTTCCAGCAAATTCCAAGATGTGATGCCTCTGGGTGAATGGCTTCCTTCATAGCCTGGAGGCTGGGTTTCCAGCAAGTTCTTCTGGCAAAGCGTCTCCGTGCCCGTCAGCCATCACGTGAGCCGTGGTTTCACTCTCTCCAGCAGTGTGTTTCCTCCTTGGGTGCTCTGTCCTAGTCTCAGGGCTAGTGGCTGTTCCTGGTCTCTGTTATCCCCATCACGCCCTCGAGTTGCTTCTGTTTCTTGTTAGCTAATTTCTTAGGCCCAGTTCCATTATAGTTAATAATGCTGTATATTCAACATTCCTTGTTTGAATTACTGTGTGGGTTTTCCTCTCTCTTTATTGGACCCTCACTATTACAGCAAGCATCTTTGTGAAATTCACTCAACTTCCCAGAAACCAGGGTTCTTTGCAAGAGCGGGTCCTGACTAGGCAGCATCAACCGTCTGTTCATGATATGGTAATATTTACCACTGTGATTAAGAAGCGGGAATGCTTGTTTTCACATCAGTTCCTTGTGAGTTTGGTTATTCGCTCTTACCCCGGAGCCCAATCACATCTGGTTGTATAAACAACCAATTCTAGACCTGAAAGTCTGAGCATAGACTGGGGGCAGAGGGAGCCTCCCCACAACACCACCACTGTGTCGGCAGTCATCCGGCTTCCTTTTGTAACACCTCTGCTCCAGCTCTTGAAATTACAGTGCTTCATGCTACTTGGCTACATCAGGAAAGATGTAATAAATTTGCCAAACTGGAAAAATTTAATGACCCAGAAAAGAGCCTTATCTTCTGGTTCATTTGCTCTGTGGTTAGCAGGAGAGGTTAGGATAATATGATGGTTCCTGACAATGAGCTTGACCTCCTAATGTGTCACAAGCCAATAGCCATCAATGTGCCATGAAAACAAGTGGTGGACTTCTCTTAAAGCTTACCCTTACACAGATTAGAATTATTTTTCTACATAGGACAGTAATATAATCTTAATACTTAACCTCCCAAATCTCACCAAAGTGGAATCTGAAAGAGCCAGAAATTAAGTGTTGGTCAAAAAGACATTCCTACTTTCAATTTTCAGTGTAAACTTGTCCTTAATCTGTTGTTACTACTTTCAAATAAAAGAGTTCAAAATAGACCTTGACCATATTAGGTAAAGAGCTTGATCTCCAAATCACATTATTAAACAACAGTCCTGCACTGCTTACATCAAATGCACTCTATTCAGATTTGAAGCAAAACATTTGGAATAACATATTTTTTAACCAAAATTAAAAAATTTAATCACACACAAATACATTGATAAATAATAGCAGCAGTTAATGGAAAGTAACAATTTCTTTCGGCTCTTCTTCCTTATATATCACCCATCCTTGTAACAGAATCACAAAACCTCAAAGTTAAAAAGAACTCATGAATTTACCTTCAATTTCATACATAAATAGAAGTTCCTTTGTGGGCGGTTACCCACGTTACACTTGCAACCAAGGCAATGAAACTCAAGATACTGTTCAAACCCTTCCAGGACGTTTTCCTCTCTACACATTTAGTAAGTTTATTCTCAGAGCTGCAAAAATTGTACAAACTGGACTCCTCACATGTGTCTATTAATGGAAAGATGAGGTTCTCCATTAAATAATGGAACTTTATTAAAGATGAGTTTCTCCATGTTTTCATCTTCCAATACTGATTACTGTTGCCTTTTCTCATCTTTGTAAATACAGGAAACTACACAATGTATGGGGCTTCCTGGTGGCTCAGACAGTAAAGAATCTGCCTGCAATGCAGGAGACCTGGGTTTAATCCCTGGGTCAGGAAGATCCCCTGGAGAAGGCAATGGCAACCCACTCCAGTATTTTTGCCTGGAGAATTCCATGGACTGAGGAGACTGGTGGACGGCAGCCCACGGGGTTTCAAAGAGTCAGACACAACTAACACTTCACATACAACATACATCAGGGGCTGTTTGATCTACTTTTCAAATTAGATTTAACTGTTTATCACATGTATTTGCTACTTAATTTCAATCTTTTGGGTAACTTTTCCAAATGGGTAAATTTATTCATTATGTGTGGTTCCTATTCATTTTATTCTCTTTATTCTCAGGTTCTTGGGAGGTATCCCACTGAATAATTCTGTATATTATCTACATTATAGACTTTGATTCTCCAACAAATCTGTTACTTACTTGTTTAAGGAGGTTAAAAAAAGAAGGGGGCTCCATCCATAGAATTGGATTGTGAGCAGTTTCAGAGATGATGTACCCTTCTGTGCCATTAGAGGCCTTTTCTATTCTTTACTTTGACATCTTTCAAGAATATGCCTACCCAGTGGTTCCTATGAATGGTACTCTGTGGTGGTATGCAGTGCACAACATACGTGGCAGGCCCTGGCAATCTAGCCTCCTTCCTATCTGTTCTCTGCACTCCTTCCCCCTCTGTGGGCCAAGCTTAGTTATAAGAAGCTCTGAGCTTCAGTCTAGAGATAGGCAACAGAGAGTTGATGGCAACCGTTTTGGTCAGCTTGATTTTCAGTAGACATTTTACAACTTCGCCCAGGTAGCAGAGTACTTTTAACTGATCGGTTCCTTCTTTTCATCTTTCTTGCTGCTGATATTTTGACATCCACATTTTTCTTTAACAAATTCTCTAGAATGAAAAAAAAAATAACAAAAAAGTGTAGAGACTTGAATCTATTATTATTTCTGCTAGCTCAAATGGCAATTGAAAAAAAGTGGAAACTATTGATTCAGATGAAGTTTCTAGATTTTCCTGAACACTCTGGTATCTCCATAGCTTATGTAATTGAAAGCTCAGCTGTCTTCATTATATTTGTATGAAAGCTTATGTGAAAACGAGAGCATACACCATGAGACTTCAACAAGACATCATTTTTCTTAAAATAAGTTTAAATGATTTCCAGTTTCACTGTGATATAATTTTTGGGAGCCCGTGAGACAAGAGATGCTTCATGCCTACATGAAATTAAACCCTCTGAAAGCTCAGCATCTACTCTAAGGCATTTGTGAATCATTGCTTGTGTGCACACGTATGCACATGTGCATTTAAACACCAGCAACCAGGTAGGGGTTTCAGAGGAAAGGAAGGACATGATAAGACAAATTGGAAGAATATGCTGGCCAACTGCATCTCTCTCTCCCTACAGAGCCTTTTTCTAATTTATACAAAAGTATGGAGTTTGAGTCAACATTGCTGGGAGAAACATCAGTAGCCTCAGATACGCAGATGACACCACCCTTATGGCAGAAAATGAAGAACTAAAGAGCCTCTTGATGAAAGTGAAAGAGGAGGGTGAAAAAGTTGGCTTAAAACTCAACATTCAGAAAACTAAGATCATGGCATCCAGTCCCATCACTTCATGGCAAATAGATGGGGAAACAGTGAGAGGCTTTATTTTTGGGGGCTCCAAAATCACTGCAAATGGTGACTGCAGCCATGAAATTAAAAGACACTTGCTCCTTGGAAGAAAAGTTATGATCAACCTAGACAGCTTATTAAAAAGCAGAGACATTACTTTGCCAACAAAGGTTTATCCTGTCAAAGCTATGGTTTTTCCAGTAGTCATGTATGGATGTGAGAGTTGGACTATAAAGAAAACTGAGCACCAAAGAATTGATGCTTTTGAACTGTGGTGTTGGAGAAGACTCTTGAGAGTCCCTTGGACTGCAAAGAGATCCAACCAGCCCATCCTAAAGGAGATCAGTCCTGAATATTCATTAGAATGACTTATGCTAAAGCTGAAACTCCAATACTTTGGCCACCTGATGAAAAGAACTGACTCATTGGAAAAGACCCTGACGCTGAGGAAGATTGAAGGCAGGAGGAGAAGGGGATGACAGAGGATGAGACGGTTGGATGGCATCACTGATGCTATGGACATGAGTTTGAGCAAGCTTTGGCAGTTGGTGATGAACAGGGAGGCCTGGTGTGCTGCAGCCCATGGGGTCCCAAAGAGTCCGACATGACTGAGCGACTGAACTGAACTGAACTTGTCAGGTTTTGGCATGGTCTCAAAAATTATCCTCATTATCTAAAAAGGCTATCAAAATTTTGTTTTCTAATTACATATCCAAGAGAGGTTGGATTTTCTTCGTATTCTAACTCAAAGTACATATGACAGATTGAATGCAGAAGCTTATCTGAGAATACTATTGTCTCCTATTCTGCCAGAGATCATAGAGATTTGCAAAAATCTAAAACCTCATTTCTATGTCCTTAGCCCCATATCCAGGGGATGGGCAGAGGAAATATATGCTTGTTTCAGGTTCCAAAGAAGACCTGCCTTCCACATTTTCTGGTGGGTTTGAGATAGTACCAGGCTATTAAAAGTGACTCTATCCAAATCTTAACTTGGGAAGAACAACAGAAGCAGTCAAGCAATGAGAGTGTGTGATACCTATATTTATCAGTGCTGTATGAAAGAAAGTATGAGAAAGGATCAATAACCATCTTCTGTATTTTCCCATGGTGTCATTAGATGTTATATATATAACATATTCTTGTGGCTTATCCAGGTTCCAGAGGAAAAGCTATGGAGTGAATCGGCATTCCTAGTTTCTTTAATTTATAAAATGTCCTCCTTGCTAATACAATCCAATTAAGTTACTTGTTGTAACAGTTAAAATGTTTCAAATGAGGCCATCCATGAGAATAATAAGCAGTTTAAGAGAAGCTGGGAAAGGATATCCTTTCTGCCAGGTTATCAGAGCCAAAGACAAACTCGATTCTATCTTGACTTCTTGGATCAAGACTGTTCCCTGAGTTCCATTTATTATCGCTTCACATCTTTTGCTTTGCTTTGGCTGATGTGATGGTTAATTTTATGTGTCAACTTGGCTAGGTGATGATGCCCAGATATTCGGTCAAACACCTGTCTAGATATTGCTGTGATATTGTATCTATATTTTTATTATCATTAACGTTAAACCAGTTGACTTTGAGTGAAACAGATTAGCTTCTGTAATGTGGATGGCCTCATTCAATCAGTTGAAAACCTTAAGGGGAAAAAACCGAGGTCACCACAGGAAAATAAGATTCTGCCTCCAGACCATTGTCAGATTCAAGCTGCAACATCAACTCTTCCCTCTGTCTCCAGCCTGCTGACCTGCCCTGCAGATTTTAGACTCACCAGCCTCTACAACTGTGTGCACGAATTCCTTACACCCTATTGATTCTGCTTCTCTGGAGAACTCTGACTCATACAACTGGTAAGTCATGACTTATCATAATTTTCCCATCATGGCAAGCTCATTGTAAATAGTGGACTTCCCTGGTGGCTCAGAAGGTAAAGCATCTGCCTGGAATGCGGGAGACCGAGGTTCAATCCCTGAGTCGGGAAGATCTCCTGGAGAAGGAAATGGCAACCCACTCCAGTATCTTGCCTGGAAAATCCCATGGACGGAGGAGTCTGGTAGGCTACAGTCCATGGGGTCGCAAAGAGTCGGACACGACTGAGCGACTTCACTTTCACTTTCACTTTAGGGTCAACTGGAGAAGATGATTTGCCTAGATGCGGTCAGTCTAGCACTGCATTCTCCAGTGCAGTTGCCACAAGCCACGTGTAGCTGTTGAGCATTTAAAATATGGCTATGCCACTTCTAGAAATGATAATATTTTGAATATACTGGGTTAAGGAAAATGTACCACTAGTATTAATTTCACAGGTTTTTCTTTTTTTATAAAGTGACAACTAGAAAATTTTAAATTACATATGTGTCCCTCATTTTATTTCTTTTTATAATTTTATTTATCTACCTATTGGCTGGGCTGGGTCTTCGTTGCTTTGTGCGAGCCTTCTCTAGTTGCAGCAAGCAGGGGCTACTCTCCATTCGAGTGCCTGGGCTTCTCCTTGTGCCGGCTTCTCTTGTTGTGGAGCACAGGATCTAGGGGGTGCGGACTTCAGCAGCTGCCCCATGCAAACTCAGTAGTTGTGGCTCTAGGGCTCTAGAGCACAGGCTCAGTAGTTGTGGCACATGGGTTTAGTTGCTCTGCAGCATGTGAAATCTTCCGGGGCCAGGAGTCAAACCCGTGTCCCCTGCATTGGCAGGAGTATTCCTATCCACTGTGCTACCAGGGAAGTCCTCGTTTTATCTTTTTAACTGAAGTATAGCCTATTTACACTATCTTATTAGTTTCAGGTGTGCTACGTAGTAATTCAATACTTTTATAGATTGTACTGCATTTAAATTTATTACAAAATAATAGCTCCATCCCCTGTGCTGTGCAACAATATATCTTCGCTGTTTATTTCATATATAGCGGTTTGATCTGTTAAGCCCCTGCTCCAATCTTGCCCCTCTCCCTCCCCCTCTCCTCACTTGCAGCCGCTAGTTTGTTCTCTGCATCTGTGAATCTGTCCCCGTTTTGCTATATTCGTTTGTTGTTTTATTTTTTATTTTCTACATCTCAGTGATAACATAGACTACTTGTCTTTCTCTGTCCGACTTATCCCGCTGCCCTCTAGGTCCATCCACATTATTGCAAATAGCAGAATTTGATTCTTTTTATGACTGAGTAATACTCTATTTTACGTGCACCGTATCTTCTTTATCCATTCATCTGTTCATGGACACTTAGGTTGCTTTCATATCTTGGCAACTCTAAATAATTCTGCTATGGACATTGTGGTAGCTGTATCTTTCCAATTTAGTGTTTTTGGTTTTTTTTTCAGATATACATCCTTCAGTGGGATTGTTGGTCATATGGTAACTCTATTTTTGGACTTTTTGAGGAATCTCCATACTGTTTTTACGGTAATTTATATTACCACCAACAGTGTACTATGGCTGTCTTTTCCCCACATCTTAACCAACGTTTGTGATTTGTACACTTTTTGATGATAGCCCTTTCTGACAGGTGTGAAGTGATATCTCATTGGGGTTTTAATTTGCCTTTCTCTGATGATTAATGATATTGAATATCTTGTCACGTGCCTGTCGGCCATCTATATCGTCTTTGGAAAAATGTCTATTCAGGTATTTTGCCCATTTCTTATTGTCTTTTGTTTATATTGTGTTGTATGAGCTGCTTATAAATTTTGGATATTAGTCCCTTATCTGTCATCTTATTTGCAAATATTTCTCCCATTCAGTAGGTTGTCTTTGCATTTCGTCAGTGGTTTCCTTTGCTGTGTAAAAGCTTTTAAGTGAATTAGATCCCATTTATTTGTTTTTGCTTTTTTGGCTTTTGTTTCTTCTGTATTAGGAGACAGATCCAAAAATATATTGCTACGATTTATGTCAGAGTGCTCTGCCTATGTTCTTTCCTAGGAGATTGATGCTTTTTATTGGACAGCACTGGCCTAGCATAACTCTCAAGTTACCTGATTTCAGCGATCTACCAGGCCCCCTCAACTTCCTCCAAAGGATGTTCCTATCTGCGAGTGGTTGTAATCTAATTATCTTGGGTGAAGACAGTGATGCTTTTACTGAAATCTTTAAGATGTGATCAATCTAAGAGCAATGGTGGTATAACTGATTGAGAAAATGCCACATGAAACTTTCAAGGAGCACAGAAGGCAGGGGCCAGGTGTCTGAGGACAGCAAATGCAGGCTAGTGGCTGCCCTAACAGATGGTGTCAGAATGTCGTCAACTCAATCTGTCACCATAAACTAAAATACCAGTATCGACTATTTGTAGAAGAGCCATATTTATTTGTTTATAGTCACTTTTTAATCTATATTGTGAAGATTTATTCCCTTTGCTTAAAATTCTTAAATGAATTTGGACTGGCTTACTATGTTTAATGGGTTTCCCTGGTGGCTCAGATGGTCAAGAATCTGCCTGCAATGCAGGAGACCCGAGTTCGTTCCCTGGGTCAGGAAGATCCCTTTGAGAAGGGAATGACTACCCACTCCAGTATTCTTGCCTGGAGAATTCCATGGACAGAGGAGCCTGGCAGGCTAGATAGAGTCCATGGGGTCACAAAGAGTCAGACACAATTGAGCTTTACAGGTACGATTTTCTTGACTTAATGGGTGGAATGAAACTATTTGGAATCAGTTCAGTTCAGTCGCTCAGTCATGTCCGACTCTTTGCGACCCCATGAACCGCAGCACGCCAGGCTTCCCTGTCCATCACCAACTCCCTGAGTCCACCCAAACCCATGTCCATCAAGTCGGTGATGCCATCCAGCCATCTCATCCTCTGTCATCCCCTTCTCCTCCTGCCTTCAATCTTTCCCAGCATCAGGGTCTTTTCCATTGAGTCAGCTCTTCGCATGTGTTGGCCAAAGTATTAGAGTTTCATTTTCAACATCAGTCCTTTCAATGAACACCCAGGACTGATCTCCTTTAGGATGGACTGGTTGGATCTCCTTGCAGTCCGAGGGACTCTCAAGAGTCTTCTCCAACACCACAGTTCAAAAGCATCAATTCTTTGGCACTCAGCTTTCTTTATAGTCCAACTCTCACATCCATACATGACCACTGGAAAAACCATAGCCTTGACTAGATGGACCTTTGTTGGCAAAGTAATGTCTCTGCTTTTTAATATGCTGTCTAGGTTGATCATAACTTTCCTTCCAAGGAGTAAGTGTCTTTTAATTTCATGGCTGCAGTCACCATCTGCAGTGATTTTGGAGCCCAGAAAAATAAAGTCTGACACTGTTTTCACTGTTTCCCCATCTATCTGCCATGAAGTGATGGGACCGGATGCCATGATCTTAGTTTTCTGAAGGTTGAGCTTTAAGCCAACTTTTTCACTCTCCTCTTTCACTTTCATCAAGAGGCTCTTTAGTTCTTCATTTTCTGCCATAAGGGTGGTGTCATCTGCATATCTGAGGTTATTGATATTTCTCCCGGCAATCTTGATTCCAGCTTGTGCTTCCTCCAGCCCAGCATTTCTCATGATGTACTCTGCATATAAGTTAAATAAGCAGGGTGACAATATACAGCCTTGATGTACTCCTTTTCCTATTTGGAACCAGTCTGTTGTTCCCTGTCCAGTTCTAACTGTTGCTTCTTGACCTGCACACAGGTTTCTCAAGAGGCAGGTCAGGTGGTCTGGTATTCCCATGAAGGTAAAATTCCAGTGGATGAACTGGAGAATTTCAAAACAGAGTTCTCCATGTGGTTGTTTCAGCTACATTCTCATGAGACCACCAAATGTTAGCAACTTCTCTGGAGAGAATTAAGAACAAGGAAGCAGTTAGTGAACTCAAAAATAACAAAGGTATAAGGCCTGTCCACTGCCTTCTTACGTGGGCTGGAATGGAGAAGATGATGTGTTTTTATCAATTCTAAAATGCCATGGTCCTATTTCATCATAGGGTACAATTCATAAAACATTCTGGAAATTTCCAACTTATACTAGATTATTTTTCTTATAATGCCGGTGTTTTGTTACTCATGGTCTCATTTTACTCATCTTTGGGAAAATAGAAACATTTTCACACTAAGGTCAGGCAGAGTGATAGATAAAAGAGATTAGAGAATACTAGAGATCTAGGTTACAGTTCAAGCTTTAGAAAATTTACTTAGCTTCTCTGTAATTTATATCTCTTGGCTTCCCTAGTGACTCAGTGGTAAAGAATCTGCCTGCCAATGCAAGCGATGTGAGTTCAACCCCTGGGTCAGGAAGAGGCCCTGGAGAGGGGAATGGCTACCTGCTCCAGTAGTCTTGCCTGTAAAGTCTCATGGACAGAGCAGCCTGAAAGGGCTACAAGCCATGCAGTTGCAAAAGAGTCAGACATGATTTAGCAACTAAAAGAACATCAATGATTCATATTTCTTACTCTGTTAAATGAGAAGGTCAATTATATGCTCTTCTAGGTCCCTCTCTCCTGACCCTAATGTTTGATGAGACCAGAAGGAATTCAAGAGATCGTCTTTGAAAGTCTGCGTTGTACAGCCTCTTCAGTAATTGAAAACATTACCCAAATTGACTTTGAAGTCTCTTTTAGTTCACTGATACTTTAGGCCTTTTCTACTCAAGAAAATTAAATATATACCATAAAATGCCTTTTTTTTTTTTTTTTTTTTTACATTCTCAGGTGTGGCAGAGGTGTCTTAAAGCCTTATCATCATTAAGGGCCATCCCACAGGGTTCAAGCACACAGACCAAGCTAGTTGATTTGAAATAACCACAGTTTCCATTTCAGGCCAATTAAGCTGCAGTTGCATGGACACCATCTGGATTTTCCAGGAGGATCCAGGGTAAACACAGCCGGGTGCCAGACTGAGGTCCTGCTGAGATGAAATGCCCTAAAGGCTGGACCCAGAAATGCAGTTAGCAGAGGTAGTTGACAAGCCCAATAAGAGGGAGATTCTCCATTGTGAATTTTAAGCCATGGGGAATTAAAAGGTCAAAACTGAGCAAGTGGCAATGGTGAGATCTTCAGCCTGAAAACTGGTCATCTTGTCAAAATCCCAGTTTGCAAGCAAAGCCCTGAGATTATCAGGGAGAAAACGGTCCAGAAAGAACTGTGCAGCAGTGTTAGAGACAGGAGTGGGGTGAATCTCCTGGCTTAAACACCCTGAGATTAGGGACTTCCCTGGTGGTCCAGAGGTTAAGACTTCCAGTGCAATGGATACAGGTTTGATCCCTGGTTGGGGGGCTGAGATCCCACATGCCTCACGGCCCAAAACTCGAAACATGAAAACCCTGGGATACATAAACATTCCTCACTCTTCTATTAATCTTGGAAGTAGAGAATAACCTTGCTTAACATTGTTTCTCAAGTGTTCTGAAATTTAACGATTCTAGAAGGAGCTGAAATTTGTAACTAGAAGGTGCAAACAAGGGCAGAGTGTCACTGTTGAGGTTTATCATCTTTATGTGGGTATATAATATTTTGACTGGAATTGCCAGAAACCTCTGGGACATCTATATCTTAATCCACTCATTTATCTTAACTCACTTCTTTTATGTACAGTAAGGATCCAAGATAAGCAGCTCTTTGGGGAAACTTGAAAATCCTGTATTGACTAGAACTTAGACTCCACATAATGAATTTAGGCTGTAGCATCAATATTACCTATAAATGTCAAGAGTTTGTAGTTTTATGTCAAAGGCTTTCAATTATTTTAACATTTCCTTGAATTTGGTTTTTTACCTTAACTTATGAAGGTGAAGAAAGTGGAGGATTTATCTATTGGATGAACTAAGAAGTTCTGTAGGTAAAAAATATATATATATAGTGCCAAAGTGAGCATTTCATGATATTATTTCACTGTGTTAGAAAAGCATTTTCCTTTATACAACACCCAGAGGAAAACTAGAGACGTGTGAATCAAGCAATTCTCTGCTGTAAAATGAATGCCAAATTGGCAAATAATAATAATTAAACATAAAAGTTAATACTAATAGCTTTATGTCAAGTTAAGGCTATTTTTTCTAATAAGGTGCTGCCACAGCACAATATTTTTAAATAGTCTCATGAACATCACATAATATTAGTAATAACTATTAGCCTCGAAGATAGACTGAAGACCACATGAATAAAAATTCAAAGATGGTGTGATGCTGGAGGCACCACACCTGCAGAAGAAATTGAATTAAAATGTATAAAATTAGAGCGAAGGATGAGATCAATAAAAGGAGTTTAATCATAATAAATAGAGAGAAGAGCTATCAAAAGATAGTAAGGATTCAAAGTCCGAATTAAGCAGAGGGAAAGGATTAAGGAGGAATACCGCAAAGAAAAGTATGACCTTATGTGAGGTGATTATTTTAAAAGACTCTGTCAAAACGAATCAGGTACTCAGGACCGCCAAGAGCTCTTTGTTTACTTGAGGCCTATTACTTTATACTCTCATCCTCTCAGTTCACATTTGGACTCTGCGCACACCTCCCCAGGGGGAGCAGGCAAGGTAGTGTGGCAGAGGATGCCAGGAGAAAGGAAAAGCAAAAGCAAAGCACCTGCCAGTTCACAGGAAGGGAACACACCTGAGGGATGCTGGTATCAGAAGAGATGGGTCTAACACAGCCCTCTCTCCTGAACACCTACAGAAGTTGCCACATTGGCTTTATACAGCCCAGATCAGCAGTTTGTAAAGGCAATCTAAGATGCTAAGATATCTGTTTGACATTCTGGATGAAGCCTTTCCAATGGAACTGGGTCGTCCAGCTTGGGTGCATTAATAATCAGCCAATCGGGGGCTTCCCTTCTGGCCCAGTGGTTGGGACTCCGCCTTGCAATTCAGGGGGTACTGGTTTGACCTCTGGTCCAGGAAGAGCCCACGTGCAGCAGAGCAGTTGAGCCCGGGAGCAGCAACTATAGAAGCCCGTGGGCTGCAGCTCGCGAAGCCCTCCCACCTAGAGCCAGCGCTCCATCTCACCACAACTTGGGAAAGCCTTGCAGCAATCAAGACCCACCACAACCAAAAACTAAAATAGATAAATGCATCTTTATTTTTTAATGGTTAAGATGGTACATTTTCAAAAAATAATCCGCCAGTTGGTGAGAAATTGCAAGCTCACTCTCTCTTCATTCTAACAGTCTGTTTCTTTAACTCAGTGATTCCCAAACCTGCTTACATCTGATTCAGTGAGGGAGGTGTCTTCCAATACTGATTCCTGAACCATCAACTCAAACGTACTGAATCTGAATGTTTGGAGATTGGGCTCATGCTTTTCTTTTTTTAATCTACTGAATCAGATTAGTCAGGTGTGGCCAGGTTTGGGAATCCATAGCTTTCCTTTAGAGTTCTTAGAAATGTAATTTTTGAGGCTGCTAACGTGTTGAATGAATTAGGTTTATATTTATCACTTTTATAAATTTGGTGGAGTTTTTTAAAAATCTCCCTTTTCCTGTATTAATAGTCTATGAGAGTGGTTAAATAAATGATTTGAATGAATAGCAATATCAATACTGGCACTATCTTTTAATTTGTTGATTAATGAGCAACAGCAGTGATGATAAACAGTTGAAATATGGAGCAGAATTTATCACTTTCATCACCTTTAATGACTGTTGACTTCAATCATTTCACTCAGCATGAAATGAACCTCAGAATTTACTGCTCGTTTCTTGAGTACTGAGATGCTGAATCTCAAGGGTCCTAGGGAAATGTAATAAATATAAAGTATTTTTGCTAGGCTGATTTCTTACAGCTAGTTTCACTTAAAGGCTCTCTTGAAACTGCAACCAAATATTGGCTTTAAGGTACCAAGAATTGATGGAAAGAAAACCTGTGACAATGACACATAAAAGTTAGGGCAAATCACTTCTTTGACTTACAAGGAACTCTACTTCCTGTCCCCAGAATGAGGGTCATAGCCACTGGTAACTCTGCTTCACAAGTTGCATTAATGGTGTAATAGCTATGAACTTACCTGAGCTCTGCTGAGCCAAGAGCTCTTAAGAAAAAGATGTTAGATTAAATAAGCAGTACATTTTAAGGACGAGAGAATGTGAGAGTGTCAAAACATATTTATGAAGTACCTACCATGTGTCATGTACTCTATAAAGCATTGCTTCCTAATATTTAATTTGCTGAAATACCTTGTTAATGAAAAACCATGTAGTTAGGCATTTAGGGTCTTTTAAAATAAGAAGCAAATTCTGCAGGGGAACATATATTAATTTATATAAGTTGCAGTGAAGAAATGCCTATGGGTAACATTCTAGTTTGACTGGAGCAAAATGTATTAGACATTACCTAATCTTGAGGTCCTTGAACATGCAAAGTACTCATCTGATATCAAAACTCTTCAGCACTTCATTTCTTTGAATGAATTGCGTTATCTTGCTGGAAAGAGTGCCGTGCCATGCTGAGTCACTTCAGTAGTGTCCGATTCTTTGTTACCCCATGGCTATAGCCTGCCAGGCTCCTCTGTGCATGGGGATTTTTCAAGTAAGAATACTGAAGTGGGTTGCCATGCCCTTCTCCAGGGCATCTTTGCCACCCAGGCATCAAACTCATGTTTCCTGCATTGCAGGCAGATTCTTTACTGCTGAGTGCTGGGGAGAGGGACCAAATTAAATCAAAGGATCTTAGTATTAAGAAAATATGTTCACAGATTTGTGGACATAGCAGGGGAAACAGAGGGTGGGACAAATTGAGAGGGTAACATTCAAATGTATAATTACCATATATAAAATAGATAGATAGTGGGAAGTTGTGTCTAACACAAGGAGCTCAGCCCGGTGCTCTGTGACAACCTTGAGGGGTGGGATGGTGTGGGAGGTGGGCGGGAGGTTTAAGAAGGAGAGGACATGTGTGTACCTACGGCCAATGCACATTCTTGTACTGCAGAAACCAACACAACATTGTAAAGCAGTTATCCTCCAGTTAAAAAAAATAATGACCCAACTACTCCAGACTTTAGAAATACTGTATATTATTTCTACTTAATAAATGAAAAAAAAAAAGAAAATATTCTGAGAGAAATAGGTGTAAGGAATATTGGACAAGTCCAACTCACAGAAATAAAAAAGGAGCTTCCTTTGTTCTGGGTGATCAAGGGAGGGAGAAGAAACAGATACTAATTAATAAACACAATGTATAAGTTGCATTATGTTAAAATGGTAAGTGCGATGGAAAAATATAAAGCAGAGTGAGGGATATCAGATATCTGGATTTGACTGTATGTGTGTGTGGCGGAGGGTAAGTCACAAACTTAAATCGAGTGGTTAGTTTGGGCTTCAGTGAGAAGGTGACATTTGAGCAAAGACTTGAAGGAGGTGAGAGAGTTACCTGTGTGACTATCTTAGACAAGAGGAAACAGCCAACAGAAGGGCCTCAGAGGAGAACGTGTCTAGAATGAACAAGGAATACCCAGGAGGACAGTATGGTAGAAGAGTGTATATGAAGGGATGTGTGTTTGTGCTAAGTCACTTCAGTCGTATCCAACTCTTTGCAACCCCATGAACTATAGCCCACCAGGATCCTCTGTCCATGGGGATTCTCCAAGCAAGAATACTGGAGGGGTTTGCCATGGCCTCCTCCAGAAGATCTTCCCGACCCAGGGATCAAACCTGCATCTCTTATGTCTCCTGCATTGGCAGGCAGATTCTTTACCACTAGCATCACCAGAGGAAGTGCTATCAGAGCAGTAACAAGGGCTTGAGGAGATGCGACCTTGCAGGCCTTTGAAAGGAGTGTGGCTTCGATTCTGCATGAGAGGGGGCTGTTAGATGGGGTTGGGCAGAAGAGGAACATCTGACTTACATTTATAAAGAATCCCTTTAGTCTCTGTAATAAGAACAGACTGTAGCAGAAAAAGGGAGGTGGAGGGGAGGAAGACCAGCTAGGAGGCTATGGAAGCAAGAAATGATGGCGGCTTGCACCAGAATGGTTGTGGAATGCAGATAGTGAGGAGTGGTTGGAATCTGGATACCTTTTGAAGGTAGACCCAACAAGGTTTCTTGACTGATTGGATGTGGGTTGTAAGAGAAAGAGAGAAAGAAAGAGATGGCCCCAAGTGTTTGTTTGAATCTACTGGAAGGAAGGCATCGCCATCAGTTGGAATAGAGGAAGGCTGGTAGACATAGGGCGGATCTGGGGATGGGGGTACCAGGAGTACAGTGTGAGGTATGTTGAATTGTCTGTTGGCCATCTAAGTGGAGATTTGAATAGTTAACAGTTTCTGGACTTTTAGATCAGTATCTGGACTGGAGATATCATTTAGGAGTTCTAGTTTCCAGGCACCTAGTGATAACTGAAATTCAGATAAACAACAAATACTTTTAAGTATAAGTATGTCCCAAACACTGCTTTGGTTGGTTGGTTTGGTCACTTTCATGTGTGACTCTTGTGACCCCATGGACAGTAGCCGGCCAGGCTCCACTGTCCACAGGATTCTCCAGACAAGAATACTGGAGCAGGTTGCCATTTCCTTCTCCCTGGGACATGTAATTAATTCCTTAATATAAGTATGAACTATTATGATTATATTAATAATTAATGGCAACAATATTAACATAATTATAATTAATATTGCATACCCCAAGTAATAGTCAATTCTTGAAGTTTTTTTTTTTTTCTGAAAATAAGACAGAAATGGGATGATAACTGGTGGGAAAAGTGAGATCAAGAGAAAACTTTAAAAGTTAAAGAAGCTGAGGCCTGATGTTCTCCAGACCAGTGGTTCTCAAACTTTTGTGTATGTCAGAGGGTTTGTGAGAACACACTTTGATGGGCCCCTCCCTTAGAGTTTCTAGCTTAGTAGGTCTAGTATGAGACCCAAGAATTTGTATTTCAAACAGATTCCCAGGAGTTAACTGATGCTGTTGGCCCAGGGAGCGCATTTTGTAAACCATCTAGCTGTGCCCTGCACATGATGTGAACAACTTTATTCAACAGCATTTAGAACCCTTACCTAATTAAACAGAAAAGAAAATGAAATAATTGGTGAGTATTATATGAGGAAAGGTAAAATCACATTTATCTGCCTGTGACTGGATTGTGAACAAAAAAAGCCTAAGATTCTAATAAAACTGCTTACAATGAAAAAAAATTGGGGGTAGACTATCTCCAATTAAGATAAATACATAAAAGTCACTGGCCTTTCTCAATACTAGCAGTAACTAGTCATTGGTAGAACTGATTTTAAAGTCTCACTTATTGTAACATGTAAAAACATTATCTATTATTTAAGGATACACTGATAGGCAGTGAAAGTTTACATGCATAGCACACAGCCTTTTGGGTGGTAATTACATCTCTGGGAAGCATGAAGATAAAAGAATGTCTTCTTCATATTCTTTATTTTTTTATATGTTAAATAAGGAAATCTTAGATATATCAAAACGCTAAAATCTAATGAGAGGAGGGCGCTTGTTGCCTTGAATATTTCCTGTACTTATCTACATATTTTAAATGTTTAATAATACAATTTGAAATTTAAAACATCTTCTCAAAAATGATGATATGGGGACTTCCCTGGCAGTCCAGTGGTTAAGACTCTGTGCTTCCACTGCAGGGGTCAAGAGTTCAATCCCTGATCAGGGAACTAAGATCCTGAGTGCTGTGCAGTGTGACCAAAAAGAAAAAAGTGGTGATGAACAGCAGCAATACTGGCTAAGAATTTTTTTAATAGTAAAGAACATTACCTGTATGACAAAACTGTAAAATATTTTTCAAGATGGAAAACATCTTCTAGACAAGTGGACAAACATGTCATTGCTTCGGACAGATAACATTCATGTTAATTCTTATAAAAATCTATATATAACTATATGCAATTTCTATTAGAATCACACTGAGTTATTTTAAGATGCTGGATTAAATGAATTTAAAGTGAAAGTGAAAGTCGCTCAGTCGAGTCCGACTCTTTGCAACCTCATGGACTATACAGTCCCTGGAATTCTCCAGGCCAGAATACTGGAGTGGGTAGCCTTTCCATTCTCCAGGGGATCTTCCCAACCCAGGGATCGAACCGGGGTCTCCTGAATTGCAGGCAGATTCTTTACCAACTGAGCTATTAAAGCTCATATGAAAGCAAAAGGACGCATGTCCAAGAAAAAAGAAAATTGTGAAAATAAAGGCTTGTGATAGGGAGACATTCCTTACCAAATCTTAATACATATTATAAAGTCAATGTAATCCAAACAAAATTAAAAGGGGATTAGAAAAATTTATCAGTGGATTAGAAATTGATCCCCAAATAAATGCAGGTATAAATGAGATCTTATAGAAAGGTTGATATTTTAATTTGGAGGTAAAAGTTTAATTTATTCTGGAAATGATAGTACAAACTGGCCATCAATCTGGGAGAAAACAAACTCATAACTCCCACCATATACAAAAATAGGATAACAATGGCTTAGGGATTTAAACATAAGAAGAAAAGAAAATGAACTTGCAATTCACAGAAGAGATAACTAAATGTTTTATGAAAACATGCTCCAAGTCATTAAAACTCAGAGATCAACAGATTGAATAAAATGTGGTTTTACCAATAACTTGAATATGATGTAGTTTTAAATAAAAGGAGCCAAAGTCTCACTTACTAAGATAGAAGAATGAAAAAATCAGGTTGCTTAAATGTGACACATTTAAGCACACAATTTAAAAATTTACAGCACACAAGTATCCTTGTTTTTGCATTTCTGTATGAGCTTAAGTAATGATGTTGACTAACATACACTGAACAGTTACCACTGCTTAACCATGGGGTGAGGATAGAAGGGACTGGAAGGCATTAGTAACGACTTCTTTACACATATTCGGATATACGCTAAAGATTTATTGGGAGAAATACCTTTGAAAGATAGAGGGGTGAGGGAGTAGGAACAGGCAGGGGAACCTTCAGATCATGATGCAAGTCTGACTCCATGAAAGGAAGTAGGGAAGGAAGGAGGCGCAGGTAGAAAGAGGTCACAACTGAAGTGCAGCTCTGAGAACATCCCAGCCAAGCGGGAGCCCCAGCTGGCCACAAGGAGCATCCCGTGTTGGTCAAAAGGACCAGCTCTAGGACTTTACCACATTCAGGGACTGGCTGGGAGCAGTCTGACCTCAGCGTGTGCCCCGCGGCGAGTCCCGGAGGGCACTGCCAGTGGAGGCTGTGGCTAACTCGGCTCACAGCAGATTCTCTCTAGAAGCGAGATCTGGGCCGTGAGATTGCATTGGCTACCACAGCTCTACAGTAGGTCTCCTACATACGAACCTTCAAGTTGCAAACTCTCAAAGATTCTAACGTGTCCCTGTATGCCAGCTGTTGTACTGTACCACTGTACTTTTCAAGGTACTCTGCATGCATTCATACTGTCACTTCAGTTGTGTCCGACTCTTTGTGACCCCATGGACTGTAGCGCACCAGGCTCCTCTGTCCATGGGATTCTCCAGGCAAGAATACTTGAACGGGTTGCCATGCCCTTCTCCAGGGCATCTTCCCAACCCAGGGATCGAACCCTCCTCTCCTGCATTGGCAGGCAAGTTCTTTACTACTAGTGCCATTTGGGAAGCTGCTTCAAGGTACTCTGCTGTAAGATTTAAAATGTTTTGGTTTTGTATTTGTTCTTTTATTTGTGTGAAAAGTATTATAAACCTACTCTACTACAGTACTACATAGCCAACTGTGTTCGTTGGATACCTAGGATAACTTTGTTGAACTTATGAACAAATTGGCCTTACGAACATGCTCTCAGAATGGAACTCATTCATATGTAGAGGACTTACTACTGTATTTGGGAGGAGGATTATGTATTTTGTGATGGAGGGGTTGGAATTGACTCAGAAGGAGACTCGGTGGTCAGACATTAACGAAGGACTTTGTGGAGAGTATAGAAATATCATATGAGAATTTCACTAGATTCTTCTCCACGGGCAGTGCAGTGTAAATCTTCCCCACCATCTCCCCACTCAATCGGCTGTTATTTCAGTCTTGCTCTGTCAGAAGAGATCAGTCTTGCTTCTGATTTCACATGAAAATAAATGGGAGCCCAGTTTGCAAATAAAAAAAAAAAAAAAAACTGTAAAACACCAATTCCAGAAAATTGTATCTTCAAATAAAACAGTGCTCTGGTCTTTCCCATGTCTGATGCTTTCTTCGACTGGCTACTAACTCTGTCCTCTTAAAATACTGCTCTGCGCACATTCCTCTTGAATAACCTGTTAACGGGTTTGCGGCTCCAGCGAGTCTCCACTCTCTCCTGCTCTTCTCCACGAGCCATCTGCTCCAGGTCTCCTATCCACAGACAGAAAGCCGTTTCCTCCCGCTCTGCCTTTGCTTACAGCCTGTCTCTCACTGGAGGAGCGCAGCCCAGAGTCAGCCAATAGACATGTGATGTTTGGCTCACAATGTGTTTTAATTCTTTAAAATTGTCGTCAACATTTAAAAGTAATAAATTTCACAATAAAATTCAGCTTTCTCGCTTTTCCTAGAAAACAGAAAGGTCTGGTAGCACTGGGGTGTCCTCTGGCGGTAGGAGCTCTTTGCAGATGGAGCCTGGGTTCCCCACGATCCCCCCACAGCCTGGCTCATTTCACCCTCGGCCCTGGTAAGCTCTTCAGTTTGCAACCCTGGCTCACATGGTGCTCGGCCCACAACACACTTCCTGTTTCTCTCTTTTTCCTCCCATGGACACCTTCTGTCCCGATCGGGTCACCTAATCCTGGATTACCATGCCTCCTTTTTCGCGTGCACTTGCTCCCTATACAGATCACCCAGCAGTTGAGACTCTGTGGGATTCTACTTGTGTTGGAGTCCTGGTTGCTTATGTATTTTTGCGAGTGGACCCAGAGTCAAGCGTGGTGTCCCACAGTCAGCGAGGGAGTAATAAATGTTTGTTGGTGGTGCCTCTTATGCCTGAGTAACATATGTGTTACTCATGCTTTTGGAGGTTGTGGAGAATCCAACCTGAAACAGCTCAAGCAGCTGAGGAGGGCTTTCTTGGCTTGTACACAGGTAATGCAGGCAACCAGCTGGGACAAACGGAACCAGGAACTTTAATGCTGTCAGTTTTTTATGTCTCTCCCACTTTGTGTTTTGTTTTTTCGTTTTTTCATCTCTGACCCAGATACCTCTGCCTGGTGGAGTCATTGTTACCTACTACCTACCTCAAACAAGATTTTTTCCAAGACTTTATTTTTTAAGAATATTTTAAGTTCCCAACAAAATCAAGAAGAAGGACAGAGATTTTCCATATACTCCCTGCTTCTATTCATACCTCCCCCACTGTCCACATCCCCTACCAGAGTGGCACGTTTGTTTCAACCGATGAACCTACACTGACACATCATAGTCACCCGAAGTCCATAGTTTACATTAGGGCTCACTCTTGGTGTTATATATTCAGTGGGTTTGGATACACATGCAATGACACATACCCATCGTTATAATACTGATATCACACAGAGTATTTTCCCTGCCCCCAAATCTTCTGTGATCTATTCATCCTCTTCCATCCCCCTGACCCCTGGCAACCATTGATCTTTTTTGCTGTCTGTCTAATCTTGCCTTTTCCATAATATCAGGTAGTTGGAATCATGTAATACGTAGCCTTTTCAGATTGACTTCTTTCACTTAGCATATGCATTTAAGTTTTCTCCACATCTTTTTATGGCCTGATGACTGCATTCTTTTTATCCCTGAGTAACATTCCATTGTCTGGATGTACCACATTTTACTTACCCATTCACCTACTGAAGGATGTCTTGTTTACTTCCAATTCTTGGCAGTTATGAATAAAGTGGCTACAAACATCCCTGTGCAGGTTTTTGTATGGACATGAGTTTTCAGCTCCTCTGGATAAATACAAAAGAACACGATTGCTGGGTAACGTTGTCAGAAACAGCCAAATTGTCTTCCAAAGTGATTGTACAATTTTGCATTCCCACCAACAATGAATATGAGTTCCTTTCACTCCATACCCCCATCAGCATTAGATGTTGTCAGTTTTCTGAATTTTGACCATTTTAATAAATGTGTAATTGTATATCTTTATTTAAATTTGCATTTCCCTGGTGCTGTATGGTATGGAGCATCTCTTCATATACTTATTGCCACCTGCTTTTTTTTTTCTTTTGGTGAAGTATCTGTTCAGATTGTTTTCCCATTGTTTAATCATTTATTTTCTTATTTAATTTTAAGGGTTCTTTGCATATTTGAGACAACAGATCTTTATCTGATGTGATTTATTTCTTTCTCTCTGAAATAGACTGAATTTCTTTTCTCTCTAAAGAACTCTTGTAATTTTGTAATTTGTTGTCAGGCTTACTGACAACAAATTCCCTCAGTTTGTGTTTAAGAGTCTATCACTTCTTCTGGGTTCCCAGGTGACTCCTGCCTGCCTAGTGGAGGAGAAAATATTTTGCCTGGGGAATCCCATTTTACTTGACACGACTCTTTGCGCCCCCTCCCCACCCCACACACACCACTCCCTCACTTTTGAACAAAAATTCATAGGGTAGAAAATTCTATGTTGGTGTGTTTTTTCTCTCAACACTTAATACTTCACTCCACTCTCTTCTTGCTTCCATGATGTCTCTGTGAAATTAGATGTAATTCTTCTCTTTATTCCTAATTTCTCATGTAGGAATTTTACTTGTCTTTGATTTTCTGTAGCTTTACAATGATATGCCTAAATGTAGGTTTTTGTCTGCTTGCTTTTGGAGTTTCTTTCTTTTTTTTTTTTTTTTTTGCCATTTATCCTGTCTGGTATTCTCTGAGCTTCTTGGATCTGTGATTTGGTGTGTGACATTAATGCAGGGAAATCCTCAGTGATTTTTGTTTCAAATATTTCTTCTGTTCCTTTTTTTCTTCTCCTTCCAGTGTTTCCATTATGTATATGCTACATATTTCATCGTTGCCCCCACAGTCCTTGGATATATTCTGTTCTGTTTATTTTAGTACTTGTTCTCTTTGCTTTTCGATTTTAGAGGTTTCTACTGGCATGTCCTCAGACTCAGAGATTTCTTTCCTCAGTCATGTCCAGTCTACTAATAAGCCCATTATAAGGCATTCTTCATTCCGTCATAGTGTTTTTTGTTTTTGGCAATTTTTTTGGTTCTTTCTTGGGATTTCCATCTCTCCACTTAACGCTGTCCATCTCTTCTTGCATGCTGTCTACTTTATCCATTCCAGCCCTTACCTATTAATCATAGTTCTTTCAAATTCCTGATCTGGTAATGCCAACCTCCCTCCCACGTCCAACTCTGATGTTTGCCCTTTCTCTTCAGATTGTGTTTGGTTTTGTTTTTCTAAATAGTATGCCTTGTTATGTTTTCTTGATAGTTGGACACAATACTAGGTAAGAGGAACTGCTGTAAGTAGGTCTTCAGTAACATGGTGATGAAGTATGGGGGGAGGGGAAGTATTCTAGAGTTCTATGATTAGATCTGTCTTTTAGTGAACCTGTGCCTCCAAGCTGTGAACCTCACAAGTGTTTTTCTGTTGTTCTTCCCTCCCCCTTAGAGGGAACAGGATTGCTAAATTGGGTGGGAGTTAGATCTTTCCTTTCTCCCAGATGATTGTACTCTGATAATTCCTCAGCAAGTTAAGCTTGGATTATCCAGTTTCCCTTGAGGGGAGGCTCTGTTAAAAAGAACAGAGTTCTCTGGCATTTTTCAAAAGTTTTTTTCCCCTTCCCTACGCCAGTAGCATGAGGGAATTTTTCTCCAATATTTACTGTGAGAAGCTGGTCGAGCTCCTGGAGGTAAACCCACAAAAGTATAGGGGGTCCTGAAGACTGGGAACCCTGGCATTTTTAACGCAGAGTTGTCCTCATTAAGCTTCCACCAATTCAACAATTAGGCGGTGGATCCCACAGTAGTTTCTGCTGGTGAGTCTGGGAAGCCCTGACAACTTGTGTTTGCGTGTCTGTCTCTCCAGTCTTGAGGGCAGAGGTTTGCTCTGTGTCCTCCCCTTGCTTATGGATTCAGGGAGAACTGCTGATTTTTCAGTCTCGTCAGCCTTTTACTTGTTGTTAGGATGAAGTGGCAACTTCTAATCTCCTTACCTGCAGCACTGGAAACTTGAAGTACAGACAGGATTTTTTCCACAGAGGAGACATACCTGCTGGCCACTCTGGATATGCCTCTGCAGAGCTGCTTTTCTCTATGCCATTCAGAAGTTTCCAGGACAAGACTCAGATTGTCCTGTGTACATGATAAGCGATATTATGATAGGCATGTCCAAAAGCTTGTGTTTGGGTTGGAGAAAGAAGAAATGTCTAAAGCAAAGGAGATGCATTTTCTAGAAGACAGGATGAATGTTGGCTGAGTTATTAGATAACCACAGGGTGATAGCACATTGAGATGATTTCCTTTGTTTTCCATCTATGAGAAATTTACACCATTTATGTATTAGTTATCTTAAATATGATTTATATAATTCCTGATCTTCTTTTTGGGTGATTTGAAGAGAGGGAGTTTTGCTTTATTTTTTATTTTATTTTAATTTTCTCAAAGAAATGATTACACTTGTATATCAGATTTCTCAAGAGAAAAAACCAATAGGATGGATGGATAAATAGATAGATTCTGAGAAACTGATTATGAGAACTGGCTCATGCAGTTATGAAAGCTGAGAGGTTCCACATTCTACCATGCAGGAAATAGGAGCAAATCCCTTCCTCTGCCTTACAGACTACTCTCACCCTCAGAGGATTGAGTGATGCCACCCACATTGGGGAGGGCCATCCACTTTACTGAGTCCACTGATTCAAATGCTTATCTCATCCAGAAACACACTTTAAGACACCTATAACTGATTGACTTTGCTATACAGCAGAAACTAACATGATGTTTTAAAGCAACTATACTCCAATTAAAAAAAAATGTTTTTTAAAGGAAAGAAATAATGTTTAACCTGGGCACCCTGTGGCCAGCCAAGTTTACACATAAAATTAACCATCACAACTTAGTTTTTAAAAGTCAATTATCACAAGGCTTTTAATTTAAGAAAGGAAAAAAATATCCACCCCGCCCCTCTATCCTGATTTCTGTTCCTAGGAAGAACCATTTTGAAATCTTTTAGCTATCATCTCTAGCGTTTACTTACACATTCTTCAGTAACGTGACTCCATTGTTGTGTCTTGACTTTTACACTTTCAGATGCAGTGTGTTAGCCTCCTAGTAGTGAAAGCTCTAGCTCTCTCCCAACCCCCTCTCCTCTCCACACTGTGTGTGTGTGTGTGTGTGTGTGTGTGTGTGTGTGTGTGTGTGTGCCCACGCTCAGTCATGTCTGACTCTTTGCAATCCCATGGACTGAAGCCCACCAGCCTCCTCTGTCCATGGGATTCTCTAGGCAAGAATATTAGAGCAAGTTGCCATTTCCTCCTCCAGGGGATCTTCCTGATCAGGGATTGAACTTGGGTCTCTTGCATTGGCAGATGGAATCTTTACCACCAGCACCACCTGGGAAACCCTCTACATTCTTCTTACATCCTCCCAATACGGTTATTGTACATTTAAAATTAAATCATGAAAAAAACTGTTACCAGTTGAGGCATGTTGAATATTATGAATATCTTTTATCATTCTTGCCCAGTTGTTTTCTTTCCTGCAGAAAACCATGCCCCTGGCTTTCCATGGAACTCTCAGGTATCACTGCCAAACTGGAAAACCATCCGTCTCCTTATTATGACTCAATACATCAGTGACCTCGCAGTTCCATTTTGCCCCTTTGGTGCTTTCCTCCCAGAGACCTCTGTCCTCTTTCTAGGCTGGCTGCACAGCCAGAGCTCAGGACTTCCGGTCACCATCAGCCTGGGAATTCCCACTGCCTCTCTCCAGGGTTGGATGCCCCGCTTCCTCTTTCTCAGGTTATTATGTCACATTGGTGGGGCACATCCTCCAGGAACTTCCTGAAAAAGAAATAGAAGGGAAATTTGTTGAGACCTTGCCTACCTTAAAATATCATGTCTACCCTCAAGCTCGATGAATATTATAGATATGTAGAGAATTACAGATTGGGAGTCTTTTCCAGCAAAGTTTATAAAGGCATCGCTAGGTGCCTCATTAGCACAGTAGGTAGTGCTTCAGTCTCATAAAGGCATTGCTATTAATATTTTGCTTTTTGCTTAAAGCATTAAAAAAAAGATCTTCAGAAAGTGAGGGAGTAGGCCACTGAGGGAAGCACCTACCACATAATGAATATCCTGTGTAAAGAGCCCACAGGGCAAGAGGTGGCAACAGGAATGGCCTGTGGAGTTTGGGGCAGAACTTGTAAGAGGGAGAGAAGTTAGATGTGGAGTGCAAGAGGTATTCAATGGCCAGATTATATCAGGCTTCGAAGGTTTTTATAAGGATTTGGCTTTTATCCTGAATAAGTTGGGGAGACAATGAAGGGTTTTGAGCAGAAAATGTCATGATCTGAATTATATGTTAAAGGATCATACTGACTGCTGTGTAGAAAAAAGACTGAGTGAGCTAAGGGCAGAGGCAAGGAGACCAGTTAGGGAGTGATTGCAGGAAACGAGCCAAGTGTGTTCCATGTAGTGGCGTTGAAAGCTTTGAACAGTGTTGCTGAAAGCTTTGAACACTGTTTAGTGTCTGATTACGTTTTGAATGTGGAGCTAATAAGAAATGCTAATGGCTGTAAATGTGATAAAGGAAGAGTGGAGTCAAAGAGGACACCAGGGCTTTTACCTGAATAGATGGAAGGAAAGAGTTGCTGAGGCTGAAATGGAGAAGTCTGTAGCAAAAAGAGGGGCTTAGTTTTGGATATCTCATTTGGAGATACCTACTGAACACCTGAATGGACATCTCAAGTGGGCAGCTGGATACAGGAGTCTGGAGTTAAGGGGAGAGGTCTAGACTAGATGTTTAAGCTTTGACATCATCAGCAAATCAATAATGACAAAGTTGGTGATATTAGCAAACGAGAGAGGGAATACAGAAAAGAGAAGAGGTCTAAGGACTGAGCTCTGGGGCATGTCAATATAGTCAAGATCAGAAGAAGAGTCTGCCAAGGAGACTAAGAACGAGTGATCAGAGAAGTAGAAAGAAAACCAGGAGAGAGTATCAAGAAGAAGAGGGCGATCCATTGCTGGTTGATTAAGAAAAGACTGAGAATAAACTTTTGGAGTTATCAAGGTGGAGATCATCAGTGACTTTGATTAGATCTGCCTGCAAGAGTTAAAACATTATTGCAGAGTGTTCAACAGGAAGTGGAAGAGCAGAAAGAGAGATAACTCTTTACATTTTGTCCTAAAGAGGAGCAGAAACATGATGTAAGGAAGAGGGTTTTAATTTTTCAACGAAAGGTGTTATAGCAAATTTGTTGGCTGGTGAGGGTGATCCAATAGAGGGAAAAAAAACTAATGACACAGGAGAGAAAACGGACCATTGCTGGAATGTGTAAGCAAGTGGATGATATCTAGAGGATTTTTTTTAGGCTTAGTACACGAGCTTTCCAGGTGGCGCTAGTGGTAAAGAAACAGCCTGCCAACATGGGAGATTTAAGAGACACAGGTTCAATTCCTGGGTTGGGATGATCCCCTGGGGGAGGGCACGGCAACCCACTCCAGTAATCTTGCCTGGAAAATCCCATGGACAGAGGAGCCTAGGTGGGCTATGGCCCGTGGGGTCGCACAGAGTCGAACACAACTGAAGCGACTTAGCACACACACATTCTTTATATTTTTTTCCTTCAAGCAGGTACAATGGAGGTTCAAGCGCCCCATGTGGATGCTTTTCCACACCTTAATGGACTCTCTTTTTTACTCCCAGTCATCTTGGCCAGTGGTTACCTAAATTCTCTTCAGCCTAGTAAGTCTCAGTTATGCACAATAACCCTTGGCAACCACAAGCAAGGGGGAAGCACACCTTGTAGAAGTAATGCTTGAATCAAGTACATCTTCAAAATTTAGAGCTGCCGATTAAAGATGGAGACTAGGCTGTGTGAAGAGTTATCAAAAGGTAACAGAAAGTACAGAGATTATTTTCGCTCAGAGCCTGGACAGTCTACACACAGGTGGAATATGCCAAGAGATGCAAGTGAATGTGGTGGTGAGAATGAACAGGGGTACTTTTCAGATTTCAGGTTTCTCAGAGAAATAGGAAGTAAGGTCATTACCTTTCTTTCTTTATTTCTTGGCCATGCCACACAGCATGTGGGATCTTAGTTCCCCAACCAGGTATTGAACCCACAGTGGAAGGATGGAGTCTTAACAACCAGATCGCCAGGGAAGTCCCCTGGTCATCACCTTGAAAAGAACCTAGAAGAAGAGAACATATAGAAGATGCAAACAGTCCTTTAGGAAGGTGGGACAGGAAATAAAGTAGGAGAGAGGACAGTAAATAGACTAGGAAATGTCGTGGGAGTTTGACTAGTACCAAAGTCTCATGTGAGGTGAGTGGTGATGAATTTAAAATGGGACCACTTAGCATGGATACAGGTTTTCCTCCACCTATGTTAAGTAGCATGCATGTGAGACCATATAAGGTGTAAAGTTGGATTAAAACCAGGATTAGGCTCTTGTCAAGAAAATACAATTAAAGGACAGAAGAGCAAGAGAGTTGAACGTGTGTGCAAAGGACTGTTTATAAATGGTGGAGTGTGCAGTCTAAGTAAGAACCAGAGGTGGATGAGGAACTATGAAAAAGTGGTAGGATAAGATTTATTGATTTTTGGTCCTAAAGGACTTGAAATATTTTAGGAGTCAGGATGGGAGTGGGAGTGAATTGGAAAAACAAGAAAGCTTGCAGTTGAATATCAAGTTAATATCAATGTGGTTATTTGGTATTGATCAAGTCTAGGATCTGAGTAGTGAGAAGCTGCCTGAAAAAAATGGTGAGAATTGATTAAACAAATAATTGAAGGAAAGGAGGTCAAGGAGCTGAGAGGTCAGGATTCTGGAAGGAATATCTACTTTGATATTGAGTTGCCAGACTATCCATGAGGGCGTAGATATTGGAGAGTGACTGTCAGCCAGGAGGTGATCTTCTCCCATCCACTGTATTTGTACTCATGAGTCTATTAACCCGGAGATTCATATCCTTCAGCTCTGAGCGAGTTTCTGGAACCATTTTTTTTTGTTTTTTGGTAACTTCTTTCCTCTGTTTACTACACTTCCTCTTTCCCGAAAGCCTTTTATTGATGACAGATCCCCTGATCTGATGCTCTAACTCACTTGGCCCTCCCATTTTTCCATCTCTTTTCATCTCTTTGTTCAGTTTCTTAAGACTGGTCTTCTAGCCCTTACATTGATTCTATTATTTCTACTATCCATCCTACTTTTACTTTCCAGAAGCCATTTCTTACTCTAAAAATTTTCCTTTTGAGACGTTAATTTTTCATTTAACAACATGTTCTTATTTCATGGATGCAATATTTTATATTCCTAAGGTCATTAGTAAATTTGTTTTAAATGTTATCTATTTTTGGCTCATTGTCTTTGCTTACCCCAAGTTATCTTTGTCCATTTGTCCATTTGTTTCAATCTCCATATTTTATTAGACATTCCACACATATCTGGTGACTGTTCATATCAAAGAGTGAGGTACTATCATAGTTGGGCTATTATAACAAAATACCAGAGAGGAGGTGGCTTAGGCAACAAAAATGTATTTCTCTGGGAAGTTCGAGATCAAGGTACTGGCAGATCCAGTTTCTGGTGCGGACCCACTTCCTGGCTCGTAGACTGCCCTCTTCACATGCATCCTCATGTGGTGGAGTGGGAGGAGAGCTCTCTGGGGTCTTTTTCAGTCCTACTCCCATCTTCTGTCAAATGTGGTATCATTCATTCTGAACACTCTCTGGTTTCATTTTCCCAGAAATTAATCCTCTTGTTGCCAGCTGGCCAGTGATACTTTTGGCCCTTTTTTGCACAGGAGAAGAGAGGAATTTTAGCATCCAACTACAGTTTCTTCTTTTTTCAGTCCCACTCTGAACACCTTCATACAGAGGTAACAACTATTTCCAATTTCTGGGCCTTTCCAGGGTCTTCTCGTAGGGATCCATTTGCTTTTTGATGATTTCCATGGCAAGGCAGTCTCTCTTGCTGTTCGGTTAACTTTGTTACCATTCATCCTTCTGCCTTCTGTCTTCCAACATTTTGTTGTTAGGTCTTATCTGCTGTTGTCTCTTCTGTTCTCTTGGTCCTTCCAGGTTTTCTAAAAAATTTTTCTACTCCTTGTCAGTCATTGTCTAGAGACTTTCGGGTGGAGGTGTGGTAAATGTACATGTTCAATCCACCATATTTAACAGGGACTTCCTCCTGGTTTTCTCGGATGTATTGCTGAATAGTATGCATAACAGACAGTCTTTATGTCCTGTCCCAACTCCCCTTTTGAGTTGACCTGTAACTGCAATGAACATTGTCTAACAGTACGGACAGGTTCTCAACAAAAGCACCTGCATCATTCTGCCTCTATAATCAAGGATTTTCTGTGGTATCATAAAAAACTTGCTCAGCCTTTACATAAGGTATCCTAGAATTTCTGGGCATTTGACACCTCTCACCCAATGAAGAATGGAATCAGTGGGTTACTAGCTAACTTTCCCATATCTTGGTGGGATTCTTATAAGACATTCTTCATGGTGTCTCAGAACTCCCCAATGGAATTGAGCCCAAGTTGCCTATTAGTATTCATTAATTCAATTCAATCCAATTCGATTGTATTTTCTCCTTTTCCTCTCTCATCTTCCATACTCTCTCATGCTTCCTGAAATCCTTTCTAAAATAAATTCCTTACATTCAAGGCCTTGTCTCAAAGTCGGCTTTTGGAGGAACTCAAACTAAGGGAATTGGTAGTGGAAGTGGCCCTGGAAAGTATATTCTCAATGATATGGAGGTAACAGAAATCCCACTGATGGTGGTAAGTAGGGTGATGATAAACCCTGATACTTCATAGATCATAACTACCCAAACTTGCGCCTGTGGTATACTGGAATGAGGTCAGTGTGAAAGGAGATGCTTTGATCATGCAATAGTGCTATGCCTGAAGGTAATGGGGGTTGTGGTAATCCTAGGAATTGAAGAGGTGTCTGGCTTTTGTTCACTGGCCAAAAGCATTGAGGAAAGAGAATGATGCAAATACATCATCCAATTATCAGTTCACAGCGTGAGACTGAAGCTACAGTACAAAGCCTCCTTGGAGGGTTCCCAGGACCCTCCTTAGTGCATCTACATTTGGTAAAGGGGTGACTGAAGAAACCAGGACCTGACAAGGGCAAGATGACCAGGACTCCGCTGCTCAGAGATGAAGGTCTAGTCATCCTACCAGCAAGCAAGTTAGATCAGTGGAAGTACTGGCTGAGAGAAAGAGAAATCTAGGACAAGTGGCAGAGGGAGAGCTGGTGGGTATAGATTATGGCCTTGGACTAGCCACAGCAGGGAAGAGTACGGCTTCTCCAACTCTGCTATTTGCAGTCTTCAGAGGGCTCCAAGATCAACCCTTAATCAATAAAGTTCGAGAGTCAGAAGATAACTGCTCCAACCTCCCTATCCTTCGGTGAATTAGTTCTGGGATATGTTCTACCTGATTTCTCAGGGCTCCCCCAGTGGTGCTGAACCCCAGCTGTCCAAAGGGGTAGTCTGCTCATTAATGCACCTGTTCAACTTTCCTCTTTTTCTTTTGTCCTTTGCCCAATCCATCCCTCGAGCTTTCTGGGAGGACCAACTCAACACCCCACAGTCCAGTGCTTCTCACAGGATCTGCTTTTGGGGGAGCCCAAACACAGATAGTGAGTTCTCACTATATGTTTGCCTACCTATATTTATTTGTTATTTGCTATGAAAAAAGTTTTGTTGAGAAAATAATACCATTTTAGTTGATAGGCCTGCTTAAGTAATACTTATTTGTAGTAATAGTAAAAATTTGAAGAACAGCTTTTAAAGTATGTTATTTTCACTAGTTTATAAAGAATGAGGAAACTGAATGTTGAAAAATATGCAGGAATACATACTTGTACCATAAGAAGAAAAATATTTGAATAACTATGAAAAGAGTTGGCAGGGCTGTCAACTATTAAGGGATTATTTTGAAATTGGTATCATTGGCCAACTACAATGATTAATGAAATCAACATTTTCATGATGCAGAAGAAATAAACATCATAATTCAAATTTAATAGGTATTTTTTCTTTGAAAGTTGTTTAAGCTATTAGATTATAAAGACCCATTTATCTTTCATTACAGAAGAGTTTTCATATACATGCATACACACACATACACATCTTCATACTTTACATATTTTCAAAGAGTAGTTCTACAGACTCAGACATTTTAACTTTGGTATGGCATGCAGTACTTCTTCTAGAAGGTAGCTTACATAGAAACCCCACGTTTGGAGCGAGTGTATGCTGAAAGTGAAACTGTTAGTCACTCAGTCATGTCAGATTGTTTGCAACCCCATGGATTATAGGCCATCAGGCTCCTCTGTCCATGGGCTTCTCCAGGCAAGAATACTGGAGTGGGTCGCCATTCCCTTCTCCAGAAATGAACCCAGGTCTTCCACATTGCAGGCAGATTCTTTACCATCTGAGTCACCAGGGAAGCCCAAGTGTATGATAGCTCTTCCTTCACCTCCTGCTCGTAGTATAAAACGCTCCAGAAGTAATATTGCTAAGCCAAATTTAGAAGAATGTCCATATTCACAGAGAGGAAGAAAATGTCAGTGTCATCCTGGAAGCCAGAGAGTGATCAAGAGTCACAAATAAACAATCCCTGTTCATTTTAAACTATACAAATATTTGTTGAATAAATCCCATTTCATTTGTCTTCACTTTTGATGAAATGTGAATTTCTGAAACCAAGTGATATCCAGATTCATTCTTCACACAGGCGTACTGAACACCCAAACATCATCCTTGGTGTGTTGCCCACAGCCGGGCTTCCCTGAAACTCTACTGTTTTTGTCTACCTAATATTGTTGATTGCTTCTTCTGATGAAAACTCCCCTACTTTTTGGAAAGAATTGTTGCTGCATGTTAACCATGTGGGAAATTCTAACTGCAGGGTCCTGATTTTCTGTTCTTAAGCTATTAGGTTACAAGGGCCCATTTATCTTTCCTTTTACAGAAGAGTTTTCATATACATGCATACACACACATACATATCTTCATACATTACATTTTTTTCAAAGAGTAGCTCTACAGACTCAGACATTTTAGCTTTGGTATGGCATGCAGTATCTTACATACTGCATACATGAAGGTAGCTTACATAGAAACCCCGTGTTGGGAGCGAGCGTTCTGATTTTCTTCATAGTGGCAGGAGTGTTGTTAATCTTCATGTATTGTACACTGCCTTTTGTGATAGCTCTAAGAGGCTATGGAGGTGAAACCAATTAGAGGTCTTCTCCCAGGTTTTCCAAGCAGAGACGAGGGTGGAGGGAAGTCCTTTCTTTTCTAGTGATGACGCCTGAAAGAACCGTGGAACTCCACCACATGGAGAAAGTCTGAGTCAGTAAGAATGAAATCAAGTCGGAGTTGTTGTTCAGTTGCTCAGTCGTATCTGACACTTTACAATCCCATGGACTGCAGCATGCCAGGCTTTCCTGTCCTTCACTAGCTCCCAGGGCTTGCTCAACTCATGTCCATTGAGTCAATGATGTCATCCACCCATCTCACCCTCTGTCGTCCCCTTCTTCTCATGCCCTCAGTCTTTCCCAGCAACAGGGTCTGAAAGTTGCAGA
Organism: Okapia johnstoni; assembly: GCA_024291935.2. Lineage (NCBI taxonomy): Eukaryota > Metazoa > Chordata > Mammalia > Artiodactyla > Giraffidae > Okapia > Okapia johnstoni. The sequence goes on along the minus strand of CM044310.1, from coordinate 53,533,203 downwards.
GACAGGGGAAATAAAGCCTCAAGTCCTTGGTTTCAGTGCTTGAGGTCCCCACTGCCTTTGGGGGCTTGACCGTCCCCACTTCCCTTCTATTCTGGAAGCTCCCTTAATAAATATCTTCCCCATTATTCCCTTTTTGTTCCGAAGGTAAATCAAGTCGGGTATCTGGTGTTTACAACCAATAACTCTGATGAATGTCTGGGATTTACTTTTGCTTATTTGATCAAATGGTTACAAAATCACTGTTAGACAAAGCTTTCTACTACTTTTCCGTTTGGATTTCTCAGTCATAGATTTCTCAGGTATGGAAGCTCCCTCCCTGGGTTTTTCTTACCTGCTGCTCTCCCCTCTCCCAGCTTAGATATTGACTAAAGCTGTTCAACACTGCTGGCCTGGCTCCCAATTACAGAGACAGGAGGACACCACCTCTCAGGTGCAGTAGCAAACACATCCCCCTGAATTGTCACATTACTAAAGCTCAATGTCCTCAGGAGTACCCAAGCCATTGCTAGGACTACCTTGACCTTTTAATCCCAATGATAAAAGCAAGAGAGCTCACCAAAACAGTTCTTAACACGGCAGGACTGACAATTCTTAACATTTTATGAATACAGTTCTGGAGACCTGCTTCAAAGTTGTTTTCAGGGGCATTTTCTATGTCACTGAATATTCCCTCGTGCTTTTAATCTTTTTAGAGTTGCCACAATGATGCCTGAATATCAGCCATTTTCAGTTTAATTGTCACTCTGTGTCTTCAGCTCAGGCTGCCATAACAAAATATTGTAGACTGTGTAGTTTAAAGAAGAGGTTTATTTCTCATGGGTCTGGAGACTGGGAAGTGCAAGATCATGGTGCAGGCTTTGATTCAGGTCCCAGTGAAGATTTTCTTCCTGGCCGGTAGATGGTCACCTTCTCATTCTCTGCTTACATGGTATTTCCTTGGTCTGTGGGCACAGGGCAGGCGGGGAAGGGATCTCTCTCTTTTATAAAGTCACTAATCCCATCATGAGGACCCAACTCTCACGACCTCATCTAACCCTAATTACCTCCCAAATTTCCTATCTCCAAATAACATCAGATTAGGGATTAGGGTTCCAACATATGAATCGGGGGAGGGATACAAATATATAGTCCAAAGTAACTCTGATCAAAATTTGGATTTTAGAGAGGGAAAATGTGATTGGTCTAGCTTGGGTCCTGTGCCATCCTTGGCCAACAGGTGGGCTGAGCAACTATTTTAATCCTAACAAACTTTATCCATTGGGATGTGGTGATTTTCCAAGTGAATTCAAATGCTATCAGCAAGAAGAATGAGTGCCAAGCAGTTAAATAGCCACAAATGCCCACTGCAGACAGCTTCCAAGATTTCAACAGAGCCAAACTAAAAGCAGGGATTCCCAGGTAGCTCAGCTGGTAAAGAATCTGCCTGCAATGCAGGAGACCCCAGTTCGATCCCTGAGTTGGGAAGATCCCTTGGAGGAGGGCATGGCAACTCACTCCGGTGTTTTTGCCTGAAAAATCCCCATGGGCAGAGGAGCCCGGTGGGGTACAGTCCATGTGGTTGCAAAGTGTCGGACACAACTGAGCGACTAAACACCATATACAGGACAAACTGAATGCGACTGGGTTTATCAACTGCTTCACGAAACAGCACATTCACCTGTAATATGTAAATAGATGAGAATGTTTCTTGTGAAATCCTCGCTGTCATTTTTCACTTTAGTTAGCCTTAAGAGGGATGTCTAGAATCTTTTTTTCTTGTTTTCATTTTTTCAGCAGAAAAGAAAAAACACCTCAAAATTCCAGGAGATTTTTCTTTAAAATATTTCCTTACTGGATCTATTTATCCCAGTGTGGAAAATTGTACATCACACGTGGCTAAGTGAACACAAGCAAGTTTCAGAACAGTATGCAATGTCATTTTGATAAAATATTTAAAATACAATGTCACTGAACAAGTTACCCCAAAGTCTTCATGGACTTGGTTTGATTACACACCAAATTTGTAATAGTGCTGTGGTCAACAGAATAATGGTCCCTCAAAGGAGTCCAAACTATCATCCCCCAACCTGTGAATGTACTGCCTTACATGACAAAGGGAACTTGGCAGATAGGATTCAATTAAGAATCTGAGATGGGAGGATTAACTCGGATTATCCAGGTGGTCCAAGTATAATCACAAGAGTCCTTATAAGTGACGGAGATATAAGTCCTGTATAAGTGATGTACAAGTCAGGAGAGTCAGTGTCAGAGTAATGAGATGTGAGAAAAGCTGGACCGGCTTTGCTGGCTTTGGAGATGGGAGGGAGCCAGGAGTCAAGGATGCAGGAGGCAAAGAAGCGTATTCTGCCCTGGAACATCCTGAGCGGAACTCAGCCCTGGCAGTATCTTGATTTTCACCCAGAGAGACACATTTTGAATTTCCAACCTCCAGAACTGTAAGATAATAAACTTGTGGGGGATTTTTTTGAGCCATGATGTTTGTGGTGATCTGTTACATCAGCAGGAAACTGATGCAAGTGGTTCTTCTTGGGAACAAAGTTTTGCAGGAGAGGGAAGTGAAAGGAAACATCGAAGGACATTAAAACTTCTAAACTGGGAATTTTTTCAAGAATATATCATTTGTATGCTAACCACTAATACATATTTCTGATGATTCTTTACAAATAGGTTGTTTAATAACTCATTTTCAAAAGAATTTGCTGAATTTGTCAAAATTCTTAGTTTTTTTAAGGAGAGAAAATTTGCTACTTAATATCCATAGACTTTTATGAAGTGTATATGTATATATATGTTATATATGTATGTGTATGTATATATATGGCTTGTGTTAGTCAAAGCGTGTGCTAAGCTGTATGGATAGGTGTGTGTGTATGTGAACACATACCTATTTATTTATGTGATGAAGGTAAGTGTTTCTTTTTTCCTCGTGTAACTTGAAGACAAGAAGTCCAAAGGAAGGGGCTCCGGGGCCAGTTAGAGCCTTCAAGATTATAATTTTCTCAGTCTCCTTCTCTCTCTCTTGTTCTGTCATCTGCAGAGAGCATGGCTTTCATTCCCAAAGTTGCCACGTGGCTATAAAATGGCATCTGTATTCTTGGCAAGAAAAAGAAAGGATATGGTGGGAGGGAGGAGGCAAAAGAAGACATTCCTGCTGAGTCTGCCCCTTTTAAGGACCATTCTTTAAACTGGCATTGACAACAAGCTAGTCTTGTGGCTACCTCTGTCCACAAGGAAGTTTGGGAAATGTAGGTTTTCAGCTGGGTACGTGGACATCCTCCAACAAAATCAAGGTTCTCTTAGTGAAGAAAAAGGAAAGAGATAGATTTGGGGTAAATAATTAGCATCTGTACCTGTGTTCTGGCTTAGTAACAACGAAATTATAAACCACAGGCCTTTGTAGCTATGTCTTTAAGGGTAAATATTATGCCATAATGAACAGTCCTTAACCATTCAAGGCAATGTAAATAGACATATCATAAACATTTTATAACTGTTCAAAGCTAACCTCTTTGTAGAACTGGCAATAAACATTTAAAACCTAAAACAATCAGTTCTACTCTGAATTGATTTATAGGACATCAACTCAGTATATTTAGGTTTATAAGTAGCCCTAAAAATATGCTGAAAATAGTTTTAAAAATGTACCCCAGTGTTCACAGCAGCACTATTTACACTAACCAAGACTCAGAAGCAACCTAAATATCCATTGATAGATGAATGGCTAAAGAAGATGGATTACATACACACAATGGAGTATTAGTCAGCCATGAAAAAGAATTGGACCATGAGAGCTGGACCATAAAGAAGGCTGAGCACCAAGAAATTGCTGCTTTCAAACTGTGGTGCTGGAAAGGACTCTTGAGAGTCCCTTGGACTGCAAGATCAAACCAGTCAATCCTAAAGAAAATCAACCTTGAATATTCACTGAAAGGACTGGTGCTGAAGCTCCAATACTTTGATCCCCTGATGCAAAGACCTGACTCACTGGAAAAGACTCTGATACTGGAAAGATTGAGGGCAGGAGGAGAAGGAGACAACAGAGAATGAGACAGTTGGATGGGATCACTGACTCAATAGACATGAGTTTGAGCAAATTCTGGGAGGTACTGAAGGACAAGGAAACCTGGCCTACTGCAATCCATGGGGTCACAAACACTTGGACACAACCTAGCAAATGAGCAACAACAGCATAAAAAAGAATGAAATAATGCCATTTGTGGCAACAGGGAAGGACCTAAAGATTGTTCTATTAAGTGAAGCAAGTCAAACAGAGTAAAATAAACATAATATTTATATGTGGAATCTTAAAAACTAATACAAATGAACTTATTTACAAAACAGAAACAGACCTCCAGCCAGACTTAGAGAATGAACCTACATTTACCAGGGAGGAAAGGTGGGGGGACAGACTGGGAGTTTGGGATTGACGTGCACACTGCCATATTTAAAACGGTGACCAACAGGGATCAACCGTATGTGTGCCAAGTCGCTTCAGTCATGTCCGACTCTTTGCGACCCACTGGGCCATAGCCCACCAGGCTCCTCTGTCCTTGGACTTTTCCAGGCAAGAATGCTGGAGCAGGTTGCCATTTCCTCCTCCAGGGGATCACCCCAACCCAGGGATTGAACCCTGTGTCTCTTAAGTCTCCTGTGTTGTCAGGAGAGTTCTTTGCCACTAGCGCCACCTGTGGAGCTAGTCTAATGTATAGCACAGGCAATCCAATATCTGTAGTAACCTAAAATGGAAAAGAAAATGAAAAAGAATATATATTTATGCATATATATCGCTGTACAACTGAAATTACCACAACACTGTAAGTTAACTGCATTTCAATTTTTAAAAACAATTTAAAAAAATAGTTCTAGTTTAAGATGAACTTCAGAAGGAATATAAAATACCCCCTCTTTGAAATTCTATGCAAAATGTTTGTGTTTGAGCATTTTTTCTGATTAAATGTTTCATAAACCCTCAAAGGCATTGATGACCCAAACAGACTAAATAACCATGGATCTAGGTGTTACGCCCATTTGGAAGATGCCAAACACTTACCTGGACTTTCGTGGGTACTCACTGGCAAAGAATTCGCCTGCCGATGCAGGAGACGCAAGTTCAATCCATGGGCTGGGAAGACCCCCTGCAGGAGGAAATGGCAACTTGTTCCAGCATTCTTGCCTGAAAAAGCCCATGAGCAGAGGAGCCTTGTGGGCTCCAGTCCATGGGATCACAAAGAGTCAGACACGACTTAGCAACTAAACCACCACCACCACCAAAACAACTTATCTAACTGAATTTGAATTGAGCATCATACAAACATTCTCAGGCCAAACAAAAACTAGTTGATGGAGTTAAGAGGGCTGGGGACACAGCTGGAGGCCAGGGGGTAATCAGAGATAAGCATTACACAGCAAAAGGCTCTCTGGCTTTTGAAGAAGTGAGAAGGAACCGGGTCTCAGGCCCCTGGAGACAGCCAAGGGGGCATCCTCAGAATAAGTGACATCCAAGAGAGGGCAGTGTTTCATTTTGAGTTTGAGAAATAAGAAAAGAACAACATAGACCATCTGTTTGATAGATCTACAAACACAGATATTTGGCATTTAGTATTAAAACTGTTGATCAAGCTCCCAGTGCCAGTGACGAACAAGGAGAAGCCTCATGTTCTGTGCTGCCCAAGTGATCCCCGGAGGGGAGGAGAGCTCTAATCCATCCATCTAGTGAATCAACCCACACAGGTTTAAGACTTCAGGAGCCATGAGGATTAGGACAGAGTTAATTCACTAATTTAATCCAAAGGGATCCCCCCAAACAAACAAACAAAAATGTAGTGTATTTGCAACATATGGTTATCTGGCCTTGTAAACACCTGGAATTTTATTGGGAAAGAGCACTGCTTCGTGGCTCCGTCCCGGTGTATCCAGCACACCAGGCCCCTGCCTCTCCTGTGGAGGGGTTGTTGCTGGTGATGTTTAGTCACTAAATCGCGTCCAACTCTTTCTGACTCCATGGACTGTAGCCCGCCAGGTTCCTTTGTCCATGAGATTTCCAAGGTAAGAATGCTGGAGAGGGTTGCCATTTCCTCCTCCGAGTGACCTTCCCCACCCAGGGATCGAACCTGTGTCTCTTACGTTTCCTGTATTGCAGGCGGGTTCTTTACCACTGAGCCACCAGGGAAGCCGGGGTAGAGGGGAGAGTCTGTCCACCAATTGGAAGGTCTCCAAAGTGGGGTGTGAGCCTGCCCTTCGTGGGATTCTCAGTGTAGTCATTGCATTGTGAGAAGAAAATGTTAGAACTTTTCAAAATTGATTATGTTAGAAAGAAAGGAGGGACTTTCCTGGTGGTCCAGTGGTCAGGACGCTGTGCTTCCACTGCAGGGGGCACCGGTTTCACCCCTGGTCAAGGAACTAAAATCCTATAAGCCACGCTGTGTGTCACGCCCCCTCACAAAGGGGAAATAAGCATGATGAATATTCAATATATGGACTGACAGTGGCACCAACACTCAACCCTCAGTAGAGACGTGTGATTGTCAGGCCTCACTCACTATAGGGGATGTGTCTATGGAAAAGTGGCATCCCACTGCTTCCAGTGTCTGGCAACACACAGACATTTATTTGTGTTAGATTAAGTGGATTTACAGAGCATAGTGGGCTTCCCAGGTGGCGCTAGTGGTAAAGAACCATCCTGCCAGTGTAGGAGATTCAAGAGATGTGTATTCAACTCCTGGGTCTGGAAGATCCCCTGGAGAAGGACACAGTAACCCACTCCAGGATTCTTGCCTGGAGAGTCCCACGGATAGAGGAGCCTGGAGGGCTACAGTCCATGGGGTCACAAAGAGTCAGACACGACTGAAGCCACTTAGTACACACGCACAGATCATAGTACCTAATTTTATGTAAACTAGCCTCACAATACATACAAAGGACTTTAAAAGATTACAGGGAAAAAAAACCCTGCTGATTGAAGATGTGACTAAGGCAAAATCAAACCCGATAATGACAGAGCTGACATTTGTGGTCCTAAAACCAGGTTTCTTCAGTCACATTACACAGGAAAAATAAGGACGATTTAGATGGATTGAAAAAGTGGTTCCCACCAAACTGAAAATACCCAGAAGACTACCAGAACTATGGAAGGCTATCTACCTTCAAGCACCTAAATTTTACTTTGGGTATACCTACTGAGCTTATATTGCAACTGTGAAATGTCTTTTTCGACTGTGATAGCTGTTAAAACCAATGACAAACCAAGCTGAACTTAGAAGCAGACCTTTGAGTTGCTATATAACAAAATGTCAAACCACAATTCTCAAAAATAATGAAGCATATTCAAACGCATTGCACTGATTAAAAATAACATTTTCAAGAAAAAAATTTGTCACAAATAAAAATAAATGTTTGCAAGTATTGTTCGTTTCCAACTCAGCTCATCCTTTAAAAATATCTATTTTGTGTATGCTATGACATACATAGATATTAATACAGCAACACATATATAGAACAAAATACAAATAGACATCTTTGGGGGTTACTACTCAAAATGTTATTTACTATTAGCCTGTGCAACCAAAAGTGTTTAGAGATCACTGTTGAAGATGATAGAGGGTAGCTGCAATTTATTCATAAAATAATCTAATCCCTATCAATTTAGTAATCTTCCTGGATGACTTGATGCTTTAACCAAATTAAAATATGATCTTGCCTTCCTTTAAACTCCCACAGCTATAACTCGAAGATACCTGTGCTGTGATTTCTACTAATTACACTTATTTTCTTCTTGGATTACAGTTACTTGAGTAGATGAGTGGTCCTCCCATGGACTTGAGAAAAAGCATACTGTGGACAGAATTTGGGTTTGAATCATTTCATTGATTGCTTCAGTATTTATCTCCCCTAGCACTTAGCACATAGGAGGTGCTCATCAAAAATTTATTTGAAAGTTAAGAGAAAATGAATAAGTGTCTAGAAGGCCTTTAGGACCAAGGATCACAGCAGGCAATTTCATTATTTGACAAGTCATTGAGGTAAACCGCTCTGCACTGAGTCTTGCCGGGAGTGAGTACTCTTCCATCAGCGGGAACTTTTTTCATCCTCTGATCATGCAGGTAACTGTTTATGCCAAAGACTGCTCACTTCTGCTCAGAAATAAAAAAGCAATATATTTGGCTACTGTTTGTGGCTTGGCGATGCCTAACCCATGTGGGATCTTAGTTCCCTGACACCAGGGATTGAATCGGTACCCTCTGCAGTGGAAGCCTGAGGTCTTAAGCACTGAACCACTAGGGAAGGCCCTTGTGTTTCCATTTTATATGACTGTGTGTGTGTGTTAAGTCATTCAGTCCTGTTTGACTCTTTGCGACCCCATGGACTATAGCCCACCAGGCTCCTCTGTCCATGGCGTTTTCCAGGCAACAATACTGGAATGAGTTGCCATTTCCTACTCCAGGGGATCTTCCCAGCCCATGTCTCTTGCGTCTCCTACATCAGCAGGTGGATTCTTTACCACTAGCGCCACCTGGAAAGTTCCCTTTGATTGATCAAGTGCAATAATTCTGTATTGTTCTCAGCCTGACTCTTACATGGATGGTCATAAAAAACAAATTCAATATCATATTTAGCTAATTTATATAGAGATGTATGTTTAAAATTTTTTACTTAAAACATTTTTTTAGGCTACACTGGGTCTTCATTGCAGCCTGAGGGCGTCTATAGTTGTGGCACAAGCTCTTCTCTCTAGTTGCAGCACAAGTGTTTCTACAGTTGCAACGCTCTGGCTTCTCCAGCTGTGGCACAGGGACTCAGTAGTTGTGGAGATCAGGCTCTCAAGTTGCCCCACGGCATGTGGGGTCTTAGTTCCCTGATCAGGATTGAACCCTCATCGCCTGCATTGGAAGGTGTATTCTTAAACACTGGACCACCAGGGAAGTCCCAGATGTAGATTAAAAAAAAAATGCAATGGGCAGATAACCTCACTGTTCAAAATAATCTTAATAGCTCCATTACTTATAAAATATGCAGTAAGTTCTAATGGACTCCTTGAGAGTAGGAACTAATGGAATCTTGCTTTATGTGCTGACATGAGAATGTCTTACTTGACTTCAATGTATCTGATTCAATCTTGTAACTGATTCTCTCTTTTTTTTAATGTCAAAACCATTTTCATATGACCTCTCTGCTTCGGACAGGTCCAAAGGTTCCCCTTGGTTCTTCAGTAATTTCCCAATTTGAAGCCCCAGATTTAGTAAAAATTTCTCATTTACCTTTGCAAGAAAGTCAATGATAATTTTCCAGTAATTTAGGGGGCAATTTCTGCCCTACCAAATTCTGAAAGATTATGAGAGATTACTAAATTATAAAAAAAATACATGGGAGATGGATCTTGCTAAAGAGATATATTCTTTTATGATTTCCACACCAATTTGCAATATTTGTAACAATGCACGGCAACTTATTTTTGACTTTCTAAAGAAATGATAACATGGAAGGACATGGGGCTGCCCTTGTATGAGTATAACTCAACTGCCTTCCAGAACTTGGCTTCGAGATTAGAATTGTTTCTCAGAAGCAAGAAATGGGTTGAGCTGAGCCATCCATAACTCTACACTAAGAGTTCCCATTGCCACCTCTACCACCCAGTAAGTCACTTGGTTAATATGTAATGCCAATGAGCCTGATATCAAAAGTCCTATTTCCATGCAGGACAGTTGGCTTATATAAAGACAGCATAGCACGATCACAGCCCTAGCTACCTTCTGCCCTCTGTGATACATGTCTCTGTTCATATGGAAATGATACAAAGCTTGGGTACATTTAAAAGTTATGCCACGAAACAAAAATCTTTGCAAAATTGGAAAACCTTTTTATAATGATTTTAACTCTGTTGGCAGGGCTGGCTCATTTTATATGTCAACTGGACTGGGCTAAAGGATGCCCAGATAGCTGGTAGGACATTATTTCTGAGTGTGTCTGTGAGGGTGTTTCCAGAGAAACTAGCATTTGAATCAATAGATTGAGTGAAAAAAATAGCCCTCACCAGTGCAGGTGGGCATCGTCCAACCTGCTGAGGGCCTGAATGGAACAAAAGTCAGAAGAAGGGCAAATTTGCTCTCTTGGCTTGAGCTGGGGTATCTGTCTTCTACCCTCAGCCATCAGCACTCCTCCAAGCTGTCAGATCTTCAGACTCAGCCTGGGATCTATGCCATCACCCCAATCCCCACCCTGGCTCCCTGCTCTCATTCTTGGACCAGAGGGCTTGGGATGGGAACCACACCACTGGCTTCCCTGAGCCTCCAGCTTGCAAACAGCAGACTGTGGGACTTCTCAGCCTCCACAGTCATGAGAGCCAATCCCGCATGGTAAATCTCTGTATCTAATAGAAAACAAACTAGTGGTTACCATTGGGAGGGGTGGGGAAGGAAAAGGGGAGTGGGAGGCACAAAATACTGAGTGTATGATGAGCTCAAGGATGTACTGTACAAAGCGAGGCATATGGCCAATATTTTGTAATAACTAAATGGAAAGTAATCATTAAAAATAGTATAAAAAATTTAAAAATCAATCACTATATCTGTACCATCTATATCTATAGCTAAATCATCTCCTACTGGTTCTATTTCTGTGCGGAACCCTGATAATACAAAGGTGCTCTTTAGCAGATGGTCTTTTTTAAATTGAAGTACGGTTGATTTACAGTATTGTGCTAGTTTCAGGTAGACAGCAAAGTGATTCAAGTATATATTTTTTCAGATTATTTTCCATTTTAGGTTACTATAAGACATTGAATATGTGGTTCCCTGTGCTATACAGTAAATCCTTGTTGCTTATCTATTTTATGTCTAGTAGTTTGTATCCATTAATCCCACATCCCTAATTTATCCCTCCCCCCCTTTCCTTTCCCCTTTGGGTAACCATCAGTTTGCTTTCTGTGTCTGTGAGTCTATTTCTGGTTCATAAATAAGTTCACCTGTATTATTTTTAGATTCCACATATAAGTGATATCATATATTTGTCTTCAGATGACCTTGAATGAGTAAATTCTATCAACTAGAATCACTAAGTAAGAATGGAGGGCAAGTTAATTTTTAAGGGGATCCATCCAGCCTCACCATGAAAAGGTTACTAAGTCAATATTGAATCCTCATATTCTGCTTTTTGGAAAAGCAATAAAAATGGAAGATACTGAACAAAAAAAAAACAAACGAGTTTTTCCTGTCTTATTCAGTGTCAACACATACTATAAGTTTTCTATAATGGTAAATTTTTATAAAAATAAAAAGAATGCATTTTCATTGTACCAAATCTGGAAAATTTTAAAAACTATGGAGAAGATTTCAATTATCCATAATCCCACAATTCATTCATTTGCTTATTTGAGCAACACGTATACAAAATGGCACACCTTACTATGAGAAGGGCAACATGTTTCAAAGTTCACCACCCAGAAAGGTTAGCCTTTAATTGACTTTCTTCTAGTCCTTTTTCTCAATACACTCTTGATAATCAAACAGGAATCAGGGACTGCCCTGGGGGTCCAGGGGTTAAGACTTTGCCTTTCAATGCAGAGGATGCAGGTTTGATCCCTGGTTGGGTAGCTAAGATCCCACATGCCTCACTTCTGCCAAACCAGAACATAAACAGCAGAAGCAATACTGTAACGAATTCAATAAAGACTTTCAAAAACTGAAAAAAAATAGGGATCAGGTTTTGTATATATTTGGATTCTTTTTTTCAGTTAGCGTAAACGTTTTCTAAATTATCAAATAGCATTCAAAGTTTCTATTTTAACAGCAGTGTAATATCACATCACATAAGTTTACACTGATTTATTAATCTATTCTACTTGGGAACATATACGACTTTCAATGTTTCATCATTGTAAATAATTCTGCAAGTAATGTCCTTTGGCCACTTATCTGGTTATCTTTGGAAATTTTTGCTAGGGTTCGGATTGTTAGATCCAAAGCCTTGAACATTTTTAAGGTTCTAGATAAAAGTGAAAAAAGAAAGTGAAAGTGAAGTTGCTCAGTCGTATCCAACTCTTTGCAACCCCATGGACTGTAGCCCACCAGGCTCCTCCATCCATGGGATTCTCCAGGCAAGAATACTGGAGTGGGTTGCCATTTCCTTCTCCAGGGTATCTTCCCAACCCAGGGATCAAACCCAGGTCTCCCACATTGCGGGCGGATGCTTTAACCTCTGAGCCACCAGGGAAGCCCACAAGGTTCTAGATATACAGCACTCAATTGCTTTTTGAAAGATTGAAATGGTTTATATCCCCAGCTGAGAGAATGTCTGTTACACAGTGAGGTCCCAACCCTCAGAACAGTGAGTGTGTGCTCAGTCATGCCCGACTCTTCGTGACTCCATGGACAGTAGCCCACCACGCTCCCCTGTCCATGGAGTTTTCCAGGCAAGAATACTGGAGTGGGTTGCCATTTGCTCCTCCAGGAGGTCTTCCTGACCCAGGGATCGAACCAACGTCTTGCATCTCCTGCTTTGGTAGGCGGATTCCTTACCACTGCACCACCTGGGAAGCCATATGAGTATTAGCATTTTAAAAAAAGTCTTTGCCAACTGGATCAAAACGGTTTTTCTCTCAATTTACATTTCTTAATTGACAAGTAAGTCAAGATACAGTGCATATATATGTACATATGTACATATAATACATATCCCTTCCATGTGTACAGAGAACAAAAGTATGTTTGATATTGCCTCTCAGATCTTCCTGTAAAAGAATGTGATTAGAAAAATGCAAGCCACTCTCATTTTAATTCTTTCCTTTCATTTTTGTCATTTGAAACTCATAAATCTGATGCACTCTATATTTATAAAACTTGCTTAATGTATGGTTTATTTATATAGATTTGCATCAAAAACCTCAGCTTGTCAGCAAGTTGTACTTATGCCCCCACAGGTAAGTATAGCGCTGTTCCGAACACTGAGACTACATAATATAGAACAGACACCAGCTTGTGATCTGGGGGAGACAAGACATGTAAACATGCAATTATCTAAATATGTACATAAATACAGTTCTGTAATTAAAGAGTGAATATGGGAGGAGGGGGGATTTTACCAGTGGGTTGGCGATGTTTACTTCTTTCTTCTCCATAATATCCTGGCATTTTAACCTCCATACCTAGGATGTGAATTATATAATTCAGGGGCAGTCATTCAGGTTACATATCACATGCGCATAAAAAACAGTCATTAATACTAATACCATCAATAAACTGGCCAGAGATATCTCTTCACAAAAGGGACCTGTCAGGAAAATAAATGGTAACAAATATGAGCAAAACAGAAGAGCAAATTAAAAAAAAAAGAGAGCAAATACTTCTGGACTAAATTCACCTTACATAAAAAGAAAAGATCCAGAGTTAAATATAAGTGTACTCCCCCATCCTCAATCAGAGGAACAAAGTGTGGAATATGATTTTAAAACCCATTTTTGCTTTCCTCTTCATTCTTCCCCACCTACAACACGTTTTGGGTGCCCCCCTCCCTGCCAGCAAACACTCTTGTTCATATTAAGCAACATTTCTAAGCATGTACTAGCTCATTTGATTCTCATAATAACCCTATGGTGAAAGCGCTATTAGGATCGCCCCCATTTCACAGATGTGGAAACTAAGGAACCAAGAGACTAAATAACTCTCCCAGGCAGCTGGGATTCAGCCTCAGGAAGTCTGGTTTTACAGTCTATCTTCTCAGCCTTGCAAGTTGCACTGTCTCCTTGGCTGGACGGTGAACTTTGTGCATTTGAATAGCTGAGGAGATGTGTAAGGAATTAGGAAAGAAAGACAAGTTTTAAAAGTTATCGCATCATTTGAGAACTTGTAAAGAGAAGAGGAAAGAAAGGGGGCAGCCTGGGCTAGTTGTGCAAAGGCGATGGAAGCAGTGGACGAACAGGAAATGGAAGAGAAAGGCAGAGAGACACCCACCTGCGCCCTGCTCAGCTCCTTGGTGACAGGACCTGGTGACTCAGGGATGGAGCAGGGCATGCCTGCTTTTAGGCAGCGTGTCGAACTTCACTGGATCCCCCAGACTGCCTCTGCAACAACCCCACCAGAGCCTCTTTCCACAGCGATTACAAAAGGGGTGGTGGAGGAAGTGTTGCTCACTAACTCACACCAAGGAGCTGCCCCAGTAAAAATATTAACCCCATAGTAACATCACATTCCGACCCTCACAGGAAACTTTTCAGGAGGTGCCCTTTACCAACTGTTGTTGTTTGTTGTTTAGTCGCTAAGCTGTGTCCGACTCTTTGTGACCCCATGGACTGCAGCTCGCCAGGCTTCCCTGTCCTTCACCATCTCCCAGAGCTTGCTCAGATTCATGTCTACTGAGTCAGTGATGCCATCCAACTGTCTCCTCCTCTGTTGCCCCCTTCTCCTCCTGCCCTCAGTCTTTCCCAGCTTCAGTCTTTTCCAATGGATCGGCTCTGCGAATTGGAAGTAATTTCCTCTCTTGGGCACGCTAACTGCTGTGTAGGTGGAAATACATGTGGAGTTTGTAAAGACTTGGGTTTCTCTAGTGAGTTCTCTTGAAACATGAACGTCTAATGGGGGTGGTTGAAACAGTGCATCCAGGATTTTTTTCCTCTGTGACCTCGGACCTCAACTTTCCCTCTTCTCTTAAGTGACTGTAGAATGGGGAAGAGATGGTAAGCACTAGACAGCTACAGGGAAATGTCTCTCTAAAGAACTTGGTATGGGGAATGAAGGAAAATGAAATTTTCCTCCAAGAGCTAAACAGCCAAATCAACTATTGTATAGCACAGGGAACTATACTCCATATCCTGTGATAAACCACAGGATTATTTTTTTTTAATTTTTAAAAGTAATTAGCCTCCATTTAAAATAAATAAATTTTAAAAAAGAATATATATGCACATATAAGTATTCAACATGACTGATTGAATCACTTTGCTACACAGCAGAAATTAACACAACATCGTAAATCAACTATATCTCAATTTTAAAAATCGATATATATAAACATTATATGCAGCAGAGATATGCAGAGTCATCATGCTGAACATAGTAACCTGAATGAAGATATTAACACAGCTAAAGGAATAATGGTCAATTTGAAGTAGCGATCGATACTATGGGAGAAGGAAAAGGAGAGAACAAAGAGGAAAATTCATGAGCTCTGTTTGCATTTTGAAAGTTTGCTAAGCATTGCCCTCAAGGTAGTGAACGAAATCGGGCCTGCTCTGCCTTCCTGGAGTCCCATGCCAAGCTCACAGCATCCATCTAGAAATAATTAGGGGGGAAAGAGGCAACCTAATCAAGAACATCCAGTAGTCCAGGCATTGGGTTTGCCCATTTGTGGTTACCAATGTTATTGCCCTTCCTGTATCAGCTGATGCTCATAGATGGAGGACCCTGAGACGCCTAGCTTGCAGACTATTGCAGAGAACAAGTGGGCGCGCTCTCTCCAGCTTTTTATTCTTGTCTCCCTGAAGGAGGGGGCGCTATCCGAACATGGGACAGCCTATCAAGTCCTGGCCTCGTGCGCCAGGGGGCGGGGTCATGGAGTCAGGGAACCGCTGCTGCACCTCAAACACTTCTGCGCTCTTTGTTGCGCCTGCCCAGCACCGGGGCCCCCGTGAACCGCACATCCCCAGTAGGCTGCCTTCTGCCTTCTCCTGCTCCAGCTTTTTGAGATGCGTCTGGGGGAGGTGTGGTAGGGGGTGAGGGAGTAAGTCCGTTTAACCATGCCCTTCAGTTTGGGTGAGTTGGAGCCTGGGGGCTTCAAGCGACAGGCACTGCTTTTCTCTCTGAACATTCCACGTTTAGAACATTCTCTTCTTCTCACTGATTGCGGGCTGAGGACCAGCATCTGTCACCTCCAAGAGATGCTTCAGGCCTTGCTGACCTGCGGGCAGTCAATCGTTGGTCATCACCGCCCCCCATTCCTACTCCATCCCCAATTTCTTTCATTGTTGTTATTTTCACTATTTATTTTGTTTTGGTTTATTTTTTATTTTTAAAGCCTTATTTTATATTGGAGTATAGCTGATTAACAAGTTGTATTAGTTTCAGGTGTACAGCAAAGTGATTCAGTTATACATATACATGTTATCTATTGTTTTTTCAAATTCTTTTCCTGTTTAGATTGTTACCTAACATTGAGCAGAGTTCCCTAATATTGTGCTATACAGTACCCATCTCCTTTTCTAAGTTAGTGTTCAGCATGCAAGCTTCGTTTGGGCTTTGAGTTCCCATGCTTCTGCTTCTGCTTGCTCTGGTGGTCCAGGCTGTGTCACTTATTCCCATCGTCAGCTAATCAACAGACACTCTGGGTGTCCACTCCTCTGTGAGCTTTAGACAGGTTGCTGATGAAAGTGGGTATCTGAGCCTGTGGAGCCAAGGACTGGGCAAATGCCACCAAATTAGTAGCATCCTGTGAACTTGTGCATGAGCAACTAGCTTCCTGTTAACCCTCAGAACCATCAGTAGCTGCTGTCCTTTTATATGTAAAACTTCTGCAAGGGCAACCTTGTAAGGTCGCCGAGAGGATGAACCATAATACAGGCCAAGCACCTAAGAGGATGCCTGACACCAGGCAGACAATAAATATGGGAGTGATTGTTGTTCTTGTCTGCACTTTAGAGATAACTGCACGTCTTGAATTACAGTCAACCTCCATTATCTGCGAGTTCCACATCAACAGATTCAACCAAACTCAGACCAAAAATACCAAAAAAAAAAAAAAATTCAGAAAATTTGAAAGAGCAAAACTTGAATTTGCCACAGGATAGCAACTATTTACCCAGCATTTTCATTGTACTTAAAATCAGTCACATGGCACTTACATGGTATGAGGTATTATAAGTAATTTAGAGATGTTTTGAAGTATATGAGAAGGGACTTTCCTGGCTGTCCAGTGGTTAATACTTCATCATCCAGTGCAAGGGGGTAGGGGTTCCATCCCTGGTTGGGGACCTAAGATCCCACATGCCTCAGGGCCAAAAAACCAAAAAAAAAAAAAAAATCCATAGAAACAGAAGCAATATTGTAACAAATTCAATAAAGACTTTAAAAAATGTTGCACATCAAAAAAAAAAGTCTTTTAAAATAAATAAATAAAGTATATGGGAAGATGTGCACAAGTTATATGTGAATACCTCACCATTTTATATAAGGGACTTGAGCATCAGTGGATCTTGGTACCTGCAGGCATCCCAAATCCAATATACGCTATACTCTTAAAAGGAGTAATAAATAACTACTGTCCACAATAAGTAGGAGTCATTCTTTCTCATAATAGGAGACATTCCCAACATATCTATAGGCAGTAAGATAGCAGTGAGGCCACAATATTTCTAAAGACCTGCAATTCTCTAGCCTCTTATAACTCAGGCAATTACTTGGTCCAAATGGCTCTGTCCAGCTCAACTCTCTTGCTGACTATTCGTGTTCTAAATTATACCCGGGTGCCATCTGCTTTAAAGTGGCCTGCATTTATGGCTTGCCTCAATATCTAATTCTAACCCTGCAAAACACATCATGAATGTATAGTCCGTGTTCCCTGTGCACACACACAGTTAGGGTATATCCTTCACAACCTTCTCGTTAATTAATGCTCTGAGAGGGTCACACCCAAGGGCCATCTTTGACCACTGTCCCCAGTAAGAAATCCACCACCCAGTGCATATGCGTGCCCATGGGCCCACACATGCATATGCACACACAACACACCTATGTGACAAAACATAGCCCTTATAAAATGATACTTACCTTTACTACACAGATCAATTCTATTTTCTATTCTTTTTTTTTTTCTTTAAAACAATGCTGACTTAGACCTAGGTTGATTTCAGACCCCACTAAGGACTCAGGACTGGCTGTTTTAAGACACTGTTGTGAGTCCTGTGGGTAGACGTCCACAACTTGTGCTGTTCACACAGCCTTGTTTGTTACCATATTTTCTTCTTGCAAGTCCCAAGAGTGACTTCTGCCTACTCTGGGGCTTTGCTATTATTTTTTGTTTGTTTGTTTGTTTTGACATGTTGGTTAACAGATGATAATGTCACATCATTTTAATATCATTAATATTAGAAATTGATAAAATGTGGTTCTCAAGAAAGTTTAATTACTCAAAAAATAAATGATTCAGGGAAACTGGGTATGTTGAGCCGGTCCACTGTTTGGAGCAGGATTATTATTGTTTCTTTGCTTCACTGTGCTTATGAAAGGATCATTATCAAAGTACTAACACAGTTTGCCAACCCAGGGCCAGGCTGGGACCCACGGGAGAAGAGTGAGGGCCCTCCTGCCCACCCAGCCCTGCTCTCATGGGCCCCTGGCCACCGGCATGGCACAGCTGAGGGATGGTTCAGGCTCTGGGAGCCACATCCAGGACACAAACCCAGAGACATCATTTCCTGATGCTGCAACCTTGAGCATACCATCTCATTTCCCTGAGCTCCCGTGCTCTCATCTGTGAAATGGGTGTCACACCAAATTCATGGACTCTGCCAGGACTGAGTGGGATCCCACTGTATGTATAGCCATAGAACTCATTGTGATATCACCCATCACAGTCAGCAGTGCCCTGTACATGCTTGTGTGCTAAGTCACTTCTGCCATGTTCAACTCTTTATGACCCCATAGACTATAGCCCCCCAGGCTGCTCTGCTCATGGGAATTCCCCAGGCAAGAATACTGTAGTGTGTTGCCATGACCTCCTCCAGGGGATCTTCCTGACCCAGGGATCGAACCTGCATCTCTTAGGTCTCTCTTATGTCTCTTCATTGGCAGATGAATTCTTTACCACCAGTGCCACCTGGGAAACCCCAGCAGTGCCCCCTACCCTCCTAAATCCCTTTCGATAATTTGAAGGTATTTGTTTGCTTGTAAGTTGGTCTGTTTTTTTTTTTTTTTCAGGATACTTATCGTTCTTTTTAGAGTAGTGATTTTTCTTTATTTACTTTTTAAAATTACATTCCCTTTTTAAAATTTTTATTTATTTTTAATTGGAGGATATGGGTCAGGAGTACTGCCGTGAGAAAGAACCAGTATTTATCATTTTCCCCTCTCTTTCTGTTAATTAATCTTAGCATCAGATTAATCATAATCCTTGATTCATGACACACTGTCATCCTTGGAGGTCAGGCATATGTGTTTTTGCTTATTTGGCAAATTAACTATTTTTAATAATATCATAAGCACCTAGGAGCCCACTACGTTTAACGAAAGCTAGGGCCTAGGTGATAGCCTTTATCAAGGTGTGTCATGCGGTTCCCACACTCCCTCCTCTGCACCCACCCACCTAATCCCCTTGCCTCCCTTCACTCAAGGAAACCTTCGTTTTGTCTCTTTAATTCCTTAGAATTTAGAAAACCTGCTGTCTTGGATGGAGGCAAGTTCAGGGCCATGCTAAGCTGAACTTTGGATGGATTCTGGATCCTTCATATACCAGGCAGATACACGGGGTGGAGGTAGTGTTATTGTTGTCACTAAGTCACGTCTGACTCTTTGCAACCCCATGGTCTGTAGCCCTCCAGGCTCCTCTGTCCTTGGAATTTCCTAGGCAAGAACACTGGAGTGGGTTGCCATGCCCTCCTCCAGGAGATCTTCCTGACCCAGAGTTTGAACCCTCGTCTCTTGCATTGGCAGGTGGATTCTTCACTGCTGAGCCACCAGGGAAGCCCAATATATTGTAATGAATATCCCTACTCCCAGAGCCTCTCAGCAGAGACGGCAGGAAATTCTAGCTCTACAAGCTTAAAGAAATAGAACAGCTTGCTCAAGCCCCTCTGTGTTTTCCCTCTTCTCCTCTCCCCCTCTCTCATCCCCCTTCTCTCTTCCTAGGGTTGATGAATGGTTATATAATATCTCTTTGTGGATAGCTCTTAATTATCCACTTTGTGAATTTTTTTAAAAAACTCCTAGGTAAAGTTCCCCCTCCATCCTACACATTACCATAGCATTATCTCCTTTTCTGACTCAGCTAGTATATTCTCAAAAAGCAGGTGAGTGCCAACTTATTATAAAATTAGCTGCATCAAGTGTGCAAGCATATACATTTCAATGCTATTCATAAATCTGAGATGATCAGAGCTACCACTCTCCTCTCTCAAGATATAAATAAAATTTGTATTTGAAGCCTATTAACTTGTTTTCCAGCTTTCTCCTTTCTAGGATAGACCACCTCATTTTTTCCCCAACTGCCTCAAGAATAAGGACCACTCCACCTACATTCCACCTACTAGTGCACAGATTACAGGGTGCAGGAAACCCTGCCTAAGAAATTGAAGGAAGTAGAAGGAGAATAAATTTCAGAACTTCTCCCGAGTGTCATCAGATATTGATGTCACTTTTGTTTAGCAAGATCCAATTGATGCCCCCAAATAAGTCCAAAGCACTTGGAAAGCCCTTGAGAGTTAAATTGGTTAACACACTTATGTCATCAGGTAGCAAGCTCTGGAATGGCGGAAAAGGGGGAGAAAAAGAGAAGGTCTCCAGGGCAAGAGAAAGAGAGAAAGAAAGGAAAGACGATCAATGTGATGTTCCACAGAGCACAGTCACTGAAGAGCTTCAGATGGTGATGTCTAGTATGGAAATTCATTGGAAGTTGGCTCATGTCCTGAGCTGCACTAAAGTCATCATCCATTACCCTCAAACTCCCACTGTGTGTGGATGTCCCCAACAGCCTGATGGTAGTGGTGTGTTGGGAGAATGAAGCAGGAGGGCGAGTGGCCGCAGTAAGACTTGAGCAGGTTGGAAAGAACACTTCAGCAAGGAATGACTTGGCTGTCGGGGGTGCAGCACTCAGGGTCTGCCACAGAGGGAAGACTGTGTGTTTCCTTCATTCAACAATCTTTTTCTGAGAATGGGGCATGAGGCTGGAATGATGCTAAATATTAGTAACACACAGGCTCTTCCCTTCACAGACCCAGCATCTAGAGGAGAGGGGAAAAGGCAGCTATTATAACTCCATGGGATAAGAACAATAAAATAATTTACAGGGACTTCCCTGGTGGTCCATTGGTTAAGACTTTGCCTTCCAATGTAGGGGGTGTGAGTTCGATCCTTGGTGCAGGAACTAAGACCCCCACATCCCTCTCGGCCAAAAAACCAAAACATAAAACAGAAGCAATATTGTAACAAATTCAATAAAGATTTTAAAAATGGACCACATCAAAAAAAAATCTTTAAAACTAAAATAATTTACAAAGACACACATGCATTAATAGCATTGAGGTGTGGAAGGAAGACCTCAGAAGAGGTGATCCTGAAGTCAGGGTTTCCATTAAGAATTCTTTGGTTGCAAATAACAGGGAAAGCAGGCAATCATATCCAGGGCCATAATTTGCAAAACTCTGGTTTTAACAAATAGAATTAAATACATATATAAAGAGACTCAGAGATATGTAGTTATTGGTTCTAGCTTGGGAACTCCTGGTTGTCATTATGATCCCAGGCTCTTTCCATCTGTCAGTTCTGCTTTCCTTCATGCCTGTTGTCTCATGACACAGAATGACTTCAGTAGCTCCAGCACTGGGTCCACCCATGTTCAAGACAGGAAGAAAGAGGAAGGGGCAACCCCAGCAGCCCTCCTCTTGTACTTGTCCCTTTTATTAGAAAGCAAAGCCTTCCCAACAGTGCCAAATGGATGTAGATGTCTCCTGGCGTCATTGGCCAGGACTGAGTACACAGCCAATCATGGCAGCAAAGAACGGTGCAAAAGTAACCTTCTCTCTATTTTATAGGGAAATGAAGAAGGGAGATGGATCTAGGGGCATGATCGGGTCCATTCCAAGCATCTGCCATAAGTTGGATTCTAGTGAATGTATGGAATAGAGAAGGAAGTGTATTCAGGCTAAAGAAATGATGGGTAAAAGGACAGAGTTGGGAAAGGAGCAACGAATTCTAATTGTTTACACAGGTTCATGTTCCTGGAACCCGGATGTGAGCAGGGAAATGGGAAATGGGGGGAAGAAGGCAGGGCTGAAGCAGGATGACTTCTGTGGGTCTTGTCAATGAGTCTGGGTTCTCCGTCTTTTTGTATCCCCAGCACGTTGAGACTACTTCAATAAAAGCATATGCCCAATAAGTGTTAATGGTTCTTGAGATGAAAAGAGAAGACAAACAAGCCTTGATGGTTGAGAAAATCTTAACTAATTAAAAAGTGAAGATTGAGTCAGGTTTCTTGTTTGTGGCTCATGTTGTCCCCTTGGCATCAATTTTGTTTTTATGATTAACCCCTCAATTATACCAAGATAAAAGGGAAGCAGCTATGCCTGAGGATTGCCCATGCTCCAGAATCTCAGCTCCTGTCTATCAGCAAGCCCAGGGCAGCCCTGAGCACTGCCCAGACTCCTCAGTCCCCTTCCTACTGTGTTTGTGCACCCTTCTTGTCCTTGATGTGCCATCACTTCCAACAGTCAGCCCCTGCGGTTTTCCTCTGGAGGACTAGCATTTCTACTAGAACCACATTGCCCACAAATACAGACAGTTGGAGGGCTTCCCAGGTGGCACTAGTGGTAAAAGAATCTGCCTGCCAGCGTGGGAGATGCAGGCTTAGTACCTAAGTTGGGAAGATCCCCTGGAGGAGGGCATGGCTAACCACTCGAGTATTCTTGCCTGGAGAATCCCATGGACAGAGGAGCTTGGTGGGCTACCATCCATAGCGTCGTAAATAGTCAAACACGACTGAAGCAACTTAGCACGTGTTCATTCACAGAGAGCTGGAAATTCCTGAAAGCTGCCACCAATCGCTTGGGGCAGCTCTTAACCAGTGACTGACAGGGGTGGGAATGAGACCTAGCCCCTTGCCCTGAGGCAAGACAACTCTGAGATATCACTTGTGACTCAGACAGTAAAAAACAAAAAATCTGCCTGTGATGCAGGGGATGCCAGTTTGCTCCCTAAGTCGAGAAGATCACCTGGAAGAGAAAATCGCAACCCACTCCAGTATTCTTGCCTGGAGAATTCCATGGACAGAGGAGCCTGGTGGGAGGAGTTCATGGGGTCACAAAGAGTAGGACACGAATAACACTGTCACTTTTCACCCTTAGAGTCATTTCCCTGGTGGGATTGGGTGGAAACCACCCTCTGCCTGGCTTTACTGAGGTCCCGTCCTTGCTTGGCGTCTTTCCCTCCTCCATCTGCTTCTCCCATACCTTTACTGGTCCTTCCTGGAAGAACTTCATTAGTAAAGTACTTGCTTATGAATCCTTATCCAACTAAATAGTTATTCCAGGGGAGTTAGAACCAGACACTTTGACTATCTTGTATTACCGGGTAATACTTTATAGATTTTGGATTTAGTAGGGTCAGTTGCCAGAAACAGAAACTACCCAGATGTGTTAAACAGAAGGAATGTAAAATGGGAATTAGGCCCTTCCAAATCCCTGAAGCAATAATGACTGAGAATTTCCTCCAAATTAATGTCAGACACCAAACCATGATCTAAGGTGTTTAGAGAACACCAAAAAGAATATGTGGCAAACAAACAAAACCCAAACAAGATAAACAAAAAACACCTAGGCATATCAACATCAAACTTCAAAAATCAAAGAGAAAGAAAAAAATCTTAAGGAGGCCAGAGGGAAAAAAGACCTTACCCATGGATACTGCTAAGTCGCTTCAGTCGTGTCCGACTCTGTGCGACCCCATAGACGGCAGCCCACCAGGCTCCCCCGTCCCTGGGATTCTGCAGGCAAGAACACTGGAGTGGGTTGCCATTTCCTTCTCCAATGCATGAAAGTGAAAAGGGAAAGTGAAGTCGCTCAGTCGTGTCCGACTCTTAGCGACCCCATGGACTGTAGCCCACCAGGCTCCTCCGTCCATGGGATTTTCCAGGAAGGAGTACTGGAGTGGGGTGCCATTGCCTTCTCCGTACCCATAGATAAGCAAGAATCAAAGATAAAAATCATGTCCAAATTACCTCTTCAGAAACCATACAGATAATAAAGGAATTAAGGGAAATAAAGTGTTGAGAGAACAATCCACCAACCTAGGATTCTTTATCTTGCAAAAGCACTCTTGAAAAAATGAGGGAAGAACAAAGACTTTCTCAAACCAAAACTGAGAGAATTTCTTGTAAGTAGACATGCCTTGCAAGAAATGTTAAAAAGTTCTTCAGACGGAAGGAATATGACATAGCTCAGAAACTTAGGTCTACATAGAGAAAAGAAGAACATCAGGGAATAAATAGGGGAAGGGAAATAAAACTTTTGTTTTTCTTATTTTTAATTGATCTAACAGATAAGTTTGTTAAAATAATAGTAGACACTATGTATTTGATTATGTTCATGTATATGTCTTATGTGTATATATATGTGATCTATATTTGCTTCTGTATGCTTAAATATAAATGAATGAATAGCAGAAATGATACAAGGGACAAGAGGGAGGAAATGGAATTATTTTGTTATGCTAAGGCACTTCCCAGGTGGTGCTAGTGGTAAAGAACACGCCTGCCAGTGTAGGAGACGCAAGAGACATGGGTTCGATCCCTGAGTCAGGAAGATCCCCTGGAGTAGAAAATGGCAACCCTCTCCAGTATTCTTGCCTGGAGAATCCCATGGACAGAGGAGCCTGGTGGGCTACAGTCCTTAGGGTCACAAAGAGTTGGACATGACTGAAGCAAAGCAAGCAAGTAAGGTACTGATACCACTGAAAGTGGACTTTTTAATATGCTAAGAAATGAGATAAATAGAATTGCTTTAAATGCTTAATTAAAACCACAAAAGGCAGAAAAAGTATGAAAAACAAAGATGGAACAAAGAACAAGGGTAAAAAACAGTAATAATGTGACAGATATTAATCCAACTTTATAAATAATCACTTCAAATGTCAATGGTCTAAATACACCAGTTAAGAGGCAGAAACAGCCCAAGCCGATCAAAAAGCAAGACTCAACTCTATGGGGTCTATAAGAAACCTGCTTGAAAAGTAAAGATACACGTGGAAGCATCCTGTAATCCTTTGACTAGATTATAGTCTTTTAGTGAGGCTGTGCCTCTGGACTGTGAACTTCACAAGCATTTCTCAGTTTTTTCTCCCCACTTGGGTGTGTCAGGATGGCTAGAGAGGGTTGAATTGGGGTATTTCCCCTCCTCAGTCAGGCTTTGATAATACCCCAAGCAATTAGGCTGTGGTTAACTAGCTTCACCTGAGGGCAGATCTTGTCAAGAAGAACAGAGCTCTCCAGTGTTATTTCAGAACGGTTCTTCTTCCCCCTCCCTCTGCAGGAAGGGTGATGGGGTTTTTCTATGGTATTTACTGTGGGAATTTGGTCAAGCTCCTGGAGATACAACTCATAATATTGTGGGGGCCTCCTGATGACCCGGTGCCCCTGGAATCTTTAACTCCTGAACGTTCAATTGTTTGTCAGTTAGGAAGGGAGTGATAAATAGAGTATAGAGAAATTTTAGAGCCGTGTGAATCTATTCTGTGTAATCTATAAATGCGGATAGGAGCCTCTCTGATGACTCAGTGGTGAAGAATCCGCTTGTCGATGCAGGAGACATAGGTTTAATCCCTGATCCAAGAAGATCCCACATGCTGAAGAGCAGCTAAGCCTGTGCGCCACAACTCTTGAGCCTGTACTCTAGAGCCCTGGAGCCACAAACTGCTGAAGCCTGTGTGCCCTGGAACGCGTGCTCCACAGCAAGAGAAGTCACCACAATGAGAAGCCGGTACACAGCAACTCGGGAGAAGCCTCTGCTCGCCACAACTAGAGAAAAGCGCGCGCAGCCGCAAAGATCCAGCACAGGCAAAAACAAACAAGGAACATTATCTTAAAATATGTATATATATATATATATAAAATGATGGATACATGTCATTATACATTTGTCCGAACCCATAAAAGGTACAACAGACACCAAGAATGAACCCTAATGTAAAGTGTGGACTTTCGGCGATATTGACGTGTCAGTGTAGGTTCATGGATTGTAACACAGGGACCACTGTGCTTCAGGATGTGGGTCGTTGAGGAAGTTGTACGCATATGGGGCTTGGGGCCATGTGGGAGCAGAGAGTACTTTCTGCTCAATTCTGCTGTGACCCAAAAACTTCTCTAAAAGACGAAGTTTATTAATATTTTAAAAAGGGAGGGGGGACTTTCCTGGTGGCCCGGTGGTTAAGAATTCACCTTGCAAAAAAAAAAAAAAAAAAAAGAATTCACCTTGCAATGCAGGGGACTCAGGTTTGATCCCTGGTCAGGGAGCTAAGACCCCCACATGCCACAACTAAAGAGTCAGTGTGCCGCAACCAAAGATGTCACACGCTGCCACTGAGACACGACACAACCAAATGGAGTTTTTTAAAAAAGATAAAATGGTTCATATCTTCAGTGTCCAAAACATATGGTTGGATGGGGGTGGGGAGCAGGTTTCAGAATAGTAGATATAGAACGATCCTTTTATGTGTGTAAAAACATCGAGAAGGTCATAACTCAATGGTTAACAGCAGTTCTCTCTCAGGAAGAGAATTCAGTTGTGGGAGACAGAGAAGTTGTTGGATGGTGGACTTCCACATCGTATTTTATTGGGTTGGCCAGAAAGTTTGTTCTTAGATGGTACAGAAAAACTCAAACAAACTTTTTGGCCAACCCAATAAATATTTCTTCATTATTTAAACTTATATTTTCAAAGCATGTGTTATTTTTTCCCCCTAAATTGAGGTTAATTTTTATTTTTGCAGTTTAGATCATCATTTCTGATGCTGAATATCATTTTTGTAGTCCCTTTTAGGCACCCAGAGATCCCAAGGGTGCCCTTGAGATAACTCAGGGCATTGTGGTAGAGGAGCAGTTTGAGAACAGGGTCTTACCTATCAGTTAGTGGATCTTCACTTCTATTGGCTTTCTGTATTGATATTCTGAGATGTATTTATCTTCATGAAATTTTTTCTAAGGGTTTTTAAAGATTAAGTATAGAAAATTAAGCTTCCCTTGTGGCTCAGCTGGTAAAGAAGCTGCCTGCAATGCGGGCGACCTGGGTTCAATCCCTGTTTCGGGAACATCCCCTGGAGAGGGTAAAGGCTACCCACTCCAGTATTCTGGCCTGGAGAATTCCAGGGATTAGTCCATGGGGTCGCAAAGAGTATATGACTGAGCGACTTTCACTTTCACTTTTTTGGACTTCCCTCATGGCTCAGCCAGTAAGGAGTCTGCCTGCAATGCAGATCTGAATTTGATCCCTGGGTTGGGAAGATCCCCTGGAGAAGGAAATGGCAACCCATTCCAGTATTCTTGCCTGGTATAGACCATGGACAGAGGAGCCTGGCAGGCTAAAGTTCATGGGGCTGCAAAGAGTCAGACACAACTGAGCAACATCACTTCACATAGAAAATTAAACATGTTATTTTTATAATCAAAACTTTCATTTTAGAACAATCAGAAGAATTAAAAAGAAATGGATAAATAAAGGAGTCTTTCCATGCAAGCCTCTTTGGGATCTCCATTGTCTTTCTCTCTGGTCAAGAAGAAGTACCATTTCCTGATTGTGAAAGTTAAGCCACGTGATCCATGTAAGTAAATTCCTCCAGTGCCTTGTATGAGTCACTTTTCATTCCTTCTTGCCCTTTCCCCATTGCCTCCCAGCCCCCATCTCCTCTTCCCTCGAGTTTCCCCCTCTGAGCTTCTAAATCCTTGTGCTCCTGTCACCCTCTTTTCAGCATCCCCTCTGCCTTTCCTTCTGCCTTCTGCCACCACCCTCAACCCACCCCATCCCCACTGCACAAGATGGTTACATTTCATGCAAAGAATGTATTCCTGGAGACCTCCTATAATTCAAAACTTACATAATTCAAGCCTGCTTTTCCCACAGGATTGAATAGAAAGTACGCGCAGGAGGGAGATGAATCTTGAAGTGCATAAATCTGAGAACATGGCAATGTATATTTGCGTTAAGACTGCTTTTTATTTTCCCTGTGTTTCCTCTAATATTTTGAAGTGCTCTCTCTTAAATTAACAGCACAGAGCATCATGGGAGTTGTCTGGTCTTCTCAATCGAGATTTAGCACATCCAAGTTCTGTTCCAAAGTTCCCGACTTTCCTGAGTGTTTTACAACTCTACCACTTAATGAACTCTTGGGTGACCTTGTTACAGGATTATAGGTTGGGTATAAAGAACATTTTAAATTATAATGGCAGCAAATGTTAAAATAACAGAGGAAAAGCCACAAGGTCTCTCACAGACATCCCCACGCAGGTGAAGAGCTGGGCACTTACAGAGGGTTGTGGGGAAGGTGCTGCTGTCCTGAGAGCACGGTGAACGCAGCCTCCAGACTGCTCAGCCTGCCAGCTCCGATGGCCTGTGACTCTTGATGAAGGGCTTTAATGGGTGGGCTGGGGGAAGGAGATTCCAATTAGCTTAACTTTTGAATATAAAGCAAGACTGTTGTTTTATATGTTTTATGCAGCACTTGTTCAATTTTATGTAACTTCAGTAAAATTCCCTGTATGTGTGTGTTAGTTGCTCAGTTGTGTCTGACTCTTTGCAACCCCAAGAACTGTAGCCCACCAGGCTCCTCTATCCATGGAATTCTCCAGGCAAGCATACTGGAGTGGGTTGCTATCCCCTCCTCCAGAGGATCTTCCCAACCCAGGGATCAAACCCAGGTCTCGAGCATTGCAGGTAGATTCTTAACCATCTGAGCCATCAGGGAATATATTTTCATGTTAAGTTGCTTTAGTCATCCAGCTCTTTGAGACCCTATGGACTGTATGTATCTCGCTAGGCTCCTCTGTCCATGGGATTCTCCAGGCAAGAATACTGGAGTGGGTTGTCGTGCTCTCCTAGAGAGGATCTTCCTGACCCAGGGATTGAACCCATGTTTCTTGTCTCCTGCCTTGGCACATGGGTTCTTTACCACTAGCACCACATGGGAAGCCCATTTTATATATATATATATAGATAGATATAGATATAGATATAGATATATATGTGTATATGTATATGTGTATGTGTGTGTGTGTGTGTTTTTTCTTTTTTCCTCCATATGAAGAAGATGTCTTGTTTCTTAGCTCGTTTCAAGGCTCTTCTAGCTCCAACTCCAACTTTATCTCCTTGATGCTCCACTCTCCAGCCACACTGAAACTGGTTTTCACCTACCTCAGTACATTTTTATCAGTTTTAAATAGTTCAATTTAGAAATGAAGATTAGTAAGAAAACCTAAAATAAAATTCATCAATAATTTCATCACACAGAGATAATCATTGTTAATATTTGGTTGTGTTTCCTTGAAGTCTTGCACTGTCTACATGAACACAGAAATCAGAATATGTATGTATATTTGTATATGTAATTTTTTAACCACAAAGTGATGATTCAGTGAGACTGTTCTACAGCATACTTCTTTCATCTTAAAATCTTGTTAATTGTTCTTCATCATTTCTTAGGAATTAATAGTCTTTGACTATTTGGGTATCCCCTAATAGATCAGGATAATACTATATTTTTCAGCATCTAGACTGTTTACAAATGGGGGCTCCTGTGAACAATGCTGAAATGAATATTCTTGCTGCTAAATCTTTGCAAACTCCATAACTATGTCTTTAAAATAAATTCCTGCAAGTAGAATTTCTGGGCCAATGGGAATGAAAAGTTTCAAGGCTTTAAATATACATTGCCAAATGGCCCTAGGAAGTTGGAAACAATTTGCACTCCCCTTAGAAATATCTGAGTCACTGCACACTCATGATGTGAGTCTTCTAATTCATTTATCTTATTCTCACTCATCTATCTTCCAAATTCAGATCATGATGTAAGAAAAAACCCAAAGGCAACCATATTAATTTGTTATATTTTATTTTAAATTTTTCTATTGGAGTATAATGATTTACAATGTTTTATTAGTTTCAGGTGTACAACAAAGTGGATCAGTAATACATCTACGTATATCCGCTCTTGAGAGTCCCTTGGACTGCAAGGAGACCAAACCAGTCATTCCTAAAGGAAATCAGTCCTGAAAATTCACTGGAAGGACTGATGCTGAAGCTGAAGCTACAATACTTTGGCCACCTGATGTGGAGAGCTGACTCATTAGAAAAGACTCTGATGCTGAGAAAGATTGAAGGCAGGAGCAGAAGGGGACAACAGAGGATGAGATAGTGGGATGGCATCACCAACTCAATGAACGTGAGTTTGAGCAAGCTCTGGGAGTTGATGGACAGGGAAGCCTGGCATGCTACAGTCCATGGGGTCTCAATGAGTGGGGCATGACTGAGCAGCTGAACTGAACTGATACCCACTCTTTTTTAGATTCTTTTCTCCTGCAGGTCATCACAGAGTATTGAGTGGAGCTCCCTGTGCTCTACAGTAGGTCCTTATTAGTTATCTATTTTATAAATAGCAGTGTGTACATGGCAATCCCTGTTACATTTGAAAATAATTTCCTGTTAGCAGACCGTGCCGTGGGGCCTGCAGTGGACTCTGCTCATTTCTCTCTTAGGCTGTAAGTTCTGAGAATGCACACAGCATGCATGTGTAAATCTCTCTCATAAAGGACCACATAGGAACAGGCTCTTAAATGTCAAAAAGCATTTATTAAGTGGGCTGATAAATGTATTTCACTTGCAGGCTTGATGTAAGTTATTTGTCTTTCCTTGGTCTCCTGTTGATGGCTTATTCATAGTAATGGATGGCATGGCTGAGTTTGTGTGTGTGTATGTGTATTGTTTTGCCTTGATTGTTTAATTTTTAATTGATGGATATATGCTTCTAGCCTTTTGATGGGTACATTTTATAAAATATTTAAAATCAATGAATTAATCTGTGGGACCTCAGGGACTGGCTAGATCAGTCCTCTTGTGGGGACTGAGTCTATTCTGGTGAAATGTACAACACTGGAACTCGATTATTTGTCATATCATCCAGGACTAAGTGACAATAGTAAGGTCACTGGTAAATACACACAATATGGGACCCAAGTTCATGTGGGAGATAACCGTCTCTTCTCACAAGCCTGTTTCTGTGTGTTTTATTTAAGGTTGGCATTTTGCAATGAGTCCCACTCAGAGGTCTTTCTCTTTCAGGCATGTAAATCATGTGTATTTTGTTTTGTAACGTCTAGGCAAGGAACTGGAATTAGCAAAACAACAACTTTCTCCTTCTACGTCTCTCTCCTAGGATGTCTGGCAATCTATCAAGAGATAAAGTGTGTTACTCACTTAGTCATGTCTGATTCTTTGTGACCCCATGGACTGTAGCCACCAGGCTCCTCTGTCCCTGGGAGTCTCCAGGCAAGAACACTGGAGTGGGTAGCTATTCCCTTCTCCAAGGGATCTTCCCAACCTAGAGATGGAACCCAGGTCTCTTGCATTGCAGGTGGATTCTTTACTGTCTGAGGCACCAGGGAAGCATCAAGAGTTAATCAGTCCATTAAGGGATGGATCCATCTGTTCATCTAAGTCATCCACTCAGAAAATGCCCAGTGAGTTAACAAACATCTCACACCAAGAGTCTAGGCAAAAGTTTCATGACAAAGAGTCACAACAACTACAGTAACATCCATTAGCAAGTACATACGCTCCTTGCTTTGGACACTCCCAAATCCTTCCTTCACATGCCAAGGAAACCC
Organism: Okapia johnstoni; assembly: GCA_024291935.2. Classification (NCBI taxonomy): domain Eukaryota; kingdom Metazoa; phylum Chordata; class Mammalia; order Artiodactyla; family Giraffidae; genus Okapia; species Okapia johnstoni. The sequence goes on along the minus strand of CM044310.1, from coordinate 53,501,652 downwards.
CTTACAATGCCATTCTCTACATTGGGGTTAGTTTCTCAAGGTATTGGCTGTTGCTGCAGGCTCTCTGTAGGACGTGATTACTGCTTTCCCCTGAAACAGAGAGAAAGAAGGGCAAGACAATTCTGAAAGAGAAAGAATTAAAATGAAAACCCCTTTTTCTCTGGCTCACTTAGATGCAAGAGGTCACTACTTAGAAAGTATTACCCCTCCCCCCCCACACACACCCTAAATAATGGAAATCTTCCCATCAATTGCAAATTCTAGCCAGTTTGCCTTTAAGTTATTATAAATAAATATTTGGTTCCTTTCCTTGAATTTTTTTGTGGGTCTAGTAGCTGCAAAGCTTATGTGCATGCATGCTCACTCAATAAATCATGTCCCAACTCTTTGTGACCCCATGGACTGTAGCCCACTAGGCTCCTCTGTCCACAGGATTCCCCAGGCAAGAACACAGAATTGAGTTGCCAGTTCCTTCTCCAAGGGATCTTCCTGTCTCAGGGATCGAATCCATGTCTCCTGCATTGGCAGGTGGATTCTTTACCACTGAGACACCAGGGAAGCCAGCTGCAAAGGGTGGCAGTGAATGAAAAATCTGATTCCTGCACCATGATAGCAGTAATGTGATTGGGGTCTTGCCAGAAAAATCCCAGCACAGATCATGGCACCATCTGTCTGTAAACATGTCAGCATACCCACTGTGATCTCAAGATCCTGCTGGTCCAACCCTCCCCACATCCTGAATTCCTAAACGCACTTTTGACAGAATGAAGATGATGAAAGACAAACTATTAAAGACACACTCATGTTTATCTGAAAGTGCAGTAAGTATTGAAGTTCATCTTTCCTCCCATCTGCGTACCATTTCTCTGGTCAGTGGTGGCAGAACTCACATATGCCCATCTTAGATGAAGTATATTGTTTTTTTCTCTTTACCTTTTTTTTTTTTCTATTTTAGTTTTCCTGGAGATCTTGAGCATCTTGTAAATTTCTCTTTACGTGTAGACCAAATGTTTGGTTTTGAAAGCACCTGTCCTGGTTAAAGGACTTGATGAAGTATTGAGGGAAAATGATGCTTATAGTGAGGGGGCGGGGAAGGCAAATACAGCTGCCTTTCTGTGTCAGCAAATGGCACAGTTGTCAGTCTGACTGTGAGACTTAGGTTTGCATTCCCAGATGAACTTCCCAGAAACGGAGCAGTGTTGAACAGTCCATTGCCTACTAACATTCCTCTCTCATAGAAGACTTTCATTCCACACTGTTTTCCAGAAATGGGACTCACCGTATCCAAGGATTTTGATGAAGAGTCAACTGTCCAATAGAAACAAGACTGAGTATTATCCTTGGGTCACAACATACAGCTAGAGACATGTGTTCGGTGCCAATGAACACGTGCCATGGACTCAACTTTGTCTTGTTGATCTGACTGTAGCTTCCAGACCTGTTCTGTCCAAGATGGAGCCATATTTTGTGAAACACATCACCACCAGAGTGCTTTGCTCTGATAATGTATTACTCTAATACATCTGTTGCTTTAATGATACATTAATGTAATACATTATCAGAGCAAGGACAATGATGATATATGATGGAAAGAATGGTGCCATTCAGAAAATGAAGGATTCAAAAAAAGATTCATTGAAATTATAGGATAACTGCCAACACATGGGGACTCTGGAAACTGTAACCTTGGTCTGTTTTCTACAGTTAGATACACACCTCCCTAGCTCCCCAGGCTCCCACACCCACACACCCACACCCCATCAGGCACCAACTTCCGCAAGACATTGGTTGTTACATATTTTATAAACTCTTTACACATACTAACAACGTCCCCCATGAACCTTGGGTCACCCCAGGCTCACTGTATCCAGTTACATTGTTTTTACTTGAAAGTCCTCCTTATTTACTCCTAAGCCTAGGAAACCAAGTAACATTGACCTCTGGACAGTCAGAACAGCGTATCATCTCTCATTACAATAATCTGAACTCCAGTCATTGTTCAACATTAATTATCGCCAAGGCTGTAACGTTTTCTTGCTACTTGACAGTTGATCTCCATCCTATCATTAACCTGAGGTCAATTTAATCCCAACCTCCATTTTCAGCACCATACAAACCATTTATTTTTGCATTTTTTCAACCACACAGAGACATACCATGTCAGACTGCTCCACACTGTTTTATGCATTATGGTGATTAAACATTTTTAAAGACATTCAGACATCAAAGTTTGGAAAGCACCAGTCAATGAGAGCTCTGGAAATGAGATGTCGTGGAGTACGTTTTCCTGTAGAATTACATAAGAAAGGACTCAGAGAGAATATGAGTTGAGGATTTAAAATCCATTTCATTTTCAGATTTTTGTTTAGCCTTGTATAAGCTAGGAAGATTTATAGTCAGTCTCTACTATATAAAACTATCCACTATGGTATAGAATCTCATGTACTTAGTGTTCTTAAAGCCATGAGCAGAAGTGATAGCAAAATTCAGACAACTTTATCTGCCTATAAGATTTCCTTTTTTTCTCCTGGAAATCAGAAGTCTGAACATATAGGAGAAAGGAAGCTGAAATTCCTGCTGAGAAATTTATTTGGTGTTCTCTATTCTTCTTGACCTCATGCTTATATTGAAATGTCAGAAATAATAGTTTGACACAACAAGGACCATTGAAACAACAGTATTTAATGCATTTAACTGAAGAGTAAGTAAGCATTTTAAGTGTAATCACAGCCAATTGCAAGTTAAAGCGATGCTTTGCAGAACTTTGTTGAATTCTTCTCTGCTAAATCAAATAGAAAACTTAAAAAGAAAAAAACCTGATAAAGATATAAAACTTAGGAAAGCCTTCTTCTAAAACTTTCCAGAGAATAAACACTTTCACTTACCAAAAAGATGTTTTTATATCCATGTTTTAAAAATTATTAAAAATGGTTAAAGTCAAAGTAAACAAAATAAACAAACAAAAATACTCCTCTGTAGCCATATATATGAATACATCTTTATTTAGAGTTTAAGTGTTTATGTGGTTTACCAAGTAGTTAAGATAAAAATCTGTTGTTCTCTGTTATGACTTTGCATGGTGACAGAGAAATGGCTTTAAGTACAGATGTTTCATCCTGGCTGAATACTGGCACTTCCTGTTTCTTGCTGTGCCCACCAGAAAGGAGAGACTGGAACACCTTAAACTCGACAGGAAGAGTGAAATGTTTACCTTTTCCAAAACTATTTACTTAAGCAGGATTGAAAACGATGGCATGCTGAATTTAAGATTCTGCCTTGTTTCCATGTGACTCAAGGTGGAATGCGGGGTTGAGACGACTGTACACGTGCAGTGGATGTTGACATCAGCTCTTCATATCTCCTGACCTTGAACAATAAGGGACTAGTTTCAAATCTAGTCTCACTCTGAGGTCTCAGGGCCTCAGAGTGATTCCCAGGGAAAGCTCTTTGTTCACTCTCAAACCTTCAGCGATCACAAGGCTCCAGGAAGCAGGCGCCTCTCATTCTGAATGTGTGTACAAATGCCCATGGCTTTCTCACTTCCAGGAAGGAGTGTGGTGCAGGGACAGGGTGAAAGTTCCCCTTTGCTGCTGAACTTAGGAGCTGACCACAAAAACAGGTGGGTGAGGGACTTCCCCGGTGGCGGGGTGGATGGGAGTCTGCTTGCCAATGCAGGGGACCCTGGTTCAATCCCTGGTCTGGGAGGATTCCACATACTTCGGAACAGCTGGGCCACAGCTACTGACCCCACACTCTAGGAGCCCGTGAGCCACAACTGCTGAGTCTGTCAGCCTAGAGCTTGTGCTCCGCAACAATAGAAGCCACCACAATAAGCCCACACACCACAACAAAGAGTAGTCCCCGCCTGCCGCAACTAGAGAAAGCCCTCGTGCAGCAACAAAGACCCAGTGCAGACAAAAATAAATGAATATAAGTATATGTATTAAAAAAACAGGTGGGTGATAGAAATCTTAATAAAAGTGTTCATGGCATTCTGGCAGGCTAACATTCTGCATGGTGACCCACTAGCCAGATCTGCCTTTCATTCTGTGGGAGCTCAAGGACAAAGGGATACAAGGTCAAGGCTTCCTGGGATGCTAAAGAGTCTGGAATGGGTAGATAAGCCTGCAGTTATCCCTTGGCAGAACTAACAGGAGACCTGAAGGGTCATCTTGTCACTCTATCATCAAGTCTTAGAAATTACACATTTTAGCAGGAAAGGAGTTAGAATTACAATTTCAACATATAAATTGTATGAATAAATTGAACTACAGCAACTCACCTTTATGCTGATGTGTGGCAGGGGTCCACTTAGAACTTTTGTTTCACAACCAATGTAGATAAAATTATTTTCCTCTCTTCCTTACTTCTCCTCACAAATTCACCTCAGTACCCCAAAACTCAATCTAACTGGCTTCTTTTGTAATATAAAGACATAGGAATCTTGATGAGAAAAGAAGTACATGTATGGGATCTGTAGTGGCCTTTAATAAAGGATTCTTTAGTATAGATCATGCAAACCTGCCAATGGCAGCTGGCATTTCTCGTGACAAATGTAGTTAAAGATTTCATTGGAATCTTGGAAACCTAATAACTAAAAAACTCTGAATTCAATTAATGTTGAATTTTTAAGTTATTTTAAGTAATTTCACAGTCAAATGCTGAGTTCTTTTACTCAGCGATGACTTTCCACATTATGTTAAGAACATCTAAATTTAATATGTCAAGCAGAAAATGTTATTACCATGCATATGTATGTCTGCATACCCCAAAGGATGGGGAGCTCAAGTTAGATTTGTCTTGCTCCTGACAAACAACAGGTGAAGATGGCAGTCTAGCTGAACTTGTCTATAATGAGGAAGCAGAACCTTGGCATTCACCAATCTCCATTGCTGCCTTAGAAACAACAGTCCTAGAGTAAGCAAGGAATGATCTATGCGTTGATGTGTGCACAGGAATGCATGATGACATGGGGCTTCCCTGGTGGTCCAGTGATTAAGAGTCTACCTTGCAAGGCAGGGGACACCAGTTCAATCCCTGGTCCAGGAAGATCCCACATGCCTCGCAGCAACTAGGCCTGTATACCACAGTTAGAGAGTAGCTCCTGCTGTACGTAACTGGAGAAAGCCTGCACACAGTGACAAAGACCCAGTGCAACCAAAATTAAAATAAAAAATAAATTTTAAAAATATTTTTAAAAATTAAAAAAAGAAAGCATGATGAAAAATCCTCTCCAAAGTCAGGGACCAACCCCTGTGCAATTCTGTGAAAGGATGCCTGGAATCAGATCATAAGACCTCCTGCTGACAGATTGGTGGTGGCCAGAGGCAAGAAGTAGGAGATGGGAAACATTGGTGAAGGTGATCAAAAGGTACAGACTTCTAGTTATAAGATAAATAAGTTCTTGGGGTGTAATGCACAGTATGATGACTATAGTTTTTAATGCTATATGTATATTTGAAGGTAGCTGAGAGTAAATCTCAAAGGTTCTTATCACAAGAAAAAAAATCGTTAACTATGAATGGTGATGGATATTAACTAAATTTATTGTGGTGATCATTTTGCAATATATACATATATCAAGTCATCATGTCATGCACTTAAAAGGAATATAATGTTTCATGTCAATTTTATCTCTATAAAACTGGGGAGGAGGGAAGATCAATCATATTAGCCTGGAATGAACAACACGTGATCTCACTGGAGGACGACTCTGTAAACGAAACTTCCACAGAAACAACGTGGTGTAGCAGAATACCATCAAATATGTGGGAGCAGGAGTAGGGAAAGGAAAGGCCTATAGCAGGTAAGAAATAGCCTACTCCACCGTCGTCTCTCCAGCTGCTGACAAAGAGCCAGTGTCAAAGGAAGGAGACCTGTCTTTTGATTGGTGGGTGAGGTGATGAGTTCTGGCTGCCCAAGAAAGTGAATTGAGCCAGACCAAGAAAACTCTGGGACGATGACATTTCACTCAAGAGTGGACATAATAAAACCTCAACCTCTCATCAGTGCCCTTTCCCCAAGTTTGCCTTCAATCATCACATCCTAAAGCTCACATTGGACACCTGTATTCACAAGCCAGCTAGCACAGAGCTCCATTTTCATGCAATTTGGGTTCAATTGCCCAAACTGCATGCACACATTTATCCTGCTCTTGAAAATGTTGTTTTATTCATTCAAACATAAGTGTGATATGCCTCACACAGTAAGGCAAGTTAAACAGAAAAGCATGAAAGGACAGGATGTTAAAAGCAAATAAAATGTAAACTACAGTCACCTCTCAGTATCTGAGGGGGATTGGCTCCAGGACTCCCTCGGATACCAAAATCCACAGATGCTCAATTCTTTTATATAAAATGGGACAGCATTTGCACGTTACCTACACACATCTTCCTGTGTACTTTAAGTCACCTCTACGTTACTTATAATACTTAATACAATATAAGTAGTTGGCCACACAGCAAATTCAAGTTTTGCTTTTTGGAATATTCTGGAATTCTTTTTTTGAATATTTTTGCTCTCCAGTTGGTTGATCTGTAGATACAGAGGGTCAACTGTAATTTCTCAACAAGCTTTCATTGAGCACCAACTATGTAACCCGCTCAAAGAAGCCTCAAATTAAATTCAAAATGAAGTTATGGACCATTAAAGTTCTTGATACATACACATTTCCAAATGGCTTTCTAAAAGGATTCAGACAATTGGCACTCCCACAAGCAGTGGAAGAAAACTGTTTCACTATGTGTCTTGTGTTAAAATTAAAAACTTAAGAGAGTGTGTCATACAAATTGTATATTATATAAACCCAGTGTCCTGTAGCTTTAACTATTTGACATTTTTGATGGCAGAGGATGTAGCTTATAGTCTGTAGGATGGAGCTTCCCATCTTAAAGCAATAGGCACTTGTTAGGTGAGCAGTAAACAGAACTGTTTCCGTCATTTTCGAATATAAGCCAAGGTGCTTATGACCACCTTTCATTTAACTCCAAAAATCTACAGACTTGAAAATTTCCCTACACATCCTTGATTTTCATACAATGATAACCATTATCTCCCCACCCATATTCCAAGGCCTAGATCCACCCATACCTTGATGATGAGTCTGTGTGCCCCAATTTTTATCAGGCAACCCAAACTCCACGACCAAACCTGACTGGACAAGGAGAGACTACCTAACCCAAGTTGAGCCAATCAGATTCCTCCTGTTAAATTTTGGAACACTTTAAAAATAAGGTTTTGAGCAGCAGGAATCAGTCAAATGGAGCCCAAATTTGGCACCATGAAAAGTCAAAGCTGGAATGATAGGCGGGCAGAAGTTCAGAGTGTTGAGTGGGAAGGTTGGCAGAAAGATACACCAGAAAGAGTGGTAGAGAGAAGACCACACCAGCACTTCAGTCCTGTGCTGAGTGACTGCCTGATTCTTACGAGGTCTTCCTGTACTTTCTGCCACTGGGTTCTAGGAGATCTTTCTATGACCTTAAAATAGATGCCATTTTGTAAGAGCAAACTCTCTCCAAGTATTTTTCTACCCCCACTTTAAGATGCCTTTCTCCCCTCTTCTCCCTACGATTTGACAAAATTTCTAAAATAAGGATTTATCATAAAATCAAATGCATATTCAATGTAATGGAGATGTTGCCTCTTGACAGATTCTTAGGTACATCTTGCATGTGATGGCATCTCAGAACTGGAGACTATAGAACACCAGTGAAGGCCACTGGATTGGTTGCTCAGTAGCATGCTATTTGCCCTCATTCCAGCATTCTTGCCTGGAAACTTCCATGAACAGAAAAGCCTAGTGGGCTACAGTCCATGAGGTCACAAAAAGTCAGAACAGGACTGAGCTCACACACATACACACACATCACAAGTTAAAAAGGTCCTAAGAGATAGGTCTAGGCAGAGACATCTAGAATTATATATGTATTTATTATATATATGTTAATATATAGTTATAATGGCATATATATGTATATAATAAATTTCCAGGTAATTAGAAAAAACTGGGAGCCAAGGCTTATTATATTTATTTGAGCTCAACATTTTAAACCAATAAGCCCACTTGTCACCAAAAAGTCTATACAGATTGTCCCATCTGAAACATTCTTAAGGGTTACCGTCACCATCCTTAATTACAGAGTGAACTTTTAAAAAATTTATTTATGTATTTATTTTTGTTTGTGTTGGGTCTTCACTGCTGCCCGAGGGCTTTCTCTAGCTGTGGCGAGCGGAGACTGTTCTTCCTTGTGGTGTACGGGCTTCTCGTCGTGGTGGCTTCTCTCGTGGCGGGACCTAGGCTCCGGTTGCACGAGCTTCAGTAGCTGAAGGCTCACGAGGCTCAAAAGTCATGGCGCACTGGCTTAGCGGCTCCTTGGCCAGTGGAATCTTCCCAGACCAGGGATCAAACCTGTGTCCCCTCCACTGGCAGACAAATCCCTATCCATGGTACCACCAGGGAAGTCCTATAACCAAATTTTTGTAAGCCCTGTTTCTAGATGTTGAGAAATCGGAACTTTCTACCAACTCTATTCAATAGAAAACAATAAAATGAAAAAATAGAATTTGCTGACTTTGACTACCCCCAGAATTTGACTCAACAATTTGTGGCTTTCTCAATAGATGAACAAGAGATCTGATTTAGAAATTGAGTGTCACTCTCTGATAACTTACAAAAGCCACACCCCCTTCTTTTTTCAACCCGTCTACCTCTTTCCCACTGCAGGAAGGAAAGGAACCTGGTTTCATCTAAGGAATCCAAGAATTGGATGCAGAGAGAGGACTGTCAGAAGCACAGGGAACACCCCACAGAAGACCATTCTTAAAGGGAACCACATGTGTTTGGCATCTGTTTGCCATCCCTGTGATGACTGGCATTTATGAGCTCTGATTTCTGATGGGAGCAAACAGAACTATGAATGCATCCAGGGAATCCACCTGGTGAGCACTCTTGTTTCTGCATTTCTGTTCGTCTGCTTGTTATGCTTCTTAATTTCTCAAACCCTCTAAAAATGTGTTGCAAGAGGACATAATTCAAATCCAAAAAATTTAGCAAAACATAAGTATTCATACAGGATTGGTGGAATCATGTAAATCCTTTATGCCCATTTCCATGGGAGCCAAAGTTTGATGTTGACTCATATAACCCACTCCAGTATTCTTGCCTGGAGAATTCCTGGACAGGGGAGCCGGGCAGGTTGCAGTTCACAGGGTTGCAAAGCATTAGGAATGACTAAAGTGACTAACACACACATGACCCACAACCAAAAGGCTTTTTAATTGTCATAACAAATCTGTTTGCTTCTTTGTTGGGTGGGATAATCATATACAGAGGAACACTTCTTCATTTGCTTGCTCTCTGTCTGAAGGCTGGAAGATCTGAAGCAGAAATGGAATGAGAAAGCACCCAAATTAAGAAAAAGCTCACATTCTGCTTCACAATTCACCAAAAGGCCTAATTAGACAAAATCTGCAGTCCAGGCCAAATATTTAGGGTCAACACTTTCCCAAAGAGGATAAAAGAAACTTTCAAAGTACTAGCTTCCCTCTGGAACTTTCTTCCAAAAAATGTATGATCTGGGATCATATGAAAATGAGGGCTCAAGATTCCACCTTTGGAGCTCAGCAGTGTTCCACGTCAGGGCCGAATCACTTCTGAATCCCTAGCTACTGTTTCTCAGTCCAGGGTCTGTCTAGATAGACTTCGCTCTGTAGAATCTAGGTTGCTTCTTGCTGCGATTCCCATAGAACTGAGCAACATGCAGCAGAAATCTCAGGATGATGTGGTCAGTGCTTTTTGGGGGGTGATGAGTGGAGGCTTGAAGAGGAGAAGTCAGGAAAGGTTTCAGAAGAGATGAGTATTGAAAGTCAAATGAATCTGCGAAGTCCATGATGAGCTGCGGAGCAAAGTTCTCCCACCTAAAGGATGTATGCTCCCCCTTTTAGTGGGGAGACAGACAAAATATTCTGGGGGCCAGATTCTGTTTTTGGGCCTTCCAGTGTATGTCCCCTACTCTAAAGGTGGCACAGGAGTCATTTTAGGGAATCAGACAACATCCACAAAAACACGAAGTCAAGGAAGGGCAGGTATGTCTGAGGAAGGTGCAGCAGCGTGGGCAGCTGGTTGCAGTTTTTCAGGGGGTGCAGGAGAGAAGATGACAGTGGTTGGCTGGGATTGGGGACGCCTTGGAAAACTACTGTAACTGGTGCTAGATTCTATCCTGAAACAGGCAGACAGGCAGGCCAGACATGTCTCTAAGCAGGGGGATGACATGAAAACATTCCCTTTAAGTAAGATAATTGCCACCAGGGCTGTAGAGGAGAGAGGTTGGAGGCAGAAAGACTGGTGGGTGATGTCAGGGACAATGAATGGGGATTGTGGCCATGGGGGTGGAGAAGATGGGTTCAAATTAAGGGATATTTCTGAGGCAGAAGAGATAAAGCTTAGATGTGGGAGAGAGAGAAGAAGACATTAGGAATGAGCCTAAGGTTTCCAGCTTTAGGAAATGCTTTGGTGAAAATACCAATAAGCAAAATTGTGAATCAGGAAAGGAACAAAAGGAGAGTGCTCATTTCTGTTTGGGGTAAATTCAGTTATAAGTACCTGAGGTTTAAACAGATGGCAATATTTTTTCTTCTCCCTCTTTATATATTTTTAATCTTTAAACATCTCAAACTTATAGAAAAGCTGTAATTACAGTACAAAGGAAAAACAAAACTTTTACCCCTTTAACCCTATTAATTATGTCTAAGTAAATTGCGGACCTGATGCACCATCAGCTCAGTCGCTCAGTCGTGTCCGACTCTTTGCGACCATAACCGTATGTAGAGAATACAAAATTCTTTAGTATGCATTTCCTAGAAACAGGAACATTCTCCCACATAAGCAGAAGATAGCCATAAAATTAGGAAATCAACTTGAGACATTGCCCTTGTGCCTGTGCATGCGGGCTCAGTAGTGTCCGACTCTTTGTGACTTTATGGACAGTAGCCCACCAGGCTCCTCTGTCCATCGGATTCTCCAGGCAAGAATACTGGACTGGGTTGCCATGGCCTCCTCCAAGGGATCTTCCTGACCTAGGGATCGAACCCATGTCTCCTGCAGCTCCTGCATTGGCAGGTGGGTTACCGCCATCTAGTCCTCCACTCGCAGTCAGGTTTTGCCAAATGTCCCATCAGTCATTTTCAGCAAAAGGATCCTGTCCGAAATCCCAAGCTCCATTTCGTTGTCAGGTCTCCTTCAGTCTGGAACCATGCCACGGTCTTCCCTGGCCTTTCTGGTCCTTGAGTCTTTTGAAGATTACAAGTTTGTTATTTTGTTATATGTCCCACGATTTGGGCTTGTCTCTTGTTTCCTCATGATGTGAGATTCAGCTTATGTGTCTTTGACAGGAAAATCACTGTGATGCTACCGTCTTCTTAATGCAATGTATCAGATGATTTCAGTTTATCCCATTACTGATGATGTTGACTTTGATTGCTTGATTGAAAGTAGTATCTGCCAGTTTTCTTCACTTCAAAGCTATGCTTCTCCCCTATGTAACTAATAAGTAAATTTGCTATTTCTCATCAAACTTTCAATTTATTCATTCATTAATTTATATCAGAATGGATTCATGATTTCTTTACTCAGTTGGTTATAATCCATTGCTATCATTGTTTATGGGTGTCCTTAAACAAACCCAGATCTGGCCAGTGGCAGCCCCTTTAAGCTAGTTTCCATGTCTTTTTTGACATGAACCTACCATTCCTGAAACACTTCCTTGCTTTCTGGCATAAATAAGATATTCCAGACTCATCTTGTACTTTCCCTACCAGCCCTGAAATCAGTCATTTCTCTAAGGATCCTTGGTTCCTTTTGGTGAAAGAACAACATTTAGGAGGTACATTCTGAGAGCTGGATGTGCTCAGATGAATGATTCCAAGCCCTTTCCATGTACAGAATTAGAGAATACATGTGTGCATCTACACCTATATGGGCTTCCTGGGTGGCACGAGTGGTAAAGGACCTGCCTGCCAATGCCGGAGATGTAAGATATGTGGGTTTAATCCCTGAATTAGGAAGATCCCCTGGAGCAGGGCGTGAAAACCCACTCCAGGATTCTTGACTGGAGAATCCCACAGACAGAGGTGCCTGGAGGGCTACTGTCCATAGGGCTGCACAGAGTAGGACATGACTGAAGCGACTTAGCATGCATGCACATAGACCTATACACACACAAACAGAGATTCTTACACACATTTATATCTATATTTTTATTTATCTATTTATTTATTTTTGGCCATATCATGCAACCTGTGGATTCTTAGTTCCCCCAACAGAGATCAAATCCGGGCCATGGCCATAAAAATGCCAAGTCTTAACCACCGGACCACCAGGAAATTCCCCGTGTCTCTATTTTTTAATCTATTCACATTTTTGATACACACTGTTACTGCTGATTCCAATCCAATAGCACGGTGTTAGTTCTAATTTTCTCCTTTTCCGTATCTGTAAGTCCATTCTCCAATAGTAAAAAAATGAAAAAAACTGGCTCTCTGGTCACTTCTGGTTAGTCCACCTGTGTAACCCAAACCCCAGCTCTCCTTTGTCCCCTCCCAGGGGTCCTCCGACACTGCCTGCAGGACTGCCTCCCATGGGTACCCTGCTCAACCTCCCATAGCCCAGTCTGGGGTCCACCCCCACCTCACCTTAGGTTCAGACACCTACCTTGTTCTGCCCCCACTTAACAGCTTTAGAACCAAACTGTTCAGGAAAAAAAAAAAAAAGAAAGGAACAGAGAGAAGGGGAAGAGAAAGAAAAAGGAATGTAAAATATAGGCTTAGCCTAAAGGGGAAAGGAATTCACAGCCATAAGAGCTACTCTCAAACTTAAGGGAAGTGGATTCCTCTGGGCCAGAAGAGCTTCTCGAGGAGCACCAGGAAAAACAGAAGTAGAAATCACTAACTGTTACCTGGAATAGACTTCTATGAACCTCGTATAACCCACCCAATGATTAGCTTTTGATCCATTTCACAGACTTGTATATTAACAATTAAAGACAAGTTCGCTGGAAAGGATGGGGATATGATGGCTTTTTCTGGTGCTATGACTGGACATGGCATCTCCTTGACATTTCAGTCAACAGATCATTTGAAGACCATTTGAGAAAGAAATATGAGCACTTATCGTTGTCAAAAACCTTCCATTGATACTTTCTGGTATGATCAATAACATGTCAGCATCAAAACTTACAAAATGGCTGTCATTGTCTTGGAGAAAGCTACAGAGACAGTAGTGACACTGTCTTAAAAATTGCTCCATCGCCAGTGCTGGGGTTAACCCAGAGGACGACTTTACATGGCAAGCCATAGGTATCAATGACTACTTTGAAAAGTGATTCAGAAAATTCAGACACTTATTGTGGGCAAGTTCCTTTACTAATAGATGCTTGAGAGTGCTACATAATAAAAATAATACATAAGTCTAAAAGAGCTTTTTCAGTAACTATAAAATAAAAATTAGAAGTGATAAGAAATCACTGAGCTGTTGTTTAATTGACATGGTTATTTTCACCAGTGGTACATAAAATAACGATGTATTTTACAATCAGGAGCTTCCTTTTTGAATAGCATAGTAAGAAATAAAATGGCATTGGTGAAGAAGACAGAGGAAAACAAGGTATAGAATGAGAACAAGAGCTGAAAGAATAGGAAATTGTAGTTTGAAAAGAGAACAGAGGTGTGTCAGAGGTGGGGTGATTTTTGGCTATCACAAGGTCCAGGAGATGGTCTTGGTAACAGTTTGGGGAGATAGAAACCAAGGTCACTGGCCTACATGGAGGTTAAGGAGCTATGAGGTAGGATGACTAGTGGGTCCTCACCTGGACACTGATGTAACCCAAGTTGATGGTAAAAATTTGGGTGAAGAGCAAAACAGCAAGTAGAAATTCTAATTGCTCCACATAAGGAGGAAACTCACTTGGAGGTCAGAAGATTGCAATAAAGAAGGGTGAGGAGAGGAGGCAAATTTGTCATAAATTTATTTATGAATTTGTGAATTCTTAGGAAGAACTTTTAAACCTGTCTGTATTATGGTAGATTAGATGCACTGCAATGAGAAAAGTTCAGTCTGATTTCCTGACATCCATCCGTCTTGATAACAAGTAAGACTCCAAGGGAATTCAACCTTGATAGAGAACCGTGGATTAAACAGAATGGACCTATGCAAATATCTGACTTTGGGTATTTCAAAACTACACATAATTAAAGTCCTGAACCGACTCCTGTATAAATGTGGAATTCAACAAATAGCCCAGTAACTCAATGCAATCTATCAGAAATGCCCATTCAGATGAAGATATATTTGCATATTGACCAGTAATGCCAAATAGTGGCTTATTGACTTGATGGTTGATAGTTAAAGACATAAGAAAAAAAGTGAATTTAGCATTTGAAAGCCCGAGACCATTCTATACTTATACTAATAATATTCCCTTTCCACTTTGCAAGTTAAACCACTGGTAAGGAGATAAGTTAGTTGGGCTATGTTATAAATTAACTTCGAACAACAAAGCCAAGTAAGTAAACTCAACTTCAGAAGTGATCTCCTGGCTCAGACTTCAGCAGAGAGGTGGCAGAAGGTTAATCCTTAGCTTATTGGAGGCCAAAGATAGCGAGGTAGTCCTGAGTGTTAGAGAAAGCATCCAGGAAGGTGTACTTGTGTGAAGGTATTCATAATAAATACATAGTGAGGGCATGGTCATAAGAAAAGGGACAGATTAAATCACAGCGTGAGATTCCATGAGATTCCACTCAGTTGTGTCCAACTCTTTGCGATCCCATGGACTGTAGCCCGCCAGGCTCCTCTGTCCATGGAATTCTCCAGGCAAGAGTACTGGAGTGGTTTTCCATGCCCTACTCTAGGGGATCTTCCCAAACCAGGGATTGAACCCAGGTCTCCCACTTTGCAGGCAGATTCTTTACTGTCTGAGCCGCCGGGGAAGCCATGAGATTCCACATATGTGTGCTAATATACGATATACAGACGAACCTATTTGCAAAGCAGAAATAGAGACACGATGTAGAGAGCGAATGTATGGACATCAAGGGGGAAGTGGGAGGTAGGATGAACAGGAAACCTGGGATTGACATATATACACTACTCTTTATAAAATAGATACTAATAAGGACCTACTGTATAGCAAACAGGGAACTCTATTCAATGCACTATGATGACCTAAATGGGAAGGAAATCCAAAAAACAGAGGATATATGTATACGTATAGTTGATTCACTTTGCTGTATAGTAGAAACTAACACGATATTGTAAAGCAACTATATTCCAATAATTTTTTAAAATTAATTACAGTAAATTACAGTATGAGTATCAAAGCATTATTTATGAGAATCATCACAACCACTAAAAATGTACCAAGAGTTGGGGCAGGGGCATTTAACAGCTGTTGAACCTTAAAGCCTCCTCTTCCTAGGACAGCACTGACGGGACAGACTTCAGGGCAGATGATCTTTGGGAGGATTGTGCTTTCCTGGTGGCTCAGCGGTAAAGAATCTGCCTGCAATTCAGGAAACCTGGGTTCGATCTCTGAGTCGGCAAGATCCCCTGGAGAAGGAAATGGCCATCCACTCCAGTATTCTTGCCTGGAGAATCCCATGGACAGAGGAGCCTGGCAGACTACAGTCCATGGGGTCGCAAAGAGTCAGATTGAATGAGCAACTAACATTTTCTCTTCTTTTTCAACCATTGGGTGTTCTTTGCATCAGGTGGGAAATGGTCAAAATAGAGTTTTCACCTCTCCAGAAAAAAGTTGCACAGGAAATAAAAGTCGAAAATGTGGTAAATGAATATTAAAGAAGACCCATTAATACCCTATATTTTAACTGTTATAGGAATAGTCTTAGGATAGGGAGGTTTTTTTTATTCCCCCTACAAGGGTAATAAAAGATCCACCCCCCCAAAAATCATTACTGGCGGGGGGATGGGAGGGAAATAAATTACAACAAAGAGTGTGAGGAAAAAAAAATCATTACTGGCTATTTGGAAATGAAAACACTCTCATTATTCATTTCTTTTTCTGAGAGAGAGAAAGAAGGACAAAGCATTCAACTTCCAAGCTTTTAAAGTAATCATGAGTTCAATAAATATAAGTTGCAAGACTAATGTCTTTAAAACTGCCTCTATTATGGCCAATGAGGGAAAGAAAGAGGGGGCAGGAGCGGGGGCATGAGAAAAATGAGGAAAGAAAGTGAAGAAAATAAGTTGACTATATTCAGTCAGTGGTTTTTCTTCCTAGACATTGCTACTTCTGCCCCATGTGAAGGGCTATAGGTGGCGGGGGTGGGGGGTGGCTGCTGTCTCCTTTCTCTCCTTATCCCACAAATATCTTCAGTTCTCTCCCCTGCCACCCACCACCACACTTAGGTTAATAAAACAGAGTCATTCTGGGGGTCTTCCTGGCAGTCCAGTGGTTAAGACTCTGCGTTTCCGCTGTGAGGGACGTAGGTTTGATCTTTGGTTGGGGGGCTAAGGCCTTGCATGTCGTGCGGCCAAAAGAAAAACAGAGCCATTTCAAATACTCTTTAGGGACCTTCAGCTCCAGCATCCCTAAGTTTGAGCAAACAACACTGTTTTTAATTTTCCTGAGAAGTTCAAAGTTGTTGGATTTAAACGGCCCCAGTTAATTAGCCCCACCTCGACATGTTTTCATCTCTTCTCTTTTCCCTCTTGTCCCAGGAAAGATGCTGCCCTCCCAGTTCCAGCCTCACCTGTTCGTCTTTGTCCTGAAGAGTTCTTCTGTGGCTCTGTCCTTTCAACCAGTTCCTTTTCCTCTAAATATTTGTATTATGTAATAGAAGCAACAACAAGAAGAAATAATCCCTGTATGGTATTTTGAGGATAGGAAATGTTCTTGCATACATAACTTCCTTTAAATCCCCACAACCTAAAAAAAAAAAGAAAAGAAACAGGTATTATTGTTTTCCCACTTTAAATTTTTAAGTCTTTTAGAAATATTTAGTTATTTATCTATTTATTTCTTTTTATTGACTTTTGGCTGCGCTGGGTCTTCATTACTGTGTGAGGGCTTTCTCTAGCTCCAGAGAGTGGGGTTTTCTCTAGTTGCCATGCGAGGGCATCCCATTGCAGTGGCTTCTCTTGTTGCAGGGCACAGGCTCTAGAAAGTAGGCTCAGTAGTTGCAGCCCCGGGCTTAGTTGCCCATGGCATGTGGCATCTTCCCAGACCAGGGATGGAACCCGTGTCTCCTGCATTTGGCAGGCAGATTCTCAACTGCTGGACCACCAGGGAAGTCCTGTTTTCCCACTTTTTAAATCTCTGAGAGATGAGGGGACTTGCTCACATTCACAAGTGATGAGTGGCTGCATGAGGACTCTAACGCAAGCCTTCTGAATTCAGCCCCATCCTCCTGCCAGCCGCCGCCTCCTCTTTGCAACTACGAATAACCGACGTGGGGAGTGCATACCCGCTTCCCCAGCTGGGCTGGAGAAGTGCTCAGCTAGGAATTCCCTGTGGCCCTCCCAGGGACCCTGCAGGACTGAGGAGTGGAGAGCTCCCAAACCATCTCTGCCAAGGCTGGTCTCACCCATCAACTCCAGGATGCTTCAGAAAGATAACCACTGTCCATGTGTGAAGGTTGGGAGGTTCCTGGAAGACCCATCACTCTGGTTTGCCTAGGCCTCTTCGGGCTTCATGGGCTTCCCAGGGGGCACTAGTGGTAAAGAACCTGCCTGCCAATGCAGGAGACGCAAGAGACCCGGGTTCAGTCCCTGGGTTGGAGAAGATTCCCTGGAGGAGGAAATGGTGACCTATTCCAGCATTCTTGCCTGGAGAATCCCGTGGACAAAGGAGCCTGGCTACAGGGTCCATGGGGTTGCAACGCGTCAGACATGACTGAGCAGCTGAGCACACTGTGGGTTTTAGCACTGAAAGTTCGACACTTGGGCTGACAGGTAAAGTCGGCCACCTAAGAAAGCTCTAAGCAGGTCTGGGCCCCTCTGAGGGTGTTTCTCACACACTGTCTTTTATGACTGTATTTCACATTCAAGCATTTATGGAGCCCCTGTTCAAGTCAAGAGCACTACACTAGGCCTGGAGCACAAAGATGAACATTTTGTATCTTTGCTTCGAGGGGCTTGCAGTCAAGTGGGGAAGAGGGCATGCATTCAAATGAGCATGAGAACTGAAGTGTGATTGTAAAAACAAAAACAAAAGTAACTCTGATTCTCATGATAGCCACAGGGAAAGAGGATTTCAGGAAGGAGAGGGTGACCGGTAGAATCAAATGCTATGGAAACGTCTAGAAGGGTGAGGCTTAAGAAGAGTCCACTGGATCTGGTGGCTAGAACCGATGAGAAAGGAACAACGGGCACAGAGAGGGCAGAAAATCAGCGGGTAGAGAGGACAGTAGCCAGGGCCATCCTCTAAAGTTTGAGCCAGAAGACTTCTGCATTTGATCATGAAGAAGTCACTGGTACCAGACTAGCCCTCCCACCATACAAAACTAGAAAACTGGATAAAAACATAGGAATCAACTTCAGACATCGGACAAAGAGCAACTGTCATCCCTAGGAGAAATAAGCCCGGGGGAGCCCGAGCTTTCTGCCGGAGGCATTCACTGGATTCCAGTTCCGGAGTGGACCCCAAGCAAAACACTGAGCTGAGGAGACAGGCTCAGGGCTCAGGGAGGCAGTCTCCTAGCCTCATTGCCCTAACTCTACTTTTCCTCCCAAGCACAAATCACCACCTGACTTTATAAATTTGATTGCTTTCATGGTGGTTATTTTCCATCTCCCTCTGATTCCCTCTTCAGAATGTCATCTTCATAAGGGCAGGGCAGAGCTATTATCTATTTTATTCCCTGTTCCATCCCTCCAGGGGTGTGTGTATTAGGTGCTCAGTAAGTATTTGTGAAAGACTGAAACAAAAAGGGAGAGGTAATGAGAAAATAAGATCAGGAAACAGCTCTTTAGAGAAATGTGTAGATGAGGGACAAGGGGAGATAAACTGGAACCACAACGATATCATCGAGTTTCAGAAAGGGCACTTTATAGAGAAAGGGGATTTACAACATGGAAGTATTTGAGGGATCTTGGCTGCATATGGTAGCATGCTGTTGGACTGTAACCTCTGAAGACCCTTCTAAGGCCTGGTGGTTGAGATGTTCGGTAGAGATGAAATTGAGGGAGAGCTGGGGGATTAGAGGTTTCACTGGTGACTCAGATGGTAAAAAAATCTGCCTGCAATGCAGGAGACCCAGGTTCAATCCCTGGGTTGGATTTAATTTGTTTTGTGTTTTTCTTTCTCCTCTCAACAGGAAAAATACAGCAATTATGGTCCAGTAGCACTTGTTACTCAGTCGTAACCACCATTCATGGTGTTGAAGGGAAGAACATGGGAGTATCTATCTGCTTGATCTGGTCTTCAGTGGCCTTCTTCGTTGGAGCGGGCAGAGAGCTGAGTGGACCTCTCAATTCTGTGTGGCCTATGACCGACCGATAGACTTTCCAGAAACAAACATGGACATTCTTGCTCCCCCGATTCCAAACCACAAACCTGGAAGAAGTAAAGTTTGCTTGTGTGAGTGGGTGTGGCTACCAGGGAGCCTAAGGGAGCATCTGTCTCCTTTCTATACTAAATAAAATAAGACATAGTAAGATAAGACAACTGAATGGGTAAAGAAGTTGTTTTATATATAATATATAATGGAATATTACTCAGCCATTAAAAAGAATGAAATGCCATTTGCAGCTATGTGGATGGACCTAGAGGTTATCATACTAAGTGAGGTAAGTCAGACAGAGAAAGATAAATATTATATGATATCACTTGTATATAGAATCTAAAAAAAATTATACAAATATATATACAAAACAGACATAGACTCAGAGAAAACAAACTTATGGTTAGCAAAGGGGAAACAGGAGGATGGATAGATTAGGAGTTTAGGATCAACATATACACACTACTACCTATAGAAAAGATAAACAACAAGATTCTATTTTTAGCACAGGGAACTGTATTCAATATCTTATTATAACCTATAATGGAAAAGATATATATGTACATATATATATATATATACATATAAAACTAAATCACTTTGCTGTATACCTGAAACATTGTAAATCAACTATATTTCAATTTCAAAAAATAAATAAAATAAAATAAGACATCTACCAAGCTCTCTTGCCTAACACTTAAGGTTAAGTAGAAAATTATCTGGCATTGACCCAACTTCTCAGAGGCAAAGAAATGACTTACTTAAGATAATCTGGTCAGAAACAACTGTAGAAAAACCAACTACTCTTTCTGTACAGCAGCTTTCCTGGGTGAAAGATTCCTTCCCTTCCCTGAAGAAGGGTAATTCACTCCCCACCCACACGCACACCCATGTCTCAAGGCTGAAGTTGCATTAAAACTAAATTAATGTCTCACATCTTTTTTAATGCTTCAATAAAATGAAACTCCCCCCTCTTCATTCCTGAGATCATAGGAATTGCTAACATAGCAGGGCGCTGGAATTATGAGGATAGAAATCTATTTTTCCTCCACAGTTGCTAAAGATCATTTCTTGTTGTCCCTGGAGAGTTTAATATTATTCATATTTCCCTGCAACCTCTTAGTTCAAGTCTCAGCCTTTGATGTGAAACAATTCATGACTCTTTCTGGAGCCAACCATAATGGACTTCTGTTTTTTGGCCACTCGGCATCCATACACCCTACTTCCTGTAACTGTGGTCTGGGGACGCCCTGGCATACTCATTTCTGCTCCCTGGGGCTCTGGGGCACTCCCACTGCCTTTCCCCACACCAAGGATCACTCCATGAGGTGACTCAGCCCTAAAAGCACCAGCACTCTCCTCCAAGGCACTGTGATCGGCCAAAGGTAGTAAATGGTCAACGGAGAAGGCAATGGCACCCCACTCCAGTACTCTTGCCTGGAAAATCCCATGGATGGAGGAGCCTGGTAGGCTGCAGTCCACGGGGTCGCTAAGAGTCGGACACAACCGAGCGACTTCACTTTCACTTTTCACTTTCCTGCAGTGGAGAAGGAAATGGCAACCCACTCCAGTGTTCTTGCCTGGAGAATCCCAGGGACGGGGGAGCCTGGTGGGCTGCCGTCTATGGGGTAGCGCAGAGTCGGACACGACTGAGGTGACTTAGCAGCAGTAAATGGTCAAATCACAAGCAATGAAATACAATGAGACCTCACAAATACCTTCTGAGAAAAAGACTCACTTACTTCCAGTGCTGGATTTGAGAGGACAGAACGATTGGAGCGATGCCTCCATGTTGCTACAGCGTGGAGCCTGAGATGACACCACTTCAACTGCAGGAGGAGCAACATAAGCCAGTGAGTTGGCGGAGCTCAAAATCTGGGAAGCCTCAAGTAAACCTACCCCTGGACTTTTCAAAGAGCTGTTAAGTCTCCTTTTTCCTCAAGAGAGAATTTTGCAACCAAGAGTCATGGCTGCTAGTTCGAGATCACTCCAGAGACCTGTTTCCAAACATCTGTGATATTTACAAGCTCTCTTTTTGCACACCAAATGATTCTTGCTTCGGCCACCATAAGTCCCCGTTTTGTTGAAGCCATCCTCATTCACTCTGTGCAATCTGATGTTGAAGTATAACTTCTTTAAACTTTTACGGAATCTTCTGTAGCTTTCTCTCTTTCCAGTTCATTCACTTTTGATTCAGCAGCAATTTATTGAGTTCTCAGTACGTGTTCTTAGAAGTCATGAGGTGCACAGCAAAGGAAGCAAGAAATGAAGTGAAAAAGCAAAAAACAGAGTGGGAGCAAATATTTTCCGACTATCTGGCAAGGGGTTCATGTCCAAAACATATAAAGAATTCTTACAACTCATGAGCAAAAAAAATAAATAAGTAAATAATCCAGATAAAAAATAAGCTAAAGACTTAAATGGACATTTCGCTATGAAGACGTAAGTGGCCAACGGGTATATGTAAACATTATCAATGCTACTAATTATCAGCAAATCAAAGCCACTGTGAGGTATCACCTCACACCTCTCAGGATGGCTATTATCAAAAAAAAGAGCTAAATATAACAAATGTTGGCAAGGACGCAGAGAAATTGGAACCCTTGCATGTTGGAGGTAGGGTTGTAAAATGGTGCTGCCAGTATGCCACATGGTATGGCATTTCCAGAAAAAATTAAAACAGAACCACTGTACAACCCCAAAATCCCATTTCTGAGTATATACCCCCAAAGAATTGAAAGCAGAATTTCAAAGACCTGTTTGCACACCTTCATATTCACTGAAGCATGATTCACTATAGCCAAGATGTGGGAGCAAATCATATGTCCATCACCAGATAAATGAATAAAGAAAATGTGGTCTATACATACAATGGAATATTATGCAGTCTTAAAAAAGAAGGAGATTCTGCAATATACAACAACACAGATGGACCCTGAGGTTACTATGCTGAGTGAAATAAGCCGGTTACAGAAAGACACATATTAAATGATCTTTTTTATATGTAGTATCTTAAACAGGCAAATGCATAGATGGTGGAATGGTGGTTGCTAAAATCTGGAAATAGGGGGAGGGGAGAAATAGGGAGGTAATAATACATTAGTAAAAAGTTTCAGTTAAGAAAGATGAATAAGTTCTAGAGACCTGCTGTACCACATTGTACCTATAGTTAACAATACTGCATTTTAAAAAAATTTATTGGAATATAGTTGATGGACAATATTGTATTACAGACTTAAAGAATCATTAAGAGGGTACACCTCATGTTAAGTATTCTTACCACAGTAAAATGCAATTAAAGCCACTCCAGTGTTCTTGCCTGGAGGATTCCATGGACACAGGAGGAACCTGGTGGGCTACAGTCCATGGGGTCACAAAAAGTCAGACACGACTGATCGACTAACACTCACTTTCAAAGAAGAAGAAGAGAGAGAGGAAGAGGAAGGGGAGAAGGAGGAGGAGGAAGAGGAAGGGGAGAAGGAAAAGAAGAAGGTGCAAGGGGGGAGGGGGAAGGAAGAGGAGGAGGGGAAGGCCTAGGGATGAAAATCCGAGCTTCATCAACCACGAGTAATTACAGAACCAGGTGATGGCCATCGAGATAGGGGGATGTACGAGGGGATGGCGAGCCCGGAGCACAGGGCCTGGTAGGAAGGACTGGGTGCTCCCAGCATGTTCCAGCTTTTCCAAGATCTTCCATAAGGTTGGATATTTGATCAAGAAAGTCTTTTCCTTCTTCTTTAATGCCCACTTTCAATTTTCTTTCTATGTGGGACAATGAAGGGTTTAGAATCAAGAAAGCACAAATTCATTCAACATGCACAAACATTTATGAGCTTCAACTATGAGTCTTGGCACGATGGGCCCTGGAGACAGAGTACCTAGTCTTACCCAACTTACATTCTAGTGAGAGAGACAGACCACAAACTAGTAAAACGTAAATAAATATCTAAAATGATGTCTGATGCTTACAAGAAAAGTAGAGTAGGATTGAGGGATGGAGGTGATTGTCAGGAGTTGACGTATGGGGCCTGTTTTATATGAGGTGATGGGAGAAAGCCTCTCTGGAAAACAGGCGATTTCTGCAGGAACATGAAGTGCTTTTGCGTTGTGTGATTATCTGGGGGAAGAGCACTTCTAGTAGAGGGAACAGCAAATGTGAAGACCTCAGGGCTGACTGCTCCACTAGGCCCAGTAGACACAGGGCTACAATTCCTTTAGGAGCCGATGAAAATATTTTAGTTCCTTTTAAAATCGGAAAGAAAACAAAATTTCAGATCAAAAGGACTAGTTTAATATGTAACATTAATCCATTCATCCTTATACCCAAACAGTCATAAAATTTAATTTGAAATTGTAATGGAAGAATTTGTTATGATACAGGCTTGGGCCCTATGATGCAGGAAAGAACTGATCTTGTTGAAGGAAAAGCAAGACTTTGACACCAGGCAAGTCTGAGCGGAGGGAGGAGGACCAGAAGTGAATTCAGAGAAGTTGGTTAAGCGAACAGGCAGGTAGAGTCTAGAGTCCTGGTTTGAAGTTGAGGAATGAATTGCTAATAAAGAAAGAAGAGACAAGGTGAAAATTCCAGGGCTCAGAATTTTTTGACACTTTGTTGAATCTGCAATTGCAACATTGGGTGTTTATGGCCTTCTCAAGCAAGTGGCTCCTATTGAGTTTTTAGCTTTTCAGCAATGGAAACCAGTTACTTCTTTTGGTGGGGGAGGGTTGGTATAGCTGTGTTATTTCCACAACTAACCTAAACAAATATCCCCTCCCTCTTGGTCTTCCCTCCCATCCCCCCATCCCATCCATCTAGGTCACCACAGAGCACTGAACTGAGCTTGTGTTACACAGTAGGTTCCTGCTAGCTATGTTTTACACGTGGCAGAGCACATTCTTCAAATCCCAATCTCCCTATTTGTCCCTCCTTCTTCCACGGATGTCCACATATCTGTTCCCTACGTCTGTGTCTCTATTACTGCCCTGCGAATAGATTCATCTATACCATTTCAGAGGGCTTCCCTGGTGGGTCAGTGGTAAAGAATCCGCCTGTGATGCAGAAGACACAGGAGATGTGAGTTTGATCGCGTGCAGAAGTCGGTAAGATCCCCTGGAGGAGGCCACGGCAACTCACTCCAGTATTCTTGCCTGGAGAATCCCATGGACAGAGGAGCCTGGTGGGTTACAGTCCACAGGGTCGCAGAGTCGGACAAAATTGAGCATGCAGGCATGCATACCATTTTGGAAACAAAGACTTCCTGTGGGCTTCCAACTCCACCCAAATTTTGAGACTCAGCTGCTATGTCTAAGCTTGGTATTTCCCTTCTGACCTTCCACCTGCTTCATTGTGGAGTAGAATAACTTAGAACAAAGTTGAAGTACTTTGCAATATCCAAATGCCATAAAAACGTGTCTTGTTGTCATTGTAGTGAGTAAGAAGAAGTAATAACGTCTCTACCCGGGGATGGACTTTGGCTGAGAGACAAATGACATTTCTTGCTGGCTCGTCTGCCTCGTGTCCAGGCCCAGCACATTCAGGAATCCCTCAGCCACAACCAATATTTCAAGAAGGATTTGTCACACCGTGTTGTGAACCCATAAAGTTTATGACACGGCTTGTAGCTGCTCATTTACTAATACCGGTGATATTTAAAGCTCTTCATAGCGAAGGCCTGGGCCACTTGCTGCCTCGCCCCTGTGCCGTCCTACATCCTGTTGAGACAATTGAGGTCACCTCCCTTCTCTTGTGTGCACACTCACATTGAACATGACCTAGTGGAACCGGCGCCCGAGCCGGCCAGCTGGGAGCTCCCAGCATCCCTCAGGCCTTTCAAGGTCCTCTGCATAGCTGGCTGTGTGAGCAAGGAAGCTTTTTCTTCCGCCTTTCTTCTTAGAAGGAAATTAGTTGGGATGCCTTAAAGTCCGGCAGGTCAAAAGGGCTCACGGATTTTGTCAGAGCGTCTTTAGAAAGTCACTTTTTATTACATTCTCTTAGATGGGCAAGTAGCAAATTAGAAATAAGATTAGAAAGTCACTATAGTCTAGGGTTAGAGAAGGTTTTACAGGAAGAGGAACAATTGATTTTATTGATACCAAAGGGGAGGAGGAGCCCAGTTGGAAATTTTAACTTTTAAACTTACAAGACTGCCTTTATCTTTCAGTAATGAAAGTGCTGGGAAAGTGGGTGGCAAAGTGTAGAGAAAAAAAAGTTTTGCTTTAGCATCTTTCAGGCTCCTCTTTGCACCTCATCTGGGCACTGATGGACATGGCTTCTAGACAGTACAGTCCACAGATGACCTGGAAAGCCCTCTTCGGGGACTTTTTCAACTGTGGGTTAATCTGCAATGGAAATTCAAATCCATTCAAGCCACAGTTCCAGAATCCAGGAAGAAATTAAAGTATTGCTTATAGATGGGCTTTGAAACTGCTTGATCAGGGAATAACAGTTCTGGATGTCTCCTTTTTTCTGCTGCTTCTTTCGAGGTTAGCTAGCATTTGCAAATAAGTGAACCAACCTCCGAGGCTCCAAAGAAAATGAGATAAAACCTAAAACACTTGAGTCCCGCAATCAGAGGCGGCCTCCCAGACTTTACTTTTAGGGTAGGGGTGGTCGTCTTCCTGCCCTGCCTTTTGCACACACACTGGGTTCTGGCCTGGGTGCAGGGGCCCAGAGAGACTGGATGGACTCTGAAGGAAAGTTGCAGAGATGTAAAAAGGGAATTTGTGAGGTACCAGGGCTGCTTTCTGCCAATATTTGGGGAATGGTCATGTGAAAGGGCAGACCTGCACAGTGTAGCTTCAGAGGGCAGAGGAAAGAGCAGAGAGTGGAAATGCTAGATTTTTTTTTTTTACATTTTTTATTGTAGTAAAATATATATAACATAAAATCAACCATCTCAACCAGTTTTAGGTGTACAGTTCAGTGGCATTAAATAGTATTTTCACGTTGTTGTGCAACCATCACCTTGATATGCCTCCAGAATTTTTAGATCCTCCCAAACTGAGAGGCTGTACTCATTAAAAAGAACATTAACTCCTGGGTTTCCCTGGTGGCTCAGTGGTAAAGAATCCACCTGCCAGTGCAGAAGATCCCTGGTCCGGGAAGATCTCACATGCCATGAAGCAACTAAGCCCATGCGCCACAACTATTGAGCCTGTGCTCTAGAACCCGGGAGCCAGAACTACTGAGCCCACACAGCGCGATGACTGAAGCCCCCAAACCCTAGAGCCCCTGCTCTGCAACAAGAGAAGAAACCGCAGTGAGAAGCCAGCCTATCGCAATAGAGAGCAGCTGCCAATCGCCACAGCTAGAGAAAGGCCCGCAGCAATGAAGACCCAGCACAACCAAAATAAATAAAAAAATAGAATTATAAAAAAAAAAATACCTCCCCATTCTGTCCTTCCCACAATCCCTGGCATTCACTATTCTGTTTTCTGTATCTATGAACCTGATTACTCTAGGCATCTCATAAGAGTAGAAGCACATGGCATTTACCCCTTTGTGCCAGGCTTATTTCACTTAGCATAAAGTCTTGAAGCTTCCTCCGTGTTGTAGCATGTGTCAGAGTTTCCTTTCTTTTTAAGGCTGAATAATATGCCGTTGTAGGTCTACACCACCATTTAATCATCAATGGAAATTCGGATTTTTCCACTTTTTGGCCACTGTGAATCATGCTGCTATGAACTTAGGTGTACAAATATCTGTTTTGAGCCCCTGTATTCAGTTGTTCCAAGTTTATACTTGAGAGTGGGATTGCTGGGCTGTTTCTGTTGTTTAGTTACTGTCGTGTCTGACTCTTTTGTGACCCCATGGACCATAGCCCCCCCAGGCTCCTCTGTCCATGGGGTTTCCCAGGCAAGAATATTGGAATGGGTGGCCACTTCCTTCTTCAGAGGATCTTCCTAATCTAAGGATCAAACTCACGTCTTCTGCATTGGCAGGTGGGTTCTTTACCACTGAGCCACCAGTGAAGCCTGTGGGATTGCTGGACCAAATGCTAAATCTATAATTATTTGAGACTGCCATATTGCTTTCCACACCAGCCATGAACAAGAGTTCTAATTTCGCTGCTTCCTCACCATTACTTATTACCTTGTTTGTTTGATAATAACCATCCTAGTGAGTGTGAGGGAAGTGTTAGATTTTGACTGACTCTGCAAAAGAACTATCTCACAATAAGTTCTGTCCAGTGAGATGTGTGATGCTGTGCTAAGTTGCTCAGTCCTGCCTGACTCTTTGCAACCCCATGGACAGTAGGCCACTATGCTCGTCTGTCCATGGGATTCTCCAGGCAGGAATACTGGAGTGGGTTGCCATGCCCTCCTCCAGGGGATCTTCCCAACCCAGGGACTGAACCTGCATCTCTTACATCTCCTGCACTGGCAGGCAGGTTCTTTACCATTACTTGGGAAGTCCAATGAAACAGTCAGCCTCATTACTTGGGATGACCAAATCAGAAGTTAGACTAGAGAGTTAGACTAGATAAGTATTAACAGACTCCTCATGTGAAGAGTCTATGAATCTGTAATACACCATACTGTTTGAGGGCCTTATTTATTTTTGGTCTGATGTATAAAAGTTAACTACAAGGTATGAGTTACAATGGTTTATTGGGAGCTATGCGTATATAAACTGGTGGTCCACAGATTTGACCTATGATACAATTTGCTTCTAATAGAAGCAGAAGATATTAAGAAGAGGTGGTAAGAATATACAGAAGAACTATACAAAAAAGATCTTCATGACCCAGATAACCACAATGGTGTGATCACTCACCTAGAGCCAGACATCCTGGACTGTGAAGTAAAGTGGGCCTTAGGAAGCATCACTAGAAACAAAGCTAGTGGAGACGATGGAATTCCAGTTGAGCTATTTCAAATCCTGAAAGATGATGCTATGAAAGTGTTGCACTCAATATTCCAGCAAATTTGGAAAAGTCAGCAGTGGCCACAAGGCTGGAAAAGGTCAATTTTCATTCCAATCCTAAAGAAAGGCAATGCCAAAAAATGCTCAAATTACTGCACAATTGCACTCATCTCACACGCTAGTAAAGTAATGCTCAAAATTCTCCAAGCCAGTCTTCAGCAATACGTGAACCGTGAACTTCCAGATGTTCAAGCTGGATTTAGAAGAGGCAGAGGAACCAGAGATCAAATTGCCAACATCCATTGGATCATCAAAAAAGCAAGAGAGTTCCAGAAAAACATCTACTTCTGCTTTATTGACTTTTGACTGTGTGGATCACAACAAACTGTGGAAAATTCAAGAGATGGGAATATCAGACAACCTGATCTGCCTCCTGAAAAATCTGTATGCTGGTCAAGAAGCAACAGTTAGAAGTGGACAAGGAACGACAGACTGGTTCCAAATTGGGAAAGGAGCACATCAAGGCTGTATATTGTCAGCCTGCTTATTTAACTTATATGCAGAGTACATCATGTGAAATGCTGGGCTGGATGAAGCACAAGCTGGAATCAAGATTGCTGGGAGAAATATCAATAACCTCAGATATGCAGATGACACCACCCTCATGGCAGGAAGCGAAGAACTAAAGAGCCTCTTGATGAAAGTGAAAGAGGAGAGTGAAAAAGCTGGCTTAAAGCTCAACATTCAGAAAACTAAGATTACGGCATCCAGTCCCATCACTTCATGGCAAATAGATGGGGAAACAGTGGAAACAGTGTCAGACTTTATTTTGGGGGGCTCCAAAATCACTGCAGATGGTGACTGCAGACATGAAATTAAAAGACGCTTGCTCCTTGGAAGAAAAGCTATGACCAACCTAGATAGCTTATTAAAAAGCAGAGACATTACTTTGCCAACAAAGGTCTGTCTAGTCAAAGCTATGGTTTTTCCAGTAGTCATGTATGGATGTGAGAGTTGGACTCAAAAGAAAGCTGAGCACCAAAGAATTGATGCTTTTGAACTGTGGTGTTGGAGAAGACTCTTGAGGATCCCTTGGACTGCAAGGAGATCCAACCAGTCCATCTTAAAGGAAATCAGTCCTGAATATTCATTGGAAGGACTGATGTTGAAGCTGAAACTCCAATACTTTGGCCACCTGATGTGAAGAACTGACTCATTTGAAAAGACCCCGATGCTGGGAAAGATTGAGGGCAGTAGGAGAAGGCGACAACAGAGGATGAGATAGATGGATGGTATCACTGACTCGATGGACATGAGTTTGAGTAAGCTTCCAGAGTTGGTGATGGACAGGGAAGCCTGGTGTGCTGCAGTCCATGGTATTGCAAAGAGTCTGACACAACCGAGTGACTGAACTGAACTGAACTAATAATTTGTTTGGTATATATGTCTCACTGCTTGGAGATTTTGCAACAAAATTTAGATTTCCTGCTTCTCTTAAAAGATGAGAAGGCATGTGACAAAGAGTCTACAGTTCTTGAAGTTGAGAAACAGGAGGTGGCCTCACTGCCCTGTTCAACAGTATGCAACCCACTTGCCACCCTCCAAACCTAGCTGTCCATTTAGATAAGTTACTCAGTTATAAATGAACTGTGAATTTAGGTGATTAATGTACCTAAAGAATTTTCAATAAGATACAAACTCTTTGACCAAAGCATCTGAAATAGATTTTATCACGTTTATCATTTTTCCCAGAATTCATACATTTAGTTATTTTGTTTTGTTAATTTTTAAACAAAAATAACTGGACTAAATCCTTAGGTGTTTTCCTTAGAAGCTTTTTACTAAAAAGACAGTGACTTGTCGTTATATTTGTTTCCTGACAGTAGCAACCATGTTTCCTTTTTCATACTGTATTCCCAAAGCTTAGCTGGCCTAGGATGTTTATTTTCTATTGCTCTGCATTCTCTGTTATTAATTATTGAGTATGTTTCATGTCAAGTTAAATGTGTTGTCTGATATAGTAACTAACAGGGTGACACAGGTACTTGAAATAGTGTATAACTAAAAGCATTCATTCATTGAAAGTACTTGGAAACAACTGGACTCGTCTTGTGACCTTAGTCTTTTCAAGGATAAGATTCCAACCTAAGACTTGGTTAAACATTATCAAAATTTGTATATGTGGGCTTTGTTTTGTTTGGGTTTGGTATGGTTTTCTGGTGTAACATTCCTTCTCTGAATTCAGAGAAAGTCCGGGTTTATAAAATAAATTTTGTTTTTGATATTATTATTATATTTTTAGATTTTGCTTGCCTGTTTTACACAAAGAGAAGTGTTAAAAGGGAAAGAGCTGTCCTCACTGAGAACGATATTTTTTCCATAGGACTGTAACACAGACTTGCAAGCAATCCAACGTGGGTTATGATTTATGTCAGATGAATGCCAAATAATACTGGGTCATTTATTTTGTTTCGGGCACAACAATGGGGGTTGAAGAGGGAGAATAGGTTGGTTTAAAACAAATCAAATCATGAAAACCTCAATAAATGTTTTATAAGTGAAATTTATAACTGAATGAATGCCACAATGCCTAAAATTCCTGCTATTAAAGTTGCTGCTCTGGGATAAAGCATGGGGAGTCTAGAAGGCAGAGGGAATATATTCAAACTTTTCCTCTAGTAGCCAAAGAAAATGAAAACTCATCCTCTGGGAATGTAGGGATAGAGCGTGAAGAGGGTTCCGGGAAAAATTTCTTTGAGACCTTGCATTAAAATTTTTTTATTGAAGTGTAGCTGATTTACAATGTTGTGTGTATGTATTTGGGCTTCCCTGGTGGCTTAGACACTAAAAAATCTGCCTGCAATCCTGGAGACCCGGGTTCGATCCCTGGGCCAGGAAGATCCCCTGGAGTGGGGAATGGCAACCCACTCCAGTGTTCTTTCATTTTTGGCTGCACCTTGCAGGATGCAGGATCCTAATGTCCCGACCAGGGATCGAACCCACACCCTTGCGTTGGAAGCCAGAGTCTTAACCACTGGACCGCCAGGGAAGTCCCAAGACCTTGCATTGTAACTTAAAATGCATTTAGAGTTTGGCCCTCATAACAGAGTCTGTGCCACAAGGAACAGTTACTGGGCTCACGGCTTCACACACTGGATTCCCTTAAGCCGGTGTCCTAGGGAAAAGACAATGCTGTCATTACCCATTTTCTAGGAGAAAAACCAAGGTACCTAAAGCATGTTTTAAGTTATTTGAACATTAAATTACGTAACTCTCTGCCAACAAATATTTGAGGGAAAGGAGCATTCCAGAAAGATGGCCATATTTGTTCTGTGATATCTCATACTTTGGGGCTCCTTTATGTGTATCCCTATTGGAAGAAACAAAAGTATAAGCTATTTGCACTGTTGAAGATGCTGGCATAGAGCAGCTAATACACTTAACTGCTTACAATTTTTAAATTAAAAAAACTGTAATTATGGCAATATATTCCAACAATGCCAAAAGTAAAAAAGAAAAAAAATGAATAGCCCTCTTTATTTCATTGGCTATCATTTTGGGGGAAATAAAAGCATGATGCTACCTTGGGAGATGGGCAACAAGGGAGCAGTTATATTCTGGATGAAGAAAGAGTATGAGTTCCTCCTGTCAGCAAGGGGTAGGTTTGGGGACTTCCCTAGCCATCCAGTGGTTCAGAATCCACGTTTCCACTGCAGGGAGCATGGGTTCAATCCCTGGTCAGGGAACCAAGATCTTGCAAGCCTCAAAACACGGCCAAAAGAAAAAAAGGAGAGGGTAGGTTTGGTGAGCAGCACAGTGGGTATTCCTGGGCTAAAAGTAGTGCTGAGAGGGTAAAAAGTCACCAAATATGTGGAAGTGGGGGTAGGAGAAAGGACAGAGGAAATGTAAGGAACGGGTCCTGGAGACAAACATGGCCCACTTGGCAGTTCTGTTTAGGTCACTCGGAATTTATTCAGAGCTCAGAACTGAGATGGTCCTAGATTGCAGAGGGTCAAGACTTCCTTTGGGAAACTGATTCTGTTTGCTTTTTTTTTTCATCTACCATATCAGTCAACTGAGGCTGCCATAACAACATACAATATACTGGGTGGCTCAAACAACAGACATCTATTTTCTCACAGTCCTGGAGACTGGGAGGTCTGAGATGAGGATGCCAGCATGCCCAGGCTCTGGTGAGGACTCTCTTCCTGGCTTGCAGATGGCTGTCAGACCGCTGTGTCCTCACATGGCCTTTCCTGAGAAGGAGGAAGAGAGAGACAAAGAGGCAGAGAAGATGAGAGCTCTTTGGTGTCTCTTTCTCAAAGGGCACTAATCCCATTCTGAGTAACCCAGCCTCATGACCTTATGTAAATCTAATTACCTCCCAAAGGCACCAGCTCTAAATATCATCACATTGAGGGCTTCGACATAGAAATTTTGGGGGAGACAAAATTCATTTCATAGCTTCTACTAATTATGTGCCTAATATCAGGCCAATTGAGCTGACAAGTGCTCAGTTGCGTCCAACTCTTTACAACCCCATGGACTGTAGCCCGCCAGGCTGCTTTGTCCATGGGATTTTTCCAGGCAAGAATACTGGAGTGGGTTACCATTTCCTTCTCCAGGGGATCTTCCCAACCCAGGGATTGAACCTGGGCCTCTTGTGTCTCCTGCACTGGCATGCATATTCCTTACCACTAGTGTCATCTGGGAAGCCGGTTGGGTCAGGGTCTATTGTTATCTCTCATGTAACCTTGTTCCCTGTTCTCAGAGTTCTTTGCTAACCTGAAAAATTTCCATACTTTAAAAACCACAAAAAAAGCTGGGGGGGGGATTTTTTTTTTCTTTTTTTTTTAGTTTCATGGGAAATAACAAAGAAGGGTTAACTAAAATAAACCCTGGAGTTCTGTAAATTCTCAGGGTCAAGGATAATATCTATTTGCTCACCATGGCATTCCCAATAGTTTGTGCAGTGTTTTGGTGCATAGTAATGCTTATTAAGGGCTTCCCTGGTGGCTCAGACGGTAAATAATCTGCTTGCAATTCGGGAGACCTGGGTTCAACCCCCGGATTGGGAAGGTCGCTGGAGGCAGGCATGGCAACCCGCTCCAGTATTCTTGCCTGGAGAATCCACATGAACAGAGGAGCCTACAAACTGCTCCTTTGTTGCCCATCTCCCAAGGTAGCATGGGGTTGCAAAGAGTTGGGCACGATTGAGCGACTAAACACAATGCTTATTGAATATTTGGGGAATGAATGAAAGGAGCTTGGATCAGTCCAGATTTGGGCAGTGAACGAAATTCACCTCAGATGATTCAAATGATGAGCCTTTAACCAAGGGACTGCTTATCAGGATGTGGGTGAGGTTATGGGAATACATGAGGGCTGATGAGGCATCCAGAGGCTGGCAATGATGGACAGCCATTACCACATCTAAGACTGAAAAAACAAGGGGAGGAAATAATCTATCCCAAGTTCAGTGATGTCTGAACTGTGCTGTATTCATGAAGAGATAGAGCTACACTCAGAGACAAGGCATCAAAGCAGAGAGGAAGAAAAAAGAAATATGCCTACCCCTCTACCCTCCTACTATTTTCCCCTCCCACAAGTATACCTCCTATTGGCTGAGTCAACTGTACATCAAGCCAGACAGAGAGGTTGGGTGATGCAGTCACTAAAGGTCAGTTCCTAGGGCTCGGAATCGGGCAGGGAGGGAGGAGAATGGACAAGCCAGTACAAAGCGTTCTCAACAGCGCACGGTGAGGTCCATGTCCATCTCTGCTTGTCACCGTTCTGGTTGCTTGCAGAGATGACTTTGCTTCTTTAATAACGTAACAATGGATGTCTACGTGGGAGCTCATACTTGTCTTTCAGGAAACCGGAAACAACATTTCCTGGAGAGAGTACCAGGACATCTAGGTTTACCCCTTCCCTCCTAGACAAGATGTCAGAGTCTCTTACATATAGAATGGATGGACAACAGGTCCTACCGTGTATAGCACAGGGAACTATATTCAATAATCTGTAATAACCTATAATAGAAAAGAATGTGAAAAAATGTACATATTATGTATAACGGAGTCACTTTGCTGCACAGTAGAAATTAGCACAACATTGTAAATCAACTATTCTTCAATTTTAGAAAAAGCTGAAATCTCTTGGCCTCTAGGGCATGACACCTGGCCCATCTGTTCCTAGGGTTTCTGCCTGATTGATGGCGAAAGATCACTGGTCATCAAATTATAGTGTCTATAGCCACAAGTGAAAGTGGCCTTGAGTAGTGTCTTAAATGGATGTGCCTCAGTTTCCCCAGCCATTAAGTGAAAAAAAAAAAAAAGAAATGGTTCAAAAAGTTGATGTGAAGATGAATTAGACAGCCCTTGTTGGTACAATGTGCCCTTCCCATCCCTGCTTTGCCATATGTCACTGTGTTGATCTCAGACAGAAATACTGCTGGACAAACCATTTATATTATGCCAAGGCACAACAAAGCTTCTCGCAGACACCCTACGAAGAAACAGTCTCTGAGAAGTTGGAATATGTGAAAAAAAAAAAAGAAACAAAAATGCCGGAAGCAACTTAACCTTTCTCTAAAACAACAAACAACCTGGCGAAATCGGAGCTTGCACCTCCTGGGGTGCAAATTTCTAGAGGCATGACCTTTGGAAATGCAGTAATTCCTGCGATGCCTGGAGTCTGTTTTTCAGGACATCTTCAGCAGGAGCCGTATGGTGGCCAGTCCCCTGGGTCCCTGGCTTTCCCACAGTGAAATGTCCTGGTGCCGCTCCTGTGTCGGAGTGTAACTCCACACGAACTTGTTAATCCATTCACCAGAGTTTGTTTACCAAGAGGACACTTGCTGAACCAGTCAGGCTTCAGATGCCAGGCAAGTGTGTGTATTGTGGTTTAGCCATGCTGTTCCTCCCTGTTGTTTTGAGCAATTAGTAGGTATCACTTTTTTGATCCTGAACATTTCACAATGTTCTCCTTTCCCAGTGTCCCTTGAATGGGGACTCCTGAATGCAACGTGGAGGGAGAATGAGGTTTCCAAAGCTGCTGCTGTAAGAGGACCCATTCTTCCAACATGAAAATGACCCTTTCACCTGCTGTCAGGGAGCTGGGTTGATGACTCATGGTTTCTGCCTTAAGGGTAATAGATTTGCACTGGTACATTGACATCCTTCCAAAGTACCTATGACCCTCACTGAAAGACTTCTGTGAGACAATTAGCCAAGGCCAAGTGTACCATGGGGTAACACGGGATCTGAAGTTGGGCTTCATAAACACTCTCTTCATTATGGTATAAACATTTTATTTTGAAATGTTTGCAATGTTTCTGCTCAGAATGGTAACTTCCTCTCCTCTGCTTTTATTTTGAAGATTTCCATTTTTTATTAACAGCATCTGTATTCTCTACATAGAGTTTATCACTATGATTTGTGAATTTTTCTTTGTAATTTTAAAAGTTTCTTGTAGTCCCCATAGTTGTCCTTTATTCATATTTAAAAGAACTTTCCAGAAGCTAGTAAAATAATAAACCTATGCTGAGTTTTCCAGGTACAATATTTAAAGGCACTCAGTTTCCTCATTTTGTGTGTTGCTATAGCAAATGCTTAGCTGGACAAAGAAGCCATCACATTATCCTATGTTTGAGATCTACTTTTCTGGGATAGCAGACAGCCACTAATGAGAACTCAGCTAGACGCATCACCCCCACTATCTCAGTCCCCCTAGTTCTTTGTCTGTGAAATACCAGGGATAAACCAAGTGGTCCGCAAGCAACTTCTGGCCACAAAGTTCTGTGATTCTGATTTGAAGCTCTATTTTTCCTCTTTATTAAAAATAATAAAGTATGAGATTAAGTGATGGAAGTGAGAGAGCATATAATAGCTGATTCCCATGGCATTATCATTTGTTATTTTGTATGAAATGACTTATAATCCAATAAAAAAGGAATAGCCAATCCTTCAATAACCGAGAAAACACTGCTGAAGCTCAAGGTAACTTGGTCTTTCTGTCAATGAGATATCTGACTACATAAAATTTGGCAAAATAACAAAAGGATAGAGGCAGATGGGTGTGACTACTGACTACAAAGATAGCAATCACAGAGGAAAGAATATAGGGAAACCCACAGAAAACTTACTGATTGGTTTTTGCTCCCATTTTATTTGCTGATCACCAACAATCATGAACTGGAAAGCGTTATCATTCTGTTCTGTGTTATTCTTGTAGCATTAGGCCCTATGATGCTATAGTCTAAGCAGGGTGTTCCTTGACCTGGGAGTTGGGTAAACAACCTTACTGAGAGGCCCTGGGTGGGTGTCCGATAGTAGGAGAAGAAGATGGCAAGAAGAACTGACTCAAGGAAGACAGACATTGTAGAGACACTGGATCAGAGATGACTGTAGCCAGAGAGGGCCTCTGAGAGAAGCGACAAGGCAAGTCTTGCAAGGAGACAGCAGTATGATTTGAGGCAGGTCAGAGGGTGACTGGGTCAGGCAGCAAAGAAGTACATTAAGCGAACAGACAAATCAGCTGGAAAAATGCATGAAAATTGTGGTGGGGGGGCAGTTGCTTAGAGGAGTTTTTTTTAATCCATTGCAGATAAAAAAAAAAATGAGGCCCAGGGAAGCTAAACTGATAGAGATGTTATGAATCCTAGCAATGAGGCTTGGGAGACAGGGGCTTAAGATTCAGCTGGGGTTCAAGTTTGGAATAAATAAGGAAAGACTGAGTGATTCAGTCATTATAGGAATGTAAGAGAAACAGATCACAGAGGGCAGAGATCAGGAACTCACTGAATCTGCCTTGTACTCCGAGACGGTGTTGAGTTGGAGAGCTATGAGGAAGAAGTTTAAGAGAAAGACCCCAAGCATAAGAATTTGAATGGAAGACCTCCAAAATGCCCAGAAACGTTACCTTTGCCAGGTTCTCTGTCAGATCGCGTGCCTGTCCTTCCACAACCTTTGAAAATATGGTGAATCCAAATTGTGACAAAACCTGCTGATCCCAGCTAGGCCCTGGCCTCTTCAGAACATATGCACACATGATAACAGAAGCCTCCCCTTTCTGTGCGTGATGGCTGGTCATCGTCACCAGATACTGATTTACAACACGTGAGGTTCAGGCCAGGAGAGACGCCAGACCCATATCTCTGCCTTGGGACAGGCACTCCTTATTTAAAATGTCAGACTTGGAGCACTTTGGGGGTTAAGAGAGTCCCTGTTTTAACTCTTGAAGCAGGTCTTGAGCTCAGGCCTTGAGAAAGACAGAGAGCTGGTGCTATTGTCCTAAGGGGTCTGAGATCGGAAGAGGGTTGGGTCCTCTGTTCAGAGTGACCAGCCTATCCACCCAGCTGAACAACCTGTACCAACAGCACTTGGTGAGTACCTACTTGCCCTCTAAGAAGTGAAGTGAAGTGAAAGTCGCTCAGTTGTGTCTGACTCTTTGCGACCCGATGGACTATACAATCCATAGAATTCTCTAGGCCAGAATACTGGAGTGGGTAGCCTTTCCCTTCTCCAAGAGATCTTCCCAACCCAGGGATTGAACCCAGGTCTCCCGCATTGCAGGCAGATTCTTTGCCAGCTGAGCCACAAGGGAAGCCCAAGAACACTGGCGTGGGTAGCCTATCCCTTCTCCAGCAGATCTTCCCGACCCAGGGATCGAACCGGGGTCTCCTGGATTGCAGGCGGATTCTTTACCAACTGAGCCATCAGGGAAGCCTGCCCTCTATAACAGTTCATTTTATGTGTGCATATGACTGGGTAGGCTAAGGAATGCCCAGGTAGCTGGTATTATTAATATTTCTAGGTGTGTTTGTGAGGGTGTTTCCAGAAGAAATGAGCATTTGAATCCATAGACTGAGTAGAGAAGACTGTCCTCACCAGCGAAGGTAGGCATAGTCCAATCCACCGAGGGCCTGAATAGAACAAAATGGCACAGGAAAGGCAAACTCACTCTCGCTACTTGAACTGAAACATCCCTCTTCTCTCAACTTTGGACACTGCAGCTCCTGGT
This sequence comes from Okapia johnstoni, assembly GCA_024291935.2. Taxonomy (NCBI): domain Eukaryota; kingdom Metazoa; phylum Chordata; class Mammalia; order Artiodactyla; family Giraffidae; genus Okapia; species Okapia johnstoni. The sequence continues at coordinate 53,463,251 of CM044310.1, read as the reverse complement.
TCTCAGCCTTTTGAACTCAGACTTATATCACTGCCCTCCCCAATTCTCGGGCTGTTTGACTCTGACTGAATTATACTGTTGGCTTTCCTGTTCTCTGTCCGACAGTTGGCAGGTCATGGGACTTCTTGGCCTCCGTAACCTGATGAGTCAATCCTGTAATAAATAAATAAGTAAATGAATGAATGAAAGAGTGCGTGCTCAGTTGCTTCAGTCGTGTCCCACTCTGTGTAACCCTGTGGATTGCAGCCCTCCAGGCTCCTCTGTCCATGGGGATTCTCCAGGCAAGAATACTGGAGTGGGTTGCCATGCCCTCCGCCAGGGGCTCTTCCCGAGCCAGGGATCAAACCTGTGTCTCATGCGTCTCCTGCATTGAAGGCAGATTCTTTTAACTGTTTTTTCCTCTGGAGAATTCTAATACCTCCTCTCCTCATTCCATAGGAAATCTCAAAAGAGAAGCCAGTGTTGGGACACACGGAACCAACTTTCATTTCCTGGAGATAAGAAGGCTTCATTTTTTGAGAAGTGTAACATATTTACAATTGGGTTTGGAGACAAATAAAACACCCATAGAATTTCTTTTGTCCCTTAATTGTATCTCCACTTATTTCTAGGGCAGTGGTTCTCAAACTTTTTGGAATTAGGGATCTTTTATACTCTTAAAATTATTGAGGATGCCAAAGAACTGCTGTTTATGTGGGTTATGACTTGATATTTACTACATAACAACTGTGGGATTTCTAAAGTAATTATTTATTAATTCCTATATAATGACAACAATAAGTGTAATTCAAGTTACCACATTCTTATGAAAAACGTATTTTTCAAAACAAGAAAAATTGGTGAAAAGACTGGCATTAGTTTACATTTCTGCAAATCTCTACAATGTCTGGCTTACTAGAAGACAAGCTGGATTCTCCTATCCACTTTTGCTTTCAATCTGTTGTGATATGTTGCTTTGGTTAAAGACACACAAGAAGAAAATAAAGCCTCACACAGATATGTAGTTAGAAGAAGGGAGGAAGATTTTAATAGCTTTTTCAGATAATTATAGATATTTTTCTTTGATGTAACACTAAAACTTGATGAGTGGTAGTTTCTTAAAAGTTACTGACAGTGTGGAATTTGAAACCATGTCAATGACCTTTTTACACTGTCACGTTAAAATCTTTTGGTTTATCTTGTACTTTAAATAGATCTTTACTACAATATGATTTTGCAACTTCATGTATTGGTCATTTGGAAAATACTGAGTTCTTCAGTTCTTCCAAAAGGTTGACACAATGTCAAAAAGTCACATTCATTAATATCACTATGAATCTCATCAGAAAAGTCTACGTCAGGAAGCTGTTGAAAGTCACAGTGATAAATACAAGTTTTCTAAAATTCTAATTTTCACTCTTAACTACAAATGTTATCATTGGCAAAAAATATCATGAATTGTTTTCTTTGAAGTTACAGGCTCACTTCATCCATTTTTGGAGAAATACTCAAGTCTGAATAATCACAGTTTGTCAGTCATTCTTTCAAGTAAAAATAATATTCCATGGAAAAAGCAGCTATATCAAACCATCTCAAGAGTGATTTTCCTTGAGATAACGATGTACTTCAGTGTGCAGCACAAGTACTTTATATGTACCTAACATTCTGTCACAAAGAATATATTTAAAAGTCTTGTACTCAAGGATTGAGATTTAATAAAATTAATAACTTTTACTGCTCCATCAAGGACATTCTTAAATGAACCTCTTCTTTATTCTCTAAGTGAAGAAGAGAATGACTACTAATACAACACATTTTTGTGCCATTGTCTTGATTTGAGCTGCTAAGTTGCCAGCATTTTATTACCATTGCTTTTATGCATCAGTCAACACAGATAAAAGGGCAAATAATATTCTGAAAAGAGTTTTGATCTCAAGGGCTTCTCTAGACCACACATTATTCTAGGGAGGGTGCTTCTCTGTCTACCACCCTTAGGAATATTTGGGGAAGGACAGAATTACTCCTAGGAGAGTGAGTGTTTATGAAACATCGTCTTAGAATGTACAATTTTGAGAAAATCTATCTTAATCTTATATTTGAGAGGTGGTAGAGATGGAGGTGGAGAGAGGACTCTAATTATTAAGATAAAATATGCTTTCAAAAGCTTGGGCCACAGGGGTGAATCAAATAGAATATTACAACTTGGTGACCAGAGTCAACAGTAATCCAAATTCATGGGCACAGGCATCTGAAAGGTAGGTATTTCCTGAATTATTTATCCACTTGATATCGAAATCCATTGTAGTAACCTCCAGCTATTTATCTTCCTAATATTTTTAGGTTAGTCAAATGTTAAAATTAGTTTGTGTTCCCTAAACATCTAGGCTTTGAGGGGGAGATGCAGGGCCCTTGAAGGGTGCTTTGTAGCAGAGATTCCAAGCTGAGATTAAAACATAAGTTGCTCTGTCCTTATTTCCATTTTCTATTGCTGTGTGCTACTTCAAATGATTTTTGGAAAGAGGTAGAGGTATGAACAAATTCAATTAAAAATGTTTTTGGCTGTTGATAGAACACCTATATAATTAAATGTTGATAGCGTTTGTCTGCATGCCTTTAAAAGGTTGCAGGAGATGTACTCTACTTTGAGGAAAGGCCTAAAGTGTTTTCTTTTATAGGGTACTAAGCATTGGAAAGAGCTGGCAATTCAAAAAGAGGTGATGGTGTGTCTGTGCAGAGTGACAGTCCTCCATAGCCCAGCTGTAGGTTTGGAGTGAGCAGTGGTGAAGTGTTGTGACCATTCTGCTGCTCTTGTGTTAGGTTGAGATGCTACATGTTCAAGGCAATGAGTCTATGTAAAAATTTATCTAATTTACCATTCATATACTAATATCATGACCAATGCTACTGATGGCAGTCAAAAATCATGGCCTAAGTTGAATTTGATCTGAGTTGGAAGATAGTTCGACTTCAAGTTGGAAATTGAGGAGACCTAACTACCAGTTTGTTGCTGTTTGGTCGCTTAGTCGTGTCCGATTCTTGGCGACCCCATGGACTGTAGCCTGTCAGGCTCCTCTGCCCGTGGGATTTCCCAGGCAAGAATCCTGGAGTGGGATACCATTTCCTTCTCCAGGGGATCCTCCTGACCTAGGGATTGAACCTGAGTCTTCTGCACTGGCAGACGAGTTCTTTACCACTGGTCCAACAGAGAAGCCCTTCAGTTCACTTAAGCCAATATTGAAGGAAGAGTTGGTTTAAGCACTGATGCTCCATTTCAAACCTGACTGCTCTCCGTTTGGTTTCAGATTGAATTCAAGCAGGTGCTTCAAAACCTGCTTCAGATAGCATTACTTGTCACTGGGAAGCTAGATCTTTTGGGGGAGTTGGCAGTGAGAGTTTCATCCTGAGATTTCGCTATCAATGAAAAACATCTTTTGGGAGATAAAACACTTTTTAAGCTTCTCTATGAAAAGTGTGCAATATGAAAGCTTATTGTTATTTTTATAGGGGTGTTTACGGAATTAACCCCCATCACTGTCTTGAACAGCACTCCAGTGAGAATTCAGTCAGAACCTCAAAGAGGCGTTATCTATCCATGTAAGTGTATGGAGTGTCATTTTAATGTTCTGTGTCTTTGCCGTGCCTCCACCTTCTTTGATGAAAAAGTCTATTTTAAAATTTGTAAGAAAATATTTAACATAATAAGATGATGAGTCAGAGGTTTTAAAAAGCTAAAAAGGGAAGATGTAGTTAAATAATGCACCTTTTTTATTTTTTCGCTACATCTGACTCATGACATATAATGTATTCTGCTAAGTTCAAAGTTTTCTCTTACAAAGAGAGTTTTATGAAACAACTCTTCTTCAGACCGTTTTTTACTTCAATTATAGTAGCAGATTTTGGAGTTTAAATCATTAACAACCTCTGAGTGAACCTTTATCCAAATGACTGCAAGTCACAAAGAGAACTGTCCTCTTTCACCAAATACCTTTTGTGCTGGAGTGAGACCCATCCTTTTCTATTTTTTCCCCTTTATGTCTCTCTTTGAAGAAAGATGTGTGATTTGTAAAGTAATGAAAGTATGTATCAGTTAATGAAAACTGCTATATTGAGCTCATAATGCAAACTGGAATTGCTTTAGGGTAAGCTTCACACACCTCCATTATAGCAGGGAAAAAAGTACAATTCAGAAGTCAAGATTGTTGTGTGCACTGTAGGAGTATCATGTAGCAGTTACATCACCCATCGGGGGTGACCTAACCTTATTTACCCCCCTTTTGTCAAGGAGCTGCAATTTTCGTTTAGGCGTTTTCCAGTTTTAACGCTACTGGACAGTTCAAAACGGGGCGCTTAGTCCATCCACCTAGTTCCTGATTTCACCATATGTTATCTTCTTATTCTCGTGATTTTTATTGCAACGTTTTTGGAGAGTGCGTGGAAGACTGTCACCTCCACAGACTTCAGGTGATGAGGTGAGAGAGTAGTTCTTTGAGTGGCAAAAGCCTGAAGAATTTTTATACAGAACAAAATGTAGTTTAATCAACAAAAAGAAAGTTAAGAGAAAAACCTTTTTCCTCTTGAAAAATCAAGAAGAATAATGAACTAATCTTCGTTTCAAGAGTGGGAAAAACTTTTTCTCCCCCTAGATCTGGCGAATAGCGGGATAAATTCGAAGAAGTCCATCCCACCCCCGCACGCACGCCCCCCATTCTTTCCAGACGGAGCGGTTGCAAATCCCAGGCTGAGTCCGTCCTGGGAGCCTCAGGGCACCTTCCTCTTTGCTGTGTGTGTGTGTGTGTGTCTAGCTCTCGCTCTTTCCTTCAGTCTGTGCCTCTGTGTGTGTGTGTGTGAGTGTGTGTGTGACAGAGGGAGAGAGAGCGCGAGAGGAGAGAGAGAGCGAGAAAGAGAGAGAGAGAGAGCAAGAGAGCGAGCTGTGAGCTGTGCTGCCGCCGCCGCTGCCCTTTGATCCCGACATTAGTGTTAGGGGCTCGGAGACACAGAGCGCGGCCATAGACACCGCCGCACCGGCACTTATTTATACCTCCCATCACACACGCGAGCATAGGACATACACACACACTCACACCTATTAGATCTGTTTCCATTGAAGAATATTATGCTCGGGGACAAGCCAGGTGCACGACCAAAAAATTAAAAAAAAAAAAAAAGGAAAAAAAAAAAAAGGAAAGAAAAGAAGAAAACCCCTCTTCTGGCTCCAGGAAACAAGCTTCAACCCATTGCACACACCGGAGAGAAGGGGTTTCCCCCTGCCCGCCCGCCCGCCCCCCAACTACCTCCCCGCTCCTGCCAGTGTCTGCCTCTCTGCCCCCACGGGGGTTTATTTGATCTCACATTAACCAAGGAGGAGAATGTGAGAAAAGGGGGAAAATGCCCAGGAGGAAGCAGGAGCAGCCCAAGCGCCTTCCCTCACGTAAGTCATCCCTTCTCCACCTCCTCTCGTGCCATTTTCTCGCCCTCCCTCTCCTCTTTTCCCTCCGCAGCCTCCTCCGTTGTTTTCTGCATTAGTTTAGGGTTACAGAGGTGAAACTGACAAAGACACAGCCCGGGTTACTCCTCGCTTAGGTCTATGCTGAGGCAGCCATGTTGGTGATGATCAGCCCCGTGCCCTTTCTATTCTCTCTCTCTTTTTCTTTCTTTCTCTCACCCCCCCCTCTTTTTTCCTTGAGATCGGGCTTTTTTCCCCTTTCCCTCCCCCTCCCCCTCCTCACTCCGGATTGCTGGGGGGAGGGGGCAAGAGAAGGGAGGAGGGGAGTAGTGTGGATGCCGGGTTTTTTTTTTTCAATCGGGGGGTGGAGGGGAGGTGGGAGAGGTTGGAATCTTTAAAAAAAAAAAGAAAAAATTGCTTGCGGATCCCCGGTGCCTGAGGGTGCGGGGGTCGGGGCGCGCGGGGGGCTTGGGGGCCGTGACATGGCGTTTGGGGGTGTCGGAGCGCGGGCGCGCGGCCGCCTGCCGAGGACGGGATCCAGGGAGAGGTCCGTCTCCGGCTAAAGGTTGCGCCGGGGTGGGTCGGCCCCGGAGCCGCCGGCAGCAGCGGCGGCGGCAGGAGCAGGAGGAGGCGGAGGTGGAGGAGGCGGCGGCGGAGGAGGGGAGTCGGGGGCGGGCGAGGCGGGAGCGGCGAGGAGGGTGTGGGGGCACCGCACACAAAAACACACGGGCACACACGCGCCGCCGGGCGGCTGCTCCCGCGGCGCCGGGCCGAGGGGGCGCGCCGGGGCGCGGGGCGGCCGGGCGGGGGGCGAGGCCGGGCAGCGGCGGGCGGATGTGGGGTGCGGGAGCTGCGCCGAGGCGGAGGCAGGAGGCAGGGCGGCTCGCGGCGCGCGAGGTCCCTGCAGAGCCGAGGGGAGGGAGGAGCAGGGCTCCTGGCCGCAATAAAATGCGGGGTCAGTCGGAGCAGACGGAGCCGGGCGAGACTCGGGCTCTCAGACCCCCCTCCCCGGCGAGCCTGAGCAGAGTCCAGGACTAAAGTGCATCGTAGCCCTCCCCGGCTGCAGCCACACACACCAACTGGAGACTCACACCCGCCGGCACGGCCCGGTCCCCTTCCCCTCCTCCACCCGCGCCCCTGGTCCCTCTCCGCCCTCCCTCCGGCTTTTCTTTGCGAGTCTCTTAACTTTTCCCCCACTCCCTCTCCAGCTCAAAATCCCCCCCCCCGCCAATCTTTCTCCGCTTTGAGTGTTCCGAGATGCTGCTAAAGCTAAAAGTGAAGGAGAAAGAAGCAACTAAAAATATCCCCCGGGGCCGCCCGGCTCCTTGAATGCAGGGAGGAGGGGGCAGGGGAGAAGGCGTGGGGCGGGGTGACGGGGAGGAGGGGACGCCGGAGGCGCCGGAGGGAGGGGTCGGGGGAGACGAGGGTCAATTTCTCTTCTCTCTCCCCCCGCCCCCCCGCACTGCTCCCCTCTCTCGGCGGTTTGGCGCTGTCGGAGCCCGATCCTGCAAAACCCGGGCTGGGGGCGGGAGCGGAGCCGGAGCGCCCGCCCGCCGGGGTGTCAGGCCGACGTGGTCGGTCACCTGAAGTTCACGGAGGGTGGGGGAAGGGTTAAGGTTATGGTGTCTCGGGCTCGGGCTGTGTGAGCGCGTGCGTTTCCGCTGCAGACAGGCAGCGCGATCGATCTCCCCCTCGCGAAATCTCCGCGGCGGTGCCGGCCCGGGGGGACGGGCAGGGGGCGCGGGTGACTCGGGCCGGGCGCCCCCGGCGCCTCCGTGTCACCCGGGCCGCGGCCGAAGTGGCGAGCAAGGGCACTTGCAGGCAGCCCGCTCGGCAAACATTCCTCTTTCTTTCCCCTTCCCGGTACGCAGGAGTCGACGCACAGAGCTTGGGTTGTGCTTTTTTTCCCCTTCCTTTAGAAAAAAAAAAAAAAATGCCCCTGTGCAGTCCTTTCTTCGCCTGCCCGCTAGAGGTTCTGAGGATAATATCACATATGTAATATATATGCACATAAAATCGTTCGCAGGCGGCTGCGTGTGTAGGGAAATTTCGTGTGAGGAAAGCAGGCGGCGGAGTCGGGGAGGGCGAGTTGGGAGGCTCCGCGCCGCGATTCACAGAAAACTCGCAGCAGTTGCTGAAGTGTGTGCTGTGCGTGCACATGGCCGGCCCGCCGCGCTTCCCAGCTCTTTTCGGGGGCGCGGGGGGGCAGGGACCGGAGGCAGGAATCCTGGGGAGGGAGGCGGCGGTCGGGAGAGGCTTGCCCTGCTCGGACAAAACGGGCTTCAGTGTTCTCTGCGAACTTGCCCTTAGATGGCAACTTTGGGCGCTGATGAGCTGGTGTGCGAAAACCAGGGCGGTGAGGTTATTTGGTCATTTTCCTTTCTTCTCTCCTGAAAAGAAAAAAATCTTGGCGGGGTGAGAGGGAGGGTAGGAGCGGAGAAGGGATTTATCTGCTCCGTTGTGACGGAGATGGAACGCCTTCCCTCCCGCTGTGGGTAGTGCAGTCGGGCAGCTGCAGCCTGCCCTGCTGGTGACCTTGACCCTGACCTCGTGCGACTACCCGCTCCGTCTGAGAGGAAATTCAGGCTCCATTTTAGCTCGTGTGTTGGGTGGGCCTCTCCAGTGCGCCGGGGCCTGGTGATGGAGTTAGATTTTGCCAGTGGGCTCTCCCACCCACCCAGTTCTCTAATTGAATACTGTTATACACTCAGTTTAAAGGAAAAAAAAAAAAAAATCAACTCCTTCTCCCAGTCACATAAAGCCACTTTTACTGAAGTAGAAAGCAATTACCTTTTGGAAACACCGTAAAAGTGCCTCCAGTTTTTAAAGAGAAGCCTAATTCGCGATGCTTTTTTCCCCCTTACCTTTGCTTTCAGTGGATTTTTGTGGATGTGTGCTGCCTGTTTTAAGCATGGTTTACACATGTTTTGTAAGCAGTTTGCATTTGAGCTGAGAGCAGTTTCTGGGCAAATGGTGTATTTTGCAATTCAGACAGTAACCCCAGACTGCCTTAAGTGCTGAGTGAGTCTTGAAGGAACTTTCAGTGAGGTAGACTTTGGTAAAATTAGTGTTCATTTGTGTTTAGCGTAGAATACAATTGTAGTCCTAAATTCCAGCGCGAATGCTAAGTTCTTTATTTGTTTATTTGTGTGTATGTGGGGGAGGAGGGGTGTCAGGATTTTTCTTTCCCTGGAGAACTGTTTTGAATCAAAGTTAAAATATAGTGAGCTGGGGATGGATGGCCCTAATAGAAGTCATCGTGAGTTTTTAAGAGGTTATGTAGAGGCGGACTTCACATTTCTCCATAGAAGAAAAGAGTGATATGAATAGTTTCAGGGTGAGAAGGGTCAGAGGGGGATGAGGTGGGAAGGAAATGCTTTTGAATCCAAAGAGCCTTCTGAGTAAATACAGGTGCTTAAGAGCTCCTATTGATAGGATGTCTTTAAAATTTAGAGAACCTGTAAACACATTTAAGAAACTCACATTAGAATTGCAAGAAAAAGAAACTTGTGATAACTGCATCTCTAGAAAATTTAGAATGCTTTCTACTTCCCCTTAGGGCCACCCTTGCTTCTGTTCCCTTCCCCATGAATCATTGCTATGAATAAACTCTTTCTATGTGTTATTAAATATGATAGTAGCCAACCACAGCGAGAATCTACAAAGCCCAGAGTCCTCCCACTGTATAGCACAGACACCAGGGAACCTGGAAGTTCCAACCTCGAGTAGATTAGTCCTGGAAATCCAGACTAGCAGTTGGTATTATCTGATACCGAGTCTGGGGTGAGCCTCAGCCTCTGGCACAGAGTCCCAGCAATTCCCCAGGCTGGGCTTCGGCCTGCTAAGGTTTCCTAGCTTCTTCTGTTCAACTAGACACCCATGGGACCGTTCAGAACCGAATTAGCTTTGGGGATGGGTGAGCCTTTAACCTGACACAACTAACCTAAGCGTTAGGTTTCTGATTTAAAATTCTGCACAGTCCTTTCCTTCTGGGCCTCCGAAGTAAGTGTATGTGGGGGTTTGGTTTTTTTTTTGTTAGATGGGCCTCATACATGGGCAGAAAAACAAATGGTGTGTCCTGTAGCACTGAATGGTGATCTTACTGGCTGTGAGTAAAAAAGGCGAGTTGCACTAGGTTTCAGAGGTGACCCCAAACCAAGGGTGTTAAACTCTTTTTGAGAAATGGCTCTCAAAATTATTATTCAAAATAAAGCCTTTATTTCTTGGCCTAGAGCAGTAATTATCGTTTGGGGATTTAAATATGACTCTGCTGCAATTGATGGCTCTTTTACAAAAGTTCTTTCCATTAACAGGGTCCAATACCATGTTCCAAAAAATGTCCTAGAGGTCCTTGGAGCTATACCATGTGCTTATCTTTAGCAGAATCCCCACACTGCAGAGTTTAAAAATGTTTGTCAGCCTAAGAAAGTGGAAGAGAGGGAAAGGAACACGGGGACTGTTGGCCAGGCCTGGGGCTCAGCCCTTTGTGAACATTATTCCATTTGGGATCACATACTGGAGAGGGAAATGGGTGTGTTGGTTGCATCTGTAAATCCTTTGACCATTGGTGCCATCAGCATGTTGAAGATTTCCTCGTTAGCTTCAACTTACCCCTAAACGTGCTCGAGTTTAGACCCTGTTCTATTTATTGCTGGAAGGCTGCCTGATGCCTATTCCCAAGGGGGAACACAAAGGAAAAGTTCATAAAACAGTTGTTTTGTTATTCCAGTATTTTCACTGTTTACTCAGTTGTGGGTCAAGACCAGAACAGGTTATTGTGTTTGTCATGAACAAAACTTTATAAAAATTCTTTCTTGCTTTCTCGTAAAATTGGGAAGCAAAATGACTGAAAAGCAACAGGATCCCTTATTATATTTTTCGTGTCTTTGTATGTCTCTTGAAAGACAGAAGGTTGAATCTTTCCCTTACTTATTCTTACTAAATTTTTTTCAGTAACCAGACAATACCTCCTGACTAGACAAGGGCCACGGGGAAATTTTCTGAATCTGAAAAAGTATTTCACTGCGGATGAATCTGCGACACCACAAAGCAGGCTTGCTTGATTCTGGGCAAAAATGCCCATCTGTTCTTATATGTATTCCTCATACAATAAGGAGGTCCACTGAGCTTTGCTGCTAAAAGTGAGAAAGATAACTCAAAATCGCATTCCTTCTAATGCTTCAAAATAGTTTCTGATAAAAAAATTGATTTTTAATTTGTCTATGTGTTGCCATCTCGTGCTGGGGATGACACAGCTGGTGTGAATTGACAAGTCTCCTGCACCAAGTGTTAATAAATCACGTTGGGGAAGTATAAATTGGACAGCTTTTGGCCAGTGTTAAAGCTTGCTGTGCATTTGAGGTTTTAGAGTCTTTGAATGGCCTGTTAGGAGAGTTCCTAGGGAGGTGTGGAAAATCTTCATCTCGCGAGGCTTATAAAATTAGATGGACAAAGGCCATAGAAACAGCCAAGGGATCGTGTTATGTTGGTGGAGTAACCAGGCAGGCTTCTCCTGGTGTTAAAAGTTGGCTTTAATTAATTAATGTCAAGATATCCTTTAGGAAAGACTGGATTCGAAATGGGGGGCGGGTAACCCCAGCTGGTGGGTAAACCCATTTATTTAGTAATCCCAGTAGTTGAGATTGTGTCTGAATGATTTTGTTTCCCCAAAGAGAAAAACTCAGCCAGTATCCCTAACCCTGGTCATTTCATGCAAAGTGGTGTCTTTGGACTCAAAAGATGACAAGACAGAGAGGAAATGATGGTGGAGCCCTGCTTGTCACAGTGTAAAAAGCTCTCTTGGTTTCTGTGACTGGTCAATAACGCCCTTTGTGAAAGCTGAGGGCAGCTTAGTCCTGGGAGGAGATTAATACATCCTTTTGCCTTCCGTTTTCGCAGTTGCCTTGTCTCTCCTCCACTCTTCCTCTTTGAATATCTGCTGGAGTCTTAGGAGGATGGGGAAACAAATACAACAGGCTGGAAGCTTACCTCTGTATTCTGAGTGACGTATTAGTAATTTTCTATAATTTAATCAGACTGATCGCAGAACAAGATAATGAGAGTGTGACCTACAAAATAGGACTTTTGGGGGCCCGAAAGGCTTTCCAGCAGAAGGTTTTTACAAGACCGTGAGCTTTGTGGTAAAGGAGTGAATTTTGAGTTTCCTCTTGGCCGAAAGAAATCCAGACCAGGCCTAGTGATGGTAAGACATGTGGTTTTGTTTTTGCTTTTCTTTCTCAGATTTCGTTCCCATTTTGGCCTAGTAAAGGAACTCTAGAATCACATTTTAGAGATGCAGATTGTCAGTGAAGTTGCTGTGTCCTGTTTCTTTTTTTTTTTTTTCCCTTGACCTTGTTGGCATGTGGGATCTTAGTTCCCCAACCAGGGATCAAACCTGCGCCCCCTGCAGTGGAAGGCAGAGTCTTAACCACTGGACGGCCAGGGAAGTCCCACTGTGCCCTGTTTCTGATGGGCTCTTTTCTATTTCCTACTTTCTAGGTGTAGCTCAGTAATGCATGCCAGCTAGGGCCATGTGTACAAAATACTTTATGGTTCATGGTAGCTGAAATGTTTTTTGTCATATTTTATAAGAAGCTACTGTGCCAAGCACAGACCTTAGAAATAGCCAAGAGACTTGATGGACTGAAGTTTCTAGCCGCTTTCCCCCTTCTGTTTAGGAGCAAGTTTTGTATTTTTATGCTCCATCTGTAAATTACCCTTTTATGATATTAGAGAATAGTGTATGTGACTAGGTGCTGAAGCAAGGCCTCTCAGTGACTTTATCATTCCCCAAGGACCCCCCTTGGGATAGAATCACTGTAGTTACAAGGTGGTTTCATAAATTAAGATCAGACTTTGGCTTGATAGTGATCTTTAGCTTCATGGGTACATACTGCTGTTTACTTTGTAAAAGTCAGCCTTACTGTGTGTACAGACACACACACACACACACACACACACACACACACACACACACACACAGAAGCTGCACTGTAGCTAATTTTATAAAATGTACAGTGATACACGCCCACGGTCTGAAATCAGCATGAGGCCTTTAGCCACCCTGTTTTTCACAGACTGACCCAGGGTTATATTAAATGCAGCAGATTCTGTGTGCCTAAAAAGGATATTGTTTCCAGCCGGCCATTCCCTTCTTATTAAAAAACAAACCTCCACCACTGAAGCTCTCCCTCTCGAGTTCTGAAATGACTGAGACTTAGGTGCTCTTTGCTTCTGTTTTTAAGAAAGTCCAAATTCAGTCAAGTTCAGTCTCCCGGCAAGGAAGGAGGCTTCTCCGAGGCTGGGGCCTGAAAAAGCAGACTCCAGAATAATCCCTGTGTCTATCTCTTTCTCTTCCTTGTAATTTCTCCATGGGTCAGAAAAGTGGTTAGACCCCATGAGAAGTGAGGTGTGAGGGGGAAAGGATGAGGGGTGAGAGAGATCGGTATCTCCCGATGTATTGTTTTGAGTGCTCTGGAGAGGTTGGCTTTCCAAGGGGACTGGAGAAGGCCAGGGAAGGTGATCTTTCCCGTGATTGATCAGCAGCAGCCTGCTTAGCTGTGCTTTTGAAACAACCTACTGTACTTGAGGAGGGTGATAGATTTTTCTAAAGTTACACGGGGCCAGTGTCTTGGGTTGTCTGCTGGTGTATTTTTAAAAGCTTGTACTGTTGTTTTGTAAGCAGGCGGAGAAAATAACCGTGTGATTTGGCCCTCTTTTCAGTAGGTCTCCTGTAGACGGTGGGCTTCCCTGGTGGCTCAGCAGTAAAGAATCTGCCTGTGATGCAGGAGACCCGGGTTTGATTCCTGGGTTGGAAAGATCCCCTGGAGGAGGACATGGCAACCCACTCCAGTATTCTTGCCTGGAGAAGCCCAGGTACAGAGAAGCCTGGTGGGCTACAGTCCATGGGGTTGCAAAGAGTCAGACACGACTTAGCAACTAAACCACCACCATCACCACCACTGTATACTGTACATCTTAAGGGAAAAACAAACCAACAAACAGGGACTGGACATGCTTTTTAAGGTCACAGAGTAGTGGTCCAGTGTACAGCCTCTGGCAGCAGCTTGTTTAGATTCGACCTCTGCTGCTCACTAGCTGTGTGACCTTGGGCAAATTACTTAACTTCCCTGTTCTCTGGTTTCTTCATCTTTCAATAGTGACAACAGTTCCTATATCACAGGGATATTGTATGAATAATTGAATACATACAGAAGTATCAGTATTATGTGCACACACAAAACCATACCTTATTAGTGGCTGCTTTGTAGAAAGAGCTCAAGAAGGATTAGCTATTATTAAGTATATGAAATAAGTTTTCATTTGTATAGCCTGTGATTAGGCTATAGATATTTTTGACTCAGAATTTTTTGGTGATGGCTGTATTTATTATTCTTTTAAAAAATCCTCCATGTATCCCGTACAGTAATAATATGACATGGTAAAACTCTTTTATAAGGCTGTATAATAGGGCTTGACAAGTGCTTGTTTCACAGGCCAACAATATTACTTTAAGATTTTACTAGGGGAACAAGTTCTTCTGTGTGCATGATTTGACCCGAATTATATCTCAATTGTATAATAATCAAATGAATTGTGACTGAGCTTTACTATAAGGTGAGGATAGTAAATCCATGTTCCCAGACTTAGGCTGAGATTCAAATGAGAAAATAGGTGTTTAATAAAAGTTTATTTATCCATTGACTTATCAGTCAGTCCACTGATTAAAATCACCCAGGGGAAATTTCTGTTGGGTTTTCCATGTGTCACACAGCTAATAGTTCACATTTTGCACAAAACAAAGGAAAGACAGAGTCTGGTGTTTCTAATTGCAGAGAACCAAGCCAAGAGAACACATTAAATGAATTTTATTTATTTAAACATTTTTTAGTTTTCTATTGGAGCATAGTTGGTTAACAATGTTGTGTGAGTTTCAGGAGTACAGCAAACTGATTCAGTTGTACATATACATGTGTCTATTTTTCAGAAGTTTTAGAAGAAAGATTGGGGTATGTGTGTGTGTTGAGTGTGTGTGTTGTATGTGTGTTTATGTGCTATAGATGACATTAGAGGTCACAAGCTGGTGGCCTCTTGGTATGTTTTGCCTCCTACAGTATGGTTAAAACTCAAGACAGCATTTGGAAATAGGCGGCTTCACGTACAAATCCAGGCTTCCAGCTTCTTCTGAAACTTGGACGAGTCAGCGGTGCGGGCCACCTCCCCACGTGGCCACAATCTGCTGCGTTTGGTGGCGGCTGTCTCCCTTCCTTGGCACATGCTTGCCAGTCTGCCACAGCTCCCACCCTGGGGCTTCCGTGTCCCTGCCTGCGTGTACACCTGCCCGCCCCTACCGAAGTGTCTGATGTCCTGGCCCCTGCAGGCGAGTGGATTAGAAATTGTTCTGTATTCCCCAGTATTGTGTGATCTTTTATGTCACCACTGAGGCTAGGATACTGTAAACCTCATCTGATGGCAATATCAGGAAGCTGCCTAGGGTGAGGATTAAGACCCTGGTACCAATTTCCCAATTCTCATCCCACCCTCCCCTCGACCCCTGGGTAAAATAGATGGCTAGTAGGAACCTGCTGTGTAACGCAGGGCGCTCACCTGGGTGCTCTGTGACGACCTAGATGGATGGGATGGGGGTGGGAGTGGGAGGGGTGTCCCAGAGGGAGGGGATATGAGTATACATATGGCTGAGTCACTTTGTTGTACAGCAGAAACTAACACAACACTGGAAAGCAACTATGAAAGACAAAGATCCTGGTACCAGATGCATGAGTTCCATCCCAGCTGCACCACGTTTTATCTGTGACCTTGGCAAGTTACTGCTGTTTGCCTGTTTCCTCATCTGTAAACTGGGAAAGCATTGCAGGTTCTATGGGAACTAAGTGAGTTCATACATGTAGATATTTAGATTCATGTCTGGCACATAGTATGTGTACAATAAATGCTGGCTACATTGAGACACTCGAGGTATTAATTTCTTGTTTTGTGAATTTCTTTCAATTAAGGATCTCGGTAAGATTGCTTTAACTGTGTTGTATAATCAGTGAAAGACAACTATTGCTGCCTATATCTGTTTCTGATCATCATTAGCCAACCTAGTGGTTCTCCATTCTGGCAGTCAGTTGTAATTCCCTGGGAGATTTAGAAAATGCAAACACCCCCAGAGATTTAAATTTAATTGGTTCAGAGTGGGGTCTGGCCATGGACATCCTTAAAAAGCTCCCCTGGTGGTGTAAATGGATAGCCAGAGTTGAGGACTCCTGAGCTAACAAGAACTCTCACTCTGGGCTGATGCCATTTTAGCCAAAAATAAAGACATGTGATGTTGAGTCTGGGCAGCTTATTGATGAGATTCTGTTAGACTCCTAAAACCTTTAAAAATAGCTCATGGATCTGAGTAATTGCCTCCCAACTCCTCCAGATTGGAAACCAGAGGTTCAGGGAAGGACCTGTACTAAGCAGAAGGCACAGATTTCAGTCTTCTCTGTCACCTTCTCCCACAACAATCACCAGGGTTTTTCACTAGCTTTGTGACCTTGGGTAAGTCATCTGACCTCTCTGTGCTTATGGAGTGCCATCTTGTAAAATGAATCAGTTCAGTTCAGTCGCTCAGTCATGTCCGACTATTTGCAACCCCGTGGACTGCAGCATGCCAGGCTTCCCTGTCCTATCACCAACTCCCAAAGCTTGCTCAAACTCATATCCGTCAAGTCGGGGTTACCATCCAACCATCTCATCCTCTGTCTTCCCCTTCTCGTGCCTTCAGTCTTTTCCAGCATCAGGGTCTTTTCCAATGAGTCACTTCTTGGCATCAGGTGGCCAAAGTATTGGAGCTTGAGCATCAATCCTTCCAGTGAATATTCAGGACTGATTTCCTTTAGGATTGACTGGTTGGATCTCCTTGCTGGCCAAGGGACTCTCAAGAGTCTTTTCCAACACCACAGTTCAAAAGCTTCAATTCCTCCCTATTCAGCTTTCTTTATATTGTAAATGGATACATTGTAAGTGGATAATAATACATTAATCATGCCTTCTCTGTGTTGTTGTTCAGTGACTCAGTTGTGTCCAATTCTTTGTGACCCCATGGACTGTAGCATGCCAGGTCTCCCAGTCCCTCACCATCTCCCAAAGTTTGCCCAAGTTCATGTCCATTGCATTGGTGATGCCTTCTCTTTATATAATGCTTATTGTCCACAAAACATTTTCACTGATATCATCTGCCTGTGAGGCAGGCAGGGAACAGCTCCTCCTCTCACCAACTAGAGAGACAGGGAAACTGGGCTACAGGGAGGAAGAAGCTAGCTTGATGTCACCAGTGTGGGTGCTAACAAGGGCCAGGCCATCTGCGGGTCTCTCAGGGCTTAAAGGTCTGTGAAATCTTCATGGGGTCCCAAACCTGGAGAACGTGCCTTCACCACCTGCACCTCCTCTCATACCCTCCACTGCAGGAGGCCCCCTTTGGTGCCGATGCAGCACATACATTGGCCGGTGATTCAGGAGGACTTGTGCCACCAAGAATATTGCTGTCCTCAAAGATTTATTTTGACCTTGGACTAAACAGAAGGTCACAGAATAGAGTCACTTGCAGTGATCCTTTCTGAGGGGTAAACTATGTATGCCCCATGGAGAACACTGCCTTCATGTAATGGCCCAGAGTTGTTTTCTAACCTGTGCTTGTATGACCCTAGTTGTTAATCCAACCAACCTGAAACACAGCTGTATTTGGAAGGAAATACAGTGGGGACACCCTGTGCGCGGTCACCCAGTCGCTCAGTCGTGTCTTGGTGACCCCGTGGGCTGTAGCCCACCAGGCTCCTCTGTCCATGGAATTCTCCGGGCAAGAACACTGGAGTGGGTTGCCATGTCCTCCTCCAGGGGACCCTCCCGACCTAGGGACTGAACCCAGTCTCCATCGTTGCCTGCCTTGGTAGGCAGATTCTTTACCACTGAGCCACCTGGGAAGCGGGGACACCCTATGCTTCAAGAAATATTCCTGAAATGTGCTGTGTGATTTCTCCTTTCTAGGGGAAGGCAAACCTCAAATAACATCTTACTGGGTTTTAATCTGACCTTAAGAAAGAGGGAAATCAAATTATAGTGAGCTGCTGCTTTCTGACATTTATAGGAAGAGAGGAATTTCATAATTGAGAAGGTTTGGGTTGGCTGGACTGCTAGATCCTAGAAGTGCTGTGTACCAGTGGCTTCTCAAATACATGTTGATAGATAAGAAAATATATACACAAGAGAAAAGAGTACATGTGTTTTATTTTACTATTATTTTTCTTTCTTTTTATTAATTTTTATTGGAGTATAGTTGTTTTACAGTGTGTTAGTTTCTGCTGTACAGCAATGTGAATCAGGTATATGTATACATACATCTCCTCTTTTTTAGATTTCCTTCCCGTTTAGGTCACCACAGAGCATTGAGCAGAGTTCCCTGTGCTATGCAGCAGGTTCTCATTAGTTATCTATTTTATACATAGTAGAGAGTACACAATTTTAAATATGATTTGTGTACTCCATAAGGCTGGAACCGTGGAGTTAACTAGTTAATAGTTTATTAATTTATTTTTAAAATCTATATTGGCTTTTAGTGACAAGAAGAATGCATATTTAGTATAAATAATTAAAGCAACATGGGAATATTTAAAGTAAAATGTGAAAGTCCCCTTTTGCAGCTTACACCCCTAGAGGTAACTGCTGTGAATCAACAAGCAGTATTTCAAATTCAGCCATCATTTGAAAAATGGATGCATATCAGCAGAGTTGGCTTAATTAATGTATGTACTGAATTTAGAACAAAGGGGTTAAAAACCGAATAGATCACATGCAAAATAGTGGATCCCAGGTTGGGTGCCCTGCTTTTAAGGGGGACATGGATAAACTAGGGGTTTCCCTGGTAGCTCAGCTGGTAAAGAATCTGCCTGCAATGCAGGAAACCCCAGTTCGATTCCTGGGTCAGGAAGATCTGCTAGAGAAGGGATAGGCTACCCACTCCAGTATTCTTGAGCTTCCCTGGTAGCTCAGCTGGTAAAGAATCTGCCTGCAATGCAGGAGACCTGGGTTCGATCCCTGGGTTGGGAAGATCCCCTGGAGAAGGGAAAGGCTACCCACTCCAGTATTCTGGCCTGGAGAATCCCATGGACTGTATAGTCCATGGGGTCCCCAAGAGTTGGACATGACTGAGCAACTTTCACTTTCATTGATAAACTACTCACCAGAACAGAGGCAACTAGCGTGTTGTAGGCTCTTGAAATCACCATGTGAAGAAATAGTTATCCCATGCTAAGTACATCATGGCAGTACTTAACATGAGGTGGCTCAGACAGTAAAGAGTCTGCCTGCAATGCAGGAGACGTGGGTTTGATCCCTGAGTCAGAAAGATCTCAGGATGAAGGAAATTGCAACCCACCCTAGTATTCTTGCCTGGAGAATCTCATGGACAGAGGAGCTTGGCAGGCTACAGTTCACTGGGTGGCAAAGAGTCGGACACGACTGAGTAACTAACACACACACACACACACACACACACACACACATAGTATGAAGAAAAGAGTGAGAGTGGATTAAAGTTGTTCATGGTAACTAATTTCAAATATTTGAAATTCTGTCAAGTGAAAAAGGGAGTAAACTTACTCTGAATTGTCATTCATCCTAAATTCTTACCTTGTGTCTGATACTTGATTCGTTCATTCATTCATTCATTCAAGCAGCAGTAACTGAGCGCTTCTCTACCAGGGATTAGGGATCTGGGGAGCTGAATAGAGTATGGTCCAAGCTTGTAAGGATCTCAGCACCAAGCAGGCAGAGGAGATGCAAACAAATAATTAAAATTCAGCTTGAAAAGTATTTCCATAGACTTCTGAAATGCTGAGCGAAAAACAGAGACTAGGACCAATAGGGTAAAAGTTAGAGGGAAAATAACTTTGATTTCTTAAGATAAGGGTCTGTTGAATAAATAAAATTGCCCACACATGAAATAGAAGATCTTGTATGTTATGAAGAAGTTGGTTTAACCATGTCAGGGGTGATTTTTTTTTAAGATTGCAAGTAAAGAGGGGGTGAGATGGGGAGCAGAAATGTTGAGAATTCTGTGGAGCAAATGCTGCTTTGCTTGGTTTCTATTATAAAATGGGAACTCTGCTCCTCTAGTAGGGGGAAAGGGAGTGGGAGATGGGGAGCATCTTTCAATATACTGAATTGAAAGCCTTTTGAGAATAATACTTGGATGTCGACACACATTAGTGCCACGAGGATTTGATTAGTTGAGAGTTGGAGTCCCTACGTGATGCTCGTTCATTGAGAAAAAGTTTCGAGCATTTACCTGGCTCATAAAAGTTGTATGGAATGCAGTCTCTGCTGACAGTTCTTTTAAACGTTGACACAAAACAACCGCGGAGCCTAAGTACAAATCAATGTGCTAACAGGTGCGAGACAATATAATGTGAGTTAGGTGTGTAACTGTTTGAGGAAACTCAGCGTAAGAGTGATGGGTAGAAGACTCTTGGAGAAGAGTGCATCCTACAGCATCCTCATGGATGTGATGGATTTAGATCTTGAGAAGAGAGAAAAACGTTCTAAACAGAAGGAATACAATCAGCCAAAAGAGAGTGAAATAAAGCAAAAGTAGGCAGGAGACACTAAGGAACTTGGTTGAACCAGAGGGGGCATATTGGCGATGTATGGATAGGAGGTAGGAAAACTATAGCAGGAGCTAACCCAGGTGATAACAGATTACGATGGCTAAGTTTACTCATTCGGGTACAACCCAAAATCAGCTGTGGGGTTTGATAGTTTTTTCATTGTGTTATATAAATGGAGGTGGAGGATGATGGCCTGAAGCAAGAAATAGCCTTTTTAAGTTGGGAAGGCTGTTAAAAAATTAAAGTATTGGGTTGGCCAAAAAAGCTCATTTGGGTTTTTCTGTAAGATTAAGGAAAAACCTGAACAAACTCTTTTGGCCAACCCAATAGATGGACGGCAGTGTACGTGAGCTTTGAAGGTGTCTGAGGAAGAGAGCTGCCCAGTGATGGGCTTCTCGGGGGCTAGTGCTGCAGACCCTCAGCCAGAGCTTAGGGCCCCCATCCCCTTACTTCTTTGGTTTCTTTGCCAAAGAATGCTCTAATGCAGTGCCTACCTTTACAGGTCCTAAAGTATGTGCCATTTACAAAATACATCTAACATTCATGCATATACAACGAAGCATTTTGGTTAAATGAACATTAACTAAACCTGCTGTCCAGTCTAATGAACTTCAACACTATCAAATTTCTTTAGCCTTCTGCTACTGTCCCCATTATCCTAAATTTTCTGTTGATTGTTCCCCTTGCTTTTTCTCTACAAGTGAGTGTAAGTAAGTGTTAGTCTCTCAGTCGTGTCCGACTCTTTGCAACCCCATAGACTGTGGCCCACCAGGCTCCTCTGTCCTTGGAATTCTCCAGGCAAGAATACTGGAGTGGGTTGCCATGCCCTTCTCCAGAGGATCTTCTCAACCCAGGGATCGAACCCGCATCTCCTGTGTTGCAAGCAGATTCTTTACTGTCTGAGCTACTAGGGGAGCCCTTTTCTCTATAGCTTTACCATAGTTAGTTTCACTTGTCTTTGCAATTTATGAAAATATAAATGTAAAAACATAAAGAGGTAGCAAGTAGCATGCATTCTGCACTTTGGGTTTTCATCCAGCTGTTGTCTTTGTGAGATGTATTCATGTCGGTGCATTCATTCTCCCTGCTCCCCAGTGTTGTCCTGTAGAAACATAGCACAGTGCATGGGTGGTTTGTTCCTGCCTTTTGCTGTTGGAACAGTGCTGTTGTGGACACGCAAGTACATATCACTTGAGCCTGAGTGGAAATTTCTCTAAGACACTGGTTCTCAAATAGTTTGGTCTCAGGACCTCCTCAAAGTTATTGAGGATGTCAGAGCTTTTGTATATATGCATTGTATCCATCTCATATTAGAGATTAAAATTGAGAAATTTATATTTTTATTATTAAAAGTAATGGTTATAATCCATTTTTTGTTAGTTATATAGGATATTTTTATGAAAAATACCTTTTTCCAAAAAAATAAATTTAGTGAGAAGAGTGACATTATTTCATAATCTCTTTAACATCTGACTTAATAGAAAGGTTCTAACATCTGCTGCTGCATTCACTCAATTGCAGCATGTTGTTTTGGATGGAATATATGAAGACTATCTGGCTTCACACAGATATGTAACAGCCTTTTCAGATAATTATGGCTATTCTTTGATACTTTGCCAAGACTCAAAAAGAGGGAGCTTCTTAAAGCTACCTCTTAGCTTAGTTGTAATGTGGAATCTGAAACCATTTCAGTGGACTTTTGTATTTAGTTGCATTAAAATGTACTGGTCTATATTGCACTTTGAATGGACCACCCTGTAGGTACCATCATGCATGGATCATTTGGAAACTATTGGCTCACTGAGTTATGTAGACCTACCAAATGTTGATACATTTTATTGCACAGTATAAAATGTATTGTCAACACTGATCTTATTTGAAAAGTCTGTACCAGGAAGCTGTTAAGTTCATGGTGTACAGTACAAATTTTCCAAAATTTTAATTCTGGCTTGAGAGTTTGAATTTTATCATTGGCTACAAATACTGTCAGTTTTCCCTTAAAATAGTAACCTTACTTCATTTATTTCCAAGAAATTGCCAAATATCCAGATTTGAATGACCAAAGTCATTCATTTGTTTGTCAATTTTTCTATTAATTAAAAGCGATGTTCCATGGGTGGGAGTGAGGTTCAAGAGAGAGAGGACATATGTATATTTATGTGTAATTCACATTGTTGTATGGCAGAAACCAACACAGTATTGTAAAGCAACTATCCTCTGATTTAAAAATAAAGTTTTAATCGAAAAAAGTGACTGGTCCAGTTCCCAGCTCAGTCACACATGTCCTTTCCCTTAGGACAGCCATCTGACTTCAGTCATAGCAGAAATGCCTTATGCACATATTTCATCACATTGAATATTTTTAAAAAGCTTACTCAAGGATCAATCTTTAATAAAATTAATAATTTCTACTGCTGCTTCATCAGAGACATTCTTTTGTTTTTTTTTTGGCTGTGCCAACTCTTAGTTCTCCCACCAGGGATTGAACCCATGTCCCCTGCATTGGAATCGCAGAGTCTTAATCACTGGACCACCAGAGAATCCCTCATTGAAGACATTCTTAAGTGAAACTGGCAAGATTGTTGTGTGTGTGTGTTTACCGTGAGCGTGTGGTGGTAAGGAGTACAGTGATTTATTACAAGGCTGGTTTGGTGCCACTGTCCCAGTTGGAGCCAAGGTGCCAGCGTTTTACCCACCACTGCTTTTGCATCATCAGTACAAATGTCAGCAGAGTGTAAAGGGCAGATAGCATCTTAGTATTATTGTGAAAACACTTCTGATCTTGAGGATCCCTGAAAGGCTCTCAGATTCCGGGGAGTCCACAGCTCACACTTTGAGAACCACCTTTCTAAGATGCCTGCACAGGAATAGAAATGCCAAGGCTTGGTGTTCCTGAGTCCTCAGTTTGGCTTGATAATGTTGCAGTGCAGCACTTTATGACTGCACTGCAGAACCCCAAAGGCAGGGGGCCCTTCCCTCAAAGTATTCTCAGGCTCTCGGAGATTTCTTCGAAGTCTTTTTGTTTGATCTGAAAATTTGGATGAAAATCAGCATTTTGCTCTGTAACATATGTTTGTTTTAAGATAATATTGTAAATAAACTTAGCAACTAAATTACTTTTCATCTCCACAAATACATATGTCAGAATGTTGATCTGTGCAGATGCTCCACGTTCACCCCGTGACTTCCTGGTTACCCCCCTTAGAGAAGGAGAACTCTAGTGGTACCAGCATGCTTTATCGTGGAGAGTGCATTGTTGGGTACGGAGATGCCTGAGGTTTCCAGGCCCTGGGCGCTGCGAGGATTTCTGGTCCTGCGGTCCCCACCGCCCATGCACCCACCTACTTAAGGCAAAAACCTGGGTGCACTCCTACGTGCCACCCACTTCCTTTCCTCCCACATCAGATTGCCCACCAAGTCTGTTGACTCTGCTTTCACAGTCTCTCTAGCGTCCATCACGCGCACATCCCTTGCCGCTGCTTTCACTTATGGTATTAGTTTTTCCCGTAAGAACTGAGATCTTTCTTCGTTTCAGTCTCATGTCTGCTTTCCCTCCACCTCAGCCTCTATAAATCCAGTCTTCACCCTGCTACCACTGTAGACTTCCTAAAACACTCCTGTAATCTAGATAATCCTTATTGAGGATCTTTTAGGCTTTCCCTAAAAAGATAAAGTTTGTTATTCTTAGCAAAGTATAGAAGATGCTTCATCACCTGAGCCCCCTTTCTCCTGCCTTCTGGTAATCCCCTATTTCAGTCATACTGAGTGATCTGTTTCGCAGACCACCATGCTTATATCTCCTTGTGTGTGCGTCTGTGTGTGTGTGTGTGTGTGCACGTGTGTGTGTTAGTTGCTCAATTGTGTCCGACTCTTTTACGACCCCATGGACTGTAGCCCACCAGGCTCCTCTGTCCTTGGAATTCTCCAGGCAAGAATACTGGAGTGGGTAGCCATTCCCTTCTCCAGGGGATCTTCCCGACCCAGGGATTGAACCCACATCTCCTGCATTGAAGGCAAATTCTGTACCATCTGAGCCACCAGAGAAGCCTCACTTTGGCGTATTCTTTTTCCTACTTTGGGATGCCTCAGCTCATCTGATTGGCCTGATAACCTTCTTACCCTTCAACACTCAGTCCTCAGAGAAGCCTTTCATCCCTCTGCTCCTCCCACCATTGTCCCACCTCTTGGGCAGAATTAGGCATCCTGTCTCCTGCTTCCCATGGGTCTCTCATAATACCTTTTGTGCTATGTTATAATACCTAATTCATCTATGTCCTTATTGACTGTGAGCTTGGGGCATGGACTATTTCTTACTCATTTTTGTACCTAACAGTACTTGGTATATAGTAAATGGTCGGTAAATATGTTGAATAAGTGAATGAGAGGAGAAGAACAGAAGCAAAGATAGGAGCTAGTCTGTAAACACTGAATATATGAATGAATGAATGAAAGAATGGGTCACAGAATACAAGATACAGGAGGTGTTCCATCAAGATGCTTGAATGAATGAATGAATGAATGAATGCAGAAGTTAAGAAAGCATCATATAATCAAAGGGTTTTGGGGAGAGAAAGGACGTGGGGAAATATCTCCTGCTGTCTTCCTGTCTCAGAAATGAGAAAAGGATTGGCCTGAACTGATTAACTGGGCTGGGGTGGAGGTGATGCACAGTGCCACGAGCATTCCCATGGATGTGGCCTAGTGATGACTGGAGAAAGTCATGTGCTTCTGAGGCATCTTCCCAAGAGTAGCAGAGGCTGTGGCCCACCCCACAGAGATACCGCAGTCTGAGAGCGAGAGAGCGCTTTTGTGGTTGGAAGTTTGGGGCACATTCCAGACTGTAGAGTCTCCCCTCTGTCATTGGCTCTGCTCTGTGTCCTCAAACTGTGCCAAGACTGTAAGATTTTCCTGATGACGGGGCATGTTCTACATCTGGATTCCATGGTCATAACAACCAGAAGTTTCCTGTCCTCTTTGGTTGAGGTGATTATGATATAGAGCTGGGTAGCAACAGCAACAATTTGGAGGTAAGCTACACTATTTAAAATACAGTGGTTCCCTCATCTGAGATTTCTGGGTGCCTTGGAGGGAGGGAAAAGAGAAACTATATTCACTACATGCCAACACTATGCCACACGCTTTACTCATATAATTCTGATTTATCTTGACAGTGACCCTGTGAAATTGCAGGCCTTAATATCCTGTTCTGCAAATGAAACCGTGGGCCTGTAGATATTGGGAGGGTCTAGTAGGAGGCTGGGTGGGATTTGAGTGAGACTTTCTGGTGCCAAGGCTTGTGCCTTTTCTGTTTTGCCATGCTGCTTCATGTTCTAGAAATGCTGTGGTTTTTTGGTTAGGCAAAACATGTTTTGGCCTCATTTTATCAACTGGGTAAATTCTTTTTTATTTTTTAATTTTAATTTTTTTGGCTGCTTGGGCTCTTCATTGCAAGGTACAAGGTACCTTGTACAAGGTACAAGGGCTTTCTCTAGTTGCAGCGTGGGATTCACTGCCCTTCAGCATGTGGAATCTTAGTTCCTGGACCAGGGATGGATCCCGCGTCCCCTGGATGGGAAGGTGGATTCTTAACCACTGAGTCACCAGGGGAGTCTCATCAATTGGGTAAACTCTTGAAGTTGCATATACATTATATACTTGAGAGAAGGAGAATCTGTAGTTTTCTAGTTTAATGTTGTCTGTGCTTGGCAGTTTACACAAACTTCGCCATCTCTGCAGGAGCCCGGGGCCTGCGAGAGGGAGCAGGTGTTATTACTGTACTTTGCAGATGAGGGATCTGAGTAATGGGGGGCAGAGTGTTCACATCTGTCTGGTTCATCTCTGTGGTCCTAACACCCAGTCGAAGAGCTGGTATTTAGTAGACTCTCCAGTTTTTTTTGTTAAATAAACACCAGGAATTATAGTGGGAACCTGTAAGTATCAAATTCAGCCTGGAAGCCGGGTCTCTGGATCTGAGCTAACTGCCCTGTCCAGTGCTAAACCATCCTGCTTTTCCAGAGCCCTAAGCAGAGAGATGCCAGTGTGAACTCTTAGCAGTATGCGTGGGGTTTGCACGATATGATATGGCTATCCGGTGGATTTCCACAAATCTAAGTAAGCACATGTGGCCTCTTAGAATAAGATCTCTTGTTTTTAACTTCAGCATAGGATTTTAAATCATTTCCTCTCTATCTGACACTTCCCAGTAAGAGTGGAAAAGGACCAATTATCCAATAATGGATTCATGGAGGATGAGCACTAGGGTGATCCCTGAGATCATCTAATACAGTATTTTTAAAACTCAAAAGAAAGGACTTCCCCGCTGCTCCGGTGGCTAAGACTCCAAGCTCCCAATGCAGGGGGCCCAGGCTCCATCAGGGAACTAGATCCCACATGCTACAATTAAGAGTTTGCCTGTCATGACTAAAGATCCTGAATGCAGCAACAAGGATCAAAGATCCTGAGTGCTCAACCAAGATCCTGCTCAGCCAAATAGATAAATGAATAAATATTTTTTTAAAAAATTAGTGGAACCGCTGTCTTTAAAGAGAGTGCCTCTGTATAGATGAGGGAAAAGCAAGGCTGCAGGCTACCTGTGCTAAGGTGGGAAGTAAACGGATCCACACAACCAAGCCCTTCCCTGGAGACCTAGGGTTTTTTGAGAGTATGGTTTATAAATCACAGATCTATTCTAATCCCTCTTACAGATGAAGAAACTGAGGTGCCAAGGTGTTTAGTGACTCACAGATACGGCTAGATTAAGAAGATGGTGATGAAACTTGTGGCCGTCTCTCCGAATTCCCAATATTGTTTTAAATGCCATTCTGCTTTGATGATAAAAAAAAAATCTGTTCTTTAGAACAACAGTCAGCAAACTATGGCCTATTTCTGTGCAGCTCCTTGAGCTGAGAATGGATTTTGTATTTTAAAGCAGTTGTTTAAAAAAATAAGCAATGGTAACAGCAACAACAAAGAATATGGGACAGAGAACGTATGTGCACCACAAAGCCTAAAATATTTACTGCCTGAGTGTTCACAGAAAAAGACTGCCGACCCTGCTTTACAGGATTCACTACTGTTGACGTTAGTGTGGAAATACCAAAAGAATTTGACTTTCTCTAAGTAGCTTCAAACCACGTAGGCTGAAAGCAAAGCCTGAGCAGTTGAGAATATTTATATCAAAAAGTTTTTCCAATGAAAGCTTTAAATGCCCCTGTAGCTTTTCATGAAAAGTGAAAGTGTATTAGCTGCTCAATTGTGTCCAACTCTTTGGGACCTTATGGACTGTAGCCCGCTAGGCACCTCTGCCCATGGGATTCTCCAGACAAGAGTACTGGAGTGGGTTACCATTCCCTTCTCCAGGGAATCTTCCCAAGCCAGGGATCTGGCCCGCGTGTCCTGCATTGCAGGCAGATTCTTTACTGTCTGAGCCACCGGGGAAGCCCCACAGTTTTTCATCCTCCTTTTCAAATACTAGTTGTTGCTTGGAGGATCAGCTGGGTAACTTAAGTCCTTATAACATGTGGGAGAATATTGCAGCTAGAGGGCTGCAGAGAGTTATAGGACCTATACGATGAAAAAGAAGTGGCGTGGTTATTCAAATGGAGAAGGGGGGCATTTTATAGACTCCCAAATGGTTAACAAGAGGAACTGACATACGAATAGTGTAAGAGGTTACTCCCGGGAAATGGCCAGGGTCACTTTGGGGCCAGACATCTGCGTGACAGAGGGATTTTTTGTTGTTGTTGAACATTTACCTTGGGGTTGAACCTTCATCCGGAGCAACAGTAGACATGTTCCCTGACCTCAGCCTTACTACTTAATGCGTTTCCAGAAGGATCAAACTTTGCTGGGAAGTGGAATGAATATTTTCTCCTCTGGAGCATTGCTTCTGGAGACAGAGAACTAGAAAACAATGCCAGGTTCCTTTCAGGTGAAAGCCTTAGCAAAGCTTTCTTAGTGAAACCCCAAGTGGGCAGGCCTGCAGAAAGCCCAGGAAGAGAGGAAATCACCCCTGAAATTCTTATTTATTATTATTGTTTTGACTGTGCTGGGTCTTCATTGTCAGTGGACCTCCAAAGGTCAGCAACTTCTTTGGACAGAATTAAGAGAAAGAAACTGGTTAGTGTAATCAAAGCTGATTAGAGATATAAGGCATGTCCGTTGCCTCCTTTATTTTTTTTTTATTTTTATTTATTTATTTTTTATTTATTTATTTATTTTAGTTGGGGGCTAATTACTTTACAATATTGTAGTAGTTTTTGCCATACATTGACATGAATCAGCCATGGGTTCACATGTGCTCCCCCTCCCGAACCCTCCTCCCCCCTCCCTCCCCTTCCCATCCCTCTGTGTCATCCCAACGCTCCATCCCTGAGCATCCGTCCCATGCATAGAACATGGAATGGTGTTCCGCTTCACACATGACAATATACATGTTTCAATGTTATTGTCCCAGAAAGTCCCACCCTCACCTTCTCCCCCAGAGTGAGTCCACAGGACTGTTCTATGCATCTGTGTCTCTTATTCTGTCTCACATATAGGGTTACCATTACCATCTTTCAAATTCCATATACATGCATTAGTATACTGTATTGGTGCTTTTCTTTCTGGCTCACTTCACTCTGTATAATGGGCTCCAGTTTCATCCATCTCAATAGAACCGATTCAAATGTATTTTTTTTAATGGCTGAGTAATATTCCATTGTGTATATGTACCACAGCTTCCTTATCCATTCGTCTGCCGATGGACATCTAGGTTGCTTCCATGTCCTGGCTATTGTAAACAGTGCTGCGATGAACATTGGGGTACACGCGTCTCTTTCAATTCTGGTGTCCTTGGTGTGTATGCCTAGCAGTGGGATTGCTGGGTCATATGGCAGTTCTATTCCCAGTTTTTTAAGGAATCTCCACACTGTTCTCCATAGTGGCTGTACTAGTTTGCATTCCCAACAGTGTAAGAGGGTTCCCTTTTCTCCACACCCTCTCCAGCATTTATTGCTTGTAGACTTTTGGATAGCAGCCATTCTGACTGGTGTGTAATGGTACCTCATTGTGGTTTTGATTTGCATTTCTCTAATAATGAGTGATGTTGAGCATCTTTGCATGTGTTTGTTAGCCATCTGTATGTCTTCTTTGGAGAAATATCTGTTTAGTTCTTTGGCCCATTTTTTGATTGGGTCGTTTATTTTTCTGGAATTGAGCTGCAGGAGTTGCTTGTATATTTTTGAGATTAATTGTTTGTCTGTTGCTTCGTTTGCTATTATTTTCTCCCATTCTGAAGGCTGTCTTTTCACCTTGCTCCTAGTTTCCTTTGTTGTGCAAAAGCTTTTAATTTTAATTAGGTCCCATTTGTTTATTTTTGCTTTTATTTCCAATATTCTGGGGGGTGGGTCATGGAGGATCCTGCTGTGATTTATGTCGGAGAGTGTTTTGCCTATGTTTTCCTCTAGGAGTTTTATAGTTTCTGGTCTTACGTTTAGATCTTTAATCCATTTTGAGTTGATTTTTGTGTATGGTGTTAGGAAGTGTTCTAGTTTCATTCTTTTATAAGTGGTTGACCAGTTTTCCCAGCACCACTTGTTAAAGAGATTGTCTTTTCTCCATTGTATACTCTTGCCTCCTTTGTCGAAGATAAGGTGCCCATAGGTGCGTGGGTTTATCTCTGGGCTTTCTATTTTGTTCCATTGATCTATATTTCTATCCTTGTGCCAGTACCACACTGTCTTGATGACTGTGGCTTTGTAGTAGAGCTTGAAGTCAGGCAGGTTGATTCCTCCAGTTCCATTCTTCTTTCTCAAGATTGCTTTCATTGCCTCCTTTTTAAATTAATATTAATTAATTTATTTTTGTTTACTGACATGGAAAGAAGTTCTAAACATATTACTAGGTAAAAGAGAAGATTCTAAAACTGTATATATAATAGGATCCAGTTTTAATGAACTTTTTTTTGGCTGTGCTAGGTCTTCGTTGCTTCGTGCAGGCTTTTCCCCAGTTGCAGTGAGCAGGGGCTACTCTCTAGTTGTGGTGCATGGGCTTCTCGTTGCAGTGGCGGTGGCTTCTCTTGTCGCAGAGCTCAGGCTCAATAGTTGTGACAAATGGGCTTAGTTGCTCCGTGGCATGTGGGATCTTCCCAGATCAGGGATCGAACCCTCTGCTCTGGCAGATGAAGTCTTAACCGTTGGACCACCAGGGAAGTCCCCCCTGAAATTCTTAAAAGAGAATGAAGTGGACAAAACCAGTGGACTCCAAGTTGTTAGGGGGCTGTTAATCTGACTCCAGGGTATTGTGGCTCTTGGAATTGCCCTTGTTTGCTGGTTTCGTGTGGTTTTTGTTGTATCCACTGTCTTTTGGCCTGCTATAGTTGACTGTTTGTGTGTGCCAGAAGGTGAGCAGGGAAAGGAGACAGCAAATAAGTGAACATTTGACCACTAGATAGCAGCTCTGGCACAAAGCCTGGTCTGAGTAAAGGTTAAAATCGTTGACCCAAATCAGTGTTTAAAGTTGACTTTGAATTAGGGTTGTCCTTGTAAGTGGTGTTCTTTGGTGTCATGGATTCTCGTGCATAACCCGAAGAAATATTCTCACACCATAGCACCGTCTACTTTTGTGAGCATGTAGGGGGTTGGGAGCAGCTTCCTCTGCAGCTTTTGTTTTATATGTATTTAATCACTAAATAAAAAGCAATTTCCTCTCCCTTGCTAACTCTCTTATCCCCCAAGGCTCTTTTCCTTCTGGATACAGGTATATTTTTAGTCAATAAAGGACTTACTGTGTGAACTTTTCTGGCAGGCAGAAGGATTATGACCCTGATATGTTTCATTCCAAGGTGGGCGCTGTCAACACTTGGTAAATGTATCCACAAAGAAATGTATCATTTTATGTATAAGCTAAGATTCTACTAAGTAGCCATTTTTCTTTCCATAGAGGGCTGTTCTTAGACCACTCAGTGCATTATT
The DNA here is from genome assembly GCA_024291935.2 of Okapia johnstoni. Taxonomy (NCBI): domain Eukaryota; kingdom Metazoa; phylum Chordata; class Mammalia; order Artiodactyla; family Giraffidae; genus Okapia; species Okapia johnstoni. Next base: position 53,432,223 of record CM044310.1, on the reverse strand, counting down.
ATGTTATTACGGCTTTTTGTTGTTGTTGTTAAGTGCTTTCTTGATCTATTAATAATTTCCCGGTTATTTCAGAAGTTTGATAATTTATCGCTCATTTTAGAAAAGGTATTGGTAATGTTGGGATGAAAACATTTATACAAGAGGAAATAAAAGTCAAGGAAGCAGATAATCGACCGATTTATCAGCCTTAGCAGACAATTTTTCTGATAATGCCATGGTAGCCATGGTAAATTTACTTCTGATTGCTTGAGGGGACAGATTCTATATGCTTTTTGTAACACGGAGGTGCCTGAAAGGGTGAAGCGGCAAGGAATCAATCCGTGGGCTAACCAGGACTGTTTTGGTCTCTCGATTGGGCAGTGAATTCGTGCTAGATTTGCAGCTATCCCTTTCTTATTAATTCACCACAACGTATGTGGTGATGAGTACACATACATATGTATGTGCATGCGAGCTAAATCACTTCAGTCTTATCCGACTTTGCGACCCCATGGACTGTAGCCCGTCAGGCTCCTCTGTCCATGGGATTCTCCAGGCAAGTATACTGGAGTGGGTTGCCATGCCTTCTCCAGGGGATCTTCCCAGCCCAGGGATTGAACTCGCATCTCTTATGTCTCCTGCATTGGCACGTTGACAGGTGGGTTCTTTCCCAGTAGTGTCACCTGGTAGTGTCACACACATATATATTTATTTGGAGATTTCTAAGTTACTGTAGTAACAGAAGACTTCTCTTGATTAATGCCTTTCTCAAAATTTCTCATTTGACAGAAATTTGGCTAAAGTTTAGAGAGAGTCAAAAGTAGCTTTTTAGTCTGTTTATAGTCTCTGTAGCCTCAGGGGACTTCACATTGCGTGGTGGGGTGGCCGGTTCTGTACAATAAACTTGGCTTATACAAAACCTACAGTACCAACTGAGTCTACAGTTTAGAATTCAGAGGTGAAACCCCAGAAAAAAGTCTCAGGTGTCTTAGGCCTTCTTCATTCCAACTTAAGTATATTCATTTTCTAGAGTTGCCATTACAAAGTACCACCAATTGAACGGCTTCAATGATGGGAAAAAATTTTTTAGTTGTTCTTAATCAGTAAGATCATGTAACAATTATATGTATCAGCAGTCAGTCCAGTTGCTCAGTCGTGTCCAACTCTTTGCAACCCCATGGACTGCAGCATGCCAGGCTTCCCTGTCCATCACCAACTCCTAGAGCTTTCTCAAACTCATGTCCATCAAGTTGGTGATGCCATCCAACCATCTCATCCTCTGTCATCCCTTTCTTCTCCTGTCTTCAATTTTTCCCAGCATCAGGGTCTTTTTTAACACAAACAAAGCAAATAGATATTGTATTCCCATGATTCAAAAGAAGGTCAAAAATGAAATGTATTGTCCCACTGTTCTGGAGGCCAAAAGTTCAAGATCAAGATGAAGGTGGTGACAGTTCCTTACAAAGATGCTAAGAAAGGGTGTGTTATGGGCCTCTCTCTCAGCTTCTGGTAGCTCCTTGACTTGTGGCTGTACAGCTACAGTCTTCACATGGCTTGTCTGTCTGTGTGTAAATCTCCCCTTTTTATTAGGGCACCAGTCATATTGGGTTAAGGCCCACCCTAATGACCTCATCTCAACTTGATCACCTACAAAGATCCTATTTCCAAAATCGGTCACATTCATGGGTACTTCAAATTGGGCATTAGCATCTTTATGGGGGGATGCAGTTCAGCCTATGGGGCTTCCCAGGTGGCTCAGTGCTAAAGAATCCACCTGTGGAGCTCCAGCTCTACATGCAGCTCAGTCCCTGGGTCAGGAAGATCCCCTGAAGAAAGAAATGGAAACACATTCCAGTATTCTTGCCTGCAGAATCCCATGGATGGAGGATCCTGGTGGGCTACAGGCCATGGGGTTGCAAAAGAGTCCCACGTGACTTAGTGACTAAACAACAACAACAATTCAACCTACAACACTGGGCTTCCATCCTCAGTTTGCACAGAATTTTAATAAGCCTGGTGATCGTTGTTTCAGTTATGGCAGACAAAAAGCCTCAAATTTAGAAGGAAAGGGCTCTGCATAGGCATAACAGAGAAAAAAAAGAATTCATAAGAACTGTTAAAATAGGAATAACGACTTAAAATACCATTGCTTGGAGCTATTTGATATGGGGGCAAGCCACTGCAAAGTCCCAGTAGTTTCTGAGACACTTCTCAGAACATAATAATCATGTTACAAACATAATAATCATGTTTCACACATCATGTTGGAGTATGTATGCATTTTTAAATCTCATCAAAACAAGATAAAAAAATATGTCAACTGTGTGAAAGTACTTTGGTACTTTTTTGTTACCTGAAATATTACTTTTTTGACCTGAAATATTACTTTTTTGTCAAGTTATTCATATTCTGAAGGTTTGGGTTTAAACCTTTCTTTGTCGCTAAGTGTGAATATTAAGTAAGCCTTTTGTAACCTTGGTTTCCTGGTCTGTAAATTGAAAAGAGTATAGTCGACTGCCTAAAATTATTGTGAGGATCAAATTTGCTGGTGAATATTAAAACACCAAATACAGAACCAGGTATATTTCTGGTGCTTTATAGATGATTGTTTGCTCATTCAGCAAATGTTTGTTGGAAATCTGTCATGTTCCAGGCCTCTTTCTAGGATTCACTCATTCATTTACTCATTGATGGATCACTTAGTGATGTAGTAGTTGAAGCACCGACCTCTGCATTGGGACATCTGAGCTCAAAGATCACCAGCCGTCTCTAAGCCTCTGCCTAGAAGCTAGACATAGGCTTTTCCATCTCTAAAATAATTCCTATAACAAAATTCAACTTCAACAAATATAGCTGTAGTTCTCAATATCCCCCAGGTCCATAGGATCAGCCTGGCAAGTACCCTCTGGGCATTCGCTTTGTTCTCTGAAGATGGGGGTACTAGGATGCGTGCTGTCTGTTTTCTGATAATGATAATAGTAACAATGCCAGCCCCTCCTTATTGAGCTCTTGACATTGTACTACATACTTTTCATACATTCTTGTTCCTCCAGTTAGAGTACATGTTTCTCCAAAGATGAGTATCCAGAGAGACATGGTGCACTTTCCAGGAGAATAATGTTCTTGGACGGTTTGAGAAACACCCCTGTATTATTAAGTAAGGACAAGCTCATCTATAGTATAGAGTGCAGAATTCACTTGAAATTCACTAAGCTAAAACTCAAAGAAATTTGGGACTTCGTAGAGGGGGCTTCAGCTTCAGTCCGTCATTCCCCTAGACTGCTATGTCTTTTGTTGGCCAGAAAGGAGGTTCTGGTGGAAAAGTTTGCAAAGCAGGTTCTTTTTCCTATTCTGTGTTTGATCACATGAGAAAAATAGAATTGTCATTTGTAATTTTGAAAACCGTTCTCATTTCCAGTACTGACAAGGGCCACCGTTCTGATTGTTAAGCCCATTTTTTCTTTCTCATTCATACATGTGACCAATATTTGAGCACCTGCTCCAGTGAGTACCATTCTAAATACTGAGGATACAGCAGCAAGCAGAACAAAATCTTCTCTCTAGGGGGCTTCTGTTTTAATAAAAGATGATATTTAAGGGGACACCTCAGGAAGTAAGGGAATTAGTCATGTTGCTCTTTTGAGGGAGAAAGATTTCAGGCAAAGGGAATAGCAAGTGCAAAGGCCCTGAGGCAGGAGCCTACCAGGCAGAGTGGTAGGAGATGAGGTCAGAGGGATGCAGATTATGTAGGGCCTTTAGGTCAAGGTAAAGGTTTTGGATTTTATTCTGAGAAGCCTGAGAAGCCATTGTGGAGGCTTTAGGGATGAAACAGTGGAATCAGGGGCTTCCCAGGTGGTGCTAATGGTAAAGAATCCAATCCCTGGGTCAGGAAGATCCCCTGGAGGTGGGCACAGCAACCCAACCCACTCCAGTTTTCTTGCCTGGAGAATCCCATGGACAGAGGAGCCTGGTGGGTTATGGTCCATAGGGTTGCAAAGAGTCAGACAAGACTGAAGTGATTTAGCATGCACAGTGGAATTGGACATAATATTTTTAAAAGCTTACTCTGCTACTGGTTAAGAATATAGGGGGGAGGGGGCAAGAATTGGAAGTAAGTCAGCGAGTCAGAAGGCTACTGCCATAGTCTAGGCCAGGGGTACAGTGCAGTATACGAGGGTGGGAGTAGCGGAATTGTTGAAAAGTGGCAAGATTTGAAATGTATGTTGAAAGCAGAAGCAACAGAATCCACAAATTAGTTAGATGAAGGATGTGAGAGAAAGAAGGTAGTGGAGACTCGTGGTGGCATTTTGGTCCAAGTAATTGTAGGGGTGGAGGAGTTGCCATTCCTTTTGAGATGGGCAGTTTGATGGGGGAGCTTGGGTTGGTCCTGGGTCACTGGAAGACCTGGCAACTTTCTATGAGAATATCGAAACTGGCTTAGATACTGTTTGGAACTCTCTTTGAAGATAAGGAGCAATCTGTTAATTTGTGTTACCTTTGTTTTCTTCGTGGACACTTCCAACAGTAATCTGGAAACACTGTTGTGTGCAAAATGGTCGTCGTGACCCAGGAGGCAGCCGTGCTATCTCAGTCTGCAGACTTATCCTCTCCAGACTTCCACTCATTGCCTGCTGCCCTCATGGCACCTTTTCCCCAGCTGGACTGGTGACAGGGATCTGGCTGTCTTCTCCACTCTGGCAGTTTGAAATAAGGAGCAGTTCTTACATTTTCTTCCTGGCCATGCTGATAAGGGATGCGTGCCCCTGCGCATCAGGTTCAATAACCGTGGTCTCTGCGGCTTGGTCCTGCAGAGCTGATTGCGGGCGTGTCATTTACACTGTGGACTTGGAGGCCTGAACCCCTGAGAGGCGCCTTCACTGAGGGCAGAACCAGTGTAGAGGATGTGCTGAGCTTTCAGGCTACAAAAGGACGATCGAAAAATTGGCAAGTAAACTGGCCTAAAGGATATGTTTTATGCTCAGGATCATAAAATTGGTTCGGAACAACCTGATGTGCAGCATGCTAAACCTTCATTAAGCATTACCGAGGTCATTGCTTTTGTCCTACGGGTGCCTCTTCTTCTCTTTTCTGCTGTGACCCACGTGGAGCCAGTTGTAGAGCCCGCCCCTTGGCTTCAGCGATAGGTCCAGGGAGTGGCACGTGATCTTCAGCAGCCAATCAGAGGGGGACAGACCTTTCTCCCGTGATATATACGTCATTGAGAGTGAGACTCCAGAATTTGTGCGCCAGGTTTTTAAGCCTTCTGGGAAAGGGGGCCTGGAGGAGTGCATGACAACCCACTCCAGTATTCTTGCCTGCAGAATCCCCATGGACGGAGGGGCCTGGCGGTGGGCAGCCCCTGGGATCTCAAAGAGTCGGACATGACTGAGTGACAGCACAGCACAGCAAAGGTGGCCTGAGAGGAGGCTAACCTCCCAGAAGAGACTAGAGGCAAATGAGAGGGAGCCTTGATGGTGCTTTGGACACCCTCTCCGGTGCTAGCGACATGCATCCCTCTCCATATTTGATAGAGAGACTAAGAACATAACCCGAGAGCGTTCACGCACATGGTCCTCCTCACTGACGGAGCCCAACTACCCCTGCTCTGGCCAGGGATTGCCTCATTGTCCTGCCTCAGGCATGTATAACCTAATAGTTTTTTGATTTCAAAAGTAGTGAGTTGGGTAAAGTAGTTGGTCAATCTGCCCTTAACCAGTCAATAGATGGTGTATTTTTAAAATGCGATGAGTGGAGAATCTGAAAACATTTTCCTCAAGTGACACTATCGAACAAGGTCACCAGAATATTAGCTTACTCCACTGTTTCCTGTTTGATAGTTTGCAGAGGAGGGAGCTCTCTTATAAGTGAATTTCCAGTGTCATCTGTGGAAATCTTCTTCATCCTCCAAGGTCCGTTTCCAAAGCCACCTGCACGGTTGGAATGAGTGATTTGCTCTCTTAGGCACACAGGACTCTGTGATGGCACCAGCCATTGTGTTTCATAGGCTTGTGCAATCCTTGCCCCCCTGTTAATTATAAACTGTTGGCTAGGCATTGTTACTGTCCCTGAGGCTCTCTGTTGCATAGAACAGTTCCCTGAATATGTTAATAGTAAATGCTCAGTAAATGCTGAATTAAATCCATTATTGGCATTGGTTTTACTAATAGCTTTTGTACACTGTTGTATAAACTTTACAAACTGCTTTTGTGTACAACTGCAAGGAAAAATCTATTGTATGTTTTAAGGTGGGTACTCCTGGTATAACTGATAATACTGATAGTGGCCTGTTTAGCTATGGATGCATATTAGGTGGAAATGGAAAACATGCAATATTTTTAGATGCAAATGAACCAGAAGGTTAGGGATCAGGTGAATACACCTGTGGTCACAAGAAGAGGGTGTTGGCTGCCACAGGACTGACCATGAGTCAGCTCCATCCAGGCGAATCCTGAGAACCTAATCCTGATGCTCTTCAATACCTGCCAATGAGATTCGTGTGTATCGACTGGTGGGAATGGTTTGTGGGTAGATTAAGAAGTGAGGCCTTTCGGCTTCCGTCTCTACTAGCTTTAACCTCAGCCAAAAGGCATGACAATTAATAGGTGCCTCCTTATATTTTTTTCTCTCTCTCCTCCTGATCTTTCTGAACAAGGACCTTTTGAGTTGAATATCGGTCCAATTAAATGCACCTGATTAAAACTGTCAAGCCAAAAAGGAAGTGAGCTGAAAAAAAATGCAGCAAGAGTGGTAGATCTCAAGTTACTCAGTTTCTCTGCTTGAGAACTGAATTGTAAATAAATGTGTTAGGTAGTGAAATTTTGTTTTGTTTTCCCCAAAGGAGAAATATTTGCCACATGGAAACAAAATGTATTCAGCATGTTTTCATTCTGTAATTGTGCTGCTTCTATTCTTAATTTTTTCTGAGTTTCTGATTTAAAGGGAAAAACACGGAAACAGATTGTTGTGTAAAATTGACAGGAATGAGTGTGAACCTGGCTGTCAGAGACATAGGTTGTCGTAAAATTAGCAATGGAAATAGCTTCCTATTCTGGAGGTTAAAAGTAATGCATCTAGAAGGGAGTTATTTACATTGGCCGTTCAGAGGCTTCCCCTGGAGCCTTAGTTAGAAAAACTGTGAAATCCATGGTGGATGCTGGATGCTCAGACAGCATTTCCGGGAGGGCAGCTGATGAGCTGCCCTGTGATTATGCACCACTGTTCCGTGCTGGTGAAAGACTGGTGGAAGACTGGGAAATGGAACTGTCTCACAGCTCAGGGAGGGAGAGGGGTGGGGATGGGAGAAGGGGCTGAGGATGAGGGTGGGTTCTCAAATTGTGAAAGAGGGTCAAAAGACAAATCTCATTTGTTGTAAAGTTTGCGATGTCCAACAAATTAATCCCTTAGATTGCAGGAATGGTATTTGAGCATCCCGGTGACAGAAACCTTTCTCTTCCTGCAGCCTGAAAGTTGCTGGGGGCGGGGGTGGCCCACAGACCTTGCTGAAGGGGAGCTCCCCAAAACTGGACCAAGGAACACCTCTTGGATGAAACTGAATGTGAAAACAAACAGCAGCCCAGCAGAAGGGAAACCAAATTAATTTATGCGTGGGAGAAAATCCTGTTGCTGCTCTTTTATGAATTGAAAGCACATTTGTTGGAGACTTTCAGGGTTTTTCTCTCACCCTCTGCGGGTCCCAACTTCTCTTGTATTCATTTCTCTGAGCACATACCCCACCTTGTCCTTGACCTCAGGTGATGACAGAATAGTTTCAGAGATGTTTCTCTTCGGGTTTCTGGTCTGACTCCTTCTAGGCCGTGCACTACAATTATTTGCTGGTTTATTACTTAAGTAACCATGATTGCAGTAGCAGCATCTTCGGAAAAGCTATTAATGGAACATTAGGAATTTAAAAGGGCTTCCCTGGTGGCTCAGTGGTAAAGAATCCGCCTGCCAATGCAAGAGACACAAGTTCCATCCCTGAGTCTGGAAGATTCCCACGGAGAAGGAAATAGCAACCCACTCCAGTATTCTTGCCTGGGAAATCTTATGGACAGAGGAGCCTGCCGGGCTACAGTCTGTGGGGTCGCTAAAGAGCTGGACATAGCTTAGCGACTAAACAACAACAAAAAATGAGTTTAATGATACTCTTTAGGTATTTGAGTTTTCTTGCAGTACAGAAAAGACTGTATGTATCTCAGTGAGTATATCTGCAAAGCACAGAGCAATAGATGGTTAAGAAATATCTGGGTATTTTAGAGGACTTAACTTGGTCTTTTAAAGAAATGGTTTATTGGCATGTTCTGGGCTTGTGTTTTGGCGAGGTTGAGGAAGTTGCTTTAAACATAGTTATCAGCTGTTTGTATCACTCTGGAACGTTTGGATCTCCTTATCACTGCTTGATGGGCTTAGAGCCTGAATCGACAACTTCTTTAGTTTTTGACCCACTCTCTGGCTTCAGCACATCTGGAGAGGGTGAATTTTCTTCTCACATCTGGAGGGGGCAGGAAATTAAACTTTGCGTTTGAGGCTTTGCCAAAAGATGTGCCGAATTTTTTAGGCATTTGAATCCATTTTTGAGAACAGCAACCAAGAAGAGGCAGAGAGGGAATGGAGAAATTATAAAAATAATGGGTATTTAGCTCTTATTGGTTCATCTGAAAACAAGAGTGAGCTATATCTTTATCAGTGAGAATTCACTTGCTGATTTCTCTTTCCAGAGGGTGGAAGGACAGCTGCTCAGATTTTCTAAAAGATGCTACTCAGAGGGCATGTGGCAGGGGCTTTGAAAAGGAGCCTTAGGCCAGCTGTTGAGAGATCTGGGCTTTGGGTTCCAGTGTTAGCAGTAGGTTAGCTCTGTGTGTGCCTTAGATCCCACTTGGTAACCTTAAGAATATTTAATAGTCTCAGTAAAATGACAGGACTGTACACGGATGTGGTTGTGATTCTTTGTGGTTCTCAAAACCCTGATTTTATGTACCTTGTTAATTGCCCCAGACCGCAAGGAATGACAACCCACCCCAGTATTCTTGCCTGAAGAATCCCATGGACAAAAGGCCTGGTGGGCTACAGTCCATGGGGTCTCAGAGAGTTGGACATGACTGAAGCGACTTAGCATGCACGCAAGTTTCTACACCAGTCTTGACTATGGAGAGCTACTCTAGTTTGACAAAAGCATAATTTACAAAAAGGGACATAAAATAACCCTGTTGTTGAAACTGATGTTGGCTGCTTGGTGGTTGGTAAAGAGCATCTCTTCGAGAAGCCGTTGGTGAGATGAGTGGTTCTGGGTCCCGCCAGTTTCAGGAAAGATGACAAATGTCGAAATCAGATGGGAAGAAGGAAATGTGGCAAATCACCAGGAGCCAGACTGTTTTTAACAGAGAAAACTCAATTTTGCCTGCTTTTCTCCAGCAAATCCCATTTGATATTTTATATTTTCGTGATAACTTAATAAGGAATCTCAGGAAGGAGTTGCAGAACTGTAACTTAGTGAAAGAGAATTTGTCATTTGTGACATTTCTTCTCTAAAGAGCATGGGAAGATCGATGTATTAGCTTGTAGTTCGGGCATTACTACTTCCAGCTATTTCTATTCAGAAAAGAAACAGCACCATACATGTAGCAAAACTTGGCACAGTGGGGAATTTTGGCTCAGTCCCTAAAGCGTCATTGAACTCTGTAGGGACCAGGCATTGTGTGAGGCATATGTGGAATCTATACCTAGTAAGCCACCATCCCTACCTTCCAGGAACCCCGTCACTTAATTTTTTTTAGACGATAAGTCCATAGTAGACAGATCACTTAGACTGATACAGTATCAATATTTTAAAAATGGGCATGTTGGGTCTGCATTCAAAATACCTACAGAACCTGACTGCTTCTCCCCACCTGCAATCACCTTGAGCGGCCTCCCTGTTCCCACCTTGTACCTGCATTCTCTTTTCCACAGGCAGCCAGAACAAACCTTTGAAAACATAAGTCACATCATGTCACTGCCCTGCCGCTGCCCCTCCAGTGGTTCCCAGTCACACCAGTTGCAAAAAGATGCAAAAATCTTTCGGTAGTTTACAGCATCCTTCTGATAGGCTCGGCCTCCCTCCTTTACATCTCTCTCTCTCTCGTTATTTCTCTGACTTTCCTGCTGCTCTGACACTCACTCACTCCACTCTTCCCACACTGGCTTCCTTGATGGTCCACGCATGTGCCAGGCAAGTTCTCACATCAGGGCATTTATAGTGACCCTCCTCTGCCTGGGCCCCTCTCTCAGAGATGGCTGCATGACCGATTGCTGATGTCTCCTAAGTCTTTGCGCAGATGTCACCACCTCAGTGAAGCCTCACCCTAACCGTGACTGTTGAACATGACAACCTACCTCCTACCCATTGCCCCCAGTCCTCTGTGTCCTGCTCTGTATCTTTCTCCGTAACACTTACCACTCTCTGGTTTTCTCTAGGACTTACTCATTTATTCATTTGGTTTAACATCTGTTTTCCTCACCGGAATGTAAGCCCTAAGAAGGCAGGATCTTTGTTTTGCTCAACATTGTTCAGTCTTGAACAACACCTGCCATGTGGCAGGCACTGCCTCATTAGCTGTTGAATAAATGAGTGAATGAATGAGAAAGAGAAATTAATTCTGACATTGAGTTCTAGGGAGACTAACGAGGAGGAATCCTTTGAGCAGGGTGTTGAAGGATGGGCAGAATTGGACAGTCAGGCCTTCTGAGGGAAGACACTGCAGGTTGGAGGAGTATGTTGTGCAAAGGTGGAGAAGTGGCAGAGGCCACTTGTGCTCCTGGAAAGGCAGAGAGTCCCAACTGAGTGGTGCCGGGGCCCAGTGGGAGCAGTAGGGGTGGACAGATAAGCTCATGGATAGAAAATAAGGAAAGGCGACTCTCGGTGGAGTGAGGGAAATTACCAATCACTGCCGGTGTTGAGAGGGCCGGCAAGTTGAGGGTTGGGATCTCAGACAAGCAGTTTGCGTTGTCCCTTTAAGAAATCAGGGAGAGATTGTCCCTTGAAGAAATCAGGAAGGTGAATAGTGTTTGCTAGTGAGATCTCATTTTTGTATAGTACTCGGCTGTTTTTTCAAAACACGGTTGCATGTTTATTATGATGGAAGCTTCAGAACAACTCGGTGAAATTGGTAGAATATCCAATAGGCAAGTTCTTATTCACATATTTTGATCAGTTTTTTAAAAAAATGAATTGCATGTCCTATCAAGCCAGCTAAGTGACTGGCCTGAGGTCGTGGAGTTAGAAAGTGAGAAGCAGCTTCGCGCTGCCTTGGGTCTCATCACCCAGTTTCTCCCTATGTCTGGCTGTCACTTTCATCCCCACATGATCCTGAAGATCTCATGCTCACTTTTTACCTGGGCACAAGCTTCTTCCCATTTCCCCCATTCACTGAAAAGCAGTTTCTGGATCCCGTTTCTTCTTTACCAGCTCCGTTTTTCTCATTCCTCCTTTTCCATTGCCCTTGAATTGGAGTAATTAGAAAATGATGAACGTGTGTAGAAGGTGGCCGTGCTTTAAACCTGGGCCTGTTCAGCATCCTTTGAAGCTCTGACCCAGCCCCTGGCCTGCTGGAAGGTTGTGTCTGTCTTTGGCATGGTTTTGGGGGGAGCAGGGCAGAGGAAGCATGTCCGCGACTCCATTTTTGCCTGTCTTCAGGCTTGCTTGTTGCTTGCTTTGGGAGTAAACCTCATCTTCTTAATTCCCCCAGATATTAGTAGGCAGGACGAGGCGGAGGGAGAACTCAGTGAAGGAGAACACTGGTATGGGAACTCTTCAGAGACGCCGTCGGAAGCCTCCTATGGAGAAGTCCAGGAGAACTATAAGCTGTGCCTGGAGGACCGGATGCAAGAGCAGTCCACGTCCCCGGACACCTCCTTGGGAAGCGCGACTCCCAGCAGCCACACGTTGGAGCTGGTGGCACTCGACGGGGAGGTCCTGCGAGACCCACTGCAGTGTCCAGATCACCTCTCCCCCGGCGTGTCTTCTCTGTGTGACGAGGACCACCCAGGCTCCACCAAGCCCCTGAGCAGCAACTTGAGGCGGCTGCTGGAAGCCGGCTCCCTCAAACTGGAGGCCACGGCTACGGCCAACGGCAGGGTGGAGTCCCCGGTCAACGCGGGCTCGAATCTCTCCTCCTTTTCCCCGCCGTCCCACCACGCCCAGCAGCTCAGCGTGCTGGCCAGGAAGCTGGCCGAGAAGCAGGAACAGAATGACCAATACCCTCCAAGTAACCGTTTCCTATGGAATCAAGGTAAGTGGTTGCCAAATTCAACCACCACCTGCGGCCTGTCCCCGGATTCCGCCATCCTCAAACTGAAAGCTGCAGCCAATGCCGTCCTGCAGGACAAATCGCTCACCAGGACGGAGGAGACCGTGCGATTTGAGTCCTTTTCCTCCCCTTTCAGCTCCCAGTCTGCCAGCTCCACCTTGGCAGCTTTATCCAAGAAAGTCAGCGAGAGAAGCTTGACTCCTGGCCAGGAACACCCGCCCCCGGCCAGCTCTTTCCTTTCCCTGGCTTCCATGACCTCCTCAGCGGCCCTTTTGAAAGAGGTCGCAGCGAGGGCTGCCGGGACCCTTCTGGCTGAGAAATCGTCACTGGTGCCTGAGGACCCTCTACCGCCACCGCCTTCGGAGAAGAAGCAAGAGAAAGTAACCCCGCCGCCTCCGCCGCCGCCTCCGCCGCCGCCTCCACCACCGCCACAGTCCTTGGAACTATTGTTACTCCCGGTTCCCAAGGGAAGAGTGTCTAAGCCCTCCAACTCAGGTATGGATGCTTTCATTTCCATCAGCCTCTAATTCTTTTTTTCTGCCTGTCAATTGCAATGTCTAATTCACTGCCTTCTTCCTTTGCGTGGGTTCCCCATCCGATCTGAGGCAGGAATAAAAAAGCAGAAGCAGAGACAAAATAAGTAAGCAGCCTCGGGGTGGGTCTTTCATGTATGTATGACACAAAGACTTCACCAATAGCTTTATTTTTTAAAGGTAATGAATAATCTTAGAGACATACAGTACTCCTTCCCTTTCACAGAAACGATTTTTTTTTTCCTTACCGAGTTCAGGCTAGGTCCACACAAGATATATTTAATGGAGGAAGATCAAAGTATCTTTGTCATGGAGTGCATGGCATCACTGCACGGGGGGAAGAAAACCTCACTGCTTTTGAAATAGTTGACAAGAGAGAGCTTACTGTCCTACAGTTTCCATCACAAATGGACTTCTGTGTCATCAGTAACTATTCTGCCCTAATTTATCACACTGTATACTTTTTAAAATAATTTTTTATTGGCGTATAGTTGCTTTACAATGTTGTATTACTTTCTACTGTACAGCCAAATGAATCATCTATACGGATACATATGTCCCCTTTTTTTGGATTTTCTTCCCATTTAGGTCATACACAGAGCAATGTGCTTGCTCTGCAGTAGATTCTCATTAGTTATTTATTTTTTATCAATTGTGATACATGTCAATCCCAATCTCGCAGTTCATGTCACCCCTTTTGTATACCCTTACATTAGCATTTTTATTAATACTTTGGTGGAACATAAGCCTTTACATACTCTGATCTTATGTAATTTCTTATTGTATCAGAACTCTAAAGACTACTGTCATTCAGACATAATCAAAGCATTTCCTGCAAGTTCTTTATTTTATTCCAGTCTAATCAGCTTGTGAAGGAATGTGCACGTGGAAAATGTGAATCAGTGGGTTTTTCTAACGGGGATGGTCTTTCCAAAGGAGAAGTAGCTATCTTCTAGAGCCTTGATGTTCACAGTTATTCATCTGAGGGAGAGACTTAGTCACTTGGGTCCTCACAGTGGAAACATCATTTCTTGTACTGGTTTGTTTTTAGACGATGCCCGTGGTAAAAAAAACAGGGTCCTGGAGATGGATGTATGGAGTTTCAGATGTCTCTGGAGGATATCCTGTCAGACCTGAGCAGGAAGTGGGCCACATGTGTCCTCATCAATAGAAACCTTGTCACTGTGTGCGTCTAGCCAACTTTTGATTATTTGCAGCCACATTGATGAGAGGGGCTTAGAATGGCACATCGTTGACTGAACAATCACAGCTAACGTCAGTTTGATGCGTTTATGACAAATTTCCATTTAAATTGCTGAATAAGCTCTATGTACTCATTATAATTGCTTTAAGACTTGTGTAAACAGCAGAATAGAACTAGGAAAATGGATATCTGGAACTTTTATGACTCTTTAAGTGATCCAGACCGCTCACTCCAAGGTGTCTGAAGTGTCAATAAAATCCTAAAATTTTATCAATGCGGAGTTTCCCTTCTCACTTCTCGCCTGCCATCTGGTGAGATAAAGAGAGAAATGGCTAAAATTAGGGAACAAGGAGACAAACAGAGGGACCACAGTAATTTTTATAAAGGAATAAATCATTCCTGGTTTATAAAAATTTCATTTACGGGGAGCAGCAGAAAGAGAGGTATGGCCGTCTATGTAAAATGTTACTTTATGTATATTCTTCATATGGTTCTTAAATAGCTGAATTAAATGGTGTTTCTCCTATAAATTCACCTGGACATCAGTTATTTGGAAAAGTTTATACAAAATGGTAATAAACTTGAGCTTGCTGGTGGCTTGGAACGAAGGACCTGATAAGACTGTCCCCTGAAGGCTGACTGTGATGGCTTTGTCATTTTAAAGAGTCTTGGGTGTAACCAGCTGGTTATGCAGTATGAGCTTTTCATTCAGGTGACTAGATGGGTGTGAAGAGGAGGGGAGGTCTCAAGCTTCCAGGGTGGGCTAGACTGTTTTTGCCTGTTTTGTTGTAGGATCTACAACCCAGGACAAGATGGGCTCCCGTTTTGGTTTAAATACCCCCGGGCTTCCCTCGTGACTCAGACGATAGGGAATCTGCCTGCAATGCAGGAGACCCTGGTTCTATCCCTGGGTTGGGAAGATCCCCCGTAGGAGGGCATGGCAACCCACGCCAGTATTCTTGCCTGGAGAATCCCATGGACAGAGGAGCCTGGGGGCTGCGGTCCATGGGGTCGCAAAGAGTCAGACACCACTGAGCCACTAAGCACAGCACGCAGCACAAGCCGTGCCCACATCTCGCGGGCTTCTCAGCAGGATTGAATATGGAGGTCTATAAGAAATCGATTTTTCTTTTCTCTTTACTGCATGATTGTGTTGCTGAAACACTTACTATTTGAATCAATGACCACGTTCCAATTGAAAGAGGAGGGAAAAGAACTTAAAATGGGACCCTGCCACCTCTTTTGCTGATTGACAGGGACCCCTGTTTTCCATGTGCCTCTGTTCACACTCCAAGAGGTGGCTTTGCTGACGGAGTAATTGTATTTAAAAAGAAACATTCATTTTGCAGAACTCAGGCAAAAGAAAAGATTGCCACAAAGAAAAGCACGAGCCCTCTTAAAATGATCCCCCGTGTATCTATGTGGGCGCATCCTAAGTTCAAGTTCTGTTTCTTTTAAATTTAAAAAGAAAATTTTTTATTTAACTACAGTCTGCTTATTAAACTATAGTTGATTTACAGTACTGTGTTAGTTTCAGTTGTATAGCTTCATATTCTTTTCTATTATAGGCTCTTGCAAGATGTTGAATATAGTTTCTTGTGCTATACTGTTAATCTTTGGTGTTTATTTTATATGTAGTGTTGTTTATCTATAAATCCTGTACTCCTAATTAATCCCTTCCTGCCTTTCCTCTTTGTTAATAAGTTTGTTCTCTCTGGCTGTGAATTTGTTTCTGCTTTGTAAATCAGTTGATTGTATCATTTTTTAGATTCCACATGTAAATGACATCATGCGATAACTTGTCTTTCTCTGTCTGACTTACTTCACTTAGTATGGTAATCTCTAGGTCTGTCCACGTCGCTACAAATGGCATTATTTCATTCTTTTTAATGGCTGATTATTATTCTGTTGTATGTATCTATATATACCACATTTTGTTTATCCATCATCTGTTGGTGAACGTTTAGGTTGCTGGTCGGGTTCTGTTGCTTATTTAGGTTGCTGGACGGGCTCTGTTGCTTATTTAGGTTGCTGGACGGGCTCTGTTGCTTATTGAATGAACTGGAAACAGGAGAGGCGGTGCCTCTGTGCACTTGTCACTTAAAGTGAATGTTATCACTTCCCAGGATCCTAACTGGGTTATGGATTAAGAGGTTGATAGAATATCTGATTTTGTTGTTTATCTCCGTACCATGGAGAGATGCTTTGGCTGGTGTTACTTAGGTCCCTCACCAGTTTTTGAATCTGAGGAGTGGAAGGGAAGATGGGTCTTTCCATCTGTTCCCCGCCCCTCTCCTTCCCCTCCTCTCCCCTTCTCCACTTGGTACTGTTGGTTTCAGAGCCACGTGGGGGCTGGATTTGGGTGTGACTCGATTTTACCGAAGAAGTGTTACGGGGATGCAGTGAGAGCTGTCACCCATGCTTCTAAACAGTTCTCATGACTACTTTCATTTTTATGTTTGGAAGAAATCTAAGTTTAATTCACAATAGGTGGATGGACTGACTTCTCACAGGGAAAGGGTTTCTGTTGCCCACTAACTTAAATAAACAAGTAATAACCCCCTACCCCCCCAAGAAACTCCACAAAAATACACACCATCCTGATTCTAAGCAGGGCTTACATTTTGAAGCTCTTTCTCAAAACATTGCACAAAGGGCATATAAAGTTGATTCTGCAGTTACAAAGCCAAATGTGCTAGAAAAGCCAGCCCTGTGTTGAGTCATTTAGACACTAGTGTTTCTTTGACCTTCTTTAGGTCAAGGGAAGTCCAAACCATGGGGGAAAAAAAAAGTGTCTTTTAGGTCTGGCCTTATTCTTCTTTTTTGAACAGGATTCGGTTGTTGCCAGGTCATAGTGTATTTAATTCCTTCAAGAGTCCATCACTCGATAGCCTTTCCCTCTGCAAAGAGAGGTGTTGCTGGAGTAGGAGGTTTCTTTCATGTGACCCTGCACCCCAGCACATGCGACACTGCTCTTCTGAAAGGGGACACGGTAGAAAGAAGATTATGTCCGTTTGCTCTAAAGATAAATGTCACACATTGACTCAATTCTCTTTGAAGCTACTGTTCTGCTGCAGCTGAGAACAAAATAAATAGTTTTTATTTTAAAGACAAAGTTTCTTGTAGAAGGCTACCAAGATTCCCAGGATGCCAGGCTCCTGGTAAAAAGAAATCACTAGGAGCCTTTCCCAGAGAATGTCTTCCAAAACATCTTATTTTCCTGAATAAAATTTAAATATGCTTAAAAGCAAGCTGGTCTCATACAGCTGGGAGCTAAGACTATTTCCTGGGTCAATAGATAGGGTTTTCTGGCTGCTGTTTTCATTCCTATTTATGAGATGTTATTAACATTATTGCAAAAGCAGAGAAAGTCCAGAAAGACAGGTCACCTCTTCTGATACTCCCCTCAGGTCCATCATTATTAGAGCCGTAATCTGGGGATGATCGCATACAGGGACTTCCTTAGAAAAGGAATCCACTTTTTAATCAAGATTTAGAACTCTCTGTTGCTCATCTCCATAATATCTCCCCAGTGACTTAAACTTAGATTGTCTCTAGATATCAGGCTTTTCTGTAAGTTTTACTGAGTATTTACCAGTTGTTAGAATATGCATCAATTATCTCAGTATCTCAATGTCAGTAACAACAGAAGGACCCAGTGACATCCATGACCAACAGAGTTTTGTGTTTCCCTGAAACAGGATTTGAAAGACTTGCCCGATAAATTCCACGGAAAGATATCAAATCCTTGTATGTTGTTACGAAGGAGCGTGTCTTATCCTACACGGATATGCACTAGTAGGTTAGTGGGCCTAGAGCCAAGATGGATGGTGCATTACAGACACCCAGAGCCACCTGTCACCTTAAACTCCTTTGGTGTGTATGGAGAGGTCTGTTTGCAGAAACTATGCACTTACAAATTATCTTGATTTTCTACAGATTGCCACTTAGGATGTAGCAAGGCAAAGTTTGATTTCAAAGCCTACAAAACAATTAACATTTGTTTAAAAAATACCTACAATGAGTTACAGTGATTCAGTTAAAACCCTCCATTTTTTTTCTTTTAGCCCAATGAAATTTTTATATATAGGCAGTAGGGCAGAGCACCAACCGAAAGTGAAGAGTTTGTCATCACTACTCAGCCACTCATGAGCAGAGGGACCGTCGTAAGCATCCATCCCAATTCGGTTGCCTCCACTGCACACTGAACTGGTTAAGATTTATGTTCAAGGTTCTTCCCTGCTTTAAAATTCCTTACTTTTACTTTCTTTCACTTTATTTGTCTATCCACTCAAAACAAAACTTTTTTCCCCCCAATTTTTGAATTACATGTGTTGCTTCTTAAAATTCACTCTCAAACTTCCTGCATGATCACTCTGCCTTGGACAGATCCTGTCCATTGTAAATAGATGGACACACCTGATTGTACTTTATTAATGAGGTAGTCACACTGCATGCATTTTGATTGTAAGCTGCTCCGGAGTTCATTTTGGAAACAAGTGAGCTATGAGTATGTGAACATATCTGTGTGATCATTGTGGTTTACCTACTTATTCTTTCAAGATGTGTGTTGGCATAATGTGAAAAGCATGTGCTCTTGGGTTAGCACTGTTTTGCTGGGACTTACTGGCAGATTCCTGTACCTTTTTCTTCTATTTCCAGTCCTTGTTTCATTTTTGGGGATACTATCTTGACCCAGCCCTTTCCTCTGAATTTCATTATGTTCCAACACACGATTACTGAACTGCACTTGGCCCCTGGCCCTGTTTTGGGTGCCTGAGACGCATAGGTAAGGACCTCCAGCTCTGCCCCAGCCCATCCCTGCCGCCTCCCTCCTCTTCTTCTCCCCTTCCATCTTTTCCATCTTCCTCTTTTCCCTGCTGAGCTGAACTTGACATCAGAATTCTGCATAGGCTGAGCTGGGCCTTCGTGAGCAGCGCTGTGGATTCCTACTGAATTTTATTTCCTCTTGGCCCCACGAATAGTCTGCCCTGTTGGGTTAGGCCCTGGGCTATGTATTTATTGTGTGGTGTCAGTTGTTTAAATTTATACCTGCTTTGATGGTAAGTTTTCTGCTTTAGAGGGAAGAGTTTATTGTTACTACTCTCATTATAATAGCTACTACCGAGGGCCTCCATGACAGGCATTTTATACACATTTATTATCTTTTTTATTCCAATAATATTATTGCTTATAAAGAGAACATGTTTTCTCCAAGGGAGCAAATTAGCAACTGTCTACAGCACCAGGTCTAGTAGCACTTGGTGGAATTTAGTTTTGTTTGCAGTGATGCTAACTAGTGGTGTATTGGGGGGAAGTTGTTCATCGAACAGTTGTAAACTCGGTAAAATTATGAACATTTCAATCCTGTTACCTTGAAAACATGTTGTGGTTCATTCTGAGGAAGTGGTCATATTTCTTTAGACTCTAAATCTGAGTGAAATTTACAGCTGTCAGTTCCTTGAGAATATTTTGGCATACAAAATGGAGTCCATCCTTCTTTCTCAAAAGTAGTTAACAACATCGTATATGTATGGAAAACATCTTATCAAAATATAAATTTTTAGTAAATAAGAATGTAATATTACCAAGGGAAATTCCAATTTTTAAACTCAATCATTGTTTTCTGGTTACACTGGCTTCTGTCTTCCTCTCCTGCAGTGATCAGTTAAAATTGTCAAATAGTTATAGTACTGTAGCTATTGGACTGCTTATCTTGCAGTTGGTTTCTCTTTATTATGACTATTTGAACTTTTCCCCCCAGTCAGTCCAAGGGCACCCTAATTTGTGTATTATTCATGTATATTTTGATATTAATTAAACCTAAGAAAGTATGGCTCCCAAGTAAAATAAATTTATATGAAATATGAATATGCAGGGTTTAACGCAGTGTAGTCTGATCCATATGCAATGTAGAATAGGTGATTAGGGCAGAGGTGGAGAGTGTCAGAAAAAATAGGAAGCCTGTTGGTCACATTAGGCAAAGCCAGTTGTCCAGGCAAAGCCAGAGATGTTCCTTTTGTGAGGAAATGCCTTTTGATTGCCTTCCTGTGATGTGCCATGAAATCTCAGGTCAGGATATGACATCTCAGTTTTTCTCTGCTCTCCCAGACAATTGTGTAAAAGGCAGTTTAGGGTTTAGACAGTGGGAATTACTTCCTGAAGATGGGGATTAGTGGCAGCCTGTTTATGTATCTCTTTCTTATTACTTTGACATTCTTAATAACCCCAAATAGACACCATTATCATTTTTCCCCCTTTGGCTTATGACAGTAATATCACCTAGGGGCCTGATTCAGTCTTTATATATATATATACATATATATATGTATATATATAGTTCTATTAATTTATTTAATTTTTGGCCGTGCTGCATCTTTACTGCCATGTGGGCTTTTCTCTAGTTGTGGAGAGCTGGGGCTACTTTCTAGCTGCAGTGTGCAGTCTTCTCATCGCAGTGGCTTCTCTTGTTGCAGAGCACGGGCGTGCCAGCTTCAGTACTTAAGGCTCGTGGGCTCAGTAATTGCAGCTCCGGGGCCCTAGAGCACAGGATCAATAGTTGTGGCACACAGGCTTAGTTCTATGGCATGTGGGATCTCCCTGGATCAGGGATTGAACCTGTGTCTCCTGCATTGGCAAGCGGATTCTCTACCACCGAGCCACCAGGGAAGCCCCTGATTCAGCCTTCTCTCTCAAATGTGTTCTTCAGCCTGTCGTCTTTGTGATCCGGATGTCAGAGTGGAGGGAATGATGGTGAGAGATAGAAAATGAGAGGCTGAATTAGGGATAGGAGTCCAGGTCAGCAGAGGCGATCAATAAGATGGGAGGAGAGCTCGAGTGGTTTAGGAAAAAGCGTGCTGATAAGCCTCTACAAAGTGTACTTTCCCTAGAGTAAAAGGAAATCCTCAGTCTCCACCCTGTCCCCCAATCAGAAAAGGGAGTTCTGTGATGGGACCCATCACGAGTAGAATTTCCAGACTTGAGGGATATGTTTTCAGATAGAGAATTCTTTTTCAGGGTGCTTCATCGTGCTAACCAGTATCGCTTACACCTATAAGCAACGAGCTTCTGTAAGAACAGCATCTTTGGAATGCCCTGGCTTTATTCCAGGACTCTTCTGATTCCATCCATTTTAAGTGGTTCTTTTCATGTGGAGATTGAATTGACTCCATAAATAAATAATGAGATTATTTAAAAGTTTACACTTGGGCATATTTCCTTTTAAAATTATAAAAGTAATGTATATATTAAAAAATTCAAGTAGTGCAGAGGAATATACAATGAAAACAAGTTTCCCACCATGTTCCCTTCCTTTTAATCCACAGTCCTTTAAAATGAACTGCTTAATGGTTTCCTATGTACATTTCTAGGTAATTCTCATACAGATAAAAGCATTATCATTTTTTGTTTCATTTATTCATCTCATTCTTCCTGTTTCTCTCTTTTTTCTTTTTTGCCCAAGTATTTAAAAGCAAATCCCAGACCTCATATTTGTTTGCTTGCAAGTATTTACATATACATAAGGACTTTAAGGGGCTTCCTTGGTGGCTCAGAGGGTAAAGAATCTACATGCAGTGTGGGAGACCTGGGTTTGATCCCTGGGTTGGGACGATCCCCTGTAGGAGGGCATGGCAACCCACTCCAATAGTCTTGCCTGGAGAATCCCCATGAACAGAGGAGCCTGGTGGGCTGCAGTCCATGGTCGAAAAGAGTCAGACGCGCCTGAGCGAGTAAGCACAGCACACGAGGACTTTAAGGGCTTCCTTGGTAGCTTCCCCGGTAAAGAATCTGCCTGCCTATGCCTGCCTATGCAGGAGACGCTGGTTTGATCCCTGGGTCAGGAAGATCTCCCAGAGCAGAAGGAAATGGCAGCCCACTCCAGTATTCTTGCCTAGGAAATCCCACGGACAGTGGAGCCTGGTGGGCTGCCGTCTATGGGGTCCGAAGTTGATCATGACTTAGCGACTAAACCTCCACCATCACCACCACCACCAAGGACTTTAAAAACGCATAGTCACAATAACTGGTATTACATGTAATAGGATCAATGATTGTTATATGATATTGTGGAACACTCGGGCTATAATCAATATTTTCTTAATTATCTCAAAAGTGTCTTATTATAATTGTTTCGTTCAAATCCGGAGCAGAAATAAGCTTCACACCTTGCATTTGCTTTATCTGTCTCTTAAGTGTCTTTTCATCTATAACCTCTTCCCTTTTTAAAATGCCAGTTACTTGTTGAAGAAACTGGGTCATCTGTTCTATAGAATGTCCCACATTCTGAATTTGGCTGATGCCATCCCTCTTGGCGTGTTTAACTTTTTTTTTTATTAAAACCACCTGTATTTCCAGGAAACTCACTAGTTATATAGAAGCTTGATTAAATATTTTGTAAGAATATTTCATACATGGATTATCAAAGGGCACCCAATGTGCATCCATTCTTAGTGATGCTGAGATTGAGTAATGGTTTTCTAGGTGTTGTCAGCTTGATACATCCTTTATAAAGTCCCCTATCAACCTTTCACCTAGTGGTCTGAACAACAATTGATTCCTATTTTCTAGAGAATAAAAATAGAATCCTTCTAGACTTATAGTTTCAATTCTTGCTGTATCCACTAACTACTATCTTGGACATGTTTCTGTATCAGCATCTATTGATCTAATTTATTTTTTAAAATGGGCTTCTTACATTTTATTTCATGAGTGTATTATAACGTATTTAACCAGTTTGGAAATGTTTCTGATCCCCCATGAAGGGAAAGCCTGAGTCCTTAATTCTGTTTTTTTTTCATCTATCCCCAGATAGCAGAGGCTTCTGTGACCCTGTGCAGTATAAATTGGTAGACCAGAAGTGTAGCAACATAGTGTCGCAGCAGACACCCTCCCCTTTGGGGCTGGTGGAGGAGCGATCTCTGCTTTCCTTGCAGGAAGTACTTGGTTTGCTGGCTTTCCTGAAAAATGGAAGCATTTGTGGCTGCCTGATTGTAGCTTTTCCCAGAGTGGGCGGTGGGCCCCAGGCTCCGCAGAGGAGGGCATCACACCTCAGTGGCCAGTGGGGGGTCAAAAATAAGAGCGTGACAACCTCTGACCTTAGGCCCCCGATGGCCAAATTGGCAGCAGCTTCTGCCCAAGCTGGCACAGCACAAGTCAGCCTGTAGTTTGTCTCCATTAGGGTTTGGCGCCTGAGGTTTACGATGGCTCTTTGGTTTCCCGCGTGGCGTTATTCTCGGTCCCTTTGACTTGTCTTTGTTTCTTGCCATTT
The DNA here is from genome assembly GCA_024291935.2 of Okapia johnstoni. NCBI lineage: Eukaryota > Metazoa > Chordata > Mammalia > Artiodactyla > Giraffidae > Okapia > Okapia johnstoni. Next base: position 53,408,955 of record CM044310.1, on the reverse strand, counting down.
TCCAAGTTCAGGAATTCAGATGTGAACTCGAGTCTGGCACTTTCCTTCAGGAAAGAAAGGCCCTGGTCGGGCTTCTCTGGGCTGAGGTGTGGGATGCCTTCTGAAGTGCGGTGGGACGGCCTCTGAAAGCAGGACTTTCCCAAGGCAGGATGAGCAGATTTTGAGAAAACGGAACCCAGGCGGAAGTCATGAGATGAACGTGGGTTTCTACCTGAAGAAAAGCAGGAATAAAGCTTCCTCACAGATAAAGTCTTGGAATGAGAAAAACAACAAACAAACAAAAAAGCAAAACCGAAAAAGACCTCCAAAACTCAAAACCAAAAAAAAAAAACCCCAAAACAAAAACCAACAAAAATGAAAGGACAGGCAAAAACCCCTCCGCAACCCCGCAGTTCCTTGTTAGTTTTCGTTGTAGAGCAGTGCGTGTGAATTAGTGCTGGATGCAATGTGCCTTTTTGTCTTCCTTAATTTTCCTGTCTTTCTCCTTCTCCCAAGCCTCAGAAGAGGAAAGCGGAAAGCCTTTCCAGTGTCCCATATGTGGTCTGGTTATAAAAAGGAAGAGTTACTGGAAGCGGCACATGGTGATTCACACAGGTTTAAAGAGTCATCAGTGTCCGCTCTGTCCGTTCCGGTGTGCTCGCAAGGACAATCTCAAATCCCACATGAAGGTAAGCCCCCGCGGATGGGCCTGAAGGTGAGGCAGGCACAGCCAGGGCCCTCGCACCACCTGGGGTGTGAGCTCAGTGTTGTAAGGTAGAGTGTGATGCCGATAAAACGATCTGTGTTGGAAAGGATCTCGTTGTAAATATCCTCGTGTCCATTCGACAGCCCAGAACGTAAAGGCAGAGAGCAGCTTCGGCAGCCAGATAATATAGGTCGTGTCGAACCATCCCTTCCTGTTGGGAAGCGGCAGCCTAACCTGGCCTTGCAGGGTGACGCATTTGGGAGCACTTGGAGGAGAACTTGGGGAGGAATAAGAAGCAGGGAAAGACAGGTTCAGGAAGAGCTGTTGGACCTGCCCCTCTTCCTGGAGGGAGCGCCCTCTTCTGTTGCTTTGCCCTCCAGCTGCAGACCCAGAGGCACACCCAGAGACATCGTACAGGAAGTGTGAGGAAGTTGAAAGTCATCTAGGCTTTAACTTCCACGCTGTGGCAGGCTTGGGGGCCATTCCTGACAAGATCGGGTCCCCTTGAGGCTGTCAGGGTTTGAGTTGTCATAATTCCCGGGGTCACACTTTGGAAGGTATTTTTTTCAGTGTTCTGTTAGGGACAGTTGGGAGGCTTATGCCTGTAACGAGCATATAAGGAATTGTCTAGACTACATGCCACTCTTAAGTGAGCTGGGGGAAAACTTAGGCAGCTAGCAATCTTTTTAGCAGACTCTATTAATGCTAATTTTGTCTGAAATGCAAAGAGATCCAGTATCTGAGATGCAAGAGATCAAAAGAGCATGGGCTTTTGATTTTGACAGGCCTGCCTTTAAACCTTTTTGCACAACTTACTAGCTAAATGGCTGTGAGCAAATGTGTGTTTAGACTCAATTGTCTCATCTGTTAAATGGGAACAGTTATGTCCATCTGGAAGGGATACCATTACTATTTAAGGAAATAATGGTGAAGTAGTCAACACAGAAATGTTCAGTGGTAGTTGTTTGATTTCACTAACTGTTGTTGAACACCTTAATAGTATTAACCATCATTTTTACTGATATTTGCAGTAGTCTGGCTGTTAACATTATTTGTAAAGTGTTTACTATCCTGCCATAAGAAGTGTAATGTAAAGTGTAACATAATGAGATAGTTGCTTTTCTCAAATTCTTGTATAGATTCTGAATAGATCAGGAATCGCTGTTTAGAACTGTAGATATAAAAGAATGTGATCAGACAGAACCTCTACTAACTTTAGGAAATAACTTGGAAAATTAAAAAAAAAATAATGTAATTTGTTTTCTACCCTTGGTCTCTGGGAAGTGTAACATGCGCTTCATCGTCAGAATCCATTTAATCAGCGGTTCTGGCCGACCCAGGTTTTTTACTTGAACCCTCCTCATCCTCTGTCACCTCTTCCCAAAGTAAAATTTTGTATTTTACACCGGCATAAGTGGATTTCATTAAGCAGAAGGAGACTTTCAAAGAAGTGCCTTTAAAACTAAAATTTGCTTCCGTTACTAGGCCCTTACACTGGGGTTTAGAAATCAGGCCTGGCAAATTTAAAGCTTCAGTGAGCAGAAAACTTGCATCTGGCCTGACACCTTGTAAGCCTGGTTTCAGCTCAGGGTCACCTAAAACAACCTATTTATAAACCCATGGGAAAAAAAAGCTGGGTTTTCAATAGCAGGAACTAGTGACCCTGAAACTGCAGGGAGATGAGTGGGGTGCCTTGGTGATACAGACGGTCGGCCACGACAGCGTTACAGATGAGAACAGCCAGGGCTCTGTGGGTCGTGGGGTCCTAGAATGCTTTCAGAACAAATCAATAACCAGTACAATGAAGCGGTTGTGTGAAGTGACTACTTTATTCAAACTCATGGTGTCCTAACCTGTTGAGCTTTTGAGGAAAGACGTGTGAGAAGGGCTCATGCAAGTTTAATTTCCTCAGCTGGTGTACACTTTCTTTTCTGTTCTCCACCTCACTTATGGGCTTGTGTTTTTTGCTTTCATCAAAGAATTCATGATTTCATTTTGATGTGATAGACTTTAATTTTGCTAGCTTTTGAAAACATGGTCTACAGAGAAATACCATGGTGGTTTCCTTAGGAATAGCTCTTCTCTGCTCTGTTCCCCAGAGGCTATGGTAGGAACAGATTTCCTAGACTGAGTCCTGCCTCAGAAGCAGGGACAGTATGGCCTAAAGGTTAATATCTCAAACCCCGTGGTCAGAAAAACAAAAACAAAAAACCCTTAGACTTTCAGTAGCTGTGGAGCTTTGGGTAAATCATTTAACCTCTCCAAGCCTCTGTTTCCGCTCTTGGAGATAGTAATCGTATGATATATCTCGTGGAGTTGTTATAAGGGTTAAATGAAATAATGGATATAAAGCACTTAATATGATGCCCAGCATGGAGAATCCCTCAATAAATGTGGCTACTATAGTAACTACTATCCAAAAGCCATCTAAATATATATTAATATTTACATTTAGAAATAAATCAGTGACACGGCATAAAAGAATGACTCTAAATTTTATTGCTTTTCTCTCTTTGTGACACAAAGAGAATTTAGAAAAACTGATGAAAAGAACCTGAAATTGGCCCTTAATCCCATCACGCAGAAATAACCATTATTACCATGCTAATCTGTAGGGTTCTGTATTTATTATATAGATTTACTTAAGGAACAATGGGATTCTAACGGATTTGTTCAACTATAGTACTTACTGGGATCTAGGCACTGTACATTTTCTGAAAGCCTGCCTTTTCTCTTTAATATATCATGCAAATGTTTTTATGGCTTGCTTCGGAAGGAGCTTGTAAATGCCTCCAGCTTCCTCGGGGTTATCTTAGATTTCCATTAAGTCTTTTACAACTTTCCTGGATGAGTGAGCATACAGGAATTCAATACGGAATTCATAAGCTGAAATTGAACAGAGAAGGTAAGGAGGACCGAGAACAGGAACATGGGTGAAGAAATGGCAAGAAGCAGGCAGGGGTCAGGTTGCTGACTTTTTCTAGTCTCAGATGAGCCAGGTAAGGCAGTGACTGCTAGATTCGCCCCCTCCTAGCCTGCCTGGTCCCCTAAGCGGGGTGAGTGGAGGAGATGTTTTTCCCCAGACTGTCCGACTGCTACACAGGAGATGGACACGGTGATACAACAGTCTTTAAACTTCTTGTGGTGGTGACATGCACTCTCTGTGTAGGGTGACCAGCAGGCAGCCCATCTGTACGTGACCTGGAAAGAATGACACGCTTTAGTCAAGTGTTTCTTGACCGTAGCTGACCAAAAGCGATTTTGAAGGCGATGTCAGGCTAAAGAGGGTAGAGATGATCCCAGAAAGAGCTTTTATTGTCAGGAGAACAGGGGCGAGCCTTCCCTCCAAGGCCAAATGCGAACTCACGCCCCTCTGGGCAGGTCTAGCTCAAATATAGTGCTAAGTGTGACAGTCAGCACCATATCCACTGTTTTTCTTTTCCACACTCACTCATTTTCCCGCAACTAAATATAGCCAAGCCAGGATCGGGTGGAAATGGAGCCGTGCACAGACAGGGCTTGTGCACGGAGTCTTTTGAATCCAGGGCTCCCTGTTGGATTTTAGAACCTGGATTCCATCCTTTTTCTTTTCCAGAAGCTGCTTCCGGAACTTCGTTCTTGGATTAGCGCCTGTCCTCTGCTGGGGCAATAGATAGCAGGACATTTCTGAAATGGAATCTATTCTACCACCCTGCTCCCGGGGATGGCGGAAGCTTTCTGCCTGGTGACCTTTACCACCTGGCTGCAGGGCGAGCTGTGGGTGGCACCTGTCAGGGTCCCCTGGGGCTGTGACCTGTGGCCCCCAAGGTGCCAGCTCCCTTGCGAACTGGGTAGAAGAGAAGGTGGGAAATGTTCCCGACTGTATAAGGGAGAAAGCAAGTGAACCCTTCTGCTCCAGAGTGAAATCTATTTGTTGTGAAAGAACTGAGACAGTCCTCAGCCAGCAACAAAGGGTGCGTGCCACCCTCCAGCCTCTCCCCACCTGGCAGACAGAAAGCCTTTTAATGAGCAAGGCTTTGCTGCAACTGAATTTAAGTGTATCTGGTTATTTCTTTGGAGAAATTCATGCTTTGGGGGACCCAGAATCTCTTCTGTTGTTTTTTTCAAAAAGCCACAGTGGGGTGCTGTAGCGACAGGATCTCACCATTAACTTTTAATTTCTTTGCTTTTGTTGGTCACTGAACATTATTTAAAAGTATGTTTTGGCTGGTGAATAATGCTTTTGGATTGCACTCAGAATGCATAAACAGCTGTAGTAAAACTTGCTCTCTTAGAAAGGAAGCCCACACAGAGGGGCCAGGTGGCCCAGTGGATTAAGGAACCTTTAACCTTTAACCTTCATTCGACCTGGGTTCAAATCCTGCCTAGATCGCCAAAGAGGAGAGGTCGGTTTGACTCGAGGTTTGAATTCCATTCCCTCATTTTTCCAAAATCACACAGCTCCCCAAATCTTTTGGCCCAAATCTATACCATTGGCAGTTTCTGCTCAAGGGAGGGCCAGTCCTGAAATAGCAGGGTGGAGCAGGTCAGTGCTCAAGTACATTGGCAGAGATGAATGGGGAAGTTACAAGCTTATGAGCACCTGCCAGCTCCAAGCCTGGCTCAGGCCAATGCAATGATTTCCTCACTTTTTCAAGCCCTAAATTTGATCATGACAGGAAGGAAAGAAATAAGTTTCTTCCCATTTTCACAGGTATTGTCCAGGCAAGGCTGGAACTGGTTTTAAAAGTCTGCATTCTTTCATTGTAGACATGCCTATCTAGAGCCTGAAAGAACCGTATTTGGCACCTCTGGTTTCATCTTGCTGAGACTGTTTGGTGGGCATCAGCCTCTGGTTTTTCTCCTCCTCGCTCCTTCTTTTTTTTTTGTTAGAAGCTGCCTATAGATGGGAGGAGGAATACAGAAAAGAAGGGTGTCTTAGAAGCTTAGAGAGTTGTTTTTATTTATTTATTTATTTATTTTGTCCACATTGCACAGCATGCAGGATCTTAGTTCCCTGACCAGAAATCGAACCCATCCCCCTACAGTGGGAGCACAGATTCTTAACCACTTGACCACCAGGGAAGCCCCTCCCCATCTGCTTTCGTTATATGTCCTTGTGCTCCGGCCACATGCTCCAGGGTCTCAATTTCTCTATGAAATGGGAATGCCCTGGAGGCATTATTTTCTACATTCTTAATTACCTAGAGAAGCATTTTTGAAAGTGGAAATTATGTTTGCAAAGCATAACTACTTCTCCGGGTGGTAATAATTGGGTCCATGCAGCATATTATATTGTGAGAGGAATTACTTGACAGGGTACCTCTTTTGACCCCTCAACTAGTAATTATGTAAGTTCGAATTGTGCTGGGTTTGTAATGTTTTCTTTGAAGACATCAACGGAGATGGGATGACTAGAACATAAAGAGGATTCTACCCTAGACAGCCTCCATGGGCAGACAGCATCCCCGGTTGTTGAGTGTGAATCTCCTAATGGACTCTTAACCTGTGTGGACCTGCTCTGTGTTTAGGGATGACCCTCCTGACCTGAAGCACACAATGAAGTGCTCCTCTGGTGATGTGATTCCCTGGGCCAGGAAGGGAATGGCAAGCCGTTCCATTATTCTTGTCTGGAGATCCCATGGACAGAGGAGCCTGGCGGGCTACAGTCCACAGGGTCGCGAAGAGTCAGATGTGACCGAGCAACTAAGCAATGCAAAAATGCCAAGGGTGGAGGTACAGCAGGGCGTTCTCTGTCGGCACACAGTGGCCAGCTCACTCTTCTTGCTTCTCCGTCAGGTTCATCAGCACCAGGACCGGGGAGAGACCTTTCAGTGCCAGCTCTGCCCTTTCACTTCCTCCCGCCACTTCAGCCTGAAACTCCACATGCGTTGCCATCAGCACTTCCTGAGGACAGAAGCCAAGGTGAAGGAGGAGATCCCAGACCCCGATGTCAAGGGATCTCCCCACCTCAGTGACAGTGCCTGCCTGGGGCAGCAAAGGGAAGGAGGAGGGACAGAGCTAGTGGGGACCATGATGAAGTCCAGCACTCCAGAGAGGACTAGCCAGGGTGGGGCTGGCGTCTCACCTTTGCTGGTGAAGGAGGAGCCCAAGGAAGATAACGGCCTGCCAACCTCCTTTCCTCTGAATGCTACCGACAGGCCAGCCAACCACACAAAGCTGAGAGAGCCCTCCGAGTTCGCGGCCAACAGTGCGTCCGCGTTGTTCAGCCAGGACATCTCTGTTAAGATGGCGTCTGATTTTCTCATGAAGCTGTCAGGTACTTGAAGAGGGTTGTCCCCTCTCTCTCTCTCTCTCTCTCTCTCTGTTTTCTCTCTGTCTACCAGTATTCGTAGCTATAAAATGAGCTGGTAGGACTAAGTGACTTCAAGGTCCCTTTAAATGACAATTGTCTGCACTCTCACGCATTTTCTCCTTGAGACTTTTTTTTTTTTTTTACAGTCCTGTGGAAGTAGGCATGGCTATGGTTTGGGTCTAGAAACAACAGAGATTGTTGATTTCTTTCTGGTTTTCCCCTGTTACGGGTTCCTGCTGTGGGGGACAGGTCACGGGGGAGCCAGGTTGGTGACAGTTCGTTCTTTGTGTGACCTTGAGCCCTATTTAACTTGTCTCTCCATTGACCTTAAACCTTATTTAGCTTGTCTCTCCACTGGGTTCTTTAAAAGGGCTTGTATGGGACATCTTGCTTTGCGTATACTCAAGTTCTTGGTTGCCTTGATGTAAAAGATTCTAAAGGACATACACACAGAGTACTATTAGAAAAATTTTAGAGTTTTAAAATTTGAGCAAATGATAAAATTATCTTTAGGTTTTGTTTTTTCTAATGGAAAGTTTTTCATTGTGGTAAAAAAAAAAATGTGAAATTTGCCATTTTAACCATTTTCAAGTGTACAGTCCTTTAGCATTAAGTACCTTTACACTGCTGTGTAACCATCACTACCATCTGTCTTCAGAACTTTTTCAGCCTCCCAAACTGAAGCCTTGTACCCATTAACCAAGAATTCTTCCCTCCCCTCTGCCCTGGTAATCACTATTCTACTTTCTGTCTCTATGAACATAACTACACTAGGAACCTCATGTAAAGTGGAATTTAAGAAAATTGTTAATATTCTTCTGCAGCTGCCTCAATGCTTTTTAGAAAGAAGTTGTAGTACGTCATAAAAATGTATCACTAATTGATACCACTTTCATCATCAAATTATGCATGATGTTTCGTTTAGTTTGTTTTTCTCTCCCCCAATTTCTTTGATTAAGTTGTGGAATTGAATAGGGAGTGTCATGATGCCGAAGGAGCACTGTTTGTCCTGACTTTTTTGTAATGAGAAAACATGTGGGCCTGTGCTGCTACTCATTATATTTTTTAAAGTCTGATTTTAAATTTTAAAAGAGATGTAGAGGGTGGGGAAAGGTCGGCTGAGACTTGGTTCTGTCTCTCAATAAAGACAGCAGGCCCCACGATGATTTCCAAATGCCATTTCAGCTCTTTGGAGATTGACAATACCCTTTTAAGTGGAGAATAATTGGTAACCACCTTCCTTTAAATGGACTGCAAGTCAAATTTCACTAAATGTCATCGCCAGGTGAATTAGAGGTTCTGCTTCACTCTGAAGTCCCTTTGCTCAGTGACCCTGCAGTCAGGTCTTCTGGAATGCTCCCATCACCCCAGGTCTGTGCCCCTCAGGAGTGCTCAGTGCTGGTTGGAAGAAATGAGGAAAGGCAGGGGATGGAAGTGAGGTGTCGCAGAAAGAACTGAGATGGAATGTTACAGGGAGGCACCCCACCCTGCGTGACCGGGGAGCACATCCTACACCGTAAATGGTCAAGTGGCAGGAAGTCAGGTGCCTTGACCATGGCAATGAACAATGATCTGTTCCTACCCTCTCCTCTCCCATCCCAGCCTAGGGAACATGTGCTCTTAAGACTCTGCATTTTACATATAAATATCTTTGGGGATGTGGGGAAAATGTAGGCTTCTGGGTTTCGTTTTGCTGCAGACCCTTCAATTTTCACTTCTGGGAGAACACTGGTTCTTTATATAGTATGTCCCGCCAATGTCAGAGCAAAAGGGACTCCTTTTCCGGGCTCTTCTAGTGCTTCCTCGCAGGAAGGAATGCAATGGTGGGAGTATTCACTTAGGATGGCTAAATGGGACATTTCCTTACTTAGCCGACAAGGTGGGTGACTGGAGGGGTGAGCAGCTCTTAGGAAGAAGGTGCCTTCTTTACTCCAGGACTCCAGAAAGTTTTTAAATCCTGAGGAAGGTGAGAGAGGGTGGAGGAAGGCTTGATAATATATGACTTCTGGTGGGCTTAGCTATGAGTGCCCCACATCAGTCTGTGATTAGCTACAGACCCAATCTCAGGGAGTGTAAGATAAGACCTGTGACTGCGGAAAGCCAGGCTTGCAAACAGGAGAAACACAAGAGCAGAAGCCAGTCGGGAGGTAGGGGTGAAAAACCATGCGTCCAAGCCTTCTCCTGTGATCTGTTTTCTCAGTCGGCTATTAACGGGGACTTGTTTACGGGTTTGGCAGTCGCAGTATTTACCAACTGATCAACTGGCATGAGAAAACAGATAACAAATGCACGCTGTTTATGCAAAAGGCCTGTGCAGCTATTTTATGGTGGCTTACTAGAGGTCCTGAAACCTGACTTGTGTGCACTGTTACCTAGCAACCTGTTACAAAGTCACCGGGGAGTGAGATGCATCAGTAATTTTTTTTGTGTGTGTGTGCATATTTGGATGTAAATGTAAACTTGGTGACAGTGGCAGCACAGCCCACGGGAGGAGAAGAAATGTGAAAAGGAAAGGAATACGTTTTCGGGGGAGAGAGGGAGATTATTATTTTTTTCTTCCACTTGCTCTCTGGTTGATCAGGCCCTATAATTGATAGCGGCTCTCTCCAGGTTACTGCACCTGGCTGTGTCCGTGGCTGTGATCCCAGGACCAAAGGGCCAGACCCCAGGGAGCTGTGGCTGAGCTCCTAACTCTTTCCCTTATCAGATGTCGGGTTAGCAATGGGCCTTGTCCCCCAGCCTCATAACGGTGCCATTGTTCTCGTCTTGAATTTTTGAGCCAGGCTCTGTGCGTGCACCTGCTGGGACCCTAGGGTGCAGCTGTTTGTGGACACCGGGGCTGGGAGCTTCTGCCAGCCACGTCACTGCAGAACCAGAGCACAGTGACAAATTCAAGCGTGTCCGTATCTTCTTGTTTTCAAAAGCGAGATGGAAAACAGTTGATTCTTTCTTGCTTGGTGAGTAAGGGGAGTCTTTCTTGCTCCTTCAACACACATTCAACACACAAATGACTTTAAGGGAACCCAGGAGGATTAAAGGGCTTCTGAGATGTCGCTAGTGGTAAAGAATCTGCCTGCCAATGCAGGAGATGCAAGGAGTGGGTTTGATCCCTGGGTCGGGAAGATCCCCTTGGAGTAGGAAATGACAACCCACTCCAGTCTTCTTGCCCAGAGAATTCCATGGACAAAGGAGCCTGGCGGCCTACAGTCCATGGAACCACAGACTCACTGCGCAACTGAACACACACAGTAGTATTAAAAATCGCTGGTGGAATGCTGTTTTAAGGGGACTCGAAGGCCACCCATCCCGATCCCCATTTTGAGGTTTCCCAGCATCTGTGATTGTGAAATCAAACCCCTTCCCCAAACCATCCAGTCTTCTCCTGTCTGAGCCCACACTTAACATTCCTTAGTCCTTCACGATTAATGTTTCCTAGAACCAAGGCTTCCCAGGCTCAGCACTGTAATTGCCTCAGAGGAGAAGATGGGGCAGCCCTTGCTGATGGCTTTCTGGGATGACGACAAAGATAATTTTGAAAACTCTGCTCTGAGTTTCAGCCTAGGAGACAAGCCTTTGAGGGCTGCAGCCTGAATGTTTGCCCAGATCTTTCTTGGAATCGAGAAGACAGAGGCAGACTGTCTCATGTCAGGGCAAGGGATTCAGTAGCCGCATGACTGGGGCTTTGCAAGGGAGAGGAGGTTAAATTCCTGCGGTTTCTATGCCATCTCTCCTTAATCTAGCAGCAGTGCTCGCCTTGAGTGACGTTAGACTTACCTGGGAAGCTTTTGTTTTTCACATGCCAGGGTCCAGCCCCACTGCCAGAAATTATGATTTAGCTGGTCTTGGATAGGACCTAGACATTGGTGTTTTCTTTAAAATCCTCAAATGATTCTAAAAATGCAGCAAGGCCTAAGGACCACTGATGTGGAAGCTGCACTTGATACCTGGTTTGTTTGTTTGTTTCCAGGACAGTTATAGTTTTTTTCAGTACAGCTCTCTTCCCTCACTCTCTATCCCAGACCATGAAAAGGGCCTGGTGCTGTGGGTTGGGTCAGAGGCATTCGCTGTAGGTCAAGGTTGATCTGAACTGGAGGCCTGGCTGAGTCATGGTCATTGAGCCCCATGCTTCCCCTCGTGGGGCCACATGACAGAAGAATTAAAACAAGCATCTGAATGTTCTGTAGTTAGAATTAGGAAATCTTGGGATTCGTCTGTAACATCTAGGAACTGGGAGTATCATCATTAGATGCCTGATTAAAAGTCGCCTGCTGTGGCCTTACATCACTTCTTTCTGAAAAACCACACTTTTCAAGATATCACATGTAAATCTAACTCTCCAAATTAGAACCAAGCAGTTGACAGAAACTTGGCACCTCAGTTGTTGGCTGGGAATATCTTTTTAATCTTCTTGTACTGGGTTTTTTGAAAATAAAAAGATACAAGTCATTTCAACTATTTTTAGTTTGGAAACTGGCCAAAAAAATGTTCTGTCTCCCGCATTCTATTAATTTCATAAAATTGAGGCTGAAAACATCTTAACCATGAGAGGTGGATTTCAGAAAGCAACGACTCACAAATGAGTCCAAGCTGAATTGTTTCAAATGTGTTAGGAGCTCAGCGGTAAAATGGCAAAGGTTTTCTTAAATCAACAATGGGAAGCTGGTGAATGTTTGTGTTGTATCTTGCGGGTTCCCATGGGCCTTTGCTCTGCCACCTCCATCTATTTCCTAGAATTTTATGCATTTGTAGTTAACAATACAGTTTGTCTGTAAAGGGCAGCTCCTTATCCAGTGATACCTTTGTTTGTGCTGCCGAAGAAGGTGGGAGCCAGGAGATACCTGGTAAACGAGGCATCCTTATTACCTGCTGACTTTGATTGGCTGTCAAACATCTTAGCATCTTTCTTCCAAAGAAAAGTCAGTTTTCTGCCATTCATGACCTCAGGTTTCAGGGCCATTAGCTGAAGCTCTCTCTGTGCCTAAGTATGCCTTCCACAAAGGTTTATTTTGGGCAGCCTTCCTTTGCATCTTCAGTATGGCCTTTCTTAACCCTGCCTGGCTTTTCTCATGATGAGCACTCAACTGATCATGTGACTAAAATTCCTCGTGTCAGAAGCCACTTTAAGGGGCCTCCCTCCTATGTGCAGGCAGTCCAGATGCCTTGTTGAAATCCTGGATTTTACCAAACTGGTGGGGGATCTGTGTGAGAGAGAGTGTGTGGCTCTTTCCTGTTTTTCAGTGACTTGCAACTCCACGAGACAAGGGCTGATCTGAGTCACAAAAGGGAGCAGGTGGTTGTTGTGAGAAAATGGGGCCTGGAGTTAGGCACTCACGTTCTCAGGCTTCTGGGGACGGAGAATTTGTGACATTGACTAATTGTTTATGGTTTTTCCTGAACAATCAGTTGCTTAGTGCCTTGTTATTGTTGTTGTTCAGTTGCTAAGTCGCATCCGACTCTTTGCCACCCCATGAACTGCAGCACGCCAGGCTCCTCCGTCCTCCACTGTCCTCTGGAGTTTGCTCAAACTCATGTCCATTGAGTCAGTGATACTAGTTAGCATCGTGCCTGCTCCAGGCCACTGAACCCACTTGAATTTCTAACAACCTTAGAGGAAGACACTATTCGTATTCCCATTGTACAGATGCAAACTGAGAAACCGGGGTTAAGACACTTGGTCATGTTTACACAGCTAATAAGAGTTGGGACTGGGGTTCTAATCCAGGCAGTGAGGCTCCAGCATCCCTTCAGCCAAATCACTAAGTAAGAAGTGGTAAAACGGGAAGTTGGCTCTGTCCTCTGTCCTGGTTGTTGCAGTAGAGTCAGAGTCCCCAGCAAGGGAGCCATTCTCTGAATCTCATACGTTAGAAATTGTACTAATGCTTTTAGGCTTCTCACGCCTTGTTTAGTGCAAATAGAACAGTGATGGTAAGGCCAGTTACAGTGTATCTTCAAATACAGTTATCTTGTAACAAGCGTGGAGTTAAAGAAATCAAGACGGCAAGTCAGTAGTATAGAGGCGCTGCCACCGGAATCCAGACGTTTCTTTCCTCACTGTGCTGGATAAGGTTTATCTGGTTCTAGAATTGTCCACAGAGTAACTTTTTATCTTGATAGACTTGGGAAAGTTGATCAAAGTCTATATTTCTGCAAAACTGTATCAGATCATTTTCTGCCTTCCCTTGGAAGTCACGTTTTCTCCTACTCACTACTGTTGTTCCTCTTGCTGCTGCTTCTACTATTATCATCCTGAGCCTTATTACTGATCAGATGGGTTTACAGTGAGCCAGGCGCTGTGCCAGCAACTCAGTGTAATTTCTCAGTTAACCCTCCCAATAGCCCAATTAATGTTAAACCTATTTTATAGACGAGGAAGCTGAGGCTTAGAAAGTTTCAGGGACGAGGGATAGAGCAAACTGCCTAACGGCGAGGGGCTCGGCTCCTGACCACTTAATGAGCTATTACCTAATTTTTTTTCTTTTCTCAGTTGAGCGAAGTGTCTTTTGACCTCTGTCTGCTTTACTGTTTATTTTCCTTGGCTTCAAACCATGGCATCCTTTTTAATGCATGCTAATTCAGTCACTAATCTGGTTAAATTTTTTGTGTCTTTAAAATACACACACAGTCCATCCCTTGGAGGGCAGCCTCTCGGGGGGCTGTCACCCTCACGCGTAATCAGCTTGCCTCTCCAGCTCCCTCCCTGACGCCTCCCGCCACCCCAGGAGCCGCCTCCCCTTCCAGGCCGCCAAGGCTTTCACGGACCCTTCCATTACCTCTGGCGTCAGGTTGTGCCCCTGCCTGGGTCCTTCCTACTGAGTCACTGTTATCCCCTCTACTCTTAAGAAAAATGCTGAGTCTTCACCAGCTCATAGACATACCCCGCTACTTCCATTTACCTGCCTTCGCTCATGTTCCAGGAGTCTGGTCATTTGAACCATGCAGTTCCATGTATCCTTCTCCTGTTAGAGAAAAAGGAGGGGGGAGGTTCTAAAAAGAATTAATCATGTTATTAAAACTAAAATGACTAGGAAATTCCCTGGTGGTCCAGCGGTTAGGAATCTGCGCTTCTACTGCAGGGGCACAGGTTTGATCCCTGGTTGAGGAACAAAGATTCTCGCAAAAAAAAAAAACCAAAAACTAGTTTAATGCACCTCTGACTTCCAGTGGTTCTATATCTTTGTAGAGAATTTCTAGCAATATCGAGCCTCCTTGCTGTCCCCACCCCAATTCTGCTCATTGTGCTCAGTCGCCTCCGCTGACTCTTAAGACCCAGGTTGATACTTGTATTATTGATTGTGTCTTAGTCTTGCCTCTTCAACTCTTGTTTCAGATTGCTGGGCTGGGGGGTGGGGCAGTGTTCAGGAAGAGATAATATTTCCTTTTTAATGTCTTTATCTTTGTACAGTATCATCCACAGTGCACTCCGTGGTAGATGATAAGAAAGATATTTCATCAGTCATGTCTATTCTGGAAGTCAGGTTTTCAGAGGGTGTGATATTACTTCACTTAAAAAGAGAAAGATTTGCAAATTCACTACCAACTCTATAGCACTGTCAAGAGGCTGGAAGGAAAAGATGATCCATGGAAAGAAAGCAAAAGGGAGCCTCCAATAGTGTGAGCACCTTGGTGTTGACCAGGAACTCAACTGGTAGGGCCAAGTCTAGGAATCAGAGTCTTGCATACTGTTACGTAACAACCTGTCTGCAATTTAGCAGCTCAACCCAATAGCCATTTACTTAGCTCACGCGTTTAGGTGTCTTTGACCAGGGTGCTTCTTCCAGTCTCTCTTGGGCTGACTCATCAGTCTGCAGGAACTTGCCAGGTTGCCAGGGCATGGCTGGTCTAAGATGGCTCTGGCAAGGATGGCCTCTCTCTGTCCCCCAGGGTCTTCCATCCTTCAGTGGGTTTGCCCGAGCTTGCCCATGTGGCAGCTGGACTGGGTTCCAAAGGAGAGAGCAGCAGTGCTTCCGGCCGCAGGGGGCTGGACTCAGAACCGGCCAGGCATCTTTCAATGACCAAAGCCAACCACAACTGCAGCCCAGATTCAAAGGGCAGGAGAATCTCCACCTCTTAATGGCAGGAGCTGTGAAGTCACATGACAAAAGGGGTGGGTTTTCAGGGAGAGGAATCACAATCATCATTCGGTGGAGTTCTTCAGACTCTGAGTGGGTGTTCCGTGAAGACAAAATAAACATTACAATATCAATGTATGAACCAGAACAGTCAGTATAGTCATTTAAAATGACAGGTGGGACCATCAAGAGGAGATGTCATTTGGGGCAGATGGGCACCGACTTCCCTGGAAAGTGTTGGAAATCTATTATCCAATCATTAGTTTTTCTTTTTTCTGGTCTCAAGTCATCTCAGGCTGTTCCTACATACAAGTCACTTCACTGCTGTTTGTACAGTTTATTTTTTGGATATGTTAATAGCGTGAATTTACAATGCAATTTTCTTTCCCATTTACTCCTGGCTTGAGGCTTGGTTGGTTTTTCAGGACTGGCTCTTCCTGCTTTTGACAAGAGAGATATCCTCTCTGTTAAGTGATGACTGAAGGTAGCCATGCTTGCTCATTGTGTGTGGCTTGGAATAGTTTGGTTCACAGAGAAAAGCCTTATTTATTTATTTTAAAGGTCTGCGGCATTGCTTATTGTTATTACCCTTGACCTTGCTCCAGAGGCACTTTTGTTTTCCCCTTGTTACTATGTCTATAATCGCAGTAGCTTCACAGGGGACTTGCGTGGTCCTGGTCTGGGGACTCAGATCCTGAAGTGTGACTTAGGATTAGCTCAGATGGGGATAAAAAATGTAGTAAAATATAATGAGAAATATAAGATGGTTAAGACTTTCCTAAACACTAAATATAAAATGACTTAAGACCAATTAAGTGGTTTACCTTATGAGAGAACAAGATCTGAAAATATTTAGCTAATGTTTTAAACCTTCTATTTCAATATAATATGCTTCATTGTTACTAGCTATTATTTAATGAAATCTTGGCTTTCCTTATGACTTCAGGAGGCAATTTATTTTCTTCTCACCCCAAGTGCATCAAGTAGTAAAAAAAAAAAAAAAAATCCCAGATACCCAAACAGATCATACATCCCTACATATGCTTACGAGGGAGCTTTGGTCGCTCTAGCAGCCCTGATTTGTAATCTGGAGAGTTGAGCTCTGATTCTGATTCTGTCATGAATGAGCTGTATGACTTTAAAAAGGTTGTATCATTCTGAGACTGTATTTTCTTATTGTAGAGTAGTGGATTGAAAAACAGTAATGGTTTTCGTTTTGTGTGTTTGTTTTTAAGCAATTAAATCCATTTTTATCAAGCAAAATCTTAAAGTACAGACTCAGTATATAAAGCACAAAAAATATGTAATTTATGTATTTTAAGATTTAATTTTATCTTTTACATTCTCATTTATCATATTTATTTCTTCTAAAAGTCCAGCAATTAGAAAAAACTTGCTAAGTGATAAGCCCCGAACATGAAATTAGTGTTATGATGAGTGTTATGAGCAGTATTAGCATCTAGTATGTTTCTATAAATTTATTTTGCTGATTGCAGCTTCAAGAAATATCATTTACACAAGGGCATTGTGACAAATGAGATAATATTTTTAACAATTTGCCTTGTAATCTCATGATCCCTTTAATTAAATTTGTTCAGCTGCTTGAAAGGAGAGTACGATAATAAAAAGTTTTTACTTCTAAGTTGACACATTTAGCAACTGCCCTTATTCCTTATCATAATAAAGGGCAGACACGAAACATCCTAAACTTTCAATAGGCACTAAAGCCATCTATAATTCTACATTAACTACTTGGTCATTACTCAGTTGCTTTGCCGATGGTGCTAGTGGTAAAGAATTTGCCTGCCAGTGCTGGAGACTCAAGGGATGTGGGTTTGATTCCTGGGTTGGGAAGATTCCCTGAAGAAGGAAATGGTTACCCACTCCAGTATTCTTGCCTGGGAAATCCCGTGGACAGAGGAGCCTGGCGGGCGACAGTCCATGGGGTCACAGAGAGTCAAACACAGTTGGGCACACATGGGCATGCCTTACTCTGTGAACTGATATTTGAAAGTTTATTTAGTCTCTCTAGTCTCATTTTTCATCTACACAGTGAGGACAGTGGTAGGACTCCTTCAGGGGGTTGTTGAGAGGATCAGGTAAATTAATCCAAGAAAATACTCCCTGGCCCATATTAAGTGCTCTATCAATGACAGCACCGAGTATATCTATATGTGTCTACATGTTTCTGTCTGTCAACCATGATCAGAAGCTTCATCACAGCAGACACACTTGAAACTTTTCTTACATCTAGGTTAAGGCAGTGGTCCTCCACCAGAGGCGTGCTCAGGGGGTAGTTGCAGTGCCTGGAGAAGTGGTTTTCACGACTGGAAAATGCTGTTGGGATATAATGGGTAGAGGCTAGGGATGCTCCTGGACCTCCTACTATTTATAGGCTAGCCCCCAAAGCAAATTATCCAGGCCAGAATGTCAGTGTTGCTGAGGTTGAGAAAGCATGATTTAAGGCATGCATAAAGGCCCCGCTGATGCCATAATTGTACATTTTACATGCATAGACCTGAATTTTTGGAAAGATTAGTGCGTGTGCTCAGTCACTTTATTCGTATCTAACTCTTTTGTGATCCCATGGACTGTCCCCTGCCAGGCTCCTCTGTCCATGGGATTTCCCAGGCAAGGAAAACTGGAGTGGGTTGCCATGCCCTCCTCCAGGGGATCTTTCTGACCCAGGGCTCAAACCTGCGTTTCCTGTGTCTCCTCCACTGCAGGTGGATTCTTTACCACTGAGCCATTGGGGAAGCCACATATAACCAAAATGCTGCCACTCCTATGAGGCAGGAGGAACAAATGATACACCAGACGAATTAACTTGTTAACATAAGTTAACCTGTCAGTGGTCTCCAGTGAGAAGACATTTTATGTATAACAGAGCTAAGGATCCACATTTTAAAATGAACTTTTAAATTAAGTTAAATAATTTTAAAAGCTTCACTTTGAAACTGATACTTGTTGGAATCCCTGAAGCTTGACCTAGGGTTCCTTGGGATACTTTTTGAAAACCACCAATCTGCGGTCCCTTCCTGGTCCAAGAGTCTTTGGCTCTGCTTTAGGGGGAGGTAGTAAAGAAAATTCTCAACGGCCTAACTTTTTCATGGAGCAGTTCAGTAGTCACAAAATTGCCAGACTCTGAACTGAAAGAGAGCTCTGTCTTATTAAACTCAAGGAAAGTGTCGTTTTCCTTCACCAGAGGGAATGGACAAAGCAAAACAGAAGCAGTCATGTTGCAGACTCTTCTTCCGCCCTCTTAGAGCTTTAGAAAATTCTTCCCTACCAGAAAATGTCCGTCTCCTTCAGGTTACATCCCACCCTTTCCTCATTTCTCACTAACGAGGCTTAGTTCACACCAGATCACTTCTGTCCAACGCCCACAGTGCAACTGCTTGGCTCAGGATCCTTAAAGGCACTTGGACTGTGTTGGAGAGAGAGGAGAGAGCTTGGGTGCGTTTTCAGCAAGAAACCCTGAAGTCTAGTGTCTGATTTGAAGGAGTCGGTCCGTTAACCTCTTGGGGCCTTGGTTCCGTCACCTCTAAGATGAAGATGGCAATAATACTTGTCTGTGTGGTTGATGGAAGGATCGATTCCTGTATAACAATTCAAATGCTACTTGTGTGTGTCATTGAAACAAATAGTGGTCTTTATAAAAAAAGATTTTATTTATTTGGCTGTGCTGGGTCTTAGTCGTGGCACATGGGATCTTTAGTTGTGACATATGACCTCTTAGTTTTGATGTGTGGGATTTAGTTCCCTAACCAGGGATCGAACCCAGGCCCCCTGCATTGGGAGCATAGAGTCTTAGCCACTGTAGCACCAGGGAAGTCTCCAAATAATGGTCTTTAAGGAAGTTATACAGCATTGTCCTGGGGTCAGAGATGGGAGGGGCTTAGACAGAATCTCCATGTGTATTGATGACACTGATGACATCTTGCTAGAACAATGGTTCCTTTTACAGCTCATTAATGCTGGCCTGTTAGAATTAGAAGCTTGGAATCATTTTATCCCAGTGGTTTCCCCATTCCTTTCCCATATTAACATTTATCTTGAATCCTTTCTAAATACTGATTTAGAAAAAACTGATTTATTTCCTTTCAATGGCAACCCAGCTCTGTTGAGTGCATTAACTTAACAGATATACATAATTTTTAGTCATAATTTCCCCAGGTCACAAAATGCTTGGACAGTAAGAGAAGGGGGTCTCTTGGTTAGGTGGGCTTCCTTGCTGCATTAAGTAGAGTATCTGGAAGCTTTAAGATACATAAACAGAAGTCAAGGCAGTTGCTGTGAAAGTTCTTTATGAATTGAGTCCATATGTGCACAGATCTTCTTAGTGGTAAGAATGAAGCAAAGACTAGGCAGTGAATCATAAACTACTGCTTTTCTCTAGCAATTTCCCCAAAGAGAAAGAAAACATCTTTAGTTGCACCTTTTTCTGTAAAAGATAATAGGTTTTTTTTTAAGTACAAGAGTAAAAAATGATGGCAATTATTGTCATATTAATTTTAAAATATAGGGCTTTATATACTGTTCTCAGTGCAAATATTTCTGGTAACTGAAAGAAAGCAGTGTAGCCTTCATATTGCTATTTTATATCATCTATTTAGACCCAAATGTTTGGGAAATTTAAACTTGGATGAATGAGGGTTTCCCACATATTTTTTTTGACATGTCATTAGCTACATTTACATCTCCCTAGCACATTGCTCATTTTATGCCGTTGTTGACATTGGCAGAATGAAAACCAGGTGTGAAGTACCTTGCAAATTTATCAAATAGCAACAAAAACAGCAACATACAGCCTGTGTATTGTTTTAAGTGTCACTGTAGTTCCGTTAAATTTGCGTTGCGCTAACAATGCCAAATGTCTTTTTTTCCCCTTAAATCTTATATAGCATGTGTTCTGATTAATGCTCTCATAAGCTACCTTGTACCTTCAGAGAACATTAGCTCAATGGTTGTCCTCTCTAATAGTTGGGATTTGCTTCTAGGGCTCCAGCAGTTTGTTTTCTCTTTCCTAGCCTCACCTTAGAATTTTTTAAAGTTTCAAAAATAAAATATGCAGATCTAAAGCATTTTTAAAAATACATAACCACTCACTTTGTATTGTTCCTTCCCAAAGAACTGAAGTTACAGACTTAATAGACAGCATCCATTTAATTACTCTGTGTCCACTAAATTAGGATACTCTTGGAAAAGGTTTTAATGAAGGATTCTGGAAGAAAGGCTTAGGTGAGAGAAACTTTAGGAGATGGCTGGTAAAAACCCCTCCAGAAGTAGTTGAAAGGGGAGAAATGTGCTCAACAGACAGAATTCTCTTAGGAGTTCCCTTCTGCAGAGGTCCAGAATACAGGCTTGAAGATAGCTCTAGACACGGCTTTGTTTTCCTGGGTTCAGTTTCCAATGGCGTTGTCCTCAGTGGGGTAGATTTTCAGCACTTTTCTGGAAATTCTTCTGGGTTCCTCCTTTAGTAATACCAAAGTCTAAGTGATCCTTCAGAAACACCTCAATAAGAATTACAGTGTAGTAGCAGAGCTTTTAGCTTTATCTGGGAAGTTTTATCCCAGATCTAAAGATACCTTGGGAAAACACTTCTGATTGCCTTTGGTAAAATATTTTGGGATTCATAGTTCTTGTTTACTGTGAGTTATAATGGAGTGCCAACAGATATCACTGATTTGTGACCAACATATTTTATTCATTCAACAAGTATATGTTGAGTACCTACTATGTGTTGTTCCAGGCCCTGTTCTACACATTTGAGGTACATCAGCATTTTTTAAAAGGTCATTGCCTGTGATGATGGGAAGCGGGCAGGATGCAGTGAGCATCAGCTCTCCATCCTAGCTCATTTTTGAAAGGTTTAACATACTCCCTGGGCTTCCCAGATGGCTCAGGGGATAAAGAACCCACCTGCAGTGCAGGAAATGCAGGAGATGCAGGTTCCCTCCTTGGGTCAGGAAGATCCCCTGGAGGAGGGCATGGCAACCCACTCCAGTGTTCTTGCCTGGAGAATCCCAGGGACGGGGGAGCCTGGTGGGCTGCCATCTATGGGGTCGCACAAAGTTGGACACGACTGAAGCGACTTAGCAGCGGCAGCAGCAGCAGTAGCAGTAAAACTTCCAAAGGTCACTTTAGCCTTCTGGGGTCCAGTTTCCAAATATGCTGGTCTGTGTGAACTTCTGATTCCAGAATAAATATTCTTAGTGGGGCATGAGACAGAAAGAAAGGACTTTGTGCAGGGGTGGTGGTCAAGGGGGGATAGGTGTTTGCTTTGGGGATTTATCCTTTTATTTTTTTCTTTGTTAAGCAGGTGTGGGCTTAAGGCTCATTCTAGTAAGCATTTCTAAAATTTCTGTGTTGGGATGAGATCTTCTTTCTCAAAATACCAGTATACCTAATATAACCAACCTAAAGTTTTCCTACTATGACCCTTTATTTATTTTTTTTTCTTTTTCTTTTTTTTTTTTTTATTTATTTTAGTTGGGGGCTAATTACTTTACAATATTGTAGTAGTTTTTGCCATACATTGACATGAATCAGCCATGGGTTCACATGTGCTTCCCCCTCCCGAACCCTCCTCCCACCTCCCTCCCCTTACTATGACCCTTTAAAGGGAAGTGACCTGCCTGTGAAAGTGGCAAGTGGTACAAGAGGCTGCTTGTCTTCCTTCTTGGTTTTTCCCAAGAAAGACCAGGAAGTAGTACGTAGCGCAGTGGGGGAAGACTTGGTGTGGTATAGCCAAGCCACAGAATCCATCCCATAATAGGCCAGTCAGCTTTGCTCTGACCACACACTCAACACCAGCCAACCATGCTAGAAATGGAAAAGGACATTAGTGGAAAAACTGGTGAAATCTGACTACAATCTGGATTGTAGATCATAGCAATGGGAATTGCTTCGTTCTGACAAATGCACCATGGTTACATAAGATGTTAACTTTAGGAAACTCTGGGTGAAGGATGTATGGGAACTTTTTGTATCATCTTGGCAGCTTCTCTGCAAAACTAAAGTTGCATTTAGAAAATAAATTTTTTTTCCTTTAAAAATGCCCATTATGGACTAGGAGATAATTTGGGCTGCAAGATGTAGACAAAGCCAAATACCTGCCCCACTCTTTGTGGGGCTGTAGCGTCAGCTTCTGATAAGGCGAAAGTAGCACACCTCTGTGCTGAGCTTCTCTCTTTGACAGATTCTCCATCCTCACCTGACCACCACTGCCTAGGTTTTTGCTTTGATTATTGCCATGAACTCATGTTTAGGGGCTCCCCTGGTGGCTTAGACCATAAAGAATCTGCCTGCAATGTGGGAGACCCAGGTTCAATCCCTGGGTCGGGAAGATCCCCTGGAAAAGGAAATGACAACCCACTCCATTATTCTTGCCTGGAGAATTACATGGACAGAGGAGCCAGGCGGGCTACAGTCCACGGGGTTGCAAAGAGTCAGAAAGGACTGAACGACTAGCATGTTTATGTTCAATGTTTTATGGCAGGCTAACTGTTTGAATGCATTATTTTATAATAAGATTAGGTACGGAGAGTGCTAAGACGTCAGAGAGGCAGTGACATATACAGGAAGGAAGACATTGAGGGAAACCAAAGAGAAGATGTCCAGACGCTTTGTAGAGGCAGCACTTCTTGAAATACGATGAGTTCCAAAGATTCAGAAGCCCACACTCTCCTAAGTCCTGCTCTCACAGAGTGTCTTGTATTTTTGTGCTTGAGGGCTCAGCCTATTTTGATGGGGTTGTGGTCCCTCGGTGTGTTCACGCATTCCAAACTTCATTAAGTTGGGAGCAGCTAAGAGCGGGAGTGGTCTCTCATAGATGTATATGTATGTAATCCCTTTCTTCTTTTGACAGCTGCAAATCAGAAGGAGCCCATGAATCTCAATTTTAAAGTGAAAGAGGAGCCCAAGGAAGAGGAGACCCTAAGCATCACATTGCCTCGGTCCAGCTATGTGTTCAGCCCCGAGTCTGAAGTGTCAGCCCCGAGCATCTCTGAGGACACGCTTAAGCCCCAGGAAGCAAAGGGCAATGTACTAAGACGGGATATGTCAGTCAAAGCAGCATCTGAACTTCTCATGAAACTATCAGGTACTTGATTTCTTCTAAAATGTTCACATACTGATACTATCACTTGCAAGCCAACTGGGCTACCCATGGGTTACATTAGCCTGTTGGCAGCAATATCGCATTATTAAGGTAAAGTCAGGAATGACTGGCTGACTTGCCTTAAATTCATGTGTTTCGTGTATCAGTTTGTTTGTGGATGTTAGCTGTGTACCTGTCTTATTAAATGCACTCCTCTTTTCCTGATTGTGACTGCAAATTGTTGGGAAACACTGTTGCTTTTCTAAGATGATGTAGGTCATAATTTTAAATGGGTTCTAATGACATGCAAAGCACTTCTGTTAATTGATCAAAATATCTTACTTTTCTAATAGAGGACCTTGCACTGTTTGGTGTTTTTGTACTATTTTCTTTACGAACCATTAAAAATATTTTTCTGAACTTAATAAACCATTAAGATGGCACTTGAAGTGATTAGCAATAGAGTAGCAATGAGATTTTATAAATAGAAAATCTCATAATGGAATATTACAGTAATTAATCTAAGTTCTTGAGACAAATAATTTTTTTATTAGTATCTAAATGTCATTTCAGCTTATCCAGTTTTGGCAGATAGATTTAGAATTTGAAATTCATGTATTTTGAATTTCTTTTCCCACCCAGTCTCCTATCTGTCCCATGAGCTTCAGAACAGATAAACATTTAGTGTGTTTTGAAATTCAAAGGTATGTGCTTCCCAGGTGTTACTAGTGGTAAAGAAGTACCACTTCTTTACCTTCTGCTAATGCAGAAGGCGGAGAAGGCAATGGCACCCCACTCCAGGACTCTTGCCTGGAAAATCCCATGGATGGAGGAGCCTGGTAGGCTACAGTCTATGGGGTCGCTAAGAGTCAGACACGACTGAGCGACTTCATTTCTACTTTTCCCTTTCATGCACTGGAGAAGGAAATGGCAACCCACTCCAGTATTCTTGCCTGGAGAATCCCAAGGATGGCGGAGCCTGGTGGCTGCCATCTATGGGGTCGCATGGAGTCGGACACGACTGAAGCGACTTAGCAGCAGCAGCAGCAATGCAGAAGGATGTAAGAGAGGCAAGTTCAGTCCCTGGGTCAGAAAGATCCTCTGGAGGAGGGCATGGCAACCCACTCCAGTATTCTGCCTGGAGAATCCCATGGACAGGGGAGTTTGGTGGGCTACAGTCCCTAGGGTTGCAAAGAGTCAGACATGACTGAAGGGACTTAGCACATACGCCCAGAGCAAAAAACATATGTGTAGTATAAAATTCAAAGGTATGACTTTAAAAACAGGGAAAGGAAAGTTATGTTAATAGTAATACTTACCAAATCATATCCCATCCTTAGTTCATTGCTGCTTAAAGATAATTTTTAGAAACTCAAAATGCTGGTATGGATTCTACTTGGAGGTTGGTAAATTCAGTTTGTAATTTACGATGCTTTGAGGATGAAAGCAAGAAATGTATTAGTGAGACCCCTTCCCAGTGTAATTTCAGCAGCAGTTGCGTGTTCCTGGTTGGCCGGTAGGTTGGAAAGTAAGAAATTAATAATTATTTACTTAGAATTATTGCATCAGAACAGTTGAAATTCCTGTATTTGCCAGTTGGTGGGATTAAGAATTCTTTCCTTTGATGTGAATTTAAAACACACTGGAACTTCCGGGGGATGTGATTTGTTACAGATAAAGCATAATACAATTATTACATCCTTACTAGCACCCCATTTTCCTAAACTGATGGTACAGTTTCTCCTATGTAAATGGGAGGTCTCACAAGGTTGTGCTAATTGCCAAAAGCTGCAAGTTTTAAAAAAACTTGTCCAGACCAACATGCTTTCATAATTTGAAGCCTCCCTCCTATGTCAAAAGGTCTTGGTGACACACAGTAATCTGTTGGCTTTCCAGTCAGTTCAGGGAGGTCCCACAGCTCTCTCATTACGTAGACTTGCACATTACGACTTTAACTCTCTTCCAACAGTGACTCCCATCCCCTCCTAATGGTAAGATTCTAGTGTGTTAATATTTCTATTTCAGAGTTTGCTGTGTAGCCAGCATTGCAAGCCTGAGAAAGCTGGGGTGGCCCCAAAAGATAATATGCAAAAACAAGATCGAAGGAAAGATGTTCTCTAAGGAAACCATTTTATCTTAATTCTTTTGGGTGATGTGATTTGAGACAATGAAGTATGAAATCATTTCCTTGGTAGTAATGAGATCCCCGAAATAGAATACGACTAGGCAGCCATGCACATTTAATGATATTTGTGGTCTGTAATGGCTCTTCTAAATGCTTATGTTGAGTGTTGGTGAATATACATGCTGTGGGGCTCCACAATAGTTGAATTGGAAATCCCCTGGTGGTCCAGTGGGTAGGACTCCTTGCTTTCATTGCCAAGGAGACGGGTTTGATCCCCAGTCTGGGAACTAAGATCCCGCAAGCCGTAGGGTACAACCAAAAATTAAAAAAAAAACAAAAAAGACAATAGTTGAATGGATGACACGGTCATATTTCCAAAGGCATCTCCTCTGCTTCATGCTGTGGAAATGAAAACTTGTTTGAAGACTAAGTTAAGTATTGTTTTGCCCTGAAAAAATTTCCCAAGCATTCTGTGTGCTTTGACTTAGGTAAAAGAAATATGTACCAGAGTCCCTACCTTCTAGATGCTTGTGGTCTAGTCAGAAGTGATCCAGGGCAGTGGAATGCATTCAATCAGTGCTTTGCACTTGGAACTTCATCCTTGTAACAGTCTAGCAGATTGTGGCCAGGAAACTGTGAAGAAGCCTCCAAGTCATTCCTAAAAATAGGAGTGTGACTTAAAAATAACAAGTGTCTTTTCATTCCTAAACCACAAAGGTAAAGAGGCCTCACCTTTTATTAGGTTTAAAGTGGGTCTTAGGGTTTCTAATCACGGGCAGATTGGTGCTCTTGGGAGAAGGAAGATGTTAGGAAGAAAACCTCCTATGCTGTGTTTCCTCGGGTTATAATTTTAGCAATTCAGTGTTTATGCCCTGAAAGGCGTCTGAGGAGAGGACCTGTCTGGGTCCTCAGGCCCCCCTTTCCCGTGGTATTTCCTGTTCCTGTACAGACAGGAGTAGCGTCTATGCAGGTGGCCAGTGCTGCTTCTCATCTGATTTCCCAACAGGTATTCCTACGGGTGGGAGTCCCTGCCTTGCTAATATTCTTTTATAGTCTTCTGTTCCCCTGGGGGAAATCCATATGGTGCAGAAGAGTTGGATGAGAAAAGTATGTCCCATGCATTACCGTACACTTTTTTCCTTCTTTCAGTTTTGACCCAAGGAATACCTAAAATGTGGAATAAGAGAATTTTTCTTCTCTGTTACTTATTTCTTTGACTTTCAATGCTATGATCTGCCATAGCTTAGGTCCTTTCAATCTTTTCCTTGAATTAACAAGAGGAAACTAGTCAACAATGTCAGCTGCCTCATTTCCGGCTTTAAATTAATTTATGTTAAGTCCTTCATGATGGATGTTGGGCTCATGGCCAGCTCAGATATCATGTGAAACTTTCCTAGGTGGAGAAACCTCTGTAGTTATATTGTTTTCCAAATTGACGTTTCTGTTTCATGAGGAAAACACAGATGTGTTGGTGACCAGGCAAAATTTTTCATTCACTGTGTGTTTAGGAAAATCTGAGTTTTCTTCCTTCCTTGTGGCTCAAGTCCTATTTCCAGTTGTTAGTTGGGCAGTCAAGTGCCTGACGGCTGGGCCAAGTAAATTGATTACCATAAAGAAAGCAACCCATTCTTCAAAAACCACTGGGTGTCTGGGACTACCTGTTGTTATGTGACATGAGGCAGCCAAGATAAGCAGACTTTTCTGCTAAGCATATAGTTGCCAAAGATAATTCCCAGAAGTCCTGATTTAAAAAGACCCAAATCCTGAAATCAAATTCAGAGGCTACATAACATCAGACAGACTAAGAGAATCAAGTCACTCTTAACCTCTGATTTTGCAGCGTCTAGTGACTTTGAAAACTTTAAGAGCAGATGTGACGTAGTACCCTAAATGACACAAAGTTTTATCTACTCTCTTTTGCGCTTTAAGAGAAGTAGCTGTAATGTAAATCAACCATACCTCAGTAAATTAAAAAGAAAAAAAGAGAAGTAGCTAGACTAAAAGAAACAAAGAAATGCCCTCTTCTCCCTGGTGATCATGCATATGTACAATATACCACATGTATGGTTGAACCAAGAAGTAGGCAGACAAGAATGCCATTTAAAAATATGAATGCCATAAAAATAAGTGGCTGGAAAGCTGAAGGTATTCAGAAACATTAATGAAAAATTAGACATT
The DNA here is from genome assembly GCA_024291935.2 of Okapia johnstoni. NCBI lineage: Eukaryota > Metazoa > Chordata > Mammalia > Artiodactyla > Giraffidae > Okapia > Okapia johnstoni. The sequence goes on along the minus strand of CM044310.1, from coordinate 53,381,502 downwards.
TAAATTGATCTACATGGTAAATAAAACCTCCCATTAGATCTTAATTCAAAACATGTATATTGGGTTTCTTTTTTCTGTGCTCAAAGAAGGAAGCCACATGGATTTATATTCATTTCTGATCTATATTAATTGATCCCTACCTAGTCTTGGAGGGAAATATAAATTATAATTGCCTCTTGTCGAGGAATCCAGGCAGGTCCTGGATTAGAAATACATAATGATGTAGAGTTCAGGGAATCATCTATGTAAGAAAGGGCTTCAGTGTAGAGATATTGAGAAGCAGGTAAACTTGGGTAGGATGCAGTTTTAGGGTGAATTCAATCTCCGAGGTGAGCTGAAACAGAGAGGAAAGGTCCCCAGAGATTGACTTTGTTAACAGTTTTAATTAGGGCCCCTTTGGTTTTAAGTAACAAATCCTCTTCAGCCAGTTTAGACAAGAAAGGGAATTTAATAGGCGATTCACATTTTGCCGGGCTGGGAGGGGGTAGTGTGCTTCCCCAGTGGCTCAGTGGTAAAGAATCTGCCTGCAATGCAGGAGCTGCAGGAGACGCGGGTTCCATCCCTGGGTTGGGAAGATCCTCTGGAGTGGGACATGGCAACCCACTCCAGTATTCTTTCCTGGAGAATCCCATGGACAGAGGAGCCAGGAGGGCTACAGTCCATAGGGTCGCAGAGTTGGACATGATGGAAGTGACTTAGCATGCACACATACGCATTTGGGGTTGACTCGTGGAGTGAACCCAAGGGTGGGAGGCAGCAGGGAGTCAGGCCTCCACTGAAGCCAGGGGTTGGGGGTGGGAACTGGATGGAGCCCGGGAGGTCCTCGCTCATCCCTGCTTCTCTGCTCACAAATGGTTTTTTTCTGATACCCTGCCCGTATGGTAGAACATGGCAATTGCCAACAACTTCTGAGTATACCTCTTGCTCAAAAGAGCAGCTGCACAGAAATGTCTTAGTCCCAGTTACAAATTCCAGCTGACTGTGTCTGCTCCGGTGGGGGCCCACTAGTGGAAACTCCTACTATATCTGGGGAGAAGGACATGTTGGACAGACCTGACTACAGACCTGTAGGATGGATGGGAGGAGAAAAATCCTTAGAATCACACCTCGGATGGGCAAGAGTGAGGGTGGTGTGAGACCAGGAAGAGAAGCAATATGTATGAGCCCCCTAAAAGTTAATGGTCACTGCTGTTATTTAAATATTGGATGGAAATGTGTTTGGCCTTTGGGTGATGTTTGCCTTTCCTTTCTGGTGGAGTTTTGGAGAAAACTGCCCAGCCAGGAGTTGACCTAGCCAGTATCAACTCTGTGTATGCTAAGGCCGAGCTTCTCAAAGTGTGGTCCCTGGAGGAGCCGAGTCAGCATGAGCCAGAGAAGATAGAATTCTCCAGGCAAGAATACTGGAGTCTCCAGGCAAGAATACTGGAGTCTTCAGGCAAGAATACTGGAGTCTCCAGGGAAATCTTCCCTACCCAGGGATCCAACCCAGGTCTTCTGGATTGCAGATGGATTCTTTACTGTCTGAGACACCAGGGAAGCCCCTTAGGGAAGTTATAAAAATGCAAATTCTTGAGTTCTTCTATGGACCCAGTTGAAACATTGAGTTTGTTTATAAGTAATTCTGAAAGCTTAGTTTTGAGAAGCTCTGTGCCAAGGAAATGGTTAATTAGAGATGTAAGTTTTGTTCATCTGAAAGAGTGCCTCAGCTTGAAACTGACAGAGAAGAAAGCTCTCTTTTTTGCTTGTTTTGTTTTTTAATTGGAGGAAAATTGTTTTACAATATTGTGTTTATTTCAGCCATAGTTATACATATATTCCCTCCTTTTTGAGCCTCCCTCCCCTTCCCCCATCTGATCCTTATGTTAAATGCACATTTTACTTTTAAAAAAGAATCATCTCTCTTCAGTGGAGATTCTTTTTAATTTATTAGGAAAAAAATGGTAACTGGGAATCTTTTTTAGAAGGGCATGTGTCCCTAATAAATCAAGGATAGCATTGCTGGTGAGCCTCAGATAATACTATTTTTTTCCATGTTCTTTGCTGTGAAATTTCATGATTATTTCTGGGCAACGTGTGCATTCTTTTAAGGGGGAAAATCTCCCCACCCTCAGCCCCAACAAATCAAAGATTGTGTCCGAGACTCTGAAGAATTCATTGAGATAAAGTAGAGATTTTAGCTAAGTAAGTTCTCAGGGCAGAACTATTCACTGTTCTATTTAGTATCTCTCCCTTGGAAAATTGTAGTCTATCAAACTTTATAAGCTATGACTTCCGCAAGACTTCAGTAATAATCTACAGGGATGGAAAATAGGTATTTTCGGTTTATGTTAATGTCATCTCACATTGCCCTCCTTCAAACTTACAAGTTATTTCACTGAATGGTGGAAAGAACCCAGAAGGCCTGGTTTTCCCTAGTTCCCAGGATTCTCCCTGCTTACACCCCATGGAAAGGAACTCACTCCTAGAGTGAGCACGTTGGACATGCTAGCAAACTATAAAAGAGCTAAAGGGTAATTTAGAAGCATCAGTAGAAAAAAAGTATTTTATTTTATTAATGCTCTCTGTTTAGCACTTTGTCAAATACGTGATGCTGAGGAATTTGAAAGCATGAAAATGTCAAAATGGCCTAGTCTAATCAGTCTGAAATTGATGCTTTTTTTTTTTTTTTCACTTCAACTGTTTTTTAAGCACCTGGAGAAACCTATTGAACCTGGTACTCTGCTTTTCTAATAATGCATGTATTTTGTTTATTTGATTTTATTTATTTATTTGGCTGCCTTGGGTCTTAGTTGCAGCAGGCATGTTTCAGAGGGGACTTCTAAACTGCTTTTGTAAACACCATCCTACTTTCTCAGCATCTTTATCGAGATATAATTTGCATACCATAAAAGTTACCTATTTAAAGTAAACCATTCAGTGGTTTTCAGTGTATTCACAGAGTTGCATAACCATCACCAGTTCCAGTGGCAGAATATCTTTATCACCCCAGACAGAAGCTCTGTACCCATTAGCAGTTACTCCTTACCCGCTGCTTCTCCCAATACCTGCCCAGCTGCTAATCCACTGCCTCTCCATAGATTTTCCCTATTGTGGACATTCCATATGAATGTAATCACCCAATAAGTGTCTTCTTTCACTTAACATAATGTTTTCAAGGCCCATCTGTCTTGTAACATGCATCCGTACCTTATTCCTTTTTATGGCAGAATAATATTCCATTGATATTATTGGAATGCATATGCCAATAATACTAATTTTATACTTGGTATAAAATAGATATACCACATTTTGTTTATCCATTCATCTGTTGTTGAACAATTGGGTTGTTGCCATTCATGTACAAGTTTTTGTGTAGACATGTGTTTTGTTTCTCTTGGTATATACCTCAGAGTGGAATTCCTGGGTCAAATGGTAGCTCTATGTTTAACATTTTGAGAAATTGCCAAGCTGTTTCCCAAAGCAGCTGCACCATTCTATATCCCCACAGCAGTGTATGGGAGTTTCAGTTTTTCCACATCCTTGCCAAAAGTTTTTATTGTCTGTCTCTTTTATTATAGCCATCGTCTGGGTGTGAGCTAGTATCTCATTGTGGTTTTGATTTTTACTTCCCAGATGGCCAATGTTGTTGAGCATATTTTCACGTGCTTTTTGGCCATTTGTATACCTTCTTTGGAGAAATGTCTACTCAAGTTCTTTCGCTGCTTTTAAATTATTTGTCTTTTTATTTTTGAGTTGTAAAATTTTCTTATATATTCTGGATATAAGTCTCTTATCAGATGTATGATTTGCAAATACTTTCTCTCATCCTGCTCCTCATTTTTTTGATGGTATTATTTGCAGTGCAAAAGGTTTTACTTACAATCCAATTTGTCTTTCTTTTGTTGCTTGTGATAGGGAATTATCACATTTCCATAATTCCAAAAATTGTGTAAAAAATGGAGACTTGTTTAATATTAACATGAAAGCCGGTCTTTATGTACATTTTCACCATAGTTAGTTTTCAGATATAAAGTCTATTTATTGAGTAAATACCTCCATAGTGGGGTTGACCTCTGTGATTTCTGTATTTGCTATGACATTCTGTACTACAGCTGATAGCAAAGAATATTTATATGTCAGCTTTATTTTTTTAATTTTTATTGGAATATAGTTGGTTTACAATGTTGTGTTAGTTTCCAGTATACAGCAAAGTGTATCAGTTATGCATATCCATATGTCCACTCTTTTTAAGATTCTTTTCACATATAGGTCATTATTGGGTATTGAGTAGAGTTCCTTGGGCTATGCAGTAGGTCCTTTCTAGTTATCTGTTTTCTATATAGTAGTGTATACATGTCCGTCCCAATCTGCCAGTTTATCCCTTACCCCTGCTTTCCCCTTGGCAACCATAAGTTTGTTTTCTACACCTGTAATTCTGTCTGTTTTGTAGATAAGTTCATTGTACTCCTTTTTTTAGAGTTCTCATATAAGTGATATCATACATTTGCCTTTCTCTGTCAGCTTTTTAAATGACTTTTAATAAATATAATCAACGGTGGTCGTACCACTAATGAGGTCACTCTGTCACTGCCATATGTATCCTAAGCAACTCTCAGTGTATATGTATGTGTGTATACATAAGACATATACACAGAAAACCCATCACTGGGGAAGTTAAATCTTAAATAAGGAATTAGACTCTTTTTTTAAGCACTTGAAAACTCAGTGAGAATTGCAGAGGTTTAGAGTGCAAAAACTCTCTCTTATACAAACAGGGAATAGATTGCTTTAATAAGATAAAAATGTGACCTGTTTATGTACCCAGAGAATTCCTTTCTTGAAGGTCTAGATCTTGTTAAGCTCAGAGGATGTACCTTGGTGTTGTTTCCCTAGCTGTTTAGACAAGACAGAGTGGGAAAGAGCTTTGTGCAGCTCTGGGAGGGCAAGAAGAGGGAACTCCTTTTTCCCTTAGGGTCCTCACCCCTTGGCCGCCCTTTAGCTTTCTTGTCCCGGCTCCCTCGCCTCCCACACTGAGACCTGGGCCTCAGAAAGGCTGGACTCAAAAGGGCTCTTGTTTTAGTATCATCTCCCTCATATATTAATATAGCTGTGAACATTGATATTGGCCTGCGTTCCAGAAACCGGGCAAAAAAGCTCAGAGGGGAATTTCATAGGCTCTACCTTCATTACAGATTCCTTTTCTGTTTGGCCAGATTGGGTGAGAGAGGGCCACAGGGCAGGAGGTGCCAGGTGAAGTCAGGAATGGTGAAGGGGTTCTAGGTCCCTTACAATACTGAGCAAAAGAATTGCGAAGGACACCTAGGAAATGTGTTCACAGCTGGCATGCCTGTCTCTTGTATTCCTGCGTTGATTTCTGTTTTTTGATAGAAATACAAAACCATTTCTACAGACATTATCTTATCTAGGGCACAAACAGTGGCATGGAGAGGCCATGAGTAAATAGTATTTGATGGTGACAGCTCTAAGGAGAAACTTTATTTTCTGAGGGAGCCGGTTGCAAATATTTGAGTAACCAGTCAAACATTCTGTTCCATTTTTCACTCAGAGGACAAATTTCCCTGCCAGGTAGAAACTGTGTGCCTTGTCCATCCATGCCTTAGAATCTCTTACACCACTAGCTTCCTCTGGCTCCTCCCTTCAGACGTTTCAGTGCTATGGTGCTGCAGTCGTGGTCTTGTGAGGGAGAGCATAGCCATTATTTTTCTCCGTGAGGGCTCTAAAACATTCTTATTCCATGATGGTTTTTCTTCTTGTTGCCATATTAACCTTTCACTTTTAACTTATTCATGTCAAAGAAGGGGAACATTTGCATGTATAATTAAGCCCCATGTCCTCTGTGCCCATATGGGCACAGGCTGGTATCACAGACCTACCTCTGGAGAAGACACTTCTCTGTCTGCTGCCAAGGGGCCACATCCCACTGGGCTGGGGCTCAGCTGGGTGGTGGTAGCCAGGCCGGTCTGCACACAGAGCACTGAAGGTATACACAGGGTGACAGCCATGGAGGCTGTTTCCTCTGATCAGTAGAGCGTCCATGTTAGCCCAAGAAGGGAACACTTTCCCGAAGAGAACTGTTTCTCCCTTACGCCTTCCGTCACTCTTCCAGGAAGGCGAAGGCTTGAAGAGAGGTATTCTCTCATTATCAAAGTGTGAGGACCTAGCACACGCTCAGTCTTCTTCCTAATAAGCCTTCTGTTTACTCTACACATGTATATATTTTGGGGAGATCCTGTAGAGAAGGGAATGGCTACCCACTCCAGTATTCTTGCCTGGGAAATCCCATGGACAGAGGAGCCTGGTGGGCTACAGTCCTTGGGGTCGCAAAGAGTAGAACACGACGGAGTGAGTAGTACTTTGACTTTTTATGTGTTTTCCCCACATTTAGGCTATCTTGAGTTCGTGCTATGCGTTGGTTTACTTCCTACTTTCTCAGGATGGGCCAGCAGCTGGATTCAAGCCTATTTCCTGGTTTCCCATGGCTGCCACACGCTTCTCTCCACAGCTGGGGAAGTGGGGACAATGACCAGACATACCTGTGACCTGCCAGCATGTATCTGAGTTTCCAAATCAAGTGGTGAGCATCACTGTTTAAAGAAGACGTCACGAACTTCTTTCCTTATTCCTCCTATTGCTGGCCTTGGCCCTGTAAGCCCACTTAAACACACACACACTTCCCTCCTGTTGCTGCCAGGGTTTTTCCTGCCCCTTTGGAGTGGCGGGCATCAGGACAGCCTTTCTGGAAGTTCCTGTGATCCGTGTCCATGTTGCCAAAGATAAACTCAATAGCCTTCTGGTTGAGAGGGAGAGAGACCCTTAGCAAAGCTAAAGCCTTAATGGGACTAAAGGGGAAATGGCAGTGAATGGTGGGACTTATCTTGGGAGCAGAATCATTGTGCCTCCCTCCATATTTAAATATTGGTAGGAGGGACTTCCCTGGTAGTCCAGTGGTTAAGACTCCACGCTTGCAAAGCAGGGGCCGCAGTTCAGTCCCTGGTCAGGGAATTAAGATTATGCAGCATGGCTGAAAAATAAAAAATTTAAATATTGGTAGCAGTCTTCACTTGGGATTCACCAGTGCGTTTGTAGCCAAGCTACTGGGTGATATGTAGATAATATTTTTTGCACTGTTTTAAAAGCTGTGGAATAAAGAAGAAAACTGGGGACTTGGGATCATTTAAATGAGATGAATGGTTGTGTCCTTTCAATCACTTGTGGTAAAACCTTCCAACCCTGCTTATCCCACCCTGATACTGTTTAAAGGCATCCCTGGTGGCTCAGATGGTGAAGAGTCCAATTGCAGTGCAGGAGACGGGTCTGATCCCTGGGTTGGGAAGAGCCCCTGGAGAAGGGAATGACAACTCACTCCAGTATTCTTGCCTGGAGAATCCCATGGACAGAGGAGCCTGGCAGGCTACAGACCATGAGGTCACAAAGGAGCGACATTACCAAGTGACTGAGCATGCACAGCTTGCACATACGATACTGTTTAGAAGGGTTTCTCCTAAAACGCACATAGCAGGAGGCTGGTGTGACTCCTCAGTTTTCTTGAAGACCCGGAGGCTGAAGTCCCCACCCTGTGTGTAACAGGGACAGCTCAAGCGGAAGGGCCAAATTCTCAGTCGAGGGTCCCCCCTCCTCATCCCCCTGCCCCCGTGAACTAGTGTTACTCTTCCCCACCTGTGCTGGAGAGGACACAGAACAGAGAGAGGAAGGGACATTAAGATGAGTCACTCCGGCTACTGGCAAGTAGGTTTGATTTTAAAACATGTGGGAAAGAATGTTGAAAACCAGCCAGAATGCATTGGGAGACTATCCATGCACCAGTGTCTCCTAGAAGTATGGGGAATTAGAGCCCAGAGGGAACGGGTCCCACTGTCTCATGGTCCCATCCCCACTCCAGGGAGCCCCACAGGTATAGTCCTAAGGCTGGTGCCCCATTGTAAGCAGAGGCTCACCTATCATCAGCCGTGAAGGCTTTGATTTTTGGCAAAAATTCGTAAAGTTTTCTTGGAGGGTTAAATGAACCCTGTACTTTAGCTCTTCTCTCTCATCACAGCTTTCCATTTCTTCTTACGGTGTTCTTTGTTTTCTTTCCCTTATTCATTCACTCAGCACTATTTATTGAGCCCTTACTAATTTCCAATTTAATTACTTATTTAATTGAGCCGAAGAATCGATGCTTTTGAACTGTGGTGTTGGAGAAGACTCTTGAGAGTCCCTTGGACTGCAAGGAAATCCAACCAGTCTATCCTAAAGGAAATCAGTCCTGGGTGTTCATTGGAAGGACTGATGTTGAAGCTGAAACTCCAATACTTGGGCCACCTGATGCGAAGAGCTGACTCATTTGAAAAGACCCTGATGCTGGGAAAGATTGAGGGCAGGAGACAAAGGGGACGACAGAAGATGAGATGGTTGGATGGCATCATCGACTCAATGGACATGGGTTTGGGTGGACTCCGGGAGTTGGTGATGAACAGGGAGGCCTGGCGTGCTGCGGTTCATGGGGTCCCAAAAGTCGGACACGACTGAGCAACTGAACTGAACTGAACTGGACTACTAATTCCCAAGCCCCCTTTTGGCCACTAGGGCTATCAAGGTGAACAAGATGGTGTCCTTTCCTGCGTGACCCTGTGTTCTCTTCCCATCCCATCCCCCCTGCTCGTGCTTATGCTGGGTTCCAGTTATTATGTTGTTATGCAGTGTTCTGCTTTCTGCACCATCTCACCAGCCCTTCCCTGCCTTCTGGAAACACTGACCGATGGAAGAGAAGCCGTCAGGGCTTCTCAACAGAGATATCCTTGGGACACGATTCAGTAATATTTAGCACCACCTAAGAAAAGCATTTTAAACTTGTCTGCATATACTAAAGCCCTTTTACCATCTGTTAGTGGAAAATATTTAAAAGTTTGGTAAAACTCTTAGTGATTGAAATAAAACTCTTGGTGTGGTCCTTCCTCTCGTTGGGCATTAAGGGCTCACTCTGCTTTGTCTTCCTTATTGAGGGTCAGGCAATGGCCAACCCATCACCAGGCAGAGATGGACCTTGCTTTTTGGTCTTTTTTTTTTTTTTTAATGTCAGCAGGACTTCTGAATCTGTCAGGAGTTCTGTTTAAAATCGACTTGTGTGTCCCCTGCCCCCCAACCCCACCCTTCCTGCATTCAGGCTCATAGAAGGGTATACAAAGGCCTATTAATCACAACAGATGAGGTGGACAGGACTTAGATTTATTAAGTGGCAAAGAGTAATGATGTTAAATCGCTTTAGGTTTAGATCAGATACTTGAATTGACCCTTTTTTCCTTTTTTTAAAATGTGAGACAAGAAAAGTATATTCTGGACATTAGATGAAAAATAGGTTAATTTTTTAAAAATGAGATCATTTGGAATGGTACCAAATGGCAGACATACAGTTTAAATGCACCTCTTAGCTAATTTCTCGTGAAATCATCAGATGAAAACAAGATGATTGGGAGAGGTTTTACATTAACACCGGAACACTCAGAGTTCAACAGATAATGACTGGCCCCCTCCACAGCCTCCGCTGGTCGGAGAAGCTCATCTCCTGAAGCCCTCGGTGACTCAAAGATTTTAATTCTTGTCCTCTGGATAGAAGTGAAATTGACTGCAGCACTTGTGTGTGATGCTCGTATTCTGACTTGTGATCATCTACCACGTGGCCAGTCCAAGGGACCTTCCTTTGTGTCAGGGAGCCCCCTGCATAGTTTAACCCTGGGCAGTGTCAGACCCTGAATCGAGTCCAGAGTTTGTGCTGCTGCTCTGAGCCCAGTGTTGTGGCTGGAAACGTTGGCAAATGCCCAGCTGAGTTATCTCAGGCAGGAACCTCTTGCATTACTTGCTGATGTCAGGGAGGCAAAAACTAATTGAAGAATGCTCAGAGGAATAAAGTTCAAGTACTTTGATGAAAAACGATAGTTTTCTTGGATCCCTGAAAGGGAACTTCCAGGTCTCATTTCACTCTTGATGATCTTTAAAGTTTGGGTTCTGTTCTTTTTTAGGGCATATTTTTCCCTGCAGATTCAGAACAACTAATAAAATGGAACACTGGGTGCTCCTTATGGTGTCTTTCTGAGTTGACCTCCTACTTAGCCTTGTCCACTTAATTGTGAATTCTAGTGTCCATAGCTCACTCTTCAGACATTCATTAATTCTCCTTCCTAAGTTACCAAGTAGTATACTGATAGAGAGGGGAAATGCAACTTCACTTGTGGTTTTGGTGATCCAATTCAAAGGGCCAGTTCTGATAAAATATTTGAAGTTTTTATAGGAATAAAACATGTGGGGTGTGTGTGTGAGAGAGAGACAGAGAGAGAAGGAAGAGGGCACACAGAAAACCTAACCCCATAACTTTAAACAAGATTCTCCTAGTGTTCAAATTATTGTGCATCTTTTTCACCTGGAAAAGATGGTCTAATTTCTCTTTTTTTGACATGGACCATTTTTTAAACTCTTTATTAACTTGTTGCAGCATGTTTCTGTTTTATGTTTTGTTTTTTTGGCCGTGTGGCACGTGAGATCTTAGCTCCCTGACCAGGGATTGAACCCGAACCCCCTGCATTGGAAGGCAAAGTCACTGGACTGGCAGGGAAGTCCCAGTCTAATTTAATTAATCAATTAATTGTCTGATGAATTATTTAAATGTGTGCACAGCTTTGTGTTTCTTCTTCGTAGATACTGGCTTGCTCTCATGATTTGCTGAGTTACTCCTGTGCAGTTCTGGGTGGTGTGTGTATGTGTGTGTGTGAGTGTGTGTGCACTGGAGGTCATTGTAAGGCTGTTCTATTGAAAAATGCTATTTTTTTCCTTTTTTTAATTGAGAGGGTTGGAATTCAGTTACCTACCTCACACCATTTATCTGCCCTGCCCTCAGCTGTGCCTGTTACCCTCAAGTCTAGAGACCATGCATTTTATCCATTCCAGAGAATAAGTCTCCTATTCTGCTGTTCCAGGAAGAGGCAGTGGAATGCTGTTCTCGAAGGTTCTTGTGTATTAGGAGAACTAGAGAATAATTGCTGCACCACTGTTTCCTTTCGTGGAGAGCATTTCTTCTCTTTTTTCTTGAGAAGAGATGACTGATACATCCAGTAGGGACAGTAGGAGCCTGAATTTCCTCTCCTGGGATGTAGAAGCTACCATGGGTAAGCCCCGGGCATGAGTTTTGCTCCTCAGAGCAGGACTAGAGAGCTTTTACTCAACTGAGGACCACTGTGGAGACAAATGAAGTTTATTATTTTTTTAATTGATGTATAGTTGGTTTACAGTGCTGTGTTAATTTCTGCTGTACAGCAAAGTGATTCAGTTATACATATATATCCATTCTTTTTTTATATTCTTTTCCATCATGGTTTATCATTGGATGTTGAATGTAGTTCTCTGTGCTATACAGTAGGACCTTGTTGTGTATCCTTTCTATATATGAAAGCTTACGTCTGCCAACCCCAACCTCCCACTCCATCCCTCCTCCTTGACAACCACCAGTCTGTTCTCTGTGTCCATGCTTCTGTTTCATAGGTTCATTTGTGTCATATTTTAGATTCCACATACAAGTGATATCATAGGATATTTGTCTTTCTCTGTCTGGCTTACTTCACTTAGTATGATAATCTTTAGGGCTATCCATGTTGCTGCAAATGGCATAATTTCATTCTTTTTAATGCCTGAGTAATATTCCATCATATATGTATGTGTGTATGTATATGTGTATATATATATATGGGGTTCCCTTGTGGCTTAGCTGGTGAGGAATCTGCCTGCAATGCGGGAGACCTGGGTTGGATCCCTGGGTTGGTAAGATCCCCTGGAGAAGGAAATGGGTACCCACTCCAGTATCCTGGCCTGGAAAATTCCATGGACTATATAGTCCAAGGGACCTCAAAGAGTCAGACATGACGAACGACTTTCACATATGTGTGTGTGTGTATATATATTTAAAATTTTATATTTATATTATATTATAAATATATTTATATTTTTCTGACTGTTTTGTGACCTCATGGATGTAGCCCACCAGGCTCTTCTGTCCATGGAATTTCCCAGGCAAGAACACTGGAGTGGGTTGCCATTTCCTTCTCCAGGGGATCTTCCCAACCCAGAAATTGAACCCACATCTCCCCCATTGGCATGTAGATTATTTACCACTGAGCGACCTGGAAAGCCCATATGTATATGGTACATCTTCTCTATCCATTCATCTGTTGATGGATGTGTAGGGTGGGCAAGTTCTGTTCTTATTGCATGGATTGGAAACAGGAGAGACGGTGCCTCTGTGCACTTTTCACTTGAACTGAATGTCATCACTTCCTAGCATCCTAACCGGATTATGGGTTAAGAAGTAGATAGAATATCTGATTTTGTTGTTTATCTTTGTGCCATGGAGAGATGATTTGGCTGGTGTTACTTGGATCCTTGGTTTTTGAATCTGAGGAGTGAAGGGAAGAGGGGGGCTCTTCCCGTCTGCCCCCTCCCCTGCCCTTCTCCACTTGGTACTGTTGGTTTCAGGGCCACTTGGGGGCTGGATTTGAATGTGATTCGGCTCTGCCTAAAGTGCATCACTTGAGTGCAGTGAGAGCTGTCATCCACGCTTCTAAACAAAGTTTTAAGTAATAAACCTGACACCTCCAGGAATCAGTTCATTCATACCTGGACTGCATTTTTGTGTCCAGCCCAGAACTTTTTGAGAATGACAAGTTGAAGACAAAAGGTTTTCAGTTCATCTGATTGACAGGGGTATCACTCTAGAAAGTGAAATGTTTCCATGTGGAGTCATTGGTGTTGCTTCTAGAGGCTCTTTTAAGCGTCTGGTTTTTCAGAAACACTCAGTCAGGATCACGATGGCAGCCCAGAGAGAGCTCGGCCGTTTATCGTTGTTTATTTCAGTACCACTGCCGGTGCTGGACCCTTCTGTATTTCAAGTTCATGGCATGTGTGAGTGTCCACAGCAGACTGAGGAGTCAGGGAAGGGAAAAGCCTTGCACACCTACTGTGTGCTCTGCCTCAAGCGATGCATGTGACAAACAGATATTAATCCAATATCTTCAAAGTCCTGGGAATGAAAGTTGAATCAGAACCAGGCCCTTGCCAAGCGTTCAGTGCACAGGGGAAACAAATCTGTAAATAATAAAACTACAGCGCAGTACGATGTTAGCAAGGTCTGAACCATCTAGAGGTCGGAGAGAGGAGGGAAGGGTGCCATCTGATGGAGATAAAGGAAGGCCCTCACAGAGGGATGTCTAAGTCATTTTGAAACCTGTCTAGGTTATTATCGAGAGAAGGGAGTAAGGTGAGGAACCCCAGGCAGCACTAGTGGTGAAGAACCCAGCTGCCAATGCAGGAGATGCAAGAGACAGGGGGTTCGGTCTCTGGGTGGGGAAGATTCTTTAGGGTAGGAAGTGGCAACCCACCCCAGTATTCTTGGGGAATCCCATGGACAGAGGAGCCTGGCGGGCTACAATCCATGGGGTCACAAAGAGTCAGCTGGACCAACCAAGCAACTGAGCACAAGGTGGGGTGTGTTTGGGCAGGTGGCAGACTTCAGTTCTGTGGGGAGAGTGGGGCTGAGGGTTTATGTGGGCAGACACTAAGGAAAGGGATCCTTGTGAGAGTGTGGTTGCCCAAAGGCAGGAGTGGGCAGCACCTCTGCACCCCCACCGTCACCACCCTCCCCCACCGACCTTCTGTGCACGTGGCCAATATGCTGGACCCCCCCTCTCCACCTCTTCTCCCCCTTCTTTCCCTCCTCCTCCTCTGTAGGAGGGACGGTAACAGTTCTTCCCCATCCATTGCTCTCTGCTCACCCTCCCTTTCTGATCTCACACAGCCCCTTGGATTCCAATGACTTCCAGTCTGTCTATTCTCTTACTTCCTCTAAGCCATCACAACCTCCACTTCTTGTGGGAATCACAGATGCGTAGCCAACATAGAGCTGAAAATCTCCTTTCATATTTCCCCCCAACCCAACTTTCCTCATTCTTATTTATGTGTGAAGAAGAATGTGAAAGTTGCTCAGTCGTGTCTGACTCTTTGCGGTCCCGTGGACTATACAGCCCATGAAATGCTCTAGGCCAGAAAGCTGGAGTGGGTAGCCTTTCCCTTCTCCGGGAGATTTTCCCAACCCAGGGATCGAATCCAGGTCTCCCACATTGAAGGCAGATTCTTTACCAGCTGCACCACAAGGGAAGCCCATTCTTATTCACAGCATTTTCCAAATTTCAGAGGCTTAAAAGTCATAGAGTTGTTCCTTTTAAAAATTTCACCTTACCCTTACCCAGACTATACACAAGGTTTCTTCACAATTACTGTCACATTGGTGTCTTCATTCTTAATTCACACTTCACCACCAGTGCCTCAGCATTCAGCCTCTGGAATATCTTGGGAGTCTTTTCTTCCCTTGTGAACAGCAGTTCAGGCTCTCATCATCTCCTTGCTTGGATTGCTGTTAATACAGAAAGTCCCCATCCACTCCCCATTTCCATTTCTACCAGTCCCTCCATCCCGTATAAGCATCCCTGCCTGATTGCCCTTCCGAAATGTAATCTGATCATGCTGCTTCTCCAAGCAAACCCCCCCTAAAGGCTGGATCCTCACAGGCTCCCCATTTAGGACAGCCTTCGAGGTTCAGCCTTTAAGATTCCATGTCCTGCTCTGACCTGCCCCTCCAGTGTAATTTCTCTGGAATATAACCTGGTGCTCTTTGCTAAACAGTATGTTAGATGGAAGATCTGGCTTCAGCAACAAGATTACTGCATGAAGAATTTTTTTTTAATGTGAAAACTTCTGACCTAGAGTCAGAAAGTAGAATGATGGTTGCCAGAGACTGAGGGGAGGGAAAGATGGAGAGTTAATGTTTTATGGGTAAAGTTTCAGGGGGGAGATGAAAAATTCTGGAGCTGGGTGGGGGTGATGGCTGCACAGCAGTGTGCATGTACTTAATGCCACTGAATGCTATGCTTGAAAATAGTTAAAACGATCCATTTGTGTTATATGTATTTTACACGCACACGCCTTATACTTCTTAGCCAAATGGAGAGAGTATAAAAGTGAGAGGTTATTGAAGGTTGGGGCAAGGGGATTTTGTAGAGAACTGGGCTGTGATTCCCCCACTGCAGGGTAATGGGGGCAGAAGGAGGGGTTCCAGCCTCTCACCTCAAATCTGAAAGGGACATCATTGCAGAGCCTGTCACATGTTTTCCTCAGCGGGGAGCCTCACGGCCTGGCACCTGACAAGGGTGAGAGATGGCAGACTGCCTTGGTGTGGTCTGCATGGGGCCTGAACTGACTCTCTTTGATCAAATGAAGCGGCAGGTGTTCCCCGTGGCCCCAGCGTGGACCGGATTCCCACAGGAGGGTCAACAGGGATGCTATCAAAAGTGCTCTCATGGAGCTGCCTAGAGACTTGATGGTACCTTTGGCCACTCACGAGATGGAGGCCTGCAGGGGCGTCCCCAGGGGCAGTGGGGGAAATCAGTGAGCCCAGGCTAGAGGGCATTCAGCCAGGTAAAGGAAGTGCTGGGGGTAATCACCACCAAGTCAGAGGTCTCTGAAGACCCCATGGGTGAATCCCATAGGAGAGATGTCTGCCGACCGAAAGAGGGTAAAACTAGATAGAACAGGACAGCGAGCTTTCCCGCCCCTCATCTCTCCTCCCAACCACCTCCCCCCTTCTCTGATTCTGGGGTCTGGAAGGACAGCTAGTGTGATGGGGAGAAGGCAGCAAGGCAGGGAGAGGGAGCCGACCCCACCACTTCCCCCATCACGGGCGTCCTGGGCACCCTGCCAGGGAGGAGCAGGGATCACCTTCACGAAAGGGCTGAGCTGTGGACTAACCCATGGGGTTGGCCTGCTGTGTCCTGAAACAAGAACATATTTTGCTATTTAAAGAGTTGTTAGGCCTTGCATTATCTAAGCATTACCAGGTTTTAAGCCTGCCTGAGTTTTCACCCAGGAGCAAGAGAAGAACGTTTTCCTGCCGGGCAGGTTTAAAGATAATGGCAGACAAAGACAGAGTTGCTCTTACGTTGACACCCCCCGAGTCCTGCTCAGTCAGGGAGCCAGCTGCACCTCCCAGCTTTGATGCTCCAGACAGACAGACAATGTGATACTCCCTGGATGCTCCTGGTCGAGTACAATTCCGCTTCTGTGCTTTGGTTTCTGATCTTCCACGACTCCTCTTCCCACCCTGCATTTGAATTTTACTTCTTGTATGAGAGGGCTGTTGATACTTGTCTGATCATCTGTCCATTTGGATTTAAACTGCCTGAGGGCAAGAACCTCGTCTTATTTACCTCTGAATACCATGAATCAGCCGTCATGGTTCTGAGTACATGGCAGACGTTTAAAAAAAAAGATTATAGATTGACCAAGTGACTGATGAATGAAATAACCCAGTTTGATAGCTAATATATATTTGTGTTTATGAAGGCAGGAAGGAAAACAATGTTACGGCATTCCCATTGCTTTTTTCTCCTCTGTTGCCAAGCAGAGTTTGAATGCGGTTTGTTGGAGTCACAAACAACTTTTCTGATGCTTCCAGGCGTGCACACTGTTCTGTGCACCTCTAAAGAGGAAGTAGCAGCTTTTTACCGGCGCATGTAATTGTTTTCCATTAAAAAAAAAAACTTAATTACATGACAAGGTACCCATATTCATCATAGAAAATTACAAAATGTAAATAAGCGTTGCAGTAAACAGTCACCTGCAGCCCACCTCCCAGGCATCACCTATTTTTAACACTCTCCCGTCTTTTCCCATATGCCAAGTTCTCTGTTGAAATAGCAGTAGAGACTACTGGAGTCAAATTAATATTTGTGTTATCATTTTAGGAAGCGATTCCAGAGGAATCAGAAATGTGTGTGAAGGGGGAAGATGTTGGGAAAGAGCAAAATCATGGATGTGTAGACATGTCCCTGGGTGAGGAAGTCAAAGCTAAGAGTGAGTGAAGTGATGAATTCAACCCTTGTTATGTAAGAATGCTGCTGCTGTTTAGTCGCTAAGTCGTGTCCGTCCCTTTGCGACCCTATGGACTGTAGCCCCCCAGGCTCCTCTGTCCATGGGATTTCCCAGGCAAGAATACTGGAGTGGGTTGCCATGCCCTCCTCCAGGGCATCTTCCCAAGCCAGGGATCAAACCCACATCTCTTGCTTGGGGATTCTTTACCAGTGAGCCACCTGGGAAGCCCCTATATTAGGATGCTCCACACAAAAGGGTGCGAGCTGGGGACCAAGAAAGAAATGTAGCAGAAACTTTGTTCCCAAGTCAGCCCGTCTTCTGCATCCTCGGCCAGCTGAGCTGAGATACTGTTGAACCAAGCTGGACTTAGAAGGAGCTTCTTTCTTCTTTGCCTTGGGTTCTAATTAAATGAGGTTGGGGGAGAAGGGGCAAAAACAAAGAGTGTGGCAAAACTTTACAGCCGTATTTTTCCATTGGAGTGATTTTGCCCCCCCGAGGACTTTGGAGATGTCTGGAGTTATTTGTGGTTGTCACAATTAGGGGACTGGTGCTTCTGGTATCTAGTGGTTAAAGACCAGAGATGTTGCTAAACATCCTACAATGCACAGCACAGTCTCCCATGGTAGGGAAGTATCTGGCTTCAAATGTCCATAGGTTCAGAAATCCTGCTTTTTAAAAAAGGTAAGAAAACATTTGGCAATGATGCTATTGCATGGAGGTGCAAGGACTTTAAAAATATTTATTGAATTATGTCTCACTTGCCCACTGTCTGTCAGTTTGAAAACTTCTCAGTGAGTCTGGAGTCTGTCAGGTAGATTACAAATGCTAAAGGTTTTATAACAGCCATCAGTATTTTGTGCAGTTTTGAAAGGTCAAGAGTTGTCATAAGGAAGAGAAGAAAGCACTTCATGGAAAAATCATACTTGAAATTATCCCAAGTAGCTTTTAAAAAACTGATTTGTTAGTAACATCAAAAGTCAGATTGCTTCAGCTGACCAATGAGAAAGGAAAGAGATTGAAGGTATTTTCCTTCTCTGTCTTTGAGTAACTTTGAATGACTGAAATTACTGTGGTTCCCCTTTCACCTTTTCCTCACCCCGCGGTAAATGCCACCAGTTTCAAGTAACTAAAAGGTGGCCTATTATTTTGCATTAAGTTCAATAAAAACATCTGTGAAATCTATAAGTCATAATTCAGCTCCCCCCAAAGTTGGTTTTTAGAATATGTTCTACCCTAAATTAGCCAGAGGACTTTATTCAGTGTACTCATGTTTAAATAAGGAAGCTTTGTGCCCAATATGGAGGGAGAAGGATACTATGCTAATTTCATTGTTATTTCAGGTCTGTTTCAATCTGAACTACTGGATTGTCTGAACTAGCCAAGTAATGTTACCAGTTAGTAATGTCATCTTTAAAATGCTTAAATTTAACAATCTGTTATTCAGAGCATCTATGAATTGTTAGGACGATTGAAGTATTTTTGATATGAAACAAAGGGTATGGAAACTGATATCTAATGGGGGAAGCAAAATTAGCCTGGGCTTCCCTGGTGGCCCAGTCGGTAAAGACTCTGCCTGTAATGCTAGAGACCTGGGTTCGATCCCTGGGCTGGGAAGATCCCCTGGAGGAAGGCATGGCAACCCACTCCAATGTTTTTGCCTGGAGAATCCCCAGGGACAGAGGAGCCTGGTGGGCTACAGTCCATGGGGTCGCAAAGAGTCGGACACAACTGAGCGACTAAGCACGCAGCAGAAAGTGGGCATTTTTCTTCTAAGAATTCTGCCTAAATGTCACCCAAGCTGCAGAGAAACTTGAAGTGTTACTTTAGTGTTTCAAGTAATTTTAGTGTTACTTGAAGATGTGATAGTTCCTGTGGTTAGCCATACCTTGAAGCACAGTGTTGTATTTCAGTAAATATTTTGATTCTAAATTAAATCCAGATTTAACTAATATATTCTTTTTTATCTTTGTTGTATTAAAATGTTTAAAAATATGAAAAATGAAACATTTGAAAGCTGGTGGACAAAACTGATTTCATTAAATTCAGGAGTGGAAATAGACAGGTGATTTTTAATCCAGGGGCAAAGCTGGGGAAAAGGAGGTTTGGGGGAGATAAATAAAAGAGCTTCTTTCTAGCTTTGCTCTTTTTATGTTTGTTGTTTTTTGTTTTAATGAAATGAATCCCTTTCTAGCATCCCTTTGTGTTTGTCCTCAGGCCTTGGAATGACTGGCAAGGTTCAGAGACATCATTATGTACCTGTGACACTGACCCCACTGTTTATTTTCCAGATCCTGAGTAGTTTGAGGGGACACAAAGAGGGCACTGTGTGTGGTGACTGCCCCTATGGGTGATCTAAGGGAAGGTCAGGACGGTTGTCAGGTCCCCAAACCTCTGAAGGGGTCAGGGGGTGCAGTCAGGACTCAAGACAGAATCAGAGGAACCAGAAGTAAAGGCATAGAACCCAGGCATGTAACTTGGAAAGCTTTATATTCTTCTTTTCTTTTCCTTTTTTTTTTTTTAAGGCTGATCGAATCAATGGACTTGATTTTTATGAGTGTCACAGACATGCAAAGAAAAAAGGAAAAACAGCTTGGCAGGAATGTGGGGGGCGGGATCTAAATTAAATATAACAGTTGCCTGCAATTTAGTTGCTGACAAAAAACAGGTCATTTTCTCTGAGAAGCATGTGTAATATGTCAGGAAGAAAAAAAGCACAATTAGCACACTTCTTACATGAAATCTTGTGGGTAGCACCTTATTAATTTTATTTCATTAAAAATACTCCTCTATCTTCTATATTGCAAATCAATAAAGTCTGCATATACTTGACTTTCACCTGCCTCATACTTGGCAAGGAGAGCCTAGCTTTCTCTGATGACCCCGCTTAGAGCAATGAGATTTCCCTGTCATATCTCCTAACTGTCCCACAGATCTGCACTTACTTACTATTGCCTCTTACTGTTATGTCTGTCTGTCTGTCTATCTATCCATCCACTGGGCTGGCCAAAAATTTCATTCCAGTTTTCCCTTAGGACCTTAAGGAAAAACCCAAAAGAACTTTTTGGCCAACCCAGTATGTATCTATCTATCTATCTATCCATCCATCACAAATTACCACCAACTTGGTAGCTGAAACCAGCAGAAATGGGGGCCAGAAGTCTGAAATCTGAAGGTCCTAGGGGAGAATCTTTCCACACTCCTTCCGAATTTCTGTTGGCTTCAGGCAGTCCTTAGCTTTGACTGCAAAACTCCAATCTCTGTTTGTCTTAGTCTGTTTGGGCTTCTGTACCAGAACATCATGGACTGGGTAGCTTGTAAACAACAGCAATGTATTTCGCACAGATCTGGCGTCTGGGAGTCGAGGATCAAGGTGCCTGCACGGTCAAGTGAGAGCCTTCTTCCTGGTTCATTGTCAGGCATCCTTGCACTGTGTCCTCACACGGAAGAAGGGGCAAGGAAGCTCTCTGGGGCACTAACCCAGTGCATGGGGGATGGCTCCTCATGACCTAATCACCTCCCAAAGGCCCTGCTTCCAAACATCGTCATGTTGGTGATTAGGCTTCGACATATTAATTTGGAGGTGGGAATACCAACATTCAGTCTACAGCACAGTGTCTGTCCTCACATGGCCCTTTCCACTGTGTCTCTGTCTTGTTCTCATCTGTGTGTGATATGGACACTTGTCATTGGATTCAGGGCCTGCCTCGGTAATCCAGTCCGTCATCTATCTATCTAGTCCTTCTTGGTTTTGTTTTTTTTAGGTTTTCCAGAATGTTTGAGTGTACAGTGTACAGTAATAGCTAACAGATGTCTACGGATTTGAAAGTGTGGCCTTATTTTAAAGTGACCCAAATTAATGGCTGGGCTAATTGTCCCACCTTGTTTCCAGGGTGTTCTCTCATTAACTCTAAGGAACACATGTCCATAAAGACACTCTCGCCTTCCAAAGTAAATGTATGTTTCAAGCTAGAGACCAAATGTTCAATAGCCACACCTAAAGCTAGAGCAGTCAGCAGGTTGAACTGTTATTATAACTTGTAGGATTGCTGTTTTTCTAAGTGTTAATCCTTGGGCTGCAATTAACTTCCTAGGTGGCCTTGAGGATTACTAGCTCCCAGCAAGGTGTAAATGTCTCGGTTGCATCAACCCTATTTATTCTTTATTAATTTAGGTGCCCTGGAAAAGAAAGAAAAAAATATTGATCGGAGCTTACGAAAAAGGGGGAGAAAATCATAGTATGAATATGCTCGCTCCTACTTGATTCACTGAAGCTGAATGTGTTATAAATATAAAACAAGGGCAGATATTTGCCATGTTCTCTGTAAGTTCTAGAAGCAGCATGGCAGAGAAGAAATAGCATGTGAAAGTGATCACGAAACGGTGGTCAGGAAACCTGGTTCTAGATCTGGAGACATTCACCCTGGTTCTGCTGCCATTTGTGTGGCTTTGAGCAAGTCACTTGAGCTCTCTGAGCCTCAGTTTCCTACTTTTTCTGGAAGTCAGATGAGTTTAAACTAGTTTTCTTTTTTTAAAAAAATTGGAGTACAATTGCTTTACAATATTCTGTTCATTTCTGCTGTACAACAAAGTGAATCAGCTATATGTATATATATATCCCCTCTGTCGTGAGCCTGCCTCCCACCCCTCCTATCCTGCCCCTCTAGGTCACCACAGAGCACTGAGCTGAGCTCCCTGTGCTGCACAGCAGCTTCCCACTAGCTCTCTGTTTTACACACGATAGTGTATATTACGTCAGTGCTGCTCTCCCAGCTCACCCCACCCTCCTCGTCCCCACCTCTGTATCCTCACGTCTGTTTTCTACGTCTGCATCTCCATTCCTTCCCTACAGATAGGTTCATCAGTAACATTTTTCTAGATTCCATATGTATACATTATAATATGTTACTTGTTTTTCCCTTTCTGACTTGCTTCACTCTTTATGACAGAGTTCTAGTAGGTTCACTCCCCAGCACTACAAATGACCCAATTTCATTCCTTTTTTATGGCCGAGTAATATTCCATTATATACACATCTTCTTTATCCATTCATGTGCTGGTGTGCATCTAGGTTGCTTCCATGTCCTAGCTATTGAAAATAACACTTCAGCGAACATTGGGGTCCATGTGTCTTTTTGAATTACAGTTTTCTCAGGGCATATGCCCAGGAGTAACGATTGCTAGGTTGGTCACAAGGTTAAACTAGAAGGTTTTCAAACTGTATTCCAATGTGCCACTGTGCTTTCTTCTTAACTGCTCCCTTGTAGTTCTCTCTGTGATAAAAGACTGGGTTTAGCTCAGACTTAAGAAGCTCTAGCATTTTCGTTCTTCATTCACCTGTTTGCAGCGGAAAGCTACAAGGACACTCAGATGGTGAAGATTAAAGAGGAACCTATGGAGGTTGACATCCAGGACTCGCAGATCTCAATATCACCCAGCCGCAATGTTGGCTACAGCACTTTAATCGGGCGAGAGAAAACGGAGCCCTTGCAGAAGCTGCCAGAAGGCAGAGTGCCCCCGGAGAGAAACCTATTCAGTCAGGACATCTCCGTGAAAATGGCTTCCGAGCTGCTTTTTCAACTGTCAGGTACGTTTTCTTGCAGGGGAAAAAAAGTCAATAGTTGGGACTGATATGAGGGAAAGCCACTCTAACGAAGTAAAAAAAACACCTGCATCATAGGCTTTTTGAGACAGAAATCCATTTTGTTACTTTAACATGGATTCCGCCACTCAAATGAACAGTCCATCAGATGTTGCCAAGTCAAACTCCTGCCAAACTTTCTTTAATAATAGTTAAGAATCATTTGAAATTAGAGCTCTATTCAGTTCCATGCAAAAGATCCCTGTTGCATGGATAAAATATCTCACCTTTAGTTTTGTTTAGGCAGTTGATCTGATTAACAGCCTCTTTTTTTTTTTCCTAATGTGCAAAAGATTAACTTCAATTTACTCTAACAGTGGCTGAATTACCGTGAATTCCAAAATAGTGTGGTCAGAATTAATGAGATTTTACTATATCTTGCCCCTGCAAAAAAAAGTCAAGGAAAGGGAAAAGTAAAAGATGAAACTGTAAGGACTCTTTTCCCAGCTATAACCTAGTAGAACATTTTCTGTAAACCAACCTTTTCTACTTCGACTACTTAGAATTCAAAGTCTAGAAGTCAGTTGCTAGTTCAGCTAAATGTCTTGATAGAATAGGTAAGGGTCCTAGAACCTAAGTTGTTCCCTTTATTACCTCTTTCAAGCAGCATCCTCTTCGTTGTTATTAAGTTTAATGTGCTGTTACTGTTTGAATGTGATTGAGATGAATGAAAGAGATTCATATAAGATTCAGACTTATATAGAAATACAGATACTTTATCTTTGGTCAAGCATTGGCCTACATACTGAAATTCAGGCATCAGTAGCGTTTGTCACTGATATTACATGAACTCTGTTTTGCTATGACTTGCAGATTTAAAACACCCATTATTTAAATGCCACATTGTTTAAGTGCTAACTTTTCTCCACTAAGAAAAACCCCAGAAAAAGGAAAGAAGCTAGGATCTGCATGCCATTCTGATAGCTCATTTTCTCACTGGCCTTGTGACACCACCCATAGCTGTAAAGTTACTGGTTGGTGCTGAAAATGGTGGCTCTGGGTTCTCAAACAAGAACTGTGCTTGTGCAAAGCGCAGAGAGGTGGAAATAGTGAAGTGAGTAAACTGAATAGGCCATATAGTTCTTTGCAAGTTCCAAAGACACTCCAAACATGCAAGATGTTTTTCTTAAAAAAAAAAAAAAGGCAAAACAGGCTGAATGCAGCTCTAAAAACAATGTAATTTTGTGAGTGATTTGGCAGTTCACATCTGCAGAAGTGAGGCCAGTGTGGCTCTTTTCAAAAAGTCTCTATCTCCAGCAGTATATTATCACGGTCTACTATCAGCTCAAAACTTGGTGTCTGAGAGTTCTCACCCTGGCGCCGTCACTGACCGCCCTGGTGACCTCAAGCAAGTCATTTAGCCCTGATTTCCTGCTCTCTCAAAGAACCCTGCCTGTGAATCCAAATTCACCCTCATTGCCACTGTTGAGCGGACAGAAAGGAATCGGCCACGCAGACATGCACACGGCAGCCTCAGACCAGTGTTTAAAAGCATGGGAAAGATAGCATTAATCTTTGTTTACATTTTCTCCCCGAATCCATGAGATTAGGGGTTTTTCGCTTGCCCTGCCGTTGAAATCTGAAACCCTTGGAGAGGTGGCCAGGTTTCCTCTGGAGACTTCAGAGAAGCCGCTGAGAGCTGTGACAGTGAGAAGCCTCACATCTGAACTGGCTGGAGAAGACCAGGGGTCAACTTTTGTGCTCCTGAAAGCTAATTAAATAATTTCTGACAGCTGGTAGATACAGGCCTCAAGATGGAGTAAGGGAGAGTGTACCTCCCCTCGTCTAATGATATTTTTTGTCCCCTGTGACATTTATCAGAATAAGCGCTCAATGACTCTCACACCCAGAGGTCTTACGACTGTTTTTATAGCCTGCCTCACAAAGGGGCCTGACAATACAGAATGCTTAAAGGTTGTCATCAAAGTCGGAAGCAGAACAGTTGCAACAACTGCAGTTTTCATGCTGAATCAGAGAAAAGCAGACATTTTTCAGCTGGGGGAAAATATAATCGAAATAACTATCTTTGTGCGCATCTGTGTGTGTGTGTGGTATGTACATGTACTTACTGAGGCCTGATGAAAATCAGACACATGCTTGTACTTTGTTAGTAACTCTTTCCCTTTGATTGTTTTTTTAATAAACTATTTTGGTAGATGCTGTTGACATGCTTCTGTTGCCTGTCTTTACCAATAAGACAGGAAGGGTTTGAATGCTTGAAAAAGAAACCAAAAGAAAACCACAAGAGAGAAAGAGATGTGGACGATGTTTCTGCTTCAGCCTTAAACGCACAGATTGAGTCAGAACAACCTAAGAGATGTCTGTTTCATCCTCTCTCTTTACAGAGAAGGTGAGCAAAGAGCACACTCAGAAAGAAAGCACCATCCGGACGACCACCAGGTAGGCCACTGTGGGGTCCCCTTGGAATACCCCTGTGGGAGTCATCAGGCCCTCATCACAGTGTGAACAGCATTGCTCAAGCCTTTTTCTTTCACTGGGCTCAGAAGTCACCCCCTTTCCACCATTTTGGGTTTGAACTTTGGTTGGTGGAATCAGTAGAGAAAGCAAAGGACCCCAAGGGGAAAGACCATTCACGGTTATTAAACATCTGAGGGTGTCACTGCGCTGCGAGTTTTCCTTACGCTATGGTTGTTTTTATTCCTTACACTATGGTTGTTTTTATTCCTTACAATGATATTGTGAAGTGGATATTATCATCCCCTTAGGCAGAAGTTTCCTGACTTGAGGGTTGAAGCGGGTGGCCACACTGTGACTGGGAGCTAGGTCTGTGTCTCGGGAAAGCCTCACTCGGTTGGTAGACCGAGTTCAGCTGTGTTCCTCAGAAGCTTTGCAGCTGTGAGCTGATCATTTGTCGCCAGGGACATCCCAACTGTTTAACTCACAGCACTGTTAGGAGGGCAAAAAATGCAGAAGAAAGACAGTGCTCTCAAAACTTGCAGGAAAACTGACATCACTAACAACTGTGGGTAAGGGAGCTTCCCCATTTGCCAGAGGAGGTTTAGGAAAAGGTTAACCAGGGGGCTGCCTGCACATCTGCCACTCGTTCTGAGCCTTATAACCACCCAGATCTGAGCTGGCAGGCAAGTGCCAAC
Organism: Okapia johnstoni; assembly: GCA_024291935.2. Lineage (NCBI taxonomy): Eukaryota > Metazoa > Chordata > Mammalia > Artiodactyla > Giraffidae > Okapia > Okapia johnstoni. The sequence continues at coordinate 53,355,789 of CM044310.1, read as the reverse complement.
AAGCGCAGACCCCATCACTGGAAAAGGAGCTCTGGGGAGAGACAGTCTCCCCCTTGGAAGGCTTCTTTAAAAATGTATTTTATTTATCTATTGGACATGCCATGCTGCATGTGGGATCTTAGCTCTCCAACCAGGGATGGAACCTGTCCCCCTGCAGTGGCAGCACGGAGTCCTAACCCCTGGACCACCCAGGAAGGATGTTTCTCCCCCTGGAAGGCTTTAAGTCAAGGAACTTTACTTTCCTGAGAAAACGTAGGTTCTTCCTTGTGGGAACTGTTGATGGATCTTGTGGTTTTAATTCTTGGGGCAGAAGATGTGACAGGAATCAAGCTCAGAGCATCACACAGGATGCTCAAAGGACACAGGAACAGTGCTCCTTTGAACCTTCATCTGAGCTGCTGCTTCTTTTTAATTCTGTGATTTGAAATGTGGGACTGGCACATATTAAACATTAATTAAAACAGAGCCAGCTTGATTTACACAGAGTTTATATAGTGTTCTGCTAGAGGCAGAACCCAGGCATAGTCTTGGCCTTGATCCATGTGTGAGTGTACATATGGGAAACTAGTCTTGTGACCTGATCTGGTCTATGCGTTGTGTTGGGAAATCGGTCTAAGGGATAGAGAAGTGATTTTGTCCGTTCAGTTGGATGCCCAAATAGGAGGTGCGAACTGCTGGACATTCCAGTCTGCCTTCACCATGTAATCTTGTTGTTCAGTCATTAAGCGTGTCCGACTCTTTGTGACCCCATGGACTGCAGCATCCCAGGCCTCCCTGTCCCTTTACCATCTCCCAGAGTTAGCCCAAGTTCATGTCCATTGAATCAGTGGTGCTATCCAACCATCTCATCCTCTACCACTCTCTTCTCCTTTTACCTTCAATCTTTCCCATCATCAGGGTCTTTTCCAATGCATCTGCTGTTCACATCAAGTGGCCAAAGTATGGGAGCCTCAGCATCAGTCCTTCCAATGATTATTCAGGGTTCATTTTCCTTAGGATTGACTGGTTTGATCTCCCTGCTGTCCAAGGGACTCTCAAGAGTCTTCTCCAGCACCACAATTCGAAAGCATGAAATGCAATCTTCAGGCTATTTTTTTAGTATCTATGCTATGTTCGTTTGTCTGAACACATGAAATTGGCCAGATTGGTAGATGTCAAAAGACAGCAGGTTAAAGATAATAGGTGTCAATTTTAATTTGCTTCCATAGGCTTCCTGAAGTGTCACAGGTCAGGTTCCCTAGAAGCAGAGCCTGAGACAGGATTCTCATGTGGGTGTGCTCTCAGGGCAACCTGCTGGGGTGCAGTGGGTTGGGAGACAGAAGGGGAGCTGAGTGAGAACAGGGTGTGAGCTGGATTCTAGCTCCAGTTCCCTTCCACGGAGAATTCTGGGAAATGGATTGCACCACAGAGTAAACCCTGCCTCAAGGTAAAGGAGCCAGCTCTTGGTACCCCCTTATTATCTACTAATTCAGCAAGGAATGTGCAGCCCACCACTCCAACCATGAGGGTGGTTCTCGCTGTGAGCAGCCAATACTCCCAGCACCGTGGGGGTGGGTGCACCAGTGCATTAAAGGTGATCTGGGCAAGACCCCAGCAGCGTCTCCTTGGATGTTTCCTGCTGGCTCTTTAAGATTACATCATGATACTTATGTAAAAGAAAGGTATGCTGAGAGACCTTGTTATGGCATGCTTTTCAGATGTTCTCTGGGAAGAGGGAAGAGGAGGTTTGAACTAGCCCCAAACAAGTGAAATATGCCTCATGGCCTCAATTCCCTTGGCTAGAGCTGGAGCATAATTATAGGATAGAAAAGACATTTTTTTTTTTTTTAGCCATTTGGCAAATATGAAGCAATCCTTAAATTCTCCTGTTGCTGGGAGATTATGAGTAAGAAGAAATCCAAATCAGATCTTTTGCCCAAAGCAAAGGAAGACATGCTTCCTGTGGGCGCCCCACCCCACCCCATGATGTAGCGTTCAGAAATCAGTGTTACAGGTTTCTCGGTTTATTGTTCTTCGACAAAATCCTTGGTGTGTTTTTATTTTTCCTTTGAGTGGGCAGCTTGCCCAATTAGCCTCTCCTCAAAGAGATCTCTTTTTATTTTTTTCCCTTCTCACCTCATTACTTAAGGTGTAATAGAATCAAGCTGCCTTGTGCCAAGAAGTCCTTTATAACCTGAGTTACTGATAGCAGAAATTAGAAAAAAATGCTAGTTCTATCTCTTCTTTTTTGATTCCTGTTTTAGAAAGAACTGTTTTTTATAAGAAGTTTTCACAAGATCAACTAATGAGGGTTATGTTTTAAAGTGTGATTTGTGATACTTTCCAGAAAGATTTGCATCAAGCCTCCAAATTTCCATATCTCCTGATTTTTTAAGTACTAAGTGCAACGTTTGGTTAGTTACCTGATTTCCCACGTTTCATTTCCTAGAAGAAGTGGACCATCCAGAAGGATGGCTAATGATTGAAGTCAGAGTTCAGAGTTGTCCATGTTTAAGGGTTCCTGGACACATTTGAGATGCTTTACTTGTGAAGGGTAGCCCTGGATGCTGGCCTCAGTGCAGTATTGGGATCAGGCGCTTCCAAATGCCAGTGGTTGCCGGGGCCCCTCTGCTCTTTGGGGTCTGCTCTTGAGGTCTGGAGATCTGGGGAAACCAGAGGAGAAAAGAGACGTGCAGTGCTGAAGAAAGAAACTGATTCTCTACAATTCTGTCCCTGTCCTTTATCAACCCACAACTTCCCCAACAGTTGATTATCATTATTAATCGTCACTGTAATTGCAACCACAAGAACAGAGGAAAAGTGTAGCAGCCCAGAGTGAGACACTCTGTAGCTTGGCATTCCAATATGTGCTGGTTTCTGTGCCCGGGCACCCAGGCTACAGGAAGCCCATCCCATAAAGGCTGATGACTGCATCCCTCTCCTCATCTAATCCTCCATCACAGCTGTCCATCGGCAATTCTGTTTGTCATTATCTCGATTACAAGACGGGAGACATGAAACGAGCAAGTGATGTTAGACAACATTCCTTGTTAGCTATTTCATAAAAGAGGTTTTAGGTAAAGCTAAGGGTTGAAACCAGTAACTGGCAGGTTTCTGGATCACTGACTCTTAGTCTCATTTTTCAAAACCTCTTACAATGGAAAGTATCAGATATAGGCAAAAGCAGAGAATGTACCCAGGATAGAGTTTAAACAATTAGCAGTTCATGTTAGTTCACGAATGTTGTCTCATCCATCGCTTCGTTTTGTTCTTTCTTCCCCTAGATTATTTTGAAGCAAATCCTAGACATCATTTAAAGAACTAGCTTGAAAATGCCTTAAAAAAAAATCATCCTAGTAACTTAGACTCAGCTGCTTAAATTAGGATCATCTTCCCGAAAGCAAAGGAGAAGACTGTCCACCAGGGCACCCCATGTGGCCAGGCTGCAAAATCAATCTGCTTAGCAGCTGGGATTTTGGATCATGTGGTCCTGCTCACCCATGCCTTGACCTTACCCTTTTTCCACCCGTGTCTGTGCCCTCCTGGGGGCACCTCCGTTGAATCAGTCCTTCAGTTGGAGCTTCACTGTAAATGCTAAAACAGCAGTTCTTCTGCCTGTTTAACCTTAGAGTGAAGAAAATTCAATCTAAGTGTAAAGAAGTCTCTGCATCTCCTTTGAGATAGCGTGTGGCATTCTTAATGCCATTCTGCCTGACAAATGAGATGGGTCCACCCGGACCCAGGAGAACAGAAAGACTGGAGGCTGAAGAGACTAATACAATCTTGATTTTTCGATTTCCTTTCCCGGCACAACCCTAGGTTCTGCTGGGAGCAGATAACCAGCTAATATGATCATTTGTAGATGAAAATATATGAGGCATGATATCATAACCAGATCCCAAAGTTTAATGGAATAATGAGAAGATCTACATCTTCAGACATGGACCATCACCCAGCCAGATGCTGGATAAGATCAAAGTAGGGAAATGGAACCCTAGAGTAAGAATCAGATAGCTCCTGGCAGGTGAATTGGACGTGCTTGATGTTGTGTAACACCATGAACTTCAAACAATGGCTGCCAAGAACCTTCTCTTGGATATTTGTTCTCTCTTCCCCATTAATAATTTAGTGTCCATGGGGATATCAGATAGCAGGCCTATAAGAAAACCTTCTCACACCTGGCTTGCTCTGCTCCAAGAGCCAGGAAGTATTTACCTGAATTTTTTTTTTCTCCATTACTAGATGAAAAGCAGAAGTGGGAAAATCAGAAAGACAGAGTCAGACCATGCTGTGCCAACCAATATTTAATTTGCCCAATTTTCAGAATTTGAAATGTGGGCTATTTTTTTGTGATTTAGATAAAGGCACTTACAGTGTTTACTAAAAGACATATGTACTTGAAAGTGTCCAGTATAGAATTTGCCTGGGTGGTGGTTTGGATGCCTGTCCTTAAACATTTGTGAGTCAGTAATAGAAATTGCACAAATTTGTTAGAGTGCGATGCACTGCTTCAATTTGTGCAATTTCCCCTTTTCATTTTTGAAGAGGTGTAAGAGAAAAGTGTTCCATTACCTTAAAAAGTAAAAGATTACAAACAAAGAACACTGGATTACATGAAAGCAATTAAGAAAATAAACGGGAAACAGAGCAAACGAAATTGATATTTGAGTAGCTCTGCTTATAGTTGCTTTACCCTTTATATTTTCTGACTTTAAAGGCATAGAACCTTGTTTCTAAAAAATGAAAATTGCTACTAATTTCATGGAGTCCCTCTAGTTAAGACTTTTCGTGCTTTTTTGGTCAAGTCAAGGCTGTTGATGGGCCATTGCAAATTTTTAAAAACACCCTTCGTCAAGACACTGCCATCTACTGGAATACTGTCTTAATAAATATGTAAATCTATGATGTCTGTGATGTTGAATAGTGATCTACCCCCAGATAGGGCTTCCGTTATGGCTCAGGTGGTAAAGAATTCACCTGCAATGTGGGAGACCTGGGTTCGATCCCTGGGTTGAGAAGATCCCCTGGAGAAGGGAAAGGCTATGCACTCCAGTATTGTAGCTTGGAGAATTCCGTGGACTCTATAGTCCATGGGCTCACAAAGAGTTGGACACAACTGAGCGACTTTCACTTTCACTCTCACCCCCCAGATAAGGTACCTTTGTTCAGTGCACAGCCTGCACCACTGTAGCTGCCCTGCCATAAATGTTGACTTGGAGTGTTTTCCATTGGCAGTCCATCCTTTTCAACTTTTCTTCGAGTTTTCATTTTTCAAAGAAGTTAAAATCTATCCTTAAACAATGGGTTCTTTGTTTTTGATACACAGAGCTGCAAACTACTTTGTGCCTTGCTGCCCTTTGAGGTTTTCTCCCTTCTTACTGCACCGAACCTTCCTCGGTACTTTTCTCTGTTCCTATACGCCATTGTCCTGTAGGTATCACGCTCTGCTGTTCCTCCTCCCATCTGTGACCTCTCCGTCAAGCCATTATAGTTGGGACACTGTGCTTCCAGGACTGCTAAGGTTGTGTCACTATGGAGAGGCAAGTTTCAGTCTCCTTTTCAAGATCTGAGGAGGGCTGTGCCTTTCTTTTCTTCATTTCCGTGGTCTCTCTCATCTTTATTTCTCCTGGCTTACAACAGTGTTCTGTGTGTGGAGCCCAGAGCAGTCTGGAATGAGATGTCAATCTGTAAGTCAGGGGACATGTGACATGCGGCTCCAGGGCCGCCTTCACTCCTGCTCTTCCAATCTGGGGTTTTCCCTCAAGGGTGTCTTCATAGTTGTTACTCGAAATATCTCCACCAGTCCGAGGTTGACCTCTGTGGAGGGGGCAAGCCCTGGTGGACGGCACAGGAGCCCGGGGCCCATCCACGTTTCACGGGCATTGCAGGGCTCTTGCGTCACTACAGAGGAGACTGAGTTCATCTGTGCTCTGCTCACCTCGGCAGAAGCCCGTTGTCCTCTTTCACGTACAAAGTCAGCTTCCTGCGGGAGAGCCGGCTCCCTCCACGAGCTGACATTTCACGGATCTGGACATGCAGGTTCACTTCCGTGGCTGTGCCTGGCTCCGGCTCCCCGGGGTCTGGCCTCCCTGTCTCTGCCACCGTCGACAAGGCCTGGCATTGTGCTCCTTGTCCTGAGAAGTTTCCTGGCTCCGCAGTGGATGAATGCTCGAGTTGCAGCAACAGGCATTGTTCCTTGAAAACTTGGTGTTAGGTTATACGGGGTAGAGGCCTGCCTCTAGGATACACTAACTAGAAGTACCTTTCAGAGAAAAAAATTTAAAAGTATTACCAAAATGTATTCTTCGTAAAATACCCTACTTTTCTTCTTCAATATTTTAAACAGTTTTTTTCTTCCATGACTTTCAGCCTTCTGCAACTGAAGTCAACTGATATTAATGGAATCAGATTTTAGATAACAATTTCCCTTGCCCATGTCTTTTACAACTGCTTCAATTATATCATCCTTGGCTTATTCTTTAAAAGACTAAGAGTCTCTTTAAAAGGAAAGGATTCCAAACTGTAAAACTTAATCATTTTTTAAGTTTTAAAAAATAACTTTTGTTTCCAGAGAATGTAGGAGGCCATAAGCAAGAAATAATAACCACTTATAATCAATCCTCTACCCAGAGGCAGCCACTGACTGCTAGGTTGGTGGTGTGTATCCTGGCTAAATTTTTATCTATTCATAGATGTATACTTTCCTATCAAAACTGGATCCTACCATATGTACTGTTTTATAATCTTCTCTTTTACCGAGTAATATATTTAGAACTTCTTTTCGTATCAGTAAACATAACCCAATATTATTCTTTTAATATTTGCATGTACCCTAATTTATATAATATGTCTCCTTAATTATTGAGTATTAATGGCTTGGTTTTGTTTTCCCAAGTTGTTGCTAATATAAACAATGCCAGGATAAATTGACTCAAGAAGCATGCACAGTTTTCAGGCTTTTCTATGAATTGTCTCATTGATTTTCAAAAAGGTTGAATTTACAATTTTACTAGAAGCTAATAGAGAGAGAATATTTTAAAGGTCTCTGATTTATCATTAAAAAAATTTATTTTACCAGTTGGAAGGTTAAAAATTTTATCTTATACTCAAGACCTTTCATTTATTGACTTCTGGTAATATCAAGCATTTTGTTCATGAGGAGGCATTTTGATTTTATTTTATTTTTTTTCAATTTTTTTATTGTCACGTTTTTCTGTCTGGTAGTTGGTCTGGGTTGAACTTTTTGTTTGATTGTTGATATTGATTTTTTTTGATTATGAAAAATTTTTAAACAAAGCAAAAGAAGTAATACAATAAACCACCATATCCCCACCACCCAGATTGAATAAATATTTGTTACACTTATTTCACCAATCTGTTTCTCTTTATATTTTAGATCACATCCAGGCATGTCACTCTCACGTTCTTTGAGATATGTATGTCTAAAAAATAAGGGCATTTTCTGCAATACCATTGCATACCTTATAAATTAACAACACGTTTGATTGGTTTATAATTGCCAAGAAGGTTCAAGTTGATTGGCCCCAGCCAAGTGTACAGCCATGTCAGTGAGGAGGAAAAGGAACCACACCTTGGCTTTCTTATCACCTCCAAAAATTAAAGAAAAGTGGGGGTCTATATGGCTAGCCAAATGATGGAGTGCCCTTGGCTCTCCATCTGCCCACAAGCCCCTTTAGATGCCCACTGAGTCTGCAGTGCCCAGTCTCAATCTGTAGGTAAATGTGATTCCTTCAAGTTTACTCACTGCAGTCCTTCTTTCTTTGAATGCGTGCACCCAGCATGATGAGTGACCGGCTTTCTAGGCCTCGCCCCCGGGGCCGTAAGAGGGCTCCTCTGTGTGCCCCTTTTCAGCTTGAATAGGGAGCGTGCTGTTTCTGAGGTTCGGCTTGTCCTCAGGTCAGAGACTTGCGGTTGTTTCTAATCTCAAGCACTCTGCTCCACCCACGTCCCCCGACCTGCGCCCAGGGTTCTTTTATTCCAATAAGTAAATAAATAAAATCACTTAAGAGTAAGGGTCCTCGGGAGGGACGTGTACATGAATGCCATTAAAACCTTTCATTTTGTATTACCTTTTTCACTGACCTCAAAGAAGTTGTAACAGGGAAACTAGCAGTGATTTTTCTATCTAAAATGTTGGTATCTGGGCCCATTTCGAAGAAGCAGCTTCGCAATCTCATCCAAAATGAAATGAAGGTCCAAGGGAGCAGTTAGTGTGACCACATAGCTTCTGAAGTGACATATAGATCACTTTATTGCAGCAAAAGGACCTTACCAAGGTTGCACAGAGTGCTCAAAATCCTCTTACAAAAATCGGTAAAACTAAGCAGTTAATAGGTTTCAAATACCATCATTTTATAAATAGGTTGCAAAACAAAGAGTTACATAAACCTATGTGCAAGAAATAACATGCATCTGTTATTATAAGGTATTAGCAAATACCCAAGGATATTAGCATCTGAGGAAAAAATAAGCACTCCCTAAAGAAAATTGCATTAATCATGACAATTAAGTTGAAAATGAAATAATGTCATGTGATCATTTTTTTAAATGGCATATGTAAAAATAAAGTGTGGCAGTGTTTTTGTAGTTGTGAACATAGTTTCATGCAAGCTAGTCCAGCTTCTCAGAGAGTTTCTTCTGACCTTAAAGCATTTGAGGAAATGTTGAGAAGATAGTTGTAACTAATCCAGATAGTTCCCCTTATCTTCAAATAGTTCTTTCTTTTTTGATATGTTTGAAAGCTTTAAAAAAAAATAAAAGAGATTACGATGCTTTGTGTTCTGTGTCAATACTATAGCCTATTATGTGTTGGCAAGGTCTCAGTTTTATTGAGAGAAAATGTTCCCAGTTTGTTCTCATTTCCTTTGGTTTCATGATTTATAGGTGGAGATTCCATATAGAAGTTCCTAGTATCCATTTCAGTCTGCAACATTCATATTTCACATGGTCAGAAAGTCCTGGAACTAGAGTAAGATTTATTCTTAGAAGAATTTAGCCCGTCAGCCCGTCTCTGCTTGAGGCTTCTGGAGGCATAGAGGACTGTTTTCTTGACTAGTGCCACCTGCTCATTTCAAAATATAAATGTAGCGAGTCACTCTGGGGTATATATGTCTCAAGGTCTAAGTAATTCAGTAATTCAAGGTCTAATTAATTAAATAACTCATTAATTTGGTTCTCTTTAAAATACCAGTACAATGGTTGTAGACAAATATGTGGAATTCCAGTTCTTAAAAAAAGTAACCTGATATATCAGTTCAGAAAACTAGAAGTTCAGTGTCCTGACTTGAGAGCTGGGGCTGAGTGGAGACTGAGGCAGCGCTGTTTCCAGGAGGGGCTTAGGGCCATCTGGCGAGGCGGCCCCGGGGGCAGGTGAGTCCTGGGAGGCAGTTCGTGGCTGCAGAGAGAGAACTTTGCCTCCCACAGAACTTTTCCACCCCAGAAGGGGGCTTCTGGCTCTCCTTTCACAATATATAACTTCTCCAAAATATCTAAGTCAGATCATCTGGTCTTAAAATTTCCTTAAAACAAAGCAAAATAAAAATTAACGAACATTCTTTTGGACATATTTGACCCAGCTCTTGGGGAAAAATCCAGAAGCCCTGTTATGTTACGTGACACATAGCTGAAGAGATCATTAAGTACTTTCACTTGAAAATAGTTGCTTGGCTTCCCTGGCACCTCAGGCAGTAAAGAATCTGCCTGCAATTCAGGAGACCTGGGTTTGATCTCTGGATTGGGAAGGTCCCCTGGAGAAGGAAATGGCTACCCTCTCCAGTACTCTTGCCTGGGAAATCTCATGGACATAGGAGCCTGGTGGGCTACAGTCTGTGGGGTCACAAAGAGTCGGACACAACTAAACACCTAACATTTTCACTTTTTCACTTGAAAATACATCATCTATTTATACTGATTGAAGAAAATTTTGTCTATGTGTCGATTGAAGGCAGAATATCCCTTCAGGATGACTTGCCCAAAACTCTTACATTTAATAGAAGTAAGTAGATTTCTATTCTATAAAATAATCCTGAAATAAGTAGATCCTTATAGATTCTGAGGACAAATTCATTACAGAGCAGTCTTGCAGTCTTTTTTTCTTGCTTAATCTTTGTTTTCTATTTGCTATCCCCAGGTTCAATCCTTAAAGTCATTACTATTTCTTCTAGAAGGAAAAAATTATTTCTTCTCTGTTGCTCCTTTAAAATTACAGTGCTCTTTCTAAGCGTGAAGTTTTTTTCCTTAACGCTCTCTTACCTACTGTATCCACCTTCTTTTCCTGTTCCTTTCTGCTTGTTTTGCTATCTTAATGGGAGTGAGAATTCCCCGTAACATGTTGATTTCAGTGGTGGCCCACAGGGAGGACTGGTTTATAAGTAGCTGGGTCTTCTGTTTTGCACGAAGCTGAGTTCCCTGTTGGCATTCATATGTTAAAGGTGGAAATATTTGTGCCACTTAGCAAAATGTATCACTGTTTAGGGCCATAATCTTTTATGGACTCTTTTATTATTTATTTTAAATCTTTTCTTTTTTTTGCAGCCCCGGGCTGTTGACCTCACAGCCCATGCCATAGAATGCCTGGAATTGTCCAGTTCACAGTGACACCAGTGCCCTTTCATGTTTAACTCTTAGATTTTCTGCAGGAGAAAACCCAAAATATGCATTCATTGTCCCTTTTAGTTTTGTTCAGAAAAGAAACTTGAATGGGACAAACGTTTTTTTCTTTTCTTTTTTATAAACATTATTATTATTAAAATATTTATTTATTTAGCTGCACTAGATCTTCAAGGCAGCATGCATGATCTTTAGTTGCAGCACATGCACTCTTTTAATCCAGTGGCTAAGACTCTTCATGCGCAGTGCAGGGGGCCCAGGGTTTGATTCCTGGTCAGGGGAATAGATCCCATATGGCGCAACCAGGAGTTCACATGATGCAATGTTTTATCTTTGCTAAGTGACATAAGGCAGGAAAAGTCATGGAGGAGTTGGACAGTTCTAAGTCTATACTAACAACTTCCAGATGCCGTGTCTCAGTATTCATCCAGTATCTATACGAGATAGCTAGTCTTGGAGTGACTTGTCATTGTGTGAGCCCAAAGGGGAGATGAGGTGGTAGGTGGTGATGTTGTTAATTGAGAATAAGTGATGATTCCTTCCCCCACAAGGCATTAGCTCCTCTACCAACTTTTTACCAAAAATATGAACCAGAAATTCATCATTTTCTGGATACATTTTGCCTTTTTTCCACTTCCTAAACTCTTTCTGTTGGAGGGGCTTTTTCACAGTGAAAAAGGAGTTGAAGCTTCAAACGGAGTTGAAGCGAGAACTGTGTGGCATCCACAAGCCAGCTCCTTTCTGGAAGAATAGTGACCATCTAAGCAGTTGAACAATAGTGCACACGTGCCTCGGAGTCAAGTCCACCATAAAGTCTGCAGTTCATTGTCCGTTTTCCTTCCTGAAAAGTTCAGACCCGGTTCATCCTGTGTTAGGCAACCTCCTGGGCCTCCCCTCTCTGCCCACCACCCTCTCCCAGCATCCACAGACCCTGCAGCCTGAACGAGGGGCCAGTTTGTCCACCACAGAGCTGGGCATCCGCTGAGAGCAGATGGGCTTCTGCGCTTTACAGACCCTGTGAGGCACAGAAGGAGAAAAGGGGCTTAAGGACCACCATCTCCACATTCTGAGAATGGCAGTGCTCTGTGCTAAGCTACAAGTACAGTGGCTTCTGTCCTCAGAGCACCGGCAGGGTTAAAGATGACCAACACTGTTGTAGATCTAATCCCGTTAAGCCAGCCCATGTCATACAAGGCACACTCCAAGTTTAGTTTTCCCTTCCTTCTCCTCTGCCTGAAACACGGTTGCCAGTCTAGGAGACTGCAAGGTGAATATACCGATGTCACTGTGACCATATCTCGAGCTGAGATAGAGGTTTCCGAACACCTGATGCCCTTTTTATGCTTGCCTCTTCGTTTGGGCTTAATGGCAAAGATGAGCTTGCCCTGAGAAGCAGTGGGTACAGGCAGCGGGGCATGTTTAGGATTGCAAAGTGATCAGGCTTAGCTTGCAGAAGTTTCTTTAGAAAAAGAAAGTTTTCTTTTCTATAGAAAAGGGGCATGCCTTCTCTTCTAGAGAGAAGTAAAAGTTAAAATCATTTTATCGTGTTCTGTTTCTCAATTGAAAAAGCCTTTCTTTGGTTACCTGGGATCCTGCCTACTGAAATGGTGCTCCCATCCTCCATCCACCCTCCTCCTTCTGCTGTCTCTTCCTTTTGTTCTGTTTGTTCCAGGAAGAATCCATGATTCTGTGTTGTCCATGCGTTCCCTAGATATTCCCTAGATGATTTCCTTTGAGATCAAGCAAAAGGCAGTGTAGCCTAGCTTAATGGGCAAGGATGCAGAATGCAAGGCCAGTGTGCCTAAGTTCAGATCCCATCTCAGCTCATGCGCATGAGCAGCTACTTAACTTCTCTGTACCTGAGTCTCTTCATCTGTAAAATATGGATAATAATAATAATAATGGTCATAACCCTATAGGGTCCTTGTGAGGATTCAGGGAAGCTAATACACACAAAGCACTTTAGAGCAGTGCCAAATACTTAGTAAGTGATGTTGTGTTAGTTGCCATTTTTTATTGAGGATGTACTATGTATTAAGAACCTTGACGTGAAAAATCTTTCTTAACCCTTTGAAAGTAAAAAGAAAGTAAAAGTGTCAGTCACTCAGTCGTGTCAGATTCTTTGTGACCCCACGGACTATAGCCCCCCAGGCTCTTCTGTCCATGGAATTCTCCAGGCAGGAATACAGGAGTGGGTTGCTGTTCTCTTCTGCAAGGGATCTTCCTGACCCAGGGATTGAACTCAGATCTCCTGCATTGCAGGCAGATTTCTTTACCATCTGAACCACCAGGGAAGTTCCTACTTAACCCTTTACAGCTCCCCTATAAAGATGATATTTTAAAAGCTCTTTTCCAATAGTGAAACTGAGCAGGAGGGAATTCCCTAGTGGTCCCGTGTTTGGACTCTGCGCTCTCACTGCCGAGGGCTCAATCCCTGATCGGAAAACTAAGATCCCACAAACCTCTTGGCAGAGCCAAAAAAAAAGAAGTAACTGAGGCTAGAGAAAGATTGTTGACTTAGCAAAGTCACTTAACCATTAAGTGACCAGTATGGAATTCAGACTCAGATCCTTCTGATTCCAAACTCAGTGCTGAACCACAGCACTCCCATTGTGAATGGATCTGAATGCCAAGCACTGCAGTGGGATCTGGACTGAGACTGATGCTCTGTTAACGAGGTATCTTCTTTTTATAGAGAAGATCTTACACCAGGCTTCAGCTGCCTTGACTTGTCGAAGTTTCTCCGTCAATTCTTTGCTCCTCACATTGCCAGTCCTTTTGTGCTTTTCTGGTATGCAGCCTGACTCCCTTCTAATTCTCCACTCCCTCAGGAGAAATCTTTTCTATACAGAATAAAGCTGGCCTCCAGGGTAGAAAATTATTTGGAAGGTTGTTTCCCTCAGCAATTGACTCAGTTTCTTCTGAGCAGCTGGGTGGTAATAGGGCTTCACTCCATACCTGGGTGGAAATCTGAAGCGAACACGTGAAGATACAGAGCTAGCAAAACCTAAGATGCTCTTTCCAGCATGTAGTGTGTCACCCTCTGCTCTGTTCACCCCCCAACCTTTGGGTTGGTTGGAAATGTCCCTGTGGTCTTCACCTGACCTGCTGCTTAAACAGTGTTTCAGCCTGCCTGTGTCGAGGCCCCCTTGCAGTGTCAATCACCAGAGTCACCATGGTCCTACGTGGGCTGATGCTCTGGCCACCTGCCTCGTGTTCTCCAACTCGTCAGACAGAGCTTCCTGAAACGGAAATCATATTCCGTGCCCCCTCACTTAACACACTGGCAGGTTGACAAAGCGGTGATCCCTGCTTGCCATGTGCCCACCCCACCGTGGCTGTAGCCTCATCCCCCTTCGTAGACTGGCTTTGTTCTCTCGTTGTGCAGGGGACATGTCCCCCTCCCTGTCCCCTCCCGCCCCCCACCCCCGGAACCCTGACGGCACTACTCTCCATTCAGCTGTGGCTTCTGCAGCTGTTCCTGTCTTTCCAGGCCAAGCCAGACCCCCCAACTGCAACCCCACACCCCTCTCTTACACAACCTTAGTCTAGTCACAGTACCCACACAGGTCTTCGAGCCCCTCTGCTGTTTGCATCTGTAGCCAGTTTCGCTGATGTTATCTTTCCAGTGCCTGGCACACCCAGGCACTCACTAAATGGTTACAGTGACACTGATGGAAAGAAGGCAGTGCATACCTTTCTCTGTAGATACCCTGAGGGGCTGCTCTTGGGACCCTTGGTGTCCCCTAAGGAAGTGGCCACATTTCAGACCAGACAGTTGCATGAGCTTCCTGAACTCGCAAGTGCCAGGCTCATTCCAGTGTAACCGAGGACACGTTGCCTGATCTTTCCCCTGTGCCCTTCTGCCAACTGATGGTTGTTCCCAAGTGACCTGTCCCCTCGGATGCGAGGATGTCATTGTCACCTTTCTAGATGCTTCAGAGCTAAGGAAGGGGACACATGAACTCCCACACTCTGGGTCTGACCAACAATCCTCCAAGGGCTCCACCTCCTTGGAAATTCTTGGATGATTAAACCAGTCATCCCAGCAGTCAACTGACCCTTCATTATCAGAGCAATCTTTTCTTCATGCATTTTATACAAGGAAACTTTATACTTTTTGTTGATTCATAAGGAAAGGGTAATTAATTTATGCTCCCCTGGGGGCTAGACAGAGGTACAGATAAAAACAGCTATGTTGATTGAGCACTTACTGTTTGCCAGACACTGTGAGAAACACATTCCATGGACTAGTTTGCTTAGTCCTTGTTGAGCAGGTGTAGATCTGTTCTCTTTCTGCTTTATAGAAGAGAAACGAAGGCTCAGAAAACTTAAGTGACTTGTGCAAGGTCACACAGCCGTCAGTGGTGGACCTTAAATCTGGACCTAGAACTGCTTGCTCCCGAGTGCACGCTCTTAGCTCCCACGCTGCTTTGCCTGCTATACTGCCTTGGGTTTTGGGATCACTTGCAGGTTATGAGATGTTTGACACAAAGCAGCATGTCTCCCTGCTCCCATCACCGACTAGCCTGTAGGCAGTTCACTTTTTAAGCCTATTTAAAATGTTTTGTGTTTAAGATGTAAATAAAAAGCATGGCACACAAAGTTGCATCAAGTCTAGCCTAATAGTCCTGTGAAATTGTATTGTTAATTGTGTTTTACTTTTATAAGATAGGTATGTCTTCTGTTTTTATTTTGATGTTTCCTTCTTAACGTTTAATAAGTTACCCATGGCCGTTGAGCATGTTTAGGAAAGCAGCATCAGTCATGGGGGTCCTAGGCTTGTGTGCCCCCAGATACATTCCTTCCTCTGATCTACCATTTTGCAGAAGCCTGATCCCTGCAGGCTGCGTGCCTCTGACATTTCAGCCAATCAGAGCCTTTGATGGGGTGAGGGGCAGGGTTTAAGAAAGAGCCTGGGTATCTCCCTCCCTCCCTCTCTGCCCCCTGCAGCAGCTGTGGTTCCAGCTTCCTGCTAGGCAGGCTTACCTTGCCTCCGGCTTCCACCAGGTGACCCAGTCCCCTTGGGCTCCATTTACCTCTTCCTCTTGTCTCTCCAGCCTTAGGATGCTGGTGGCTTCCTGCTCCTCCTATCTCTGGGCTATACTGTTTTTGTCTAGGAACCATCCACCCCTGTGCACCCAGTTCCTTCAGTGAAATGTTCTCTGTTGTAGATAAATAGGGCTTTCCTTTCTCCATGTTGTACTCTGTTGTATATTGCAGTATTCTCACACGTGATTGCAATGCGGTTGCTTTTGGAGGCATGGAAGATGGATGATATGACTGGGTTAAAATCCTCCGATTAAAAGAAGCCAGAGTGTTTGTGTTCACCGTGACTGTGGTGTTAGGGCAAAACCCTGCCTGGGGTGTCTGGTATCGAGTTCTAGGTGAGTCACTAGGGGAGTTTAGAATCAGTCAAGTCAGAGCCTCAAGTTTCTTGGAAAATGAAAGTGCTCCTCGGGGTCCTTCCTGGCAGCCCCATTAGCTGGCTGTTACTCCTTCCAAACCAAAAGAGCTGTAGGATGCAGACTCAAGTTTCTGGGGGGACCAGCGAGTTGTTTCCATCAGTGCGGTGGACCCTGACTCCAGCCATCTGCCCTTCTGAGACGCGGGTGAGCTGGGGCCGCTCTGTCTCCGCCCTGGAAAGAACCTCAAACGAGCTGTTCTGACCTGACCCAGGAGGTTGGTGTTCACTGGGACCCAGCACACTCACAGAGCATATAGCAGTACGATATACTGGTCAGCTGACCTGACTGTGGGTTTAACAGTGTTTCAAAGATGCTGTTTCATGTGTTCACCTTAAGTGTGAAACCAACAGGCCGAGTATACAGATGGCACTTGTCTGATGTAATATATTTTATCTTTCTTCATTTTAAGCACAATCTTGTATTCTGTAAACACCATTAAAAAAAAAAAAACTTTATCTCCCATTTGTTTGTGTGTATACATATATATTGGGGGCCTGGGTATCTTAAATAACTTTGATTTACTAAACTTCCCTCCTCCTCCCCCACCCCCAGCCCTTTCTTTTCAGAAGATACCTTTAGACAATCACCATTCACCTCCAATTCAAAAGACCTGCTGCCCAGTGAATCTGTGCTTCACGGAAGAATATCAGCTCCAGGTATGGAAAGACTGTCGCTTTTGCTTCTACTATTGGTTGCTTGAAAATTACTTTTCTGAAATGCGTGGATTTTCAGATATGTTCAGCTTATAGGTTGAAGGTATTCATATGAAGCTTGGTTTTTGAAAAGAGGGAGAAACTCAATTTAAATAATCGCAAAAGTTTGTTAAAAGAAAATGCAGACAGTAATAAGGCTATTCTTCTTTGCTGCAGGAGCTTTTTGTTCATGAGCAGCTGATGTTTCATTCGTAGAGTGAATTCCTTTGAAAGAGCAAAGTATAACCTGGAAGTAATTTGCTGTCAACGTTGTCAGTATTTTAGGCAGGCAACCGGGAAGATAGAGGAGGGCAGGGGCAAGACTGCTAATCGCAGACAGGGAGGGTCATGACCCTGGGGGAGTGTGGGCCACCACAAAGACCTCTTTGGTTTCCATGGCAGCAACACAGCTTGTTAAGATCTTGCCACCCAGATATCACCTCTCTTCGTAAAGGATCTGCATAGATCCATCTCCCTCTCCCTTTTGCCACCTCAGCATCAGTGCACGATTTCCTCGTCATGCTTCCTTTTTCATGGCTCCCTTCCATAGCAGACGGAGAGATGTGCTTGCTCTCCTCTTAACAACCTGGCAATCCCTCAGGGCTTCTGTGTGCCCTCTGAGGGTTGTCATGAAATGAGAACTTTTGAGAACCCCTGTCCTGGAACCCACCCTCCCTACCCACTCCCCATCACCATCCCAACACCGGGCCAACAGCCAGGAAACTTTCAGCTCCCAGAAACTGAGAGAATTGCAGAAGCTCTCGGTGGCCTCTGCACCCATCCATTTGTCCAGGAGAAACCAAGGCCGTGTGTTTGCAGGAAGGGCTCACAACAGGGTGGTTGGCTGGGAATTCCCACAAGAATAAAGTCCAGGGTCCCCCTCACATGCAAGGAACCCGTGTTATGGATGCAGACGGCTGCAGAGCTGAGCGTTTTTCGTTTCAGAAAGAACCGAGTTGCATCTTCTGAGATACTGGCTTGTGGTGGTTGGAAGTGGTTCATGACAAACCATGGGGAAGAAGCCACTCTGTCATTCTTTAGTCTTGTGGTGGCAGATCTATTTCTCCTCCTCTCCAAAGAGTCCCGGTACCTGTAGGCTTGTTAGCCTCGCAGGGCTATTCAAACACCATAAATAACATGCTTACACAAAAACATATTGCATAATGCCTGGTTCTAGAGGTGGAAAGAAATTCTGCTTAGTTGATGTCTTCATTCTCAAACAGCGGCTATTTGAACTACTGTTTACTTCCCACAGTGTCATTTTGAATAGCTATCTCCCCGGTCCCCAAATTATCACCCTGCTGTTAAGTTGATGGATTGTGACTTTCTAATGTCAAAATAACTGCCTAGGAATTGCCTGTCAGAGTGCTGTGACCCATACAGCCAGCATCCTGTGATGTATATATGCAAGCCCTGCATTGCTGGCTTAATGTTTGGCTTGGCTATATTTTAAGAAGGGTTTATTAGTCAAGTTACAGCTCGACCTCAAAGAGTAATATGTTTAACTGTGTGTGTTGTGTTGAGGGGGGAGTGGAGAGCTTCCTGTGATTTGCTTGACAGACTTTTATTACAAATTAGATAAACTCACACTTTAAAAAAGTTAACTCTTATTTTGAGGGGAAGAATCAGCACAACTTGGGTTTTTAAAATGCAAATCCACCATTCTGAGGGATAGCCCATCTTTATTTAGGCAGAGGATAAGCAAAATGCCTATATTTAAATTTTGCCAAAACAGACCATTAAAAGGGGCCTTTTGTAAAATATGCTGTAGAAATGGAGTTAAAATTAGAAAAATTAAAAGTGGTAAAGACAACCTGGTGACCACAAAGTTCTCATTATCTGCTTTGAATGATATGCTTTGCTTCATATGAGGTATGTGTCATATCTCTTTGAAAATGTGCTTTGTAAGAAAAAACCTTGATAATTTGGACTAATTGTGGAGAAAACCAATCTAAACAAAGGATTTTGCAGTATGGAGACTTTTCAAGAAAACGTGTCTTTGACATCTGGACAGTGATAAATGGCCATTGTATGCCACCTGCTTGAGCTCCCCAATCCCTTACCCACAGTTCTGAAATGCACAGTTTTTTGAATAAGTTGCTTGGTGGCAAAACCTAATGGGAGACTATTTATAGCCTTTACATATTATGCCACAGGTGAAATTCATATTTTGTTGCAGAAATATCAGTGTGCTTGATGATGAAGGCCCAGTAGAGTGTAACATAAAATCATGTCTTATGTACCATATTATCACCCAGAAATCAGAAGAAGTGTGAATCCTAAAATGCATCAGGCCTCAGAGGTCTCAGATAGATATCATAAACCTACATTTATTCCGGGACTTTGATACGTGCAGTGCTGGGAACAAAGAAATTTTGAAGCTACAGTTAAAGATCTTAAGACTCTAGGGTATAAGAATCATGAATTCCTATAGAAAATAGAAGGAGTTGCCCAGGCGAGATGCTCTAGTACCAGGTTAGCATTGTTAATGAAGGCCTGTTGTTGTTGTGGTTCAGTTGGTCTGTTGTGTCCGACTCTGCAATCCCGTGGACTGCAGCTTGCCAGGCTTCCGTGTCCTTCACTATCATCCTGAGTTTGCTCAAACTCATATCCATAGAGTCGATGATGCCATCTAACCATCTCATCCTCTGTCGCCTCCTTTGGCCCTCTATCTTTCCCAGCATCAGGGTCTTTTCCAAAGAGTTGACTGTTCACATCAGGTGGTCAAAGTATTGAAGCTTCAGCTTCAGCATCAGTCCTTCCAATGAATATTCAGGGTTGATTTCCTTTGGGATTTACTGGTTTGCTCTCCTTGCTGTCCAAGGGACCCTCAAGAGTCTAATGAAGGCCTGGATTTGAGAAAAGAAAGAGGGGGATAGGACAGGCAGGCAACAAGCTAGTTGACTAGTTTGGAAGACTGGTTAACTTTGTTGTAAGCATGTTGAATTAGGGACTGATGGTGACTGAGCAGAAATGGGGAAGCCAGGAAGGAGAAAACCTGCTTTAATGACTAGGCAGAAGATCATTGGTTGTTAGTATATAAATAAAAGCCTCAGCATCCTTAGATACCTTCTCTTGGGTAATTTAAACATCACCATTAAAATATTATTTCTATTCTTTATTTACTTTAGCAAACTTCTTGCCACGGATCATGCAAAGATAAATGTCAGCCTGGAGAATGATCTCAGAGTCTCAATTAGTGGAGACATAATTAATGAGATTTACTGTGCATAGTCCGGATCCAAGAAAGCCCTTTGCAGATGCTGAAAACCCATGGCTTTCATTCAACAATATTTATCAGCATGTATCTAGATACCTCTATCAATGGAATGAAAAGGCGTCTCCCAGGCACCTTTGGAGTGAGACCACGGGGCAGGGGAGTATATCACGAGAGAGGATCATTTAAAGTCTGGCAGCGCCAGGCCAAAGGGGTGCAAGCAGTGGGTGGTGATTGTGCTTCAGGCCCGTGGAGAACGAAGCAAGCGGTGTGGGAGAAAGCAAAGTGGAGAGAGACGGTAGCACCGTGGATCGTGGGGAACTCGAGAATAGCACAGTTAACTAGGCATTTGCCTCCGGCAGATGGTCTCTGAGACACACAGCTGCCACCATCCCAGAGAAACAGAATAAACGCAAAGCTGCATGGTGTCCTGGCCCCGGCTGTTGCCACTATTTCTAGACTGACTTTCCTGAGAACCAAAGGAGGCTCACGAGCCAAGACCTAACATTTTTACTTGCTGTGAACGTCTTAGGCAGAGGTAACACCAGGAACCCGTGATAAACAATAAGTTAAAAGCTGCTGTCCCCTTCTGCTGGAGGGATAGGGGGATAAAATATCTTCCTGAAGGCTGTGAGTAGATGACTGAGTGCACCCTGGGCAGTGCTGTGGCTGGTGGGGATTATACAAAAGAAATAAAAGAGATTTCCTATTGTGACGGAGATAAAATTACAGACTGTGCGTAATTTAATGTACTTTGTCTAATTGATAGTTGTGTCACTTTGTAAAAGATTTACAGTAATAGAGGAAAGAATCTGAGGTCGGGGGTGGGGCGTGAAGGGCAGATCTGTTTAAGGAGTAGCCCCAGAACCACTGTACCTGCAGCCCTGTCTGCTTTCCTGTCCTCTTTCTGAAGCAAAGGCTATTAAAAGAAGGATTTACATCCCGGCACTGCTTTTCAGCAATGTGGAGCTTCAGTTCTGTTTTATTACGATTTTGAAGTCACAGTATGTTTGCTGTGTATTAAGCCACAAAACAAAAACACAAGCAGAACGGGTGCGAAGGAAAATGCAGGTCTCCACGGAATTCTTGCACTGTGTTTAGAGTCACCGATGCTTCTGTTTGTTATTTCGAATGGAGCTTCGAGTTAGACACTGCAAAACATATCAGCAGTTGTATTTGTCAGTCTCTTCCCCCACTATTTGCTAACTTCCCTTCGAAAAAAGAAACTTCTTTCTGGTTATTGGTTATGTCAACCAAACAAGAAGAAAAGAACATGGGCAAATCTAGTTCTTTTCAAGACTGGGTATGCCAATCAGGTTTGATGTTAAATAAAAAGATGGATTTGGAATGGTCTGCCTTGTCCCCAGGCCAATTCTTGATCCATTTTCCTCTTTCTGTTCTGCTCATCCATCTAATACAAGTTGTACCATGTCATACATAATTTTATGAAATCTAAATTAATGGTGCTTTGCATTAGAATGCCACCAGCAACTAACTGATGGCCTGCCATGCTACTGGCCAGATAGGAATGACCTCTCAGGCAGCGAGTTTAAAAGATATGCATGTCACCTTTCTTTATGTTAAGATTTCCCAACTCCTTTCTCGAGAGAGAGACATATCAAGCTTTTCTCGATTACAGCAAAATGTTTTCTTCAATCCCTTTTCAAACAAAGCAGATTCTTTTAAAATTCACACTAAGTCATGGACAAACAGTAGAACATGGGATGTTGTTGGTGTGTATCATTTTGTGGCTTAAGCTCCTTTTTGATTAAACAAATTTGTTCTGTACAGAGGAGGAAGTTAATGGTTATCAAGGATCTGCTAAATTGTCAGGCCCAGGATCTGTGTCATCTCATTTAATTTTGAAAACAAC
The DNA here is from genome assembly GCA_024291935.2 of Okapia johnstoni. Lineage (NCBI taxonomy): Eukaryota > Metazoa > Chordata > Mammalia > Artiodactyla > Giraffidae > Okapia > Okapia johnstoni. The sequence goes on along the minus strand of CM044310.1, from coordinate 53,333,931 downwards.
CCATTGACACATAGGCATGGCGTGTGCAGTTGTGTCCGACACTTTGTGACTGCATGATCTGTAGCCCCCCAGGCTCCTCCATCCATGGGCTTCTCCAGGCAAGAATACTGGAGTGGGTTGCCATTCCCTTCTCCAGGAGATCTTCCCAACCCAGGGATTGAACCTGCATCTTCTGTGTGTCCTGTATTGGCAGGCAGATTCTTTACCACTACACTGCTTGGGAATCCCTGAGATGCAGGAATTAAGCTGAACTTACAGATAACTAAATGGAGGTTCAGAGAGATTTAATACCATTTCTCCTGTTTTATTGAGATATAATTGACAGGTTAAGATGCACAACCTAATAATCTTATATATATGTGTGTGTGTATATATATATATATATATATATACACACACATATATATCAGAATGAACCCCACAATAAGCCTAGTTAACAGCCATCACTTCATTGTTACAAATATTTTTTTCTTGTGACTGAGAACCTTTCAAATATGCAATGCAGTATTGTTAGCTATAGTCACTATGCTGTACAATACATCCCAGAATTTGTTTATCTTATAACTAGAAGTTTGTACCTTTTGCGGGGAGATTATGGGGTTTGTGGGTTCAGTCCTAGACCACCACAGTAAAGCAGATAGCACCATAAGGTGAAGCACACAAATTTTTTAGTTTCTCGGTGTGTATAAAAGTTACATTTATACCATACTGTAGTCTATTAAGTATGCAGTAGCATTATTTCTAACAGATAGTATGAGGGTAGTGGTGGTTTAGTTGCTAAGTCATGTCCGGCTCTCTGTGACCCCATGGACTGAGGCCACCAGGCTCCTCTGTCCTTGGGATTCTCCAGACAAGGATACTGGAGTGGGTTGCCATTTCCTCCTCCAGGGGATCTTTCCAACCCAGGGATCAAACCTGAGTCTCCTGCACTAGCAGGTGAATTCTTTACTGTCTGAGCCACCAGAGAAGCCATAAAAAAACAGTGTACATACCTTATTTAAAAGATTACTTTATTGCTAAAAAATGCTAGCATCTGACAATGCAAAGTTGCCACAAACCTTCAATTTGTTTAAAACAAAAAAAGGAATCTGTGAAGCACAATAAAGCGAGATATATCTGTAATTATTTGTTCAAAGTCATCCAGTTGGTGAGTGGCAGCCCCAGAACTGCACAATGCATCTTCTCTGCTTCTGCCCTGTGACTCTGACTCCTAAGTCAGGTAATGTGTCCCCAACAGTGAGCACAGGAGCACGCCTCTCTGGTGTTTGCCTACACATACTCCCAGTAGACATGTGAAGGATGGCCCTCTTTTAGTCAGGAATAAAAAGTGGTCCTCTAAATAAGATACTTCAAAGCAGTGACAAGAATGTACTGTGTATTTCTATGATTCTAATTTTGTCCTCTTCTCTTCTACTTCTTTTCTTTCTTCCTTTAATACTTTGGTAATCAGTGTCACTTGAAATGTTTCTTTCAGTCAAGAAACTTAAAGAAACAGTGTTTCTTTTCAGTAATCTTTCATAGATTGTCTGAGCTAGAGGAAATAGTTTTGTGAAACTGGGTTAAAACCTTCTGGTTAAATACGACACAGCACTGAAATGAGTTGTGATCTGGTCAGGGACGCAAAAGAAAAAGTTCTCAACTGGGAATCGGAAGAACCCAGGTTTAGTCCTAACTAAGGTTCACTCTTGCCATCTCCTGTTTGACCACTTCCAATTTGCCTTGATTCATGGACCTAACATTCCAGGTTCCTATGCAATATTGCTCTTTACAGCATCGGACCTTGCTTCTGTCACCAGTCACATCCACAGCTGGGTATTGTTTTTGCTTTGGCTCCATCCCTTCATTCTTTCTGGAGTTATTTCTCCACTGATCTCCAGTAGCATATTGGGCACCTACTGACCTGGGGAGTTCATCTTTCAGTATCCTATGACTGTGGCTCAGATCATGAACTCCTTATTGCCAAATTCAGACTTAAATTGAAGTATGTAGGGAAAACCACTAGAGCATTCAGATACGACCTAAATCAAATCCCTTATGGTTATACAGTGGAAGTGAGAAATAGATTTAAGGGACTAGATCTGATAGACAGAGTGCCTGATGAACTATGGACGGAGGTTTGTGACACTGTACAGGAGACAGGGATCAAGACCATCCCCATGGAAAAGAAATGCAAAAAAGCAAAATGGCTGTCTGAGGAGGCCTTACAAATAGCTGGGAAAAGAAGAGAAGTGAAAAGCAAAGGAGAAAAGGAAAGATATTCCCATTTGAATGCAGAGTTCCAAAGAATAGCAAGGAGAGATAAGAAAGCCTTCCTCAGCGATCAATGCAAAGAAATAGAGGAAAACAACAGAATGGGAAAGACTAGAGATCTCTTCAAGAAATTTAGAGATACCAAGGGAACATGTCATGCAAAGATGGGCTCCGATAAAGGACAGAAATGGCATGGACCTAATAGAAGCAGAAGATACTAAGAAGAGGTGGCAAGAATACACAAAAGAACTGTACAAAAAAGATCTTCATGACACAGATAATCACGATGGTGTGATCACTCACCTAGAGCCAGACATCCTGAAATGTGAAGTCAAGTGGGCCTTAGGAAGCATCACTACGAACAAAGCTAGTGGAGGTGATGAAATTCCAGTTGAGCTATTTCAAATCCTAAAAGATGATGCTGTGAAGGTGCTGCGCTCAATATGCCAGCAAATTTGGAAAACTCAGCAGTGACCACAGGACTGGAAAACATCAGTTTTCATTCCAATCTCAAAGAAAGGCAATGCCAAAGAATGCTCAGACTACTGCACAGTTGCACTCATCTCACACACTAGTAAAGTAATGCTCAAAATTCTCCAAGCCAGGCTTCAGCAATACGTGAATTTCCAGATGTTCAAGCACGTTTTAGAAAAGGCAGAGGAACCAGAGAGCAAATTGCCAACATCTGCTGGATCATCGAAAAAGCAAGAGAGTTCCAGAAAAACATCTATTTCTGCTTTATTGACTATGCCAAAGCCTTTGACTGTGTGGATCACAATAAACTGTGGAAAATTCTTAAAGAGATGGGAATACCAGACCACCTGACCTGCCTCTTGAGAAACCTGTATGCAGGTCAAGAAGCAACAGTTAGAACTGGACATGGAACAACAGACTGGTTCCAGATAGGAAAAGCAGTACCTCAAGGCTGTATATTGTCACCCTTCTTATTCAACTTATATGCAGAGTACATCATGAGAAACACTGGGCTGGAAGAAACACAAGCTGGAATCAAGATTGCCGGGAGAAATATCAATAACCTCAGATATGCAGATGACACCACCCTTATGGCAGAAAGTGAAGAGGAACTAAAAAGCCCCTTGATGAAAGGGAAAGAGAGAGTGAAAAAGTTGGCTTGAAGCTCAACATTCCGAAAACTAAGATCATGGCATCTGGTCCCATCACTTCATGACAAATAGATGGGGAAACAGTGGAAACAGTGGCTGACTTTATTTTTCTGGGCTCCAAAATCACAGCAGATGGTGATTGCAGCCATGAAATTAAAAGACACTTACTCCTTGGAAGGAAAGTTATGACCAACCTAGACAGCATATTAAAAAGCAGAGACATTACTTTGCCAACAAAGGTCCATCTAGTTAAGGCTATGGTTTTTCCAGTGGTCATGTATGGATGTGAGAGTTGGACTGTGAAGAAAGCTGAGCACCGAAGAATTGATGCTTTTGAACTGTGGTGTTGGAGAAGACTCTTGAGAGTCCCTTGGACTGCAAGGAGATCCAACCAGTCCATCCTAAAGGAGATCAGTCCTGGGTGTTCATTGGAAGGACTGATATTGAAGCTGAAACTCAATACTTTGGCCACCTGATGTGAAGAACTGACTCATTGGAAAAGACCTTGATGCTGGGAAGGATTGGGGACAGGAGGAGAAGGGGACGACAGGATGAGATGGTTGGATGGCATCACCAACTCGATGGACATGAGTTTGGGTAAACTCCGGGAGTTGGTGATGGATAGAGAGGCCTGGCTTGCTGCAATTCATGGGGCTGCAAAGAGTTGGACACGACTGAGTGACTGAACTGAACTGAAGGTTCCAGTAGAAAGAGAATATAGGAGCTTCAAGCTTCTTCCACATCTCCCTTTTTTCAAAAATTCTGCCACCTGTAGTGGTACTGTAACTTCAGCTGAGGTTCCTTTATTTTTCTTTGTAGAGCCAAAACTATATGCTGGTCCAAGGGAACATCAGTCTAGTCAACTAGAAATTCTACCACTTCTGCTAAGAGTTGGGGAAGGAACAACTATTTAAACATAATTCTTGAAAGACAGTATTGGGGGTGGTAGTGACTGGGAACGCAGCACAAGAAGAGCTTCTGGGAAGCTGGCTGTTTCATTTCTGGATCCAACTGCTGTTTACATGATAGGTAGTTTTGTGAAAATTCCTCAGGCTGTGTACTTATGACTATGTCTGCGTGTGTTAGGGCTAACTGGCTTATTCACAAATAGATGGGTCTTGATGCCACATGGCCACCTCCACACCATCGGTAGGAGTGCGCCTTCACTTCAGAGACTATGAAAGTGATGAAGATGCCAGCTGCCTTCAATTAGACAAGTTTTAGTTCATAGGAATATCTCTATGTGTAGCATAAAATGTGTTTCAAGTTGGGAAACTGTTCTGTACGGCTTGTAGAATTTCACTGATGTACTTGCAGTAGATGAGCTACGTGGTCTGTCCAGCTGTTTACTAGAGGGAGAAGTCTTCGTTGTTACGGAACGTCCCGATCCAGATAATGTTGCCTGCGTGTTAAGTCGCTTCATTCGTGTCTGACTCTTTGCGAGTCTATGGACTGTAGCCCACCAGGGTCCTCTGTCCATGTGATTCTCCAGGCAAGAATACTGGAGTGGGTTGCCATTCCCTCTCCACGGGATCTTCCTGACCCAGGGATCAAACCCACACCTCTTACATCTCCTGCATTGGCAGGCAGGTTCCTACCACTAGCACCACCTCGGAAGTCTAGATTTTTGAGACTGAGAACAGTGTACTCACACCTAGCCCCGTTTGCCCCTCACCAGCCTAGTTTGGTCTTAGAGTGTAGATGAATTCCAAAGAGGAGCTGTTGACTCCACTGAAATTTTTCTTGCAGAGAAAGGTCTTACTTTAACCACAGTCAGTTGTGTGTCCAAGTTAATCTTCTCAAAAATATAATTAATCAATCTCTGCAGACCCGCAGTTGTGGTGTTCACATACTGAAGGGGAGGCTCACATTTTTTGAGGGGGGTAACCTTTCCAAAGGAAAAATTTATTTCCAGCTTCAATGCCTCACCTGAGCTGTGTATGGAAGCCACAAAGACAGAGGAGGAAAAAAAAACAACTGTGGTTTTTGGGCCAAATCCCTTTATCTCTGCCCAGATGGCACCAGGGTTGAGTCACTTGGTATTGAAGATAATCATCAACACTTTTGTGTTTGTACTTTGTGGGAAATGGTGACATACAAAAGCCCTTTTAAAAACCCAGTTTTCCGTTTTGTAAATGAGTTCATATATAAGTGATAGCATACATCATTCATCTTTCTCTGTATGACCTACTTCATTTAGCATGATAATCTCTAGGTCCATCCATATTGCTGCCAATGATTATTTCATTTTTTTTTTTTATGACTAAGTAAACAAGCTTGTGGTTACCAGGGAAGGAAGGGGCGGGGAGGGATAAATTAGGAGTTTGGGATTAGCAGATACTAACTACTATATATAAAACAGATAAACAACAAGGACTTACCATATAGCACAGGGAGCTATATTCAATATTTTGTAATAAACTATTATAAGTTTATTACATGGGAAAGAGAAAAACCCAGTTTAAGGACTTTATTTCTCAGGTACAGCTTTTCCCCTGGGGCTGTGAACACTTCGGCTCTGGCCTTGTATCTTCCTGTGAGCAGAGCATAAAATTTTATGCATGCCATTTATAAGACCTATGCAGTGCCCGTGGTTGTGTTTTTACTTTTGCAAAGACTATTGAGATGCTTGGAAAATGAATAGTGCTATAAAAGGTCAAATCCTCGAGTATGTGTAATGGACGATGGAGAGTATTTGTTTGAAAATTGCCATGTGGTGACCCTGGCTTCAGTTTGGGACAGGCTAATTCAATCTACAAGGCCTTTTCTGTATATACAATACGTTTTTCCATTCCTTTGCTATCAAAAATACATCGTCTCATTTCATGCAATTTCTTCTTTGTGCTTATTCCTTTGCATGGCAGCAACTGCCCTCCGGTAACCGGGGTAGAAAAAAAGAAAAGCCATTCCACTTGCAAACTAGACCGCCTATTTTTCATTTAGACTGATCCATTCTGTATTCCCACATGTAGGCCAAATGGGGGCCTCGCCGTGGTAAGAGATGCCCCCCACCCCCACCGCGTGTCACACCACAGCCATTTCTCCATGGAGTTGTTGGAATGACAGTCGGGGGCTTCACCTGGGGGCTGTTCTCTCTCCTGCAGTGTTTCCTTCAGCAGAGTCCTTACCATTTCTGTTCTCAGTTTATCGTCCAGGAAAGAAAGGTGTGAGCTAGAAGCACAGGGTATGGGTAGTCTTTGCATTGGCCCCATGAAACCCAGGCCCCACAGCCTCTCTCTCATGTTCTATTGAGACATCCCACATAGGGGTTCTTGCAAGTTCTTTAGACTCAACAGGTCCCCAGTTAAATGTATCGTTTCTCCTCCCCTCCCCAAATGAGAATGGATGAACACCCTCTTCTCTGTCTTCTTTCCTAGCTTGGAGAGTAGCATCACCACCCTCCCGTGGCACAAACCATAAGGTTCGACACCATTTGTTCAGCTTCCTCCAGAAGCAGATCCTGAGACCGATATTTGTGCAAGGAGTGTTTTTAAGGCAGCGAGACCAGGAGACCATGGGAGAGGGTTGGGGAAGCCAGTCAGGGAAAGGAAGACAGCCAGCACCGGGCTCCTTCTCAAACAGGTTTCCTGGGTGGACCACCGGGAGATTCTTGTCCCGGGGACTCTGGGAAGTTGTGGAGGACACACCTCAGGGTTTTTCTACCTGAGGAGCTGAGAGAGCTGGGATTCACGCCGCTCCAGGGAGAGTCAGTCCCCCAACACCCTGGTCTTAAGCACTCAGGAGGGCAGAGCAGCCTACCACGGCCACAGGAAGCCCCGCGGGTGCTGAAGCTGTAAAGCCTGGGTGATGAGGGGGAGGGAAGGCGGGAACGACAGCGTTTGCTGCATCATCTTCTGTTATTGCCTCTTCTCCACCCTCCATTTCCGCCCAGTTATCCTGTGTCCCCACAGGGATTCTCCCTCCTCCATCTCTCCTAAATGAGTATTTTCCTTTCTACCCCAAATGCCGGTAACCGTATTCACATCTCCATCATGAGTCCTCTGGGTTAGAGCAGTGGCCTCTGGTTGGTCTTCCTGACGCCAGTGTCACTCCCGACTGTCTCTTCCTCCCACCCTGCGGCCGTAATCTCTCTGTGAGGCATATCTTCATCTCTCTCTGCCCTGCTTGCTTCCCATTGCTCTCAGGATAAAGTCTAACTGATATCTGCAAGTCTCTCCCTATAGGCTGTTTGTTTGTTTTTTAATAGTCTC